>CM033717.1:62124563-62860206 GCA_019671005.1 Hibiscus mutabilis
AAAACACCTTTCAAAAATATTTCAAAAAACCCCTCCGCCAAACTCGTTTTTATTTAGCGATGAAGAAAAAAAGACATCGCTATAGATGGCGACTCCTCTGGGGACTTTGTTTGTTTTTCAAAAACAAATGAGAGTCAAGCTTTCAAAATAATTACCGCTTTATTAAATTCCGGGTTAAAGTGACTATTAAATTAACATTCGGTCATAATTGCGCGTTTATTTTAACGCATTTAAAATATGGCATATAAACCCATTTTTTTAAGTGGGGGGAAAACGCTAATGCTTTCGTGGAGATATCGTTCTCCCGTATGGGCCTAGCAAGTACCTTCGGGGCTCGAGTACCTTATGCTTTCGTAAGGATATCGTTCCTTCGTACGAGCATAAGCGAATGGGTCCCCCTGAATTGAACTCGGTTGAAAGGAGCCTATAATGGGTGATGACCGGGGGCCTTGCTACTCTTAGTAGAGGACAGCGAGGACAATTCGGGTACCTCCTAGAACCAAAACTGCATGTAGAGAACACATAGAAACCCACCTTGTTAGAGCCATGCGGATAACCTAGATGTCTTAGATGGAATGTAAATAGGATTATCTTGTTTGTTTATCGCATTTAATTTGCCCTTTTATTATATACTTATCATTTTTGTCCGGTACTGACTTGTGTTCTTTTGCTTTGTTTTTGTATACCATTGCATTCGCATTAGACAGGGCATTGATTCCCGAGTGATTTCTCTTAAAAGAAAATTGTTCATGACGGACCAAAGGTTCTTTGACCTGAAGGAAGGGGATCCAGTTCCAAAGTTCCATCCCAAGACTAGGGCGGTGGACACCAAAGAAGAAACATTCAAGGACACGAGCAGATTTCGTAAACAAATACGTCAATCCTGGTGACAAACAAGACGAAATACAAGAACTAAAGAAGCAGATGTCCGAGATGATGGACCGGATGAATACCAGGATGAAAGGCAAGCAGCATGTCGAGCTCAGAAAAGATTCGGTCGGGGAGCAGAATGCGGAACAAAATGATCAGAATGTCAAAATAGATAATACCATTAAATATGACAAATCAAATCCCTTTGTGATCAATCTCAAGAAGCAGACAAGTAGCACATTTGGGGAAGATACCCAGGGAACAGAGGCAAAACCAGGGGAAGTTCGAGAATCTAATGGCATCGGAAGACATTATCCTATACCCATGAGATACGCCGAGTTACTTCCGTTGCTTGTCGAAAGGAACCTTATCATACCAATGAATTCTGTACCAAGAAAACCTCATTATCCGAAAGATTACAACAGTCGTGTCCGGTGTAGCTACCACATAGGCGATTCGAGTCATCACACTGAAAATTGTAAGGCCCTGAAGGACAGAGTTCGAGATCTTGTCAGAATGGGAATTTTGGGTTTCGAAGACGGACAACCCCGATTCTTCAGTCAGCCAGCCGTTGCCCGAGGGGCAAAATCGAAGGAAGGTCAATACCGAGCCCAAGGTTCAGATAACGCAGAAGTGGGTCACTCAAGCGGGATAAAATTAGGAGTCAATAATAAAAACGTCTCAGAAGATGAACTTGCACACAAGCGCGACCAGCTCGAGTATGAGAGGCACAATCTGAGCATGAAATCAAAGAATGTACAAGACGAGTACCACAAGCTGCACTTTGAATTCAAGAGATTCGGTCTGGGTGACACCGCGGAAGAGTGGATCAATGGTATGATTCAGCTGAGGAACGGTTCAGAACGCTGGAAGCAGAAATGCAAGAATAGTAAGAATAAAATCAGATCATTATCAAAGAAGCTGGAAGAAGCTGAGAGCCAACGCGACTTTATCCAAAATGAGTTGGAAAGCAGTCTGGCCATGGAAGATATCCTGAAATCAAGTCTACACCAAGAAAGGAGTGAATCACAAACCTTCCAAATGGAAAACACAGCACTCAAAGAACAGATAGTGAGGCTCGAGACTGCTTTACATACCAGTGAGATCCGTGTTGGGGCAATGACCGTTAAGCTACAAAAAGTCGAGCAAACAATACGGGAGAAAGACCGGGACATGAAGATGGTTACGACTCAAGCCCGACAAGCAGCTCAACAGATAGCAGATTTAGCCGATGCAGCAGCACCAATAAGCCAGAATATGGATCCGGCATTGGACCGCGAAGGAAAGCTGACAGGACTCTTGAATGAGGTCAAGACATTAGGTGCCAGGGCTCACCGATATCTGTAAAACCCTAATACCGGATGTAATGAAACCTTTTTTGGTCCGAATGAAAGATGTTCTATATGGACAAATCACTTACGGAATCAATGCTTTATTGCATTCATACATTGCATTTGCATCACATTTTTGCATTGTTTTATCATCACATGGCACTTCATCATTTAATACATGGGGTTCGATGGCAGAATTAATCGAAAAATGGAACGAATTGAAGAGTCGAGGCTTGACCAGTTAGAAGAAAAAATCGAGAAAGAGCTTAAGAAGAAAGAGAAGATAAATGTCTTCAATACGAGGGAACTCTGCCTAGTCCCTGATTTGGTCATTCCTCCAGATTTCAAAGTTCCCGTATTTGTGCAGTATGACGGAACCAGCTGCCCGAAGATTCACTTAACCATGTATTGTAGAAAAATGGAAGGATACATGAAGAACGAAGAATTGTTGATCCACCATTTCGATGATAGCCTGACGGGACCAGCAGTAGTGTGGTATAACCGTTTGAACAGAAACCAAGTTAGGTCATGGGGTGACCTCGCTAATGCCTTCTTGGATCAATACAAATATGCTTTGGATTTAGCGCCCTGTCGACAGTTTCTTCAGAATGAGAAAATAAGGCCAAATGAAAGCTTTAGGAATATGCATTAAGGTGGCGATGTCGTCCGCTACCCAAGTCCAACCCCTATAGCGTAAGAAGAGTTGACTCCCTATTTCATGCAACGCCCTCTCCCTTCTTCGATGTGATGTTGGAGAAATCGAGAAACGGATTCAAGATTTCATGACGATTGGAGAAAGAATAGAATATGCAGTCAAAGAAGGAAAATTGGGGTCTAAGTCTAAAGACCAAATCGAAGATAAGATAGATAAGGATGGAGACGTAAATGAATGTCATCTCCAGGGTTCGCGTGGCCGTAAAAGAAGGAGACAGACTGACAAATCGGGGTCATCAAGGAAAATTCCTCGGACGAGCGCAAATTTGGAAGTGTTTGGAACATCTATCTCAGACATTTGACCTCATCTGGTAGAGGGTCACTATCTTGTTCCTAGGCCGATGAAGAGTGCACCTGATCTGTATGCCCATAGTTTTGACTCGAGTAGCATATGCGAATTCTATATGGGGGCACCGGGGCATCCCACCAGAAAATGTAGACCATTACTGGATGAAATCAAGAAGCTGGTCAATGATGGAACCCTGACACAAGAGCTGATCAAGCAGTGGAAGACCAAGGATGAGAATCAAATCTACATAGTGCTGAAGAAGCCATAGATGTCTCTACATTAAATACCTTCCTGAAGTAATACAAGGGATCAACTCTATGTGACCCCCATGTGGCAAAGATCTTTTGTGATGGGGCATGTTTGTTGATTTTTATTTTCAATAAAGGACACATTTCGCTTAACATATAATGTTTTTGAAAGCACATAGATATTTTCTCATCGTTGTAGGACGCTGGATATCAATTGCAAGATGTGACATTAGATAGATGTCGTGACAACGATGATGTGTGATCTTCCCCACCAAACTCTGGTCAGCAAAGCGAGATTATTACTCTTTCGATGATATTCAAGAACGAAAAAGCTCTAAATGCCAACCATGTAGAGTTGCTTGAAATTGAAACTCTAGGCATAATCTTCTAGGTAGTAAAGAAGAAACAAAACAAAAAGGAGAAGAAAAAGAGAAGAAAGAAAAAAGAAATGAAAATGAGAAAATAATAATAAAAAAAAGTACTCCTATGTTCGAAACCTGGTAATAGGCTTATTCGGATAAGAGTTTGGAAATTTTGAGGCACTCCGCTAAAGCGATAGGGTGGAGATACATCATCCAATTCAAGAAACCTTAGCTTCATGAGTGATGGTAATATTTTCTAATCGTGACTATGCCGAGTAACTTGGGGCAGTGTTGTTTGCTCCATCGTTGTCCTCAAGACAAAGGACTGTGATGAATTGATTTCCTCAAATAACAACAAAAACAAAAAAACAAAAAAAGAAGGAAAAAGAAAAGAAAGAAAATAGGCGATATCATGGGAAAAATTAATACTCGCACCACCCAGAGCTCTATTCCTAGAGTAATATTTCTGCGCTCAAGTGGTTATACAAGCCTACCCTTTTGGGGGCGAAGTAGATAATAAGAATTGAGAAAGAGTAGTACTCTGCAGCAACGCGGTAATCATGAGGATGAACCGAGTCACCAGAGAAGATTTCACATCTTTGAATTACCAAATGGTTAAATCTAAGCCGCTCTTGCACATGATATCCATAGCTCCTATGCTGTGTTTTCAAAATCTTATATGTTAATCTAAATAATACCCTTCAGTGGAACACCAATCAGCAAATTGACAAGTTAAAGCAACAAAAATTTCCATGTATTACTTCAGGGGTAAGATCCAGAACACAATGAGGCGGATACTATTAAAGCCCCTAACCAGAAATGACCTCACAATGCATAGAATGAAGATGATAACAGAGGTATAGGTGTCAGACAACTCAAGAACAAGAAGTGAATTCCAGCCATGATGCCTTGTTTGGTTCAAGAAAATGAAGGACGAAACAGGATAAGAATGAGCTTACAAAGTGAGGAAACGATAAAAAAGTAAACATTGAGTCTCCAAAGAATTAAAGCACAGAGATCGATGAATGGTGTCCGTCAAGAGGCAACAAGAAGATTGAGGTTAAGAAGCATTTCGCTCACCCCGATGACGAAATTAACAAATACTCAGAATATTGGGTCAAAAGAGAGCACGATCGAATGGGGCAAAGCAGAACAGAAAGAATAGTGAGAATCTCTGTACACGCATGATATAATGTTTGTCAGTGAAGCAGACAGAAACCCCGAAGAAGAAAGGTGGGTGCTCATGCAAACGAACAAGAGCAGATGCCCATTGAGCAAAATTTGACAGAAATGAAGATCAAAATTGAGCATACCGCAAAAGGAAAGGAAATAGAGAAATCAGAAGAATGACTTTTCAGGACATAAGATTAACAAAACAAAAAAAAGGAGAAAGAAATCATAACATTACATGCATCATATAGATAGGAGCATGTCAATTTTGCTTGTTCCTAAACAGGTGTTTGAAGAATTATCGAAGAATTTACCAAAGTCCATAAAACAACAGTCATGTCGGCATCAGATCCAGATATTAAATCCTTCGGGTCATCGGTAAGTCCTTTGGGCACGATGTTAAATCCTTCGGGTCATCAGTAAGTCTTTCGAGCATGGTGTTAAATCCTTCGGTCATCGGTAAGTCCTTCCGGGCATGATGTGGCAGCATATTCGCGTGAGTCCCCATAAAACAACAAACATGTCGTCGTCGATCCAGATATTAAATCCTTCCGGGTCATCGGTAAGTCCTTCGGGCACGATGTTAAATCCTTCGGTCATCGGAAGTCTTTCGAGTGGTGTTAAATCCTTCGGTCATCGATAAGTCCTTCGGGCATGATGTGGCAGCATATCCCCGTGAGTCCCCATAAAACAACAGCCATGTCGGCGTCGATCCGTAGATATTAAATCCTCGCCGGCACGATGTTAAATCCTTCGGTCATCGGTAAGTCCTTCGATGTTAAATCCTTCGGTCATCGAAGTCTTTCGAAAGCGTGGTGTTAAATCCTTGGGTCATTAGTAAGTCCTTCGGGCATGATGTGGCAAAGATATCGGCGAAAAGTCCCCATAGAACAACAACCATGGCGGCGTCGGATCCATATATTAAATCCTTCGGTCATTGGTAAGTCCTTCGGGCACGATGTTAAATCCTTCGGGTCATCGATAAGTCTTTCGAGCGTCGTGTTAAATCCTTCGGTCATCGAAAGTCCTTCGGCATGATGTGGCAGCATATCCGCGTGAGTCCCCATAAAACAACAGCCATGTCGGCGCCGATCCGAATATTAAATCCTTCGGGTCATCGGTAAGTCCTTCGAGCACGATGTTAAATCCTTCGGTCATCGATAAGTCTTTCGAGCGTGGTGTTAAATCCTTGGTCATCGCAAGTCATTCGGGCATGATGCGGCAGTCTTAGTAGCGTAGGTCCAAAAATGGCAACAAATTTCGTAAAAAAAGGGAACCTGCATTTTCAAGCCCCAAAGAAAGGTTCCATAGAGAGAGAACCCTAAATCTAAAATCTCAAAAAAAAAACTCCCGGTCGGAAAAATCCATCAGCACAAAAAGTTTTATATAGGAGAAACCAGCGTTGAAGGCGAAGAGTTCTATATAGGAAGGACTCCAAGCTTTACAGTCTCGAAGTGAAGGGTTCTATATAGGAAGAACCTGTAGCCCCAAGATCGGAAGGTGACGAAGCTCTATATAGGAAGAACTTTCGAGCCTGAAGATTCAGCCAAGGAAGAGCGGAGATATCCAAAAGAACACGTTTTTCCAAAGCTACAAACAGGGAAGTCTGATAAAAATGAGTGCTTATGAATCTTTGCTTTGTTTCCCATTCCATGAGAACAAGTAAAGAGGGGCAACTGTAATCACTCATTTTCACTTGTAAATACATATTAGTATTGCATGTATATTTATTATATTATATGCATGAATGTTACTAATATATATATAAGGTGTGGCGTGTGCATGTACATTATAAGCTATGTATGTATACGTATTAATGATGAATGTGTGTCGCGTATGTATCTAGAGTATGAGCGTATTTGATTAATATATAGATGTTATGTTAATTATATGTATGATTATACGTACGTATACTAGAATATTATATTAATTAATGATTGTATAATATAAGTATACATTTTCGTATATATATGTATTGCTGTTATAATTATATTATTATTAATATTATTGGGCTGGTAAAATGAAAAAATTAAATATATATTAAACCCAAATAAAAATGAAGTCCAAGTCCAATTACAAGTTCAATTACAAGGCCCGGTTGGCCCAAATCAATCTCATCTAATTACAATGTGCGGGGTGGCGGGGGCGTTGGATCAAGATCTGATCCAACGGCCACGATACAACCAGGAGGTCAAAAAATATCTGCGGTGAGTGTGTTCCACACGTATGGACCGTTCGAGTGCCACGCAGCGGCGTGTGGTCCACGCGCGACGCTTTAATATCCCACGCGCGCGTAAGATCCACGCGTTCGACTCCTCGATCGCGAGCTCCACGTGAAAAATCTGCCGTCTCATCAAATCGAGGCTTCATCCAGGCCGATCGTTCTTCAAGCCATCTCGACCGTTAGACCAGATCTGATCTAACGGCCGAGAACGCGTCTGGCCGCTGGAAGAATGTCCATATCGCCACCGCGCCGATATTCAGTCCCCGTGTTCAGATTATGCCAAAGACAACAAGCAAAAGTGTCAGTTCAGATCTGAAAAAAGGAAGATGCAACTTGCAACAAAAACAGAGGCAATAATATATATGAAATGGGAACTTTTGTAACGAGGAAAAAAAAACGAGAGTAAGAACAAAAAAGGGAGAACAGAGATCTTGCAATACAAAAAATCTGAAAGTTGTAAACATCCAAGATAATCAAAAGACAGTCCAGTGGTAAATTTTTGTCTCCTTTTCTTTCTTGTTTTCTTTACATGCATATACGAAAGAAAAAAAAACAGAAATAAAAGAGGAGAATAGTCTTACCGGCGTCGTTTGTTGTGAGTCTTCCTTCCTCGATGATAAGCCTTTCGGCTTCTACAAGCCAGATCTGGTGAACTAAAGGGAGGGGAAGGTCCCCTGGTAGTTATATTTTAGGTTTGAAACTTTTTTTTTGGTTCGTATTTCCTAGATCTAGGGTAAATAAGGGGGTATCCTCTGAATCCAACCTAAGATTCGTATTGAGGATGACAAGGGGGTTGTTTTGGTGTATTTTGGAGGCTCGTCGGCGCCGGTTAGCGGCGGCCGGGGGCGGAAGATACGGCGGCCGGCCGCCGGATTCTGGGTATTATAAGAACAAACGAGAGAAAAAAGATGAACCTAGGCTAAATGAAAAACCAGAAAATGAAACAAATGGCCAAAATTTTGGTTTCGGCCTTAAAGGGGGCTTTATAGTTGTTTTTATTTTGCTAAATGGGTAAATTACACACTTAATCCCACCGCGTTTTCAATATTTTCATTTTTGTCTTGCCGCATGGTATAATCACAGTTCCAGTCCCCCTGATTTTTCAAAAGGTTACAATCTAGTCCTTAAATTGCACCGAATCAGTTTCTGAATGGTAAAATTACACCTTTAACCATCCCGCGTTTTTGAATTTTTCATTTTGGGTCTGCCCCTTGGTCTAATTACAATTCTGGTCCTTTTAGGTTTTGTTTGTTTCGCAATTTCGTCCCTAAATTACATATTATTGTTCTTTAATTTCTCGCCACTGACTTTTGTTTTTCTTTCATTTCATCCTGTATTTCTTTGTAAATATTCATGTTCGTATTATAATCGTATATATTGATATCCTATTATTTTATTTTATGTCCCTCACATATGACTCGTATTTTATGTTTATAGGTATATATGTGTTAAGCTTATGATAGTCATGTTTTTTTATCCGGTTATTCGTATTAAAGCATGTTATGTTCTATTTGACTCGTAAAACAACATGTTATTGTATTTTTGTACGTATTGTATGCTTTCTTGGCTTTTAGGTTACGTGTTAGTGTGTCTTCTTTTACGTATAATATATTGTTCATATATGTTGAAATATGTTTTATTAATAGCATGTATGTCTTTTTAAATATTTGATCGTCTACATATAATGTAATTATTCCTGCATTGTTGTTCTAACTTGTTAAAGTTGTTTTTATTTATCATTTAGAATAATATGTATGTATGCATGTTTTAATCTAGTATATCATTTATTAGATTAGTATCTTATTATGTGAATATCTACTGTCTTTAAATTATCTGTCATGTTTTATATTTTTGCCACTAAGATTGCATATGATTTATAACTCGTTAATGCGGAGTCCTTTTATCCGAGCGTAAACGGGCCAAATCAAGCGTAGTGATAGTGGTTGGGCGTTTATTCTCGGGTAACGGGACCCTTAAAATATATTCGCAATTATGACCGAATTTTAAAATAATCGTCACTCTAATCCGGAAAATCCAATATTAATAAAGCGGTAGTTATTAAAGTACCAATTTTGGGCGGTGTGGGGGTGCTAATCCTTCCCCATCCGTAACCGACTCCCGAACCCTGTCTTTTTGAATCTCTGGTTTTATGGTGTCCGGCCTACCTAAGTGGCCGGTGGCGACTCCATTTTTTAAATGCGGTTTCTTTTAAAAAAAAACCCCACGGAATAAATATTTTATATCCAAAAACAAAAAAATCACAAACACCTTAAAAACACCTTTCAAAAATATTTCAAAAACACCCTCCGCCAAACTCGTTTTTTATTTAGCGATGAAGAAAAAAAGACATCGCTACACCTCTACTATCAGATCTAGCAGTAGACCCAAGAGCTCTACTCTAGCAACGCCCTAAACCCGGTGTCTGAATAGATGTCTGCGAACGGGCTGGAGTCTGAGAATGGGCAGGGGTCTGAAACGAAGATCGGTTTACAAAAGGTAGGTGTGGACACTCTTTCTTGAAGTGCTCAGTGGAGACATCTTCCTACACTCTCTTCGGTGTAGCTTACCACAATACTCACACAAAGGTATATGAGTGAACCTAGATGAATCACCTCTACTAACAGCTGGGCCCTGTGGTGCCGAAGGCCTATAACTCGAACCACCCCTCTGATATGCTGCAGTGCGAGCCCTCTTATCAGGGCGTGTTTGAGACTCTCCCTGGCCAGAGGATTTCCAAGATCGATCTCGTTCTCGCCCTCGATCTATGCCTCTATCCCGGTCTCCATCTCTACTACTCTGACTAGCTGCTAAAATCTCCATTTGTTCTACAGTATTGGCCCGGCTTACCAAATCCTCAAACACCTCATCATGATGTGTAGCCACCCGATCACGTATCCCAATATGAAGGCCCTCTAAGAATTTATTGCATGTCCTTCTTGATAGAAACTAAAAAAGCACCGTATTTCTACAACTCTAGAAACTGTATCTCATACTCAGCCACTATCATAGAACCCTGCACCAGGTCTTTGAATGCCTGACGTCTCTCCCTCAGGAACTGCTCGCCCAGGTAACGGTTCCTAAATCGTTCCTTGAAGAAATCGCATGTCAACCGATCAGAAGGAACGCTACTCATAATGGACTCCCACCAGGTGCGGGCATTCCTATTCAACATAGATACAACACCCAAGTATTTCTTGGATGGCTCAAAACCCATCCCATCTATTCGTCGCTCAGTGTCATGCAACCATTCCTCAGCCTCGGTTGGTGTTCCACTAAGAAATCCTGAGAAAGTCTTGATCCCGTTAGCAACACAAGGTCTGGAGATGGGGATTTTTGGAGCGACACCTGATGCTCTGACTACACCCTGAATCAGCTGAAGAAACTGTATACTCAAACTCTCATCAGTAACTCCAGTCATAGGCTCGGGCCCAGAAACTATCGTGCCTCTGACCGGAGTAGTCATATCAATACCAGGAGCAGATGGTGGAACTGTCGAAACTGAGGGACCACGAGGGTTGGGAGGCTCTACGGGAGCTGAATGATCAACGGGGGCTGAAATGTCTGTAGGGCCAGCTGGATCGACCACTGGATCCTCAATCGGGTCCGCAAATCTAGCGGTTCGCCCTTGTCCACGGGCGGGTCGTCGACCCTTTTGGTGTTCATATCAGAGGATCTCTACAAGAAATAGAACCTAAAATCAGTTTATGAGAATGGAGAATCGAACACGATTAAACATAAAACTTGGTGACATGGCCCTTTCATAAAACTTTTGTAAAACATTTCAAAGTAATACTTTAAATGGACTCATCCACGGTCTGAGGTTTTAAAACCAAAAGCTTTGATACTAATCAAATGTGACCCCCTAGACCGGCCTATGCGGAAGGATCGAGTCAAAGGGGCACATCTCAACTTAAATATCTAAATTAAAAATCTATTAAATATTCAAGTATTTAATTTAAATATTTATATATATATAACTACGTAAACTGATAAAGTCATCTTTATAAGCCTGACATATAATTATTACAAAATAGGAAACATCAAGTAATGTATCAAAAAGATCGTAACAAAACGTCATATATCAAAAAATATAGGCACATGTCACACTAAAATAAGAAAATAGTGGGTGGAAACATTACAATCTATATAGAATACGAAATGTGTCAATCCTCCGAGTGTCAGGTACAAGGTAGCCTATCAAAAATATCTAAAAAGGGAGAAAGATGGGGTATGAGCTAGAGAATTCAGTGTGTTCCAACAGTGCAAGTAAAAACATTTATATCAATGCATAGTAAAACATGTTCATACGCATGCAAGTTTCTATATCTTAACTACCCTTCAACCAAAATCCATGATACGATTCCCCAGAACGGTATCATATATAGGCGTTAACCCGAGCCCATTGGGCATGAGTACCATCATAAGGGAATACCTTAGCTCCGGGTAGAATTACCCTAGCCAAAGCGCAGGAACTGAATACGAGCGGAATTACCCTAGCCGAAGTATAAGAACCTTATACGGGCGAAATTACCAGCCGGATCAGGGCTAAACCTTACGATACTTCATATCATAACCCAAGTACCCCTATTAATCAGTCCAGGCAGGATCATAGTATACGGTGGTAAACAGTAAGAACAACACTCTATGAACACAATTTTATACTGATAAACGGTAATCATGGAACATGCTTGTCATATCGTGTACTAGGGCATATATCAATCATATAGTATAATTGATAAGTGTTCAAAAGTACTATTTTTCTTACCCTTTTTACTCATATTATTGTTAGACTTAGGCTCATATTAGTTGCATAATTAGCTATTCATGCATTAATCTATGTTTCCTTCCATCGTTGAGCTTGATTACATAACTTGGTAGTTTTTATGGGAAAAGATGTTGCTTTGGTGTGTTTTATGTGTATGTGCAGGATCATTTGCCAAAGCAAGGCTAGAGCTAGTTGCCAGGGCAATACATGAAGGAGATGCCGAGCTAGTTGCCAGGGCAATGCATGAAGAAGATGTCGAGCTAGTTGCCAGGGCAATGCATGAAGGAGATGCCGAGCCAGTTGCCAGGGCAATTGTCGATAAAGCACAAGGTGATATGGTAGTCGAAATTGATGACTATACAAGCCCAAGATGACGTGGAGCGAAGCCAAATCCCAAAAGAATTTGATTTCCATGAAAAGATTAAAGAAGAATTAAATTCCAAGAAGATAGGAGAAGTTCTAGTAGGAATATAATTATAATAAAGAATTATATTCTTTAAAGATAATTTAATTCCAACTTAACTTCCTCCTCAAAGAAAGACTTTGACCTAGCCCTATAAATTAGAGGGGAATTTCGACAATCCAGAGAGAGCAAGAGGAGAGAATTTTCGACAAGCATCTAGGGCAAGGAGATTTCGACAAGCTTCATTCTTCATATTTTTCTTTCTTGTTCAATTAGGTTCATGCTAGGATTATTTATCTTGTGTTTCTTTGGAACCTAGCCATGAACTAAATCTATTTGGCTATGGTTATTGTGTCTTGTGGTTGTGAGAAACTATTGGATTTTGTTTAGGTAATAAGAGTTTGCACTTTTCTATTCAAGGTTTATTCATTCTTGGTTCTTATTCTTGTTTGCGAGTGAAATGGGAGAGGATCTCGTAACTTCATCTATTTATCTAATATCGGGATAGTTAGATTCAAGAAACGAATGAATATGATCTTTATTCAATCTATTGATGGTAAAGATTAATCCGGCTTAGGAATAAGTAAAGGATTTCAACGGCTAAGAGGAGCGCAAGATTGGTTGTTGTTCACCCTTGATTCACGCAGGGATGTATTATCAAGGCATGCACAAGTAGCTAGAGTTTCGACTTAGGGATAAGAAGAAACCATTGAAGAACGCTCTGCCGAACCTTGAAGGTTGCTGCCCAGACGCCCAAGTAGTTGCCCAACTAGTCGCCCAGGCAACCATCGATTAGTTGCCAAGGCAACCCCGTTGTGCAAGTTGCCACGGCAACTGAGTTTCCCGTGCACTCTTTTACCAAGATGATCCAATCGGCTATCACACCTCAACTCACGATAACCTTGCCTATCTCTCTCATTTGATCTCATTTATTCTTTTACTTTATTGCCTTCTAGTTTAGTTATTAGTTAAACTCCTATAATCCTTTATTTGTGTTTTTACTTTTTACAAAGCAGCAAGAGACTAGATTCTTGAAGTGGCACCAATCCTCGTGGAGACGATATCTTTTATACTATAACTTGCAACGTGTATACTTGCACAATTGCGTAGCACTTATTACGCGCAACAAGTTTTTGGCGCCGTTGCCGGGGATTGGCAATAGCGACTTTGTTTTTATTTTTTTGCACTTTCTTTTTACTTTTCTTGTTTAAGATTCAAAGGGCTAACAAACTTTGGTTTTGCATTGGTATATGATCGTATGAGACCGATTACACCGAAATATCCCTTTGATCCGTAAATCGAACGAACCTTACAAAGACTTAGACGAAGGATAAGAGTAGCAATGGCTAATCAAGACGGCAATATGAATCAAGATGTTCCAGCAGGAGGAGGAGTGATTCTTGCACGAAACAAAACAATTCGAGACTATCTTGAAGAAGATCTTGATGGACTTAATCCAGAAGTTGTCGCACCTGAAATTGAAGTTGACCACTTTGAGTTAAAACTAGTAATTTTTAATGTGATCAACACAATTGGTCAATTTGGCGGCTCACCAACTGAAGATGCACGACAACATCTTAAATATTTCCTCGAGATTTGCAACTCGTTCAAAATACACGGAGTCACCCCCGATGTCTTACGATTAAGATTATTCCCCTATTCACTGAGGGATAGGGCAAAAACATGGTTGAATAGCATTCCTGCCGGACCAATAGCATCTTGGACCGATCTTTGTCGTGATTTCCTTGCTCGGTTTAATCCTACAAATTTGACTGATAAGCTTCGTAACAACATTACTTCTTTTTGGTAGGCAGATGATGAATCCATGTACGAGGCTTGGGAGCGATATAGAGAACTTCTACACAAATACCCCCTACACGGATTCTCGGTGTTGACTCAAGTAACAATGTTTTACAACACCGTGAATACGCCAACAAGGATGATGCTAGATGCCTCGGCAAACAGCATACTCCTAGATAAGTCGCAGGAGGAAGCAATGCAAATTCTAAACAGCCTGGCCAAGAATGATTATCAATTCCCCTCTACTAGAAGAGGAGGAGTTAGACGCCAAGCCACAATACATGAACTAGGATCATCAGATTCAATTTCGGCACAATTGGCCACTTTAACCAAGATGGTCCAGAACATACAAAAACCAAACAACACACATGAGTTCAAGGTAATGGATTCTTTTTGTGAGTTATGTGGTGATAACCATGATTCTTCTGAATGTATGTAGAATCCGGAATCCGGCTTCTACGTGGGGAATTACAATCGGAACAACAATGTGATGTCCAATACATACAATCCAGCTTGGAAGAAGTACCCAAATTTTTCATGGAGTAATCCCAACAATGCTCTAAACCAGAACAATCAGAATGCACAAGCATCAGGATTCCAGTAGAATATGCCACGACAACAGTTGTCGCAGCAACAACCGACAACATCTAGTTCTTTGGAAAATTCTCTAAATGCTTTTATGATGAAAACTGAATCTTATATTGCTGAGAATAGTAACTTCATAAAAAGAACTGATGCTTTTATTAACAGGATGGAGGTGAGATTGCAAAACTAAGAGGCGGTAATCAAATCATTGGAAAATCAAGTCGGATAGTTTGCTCAAAATCTGAATACTAGACCGCAAGGAGGTTTACCTAGCGATATTGAAGTCGCAAGAGGAACTGGCCACGAGAAATGTAAGGCAATCACCACTAGAAGTGGCCAACAACATAAAGAGGCTCAAACCCGCTCATCAAACAAAACTCCACAAAAAGATCAAGACGAACCTAGCGGCAAAGCCTCAGATGCTGAACCAGGAATTGCCTCGGTAACTGGCAATAAACATGCCTCGGCAACTGACGATAAGGATGCCTCGGCAACTTGCGATAAGCATGCCTCGACAACCCCAGATGATAATGCCTCGACAACTCCAGTTGTCCCGGTAATGCCGTCAATCAGGTTCCAAACCAATGAAAGGATCGAAGATATCTGACTTCCACCACCATTCCCACAAAGGTTGAAGCGACAAAAGGAAGAATACCAATTCAAGAAGTTTCTTGATATCCTAAAGCAAGTCCACATCAACTTGCTATTGGTGGAAGCAATTGAACAAATGCCTAACTATGCCAAGTTTCTTAAAGACATTGTGTCCAAGAGAACAAGGCTAGGAGAGTTTGAAACAGTTGCCGCAACAGAGGGATGCATGGCAATATTGCACAATCGTATGCCACCCAAGTTGAAGGATCCCGAAAGTTTCACAATACCCTGTTCTATTGGAAATCACTATGTCGGGAAAACATTATGCGACCTTGGGGCTAGCATAAACTTGATGCCTAAATCAGTTTTCCAGAAACTAGGAATCGGGAAGGCAAGACCTACAACAGTTATGCTACAGCTAGCCGACAGATCCTATGTGCATCCAGAGGGAAAAATCGAGGACATACTGGTAAAAGTTGATAAATTTATTTTTCCCGCTGACTTTATTATTTTGGATTGTAAAGCAGATGAGCATGCACCTATCATTCTCGGGAGACCATTCCTAGCAATAGGGAGAACTCACAATGAGGGTGAATGACCAGCAAGTTAAACTAAATGTGTTCCAAACACTAAGGCATGCCGATGATCCAGAAGAATGCCAACTTCTTCATGCCACGACAGAGTTTAACTTCGACAAGGAATTTAGTTGCCTCGGTAACTACATTGCCGAACAAGAGGAACCTGAGGAGTATGAGGAACCGATCAAGGAGGGACAACAAGAAAAGGCAAACTGGCTAGTCAATCGACCAGGAAAAGAAGCTGATCAAAATGTTGATGCTACCATGGACGCGCATGCCTCAGCAATCCTCGACGTCTCGGATACCATGGACGCGCACTCCTTGGCAACCATGGACGCGCACGCTTCGGCAACTCTCGACGCCACAGCAGCCCTTGATGCTCATGCCTCGACAATTTTGGGAGTAGTTGCCATGGCAGCACATGCCTCGGTAATACCCTGGTACGCATATTTAGTTAATTTCCTTGTTTGTGGTATTTTACCTTATGGCATTACTCACCAAGGGAAGAAGCGGTTCCGCCATGATGCTAAGCATTACTTTTGGGACAAGCCTCTTTTGTTTAAACAATATGCAGATCAGGTTATACGCCGATGTGTCCCTGAAGAAGAGCAACAGAATGTACTCTGGCAATGCCATTCTTCACCCTATAGAGGACATTTTGGAAGAACTCGTACCGCGGCCAAAGTTTTGCAATCCGGTTTGTATTGGCCAACATTGTACAAAGATGCCTAAGACTTTTAGAAGCAATGTGATCGTTGCCAGAGGACGGGCTATATCTCTAGACGACATGAGATGCCGCTCCAGAACATCATCGAAGTAGAATTATTCGATGTATGGGGGATCGATTTTATGGGACCTTTCCCATCTTCATTCGGCAACCTCTACATTCTACTTGCCGTCAACTACGTGTCTAAATGGGTGGAGGCAGCTGCAGTTCCCAACAACGATTCCAAGACCGTGCAATGATTCTTGCAGAAAACATATTTACACGATTTGGGATGCCGAGAGCAATTATCAGTGACGAAGGCAAGCATTTAAACAACAGACTAATTGCCAAGATGTTGCAACGCTTCGACATATCACACAAGATCGCCACGGCATATCACCCACAAACCAACGAGCAAACAGAAATTTCCAACCGGGAATTGAAGGGTATACTCGAGAAAATTGTAAATCCCTCTAGGAAGGATTGGTCATTAAGACTAGATGACGCCCTTTGGGCATATCGCACTGCATTCAAAACACCCTTAGGTATGTCCCCCTTCCGACTTGTCTATGGCAAAACATGCCATCTACCGGTGGAAATCGAACACAAGGCATACTGGGTAATCAAGACCGTGAATATGGATTGGGAAAGTGCCGGACAAAAGTGTTTGTTGGACCTCAATGAGATAGAAGAATTCTGTGCACTCGCCTATAACAATGCACGAATCTACAAGGAGAAAACAAAGCAATGGCATGACAAGAAACTATTGCCGCAGAAATTCATGCCAGGGCAACTAGTTCTCTTATTCAATTCTCGGCTAAAACTTTTCACGTGAATGCTGAAATCAAGATGGTCGGGACCATACGAAGTTGTCAAACCATTCTCCCATGGTGCTGTGATAATCAAGTCCATCTCTGACAGCCATGAATTCAAAGTTAATGGACAAAGATTGAAGCACTACAATGGTGCCCATGTGGAAATTAACAAAGAAGTGGTCAACTTAGGAGATGCATGAGCATGCTCTCACTTTGATATTTTATTTTTATTTTTATTATTTTTGATTAATTTTTTTATTTTATTTTTCGAACTACTTTTTTATTTTTTATTATTTTCGATTATTATTATTATTATTATTTATTAGGATAGATTTTCTTTTTATTTATCTTTTTAAGTTTAAGAATCCCATTACACATCTTTATTTATTTGATTATAGGAATCTAACTTATATAAAGCCTAAACTAGAAAGCAATTAAAGTAAAAGAAAACCTTTTTTTGTCTTCCCTAATCCCATGAGAACAAATTTGAGAGATAGGCCAAAGTTATCGTGAGTTGAGGTGTAAAAGATAGCCGATTGACTTCAAGAATCTAGTCTTGGTAAAAGAGTGCAAGGGCAACACAAATAAATGATTATAGAGGCAACTTGAAGGCAATAACGGTAAAAAGCCTTGGCAAATAATCGATGGTTGCCCGATAGCTGACTGGAGTTTGGGCAACTACTTGGGCTTCGGGCAGCAACCTTCAAGGTTGGTTGCGGGCAGAGTTGGGCAACTACTTGGGCTTCGGGCAGCAACCTTCAAGGTTCGACAGAGCGTTCAATGGTTTCTTCTTATCCCTAAGTCGAAACTCTAGCTACTTGTGCATGCCTTGATAATACATCCTCAAGGTGAATCAAGGGTGAACAACAACCAATCTTGCGCCCTTCTTAGCCGCTGAAATCCTTAACTTATTCCTAAGCCGGATTAATCTTCACCATCAATAGATTGAATAAAGATCATATTCATTCGCTTCTTGAATCTAACTCTCCCGATATTAGATAAATAGATGAAATTACGAGATCCTCTCCCAATTCACTCAAAAACAAGAATAAGAACCAAGAATGAATAAACCTTGAATAGAAAAGTGCAAACTCTTATTACCTAAACAAAATCCAATAGTTTCTCACAACCACAAAACACAATAACCATAGCCAAATAGATTTAGTTCATGGCTAGGTTCCAAAGAAACACAAGATAAATAATCCCTAGCATGAACCCAATCAACAAGAAAGAAAAAGATGAAGAATTGAAGCTTGTCGAAATCCTCCTTGCCCTAGATGCTTGTCAAAAATTCTCTCTTGCTCCTCCTGGGAGTTGTCAAATTGTCCTTGCTTCCTCTATTTATAAATTAGGTTATAGGGCTAGGTCAAAGTCCTTGAGGAGGAAGTTGTTGGAATTAAATTATCTTTAAAGAATATAATTTTTATTATAATTATATTCCTACTAGAACTTCTCCTATCTTCTTGGAATTTAATTCTTCTTTAATCTTTTCATGGAAATCAAATTCCTTTGGGATTTGGCTTTGCTCCACGTCATCTTGGGCTTGTCTAGTCATCAATTTTGACTACCATATCACCTTGTTCTTTGTCGACAATTGCCCCGCAACTGCTCGGCGCCTCCTTCATGCATTGCCCTGGCAACTAGCTCGGCATCTCCTTCATGTATTGCCCTCGCAACTAGCTCTAGCCTTGCTTTGGCAAAGTGATCCTGCATATACACACAAAACACACCAAAGCAAATCTTTTTCCCACAAAACTACCAAGTTATGTAATCAAGCTCAACGATGGAAGGAAACGTGGATTAATGCATGAATGGCTAATTATGCAACTAATATGAGCCTAAGTCTAACAATAATATGAGTAAAAAGGGTAAGAAAAATAGTACTTTTGAACACTTATCACACCCCCAAACTCAACTATTGCTTGTCCTCAAGCAATGCAAACTAATAATTACCGCCAAGACTTTAATTTTCACAAACTTAGCTTTGAACTTGATTTCAATTCTCAAACCGGGCACAAAGTATGATTGGCTTTTCATTTTTCGGAAAACTTAGAGTTACTCGAATCAAACTATAATGCTTGTGAGTGTGTGTGAGTTGTGTGCAAGATTTTTTCGGATTCTATGCAAACAAGAGGTTTTCAAATTACTTCATTGGGTTCTTTTTAACATGTTTTAACTAGAGCCAGCTTTTGGGCACCTCTAGTGTTTTGTTTTTAGTTTTCTTAAGTTAATTTATTCGACTAGAGCCGGTTTCGGGCACCTAGCGAGCGATCAATTTTTTTAACACATACTAGAGCCAGTTTGCACCTCTAGTGATGAATTTTTTTTTAGCACATGCTAGAGCCAATTTCGAGCACCTCTAGCATTCATCCAATTTTTATTCTAATCCCCAATTTGTTAATTATCAACCTAAGTTCACTAGAATTCTTAAATCAATCAAACCACAATAGTGTTTCATCAAATTTAGCATCATAGTAAAATTCTAAGTTTTTCTATGGTTATCCTAGAATAAAAATTCTATCAATTAAGTGCATTGGCAAAGTCATCATCGGATATTCATCAAATCTAAGCAATTCTTGTTCCAACTAAAGGCATGGCAAACAATTTATGTATCCTAAATGTAATACTTAAGATGAATGTAACTAAACATGGTAACTACTAATAACAATCCCCCCAAACTTGAGTGAGGCATTGTCCTCAATGCATGCATTAAAGAAAAATAAAAATAACAAAAAATAAAATGCATACGAGGACTTACTCCGAGAGTTCGCCATCGAGATGATTAGTTTCCTTTGGTCGGTGTCTTGATTCTCTTGCTTGAACGCTGATGGTTGTTTTCTTTGTTGCCGGTGGTGGAATCGATCCTCGTGACGGGGTTGTCCTCATCGTCCTCTTCATCAGTGTCACTGGCTTTTCGCTTGGAGGATTCAATTGGTGCGGTCTTTGTTGGTGCAATACAGGACTCGTCCGAATCTGAAAAATCAGAAAATGATTCCGTAGGAGTTGATTCGGGCATAGGTGCTTTACCTTTGGCTTTTGCAGTGGTTGCCGGGATGTCTTTAGCTTTGGTTGTCGTGGCATCAGCTTGTGCGTGCACGATGTAGGTTACCGCGGCATCATCTGTTGCAGTTGTCGTGGCGACTGCTTCATTGGTTGCCTGGGCAAGGATCTCGGCAGGAAAAATTGGGAACGGCACGCGACTGTCTGGGTACTTTTCTAGGATGACTTGGGTGATGGCATTATTGTGCTCCTTCATGTACCGCATGAACATTAGTTTCCGGTCTTCAATTTGCCTTAGGTGGCTTGCCAATGGTTGCAAGAGTGCTTCAAAGTGTCCCGGGGTTGATGGCCGAGTTGCCCGGGCGTTAGGTGCTTGGGCATTAGGGATTGCCGGGGTGGAAGGAGTTGCCGCAGCAATTGGAGGCCTTGAAAAATTTCTCGGTGCCTCTCCCATTAGCTTTCAGATTTATGCTTGATTCCAGCCGGACTTTGGTAGGGCCTTTTCATCGGTGGACTCACTTGGGACATGCATCTCCTTGCAAAAATTAGAAATTAAGCAAGGGAAGAAAAGAGAACCCTTATCTTTTGAGCTACATACAAAAATCTCATCACAAATAATTTTTCCAATGTTAATGATGCGATTATGCAAAATAGAATGTATGAGCAAAAGACATGGTATATCAATGGTAGTATTGTGTGTGGTGGGCATTAAAGAAGTTTTAACAAACTTATTCCATAGTTTTGCCTTAGGTTTAAGCCAAAGGCGATTTACCGTGCCCTTGTATTTACCGTCGTTCCAATGAGTTCCCGGTTGAGTGAGTTCTTGAAGCACCTTGTCGAGTTGATTGGGCGTGATTTGATCAACGAAGGCTTGATGCTCGTCCTTCTCAATGTAAAGCCCGTAAAAGGTGTTGACGTTTTCGGGGCTTATGAGTATGGCCTTGTCACGAACAAAAACATAAGGATTATCCGGGTTAGGTGAGTGAGCATAGAATTCTAATACCCATGAGATATTGCCCGGTTTTGGTTGATGGCAAAAGATTTGCCACTTTTGATGTGCAATCCTCTCGAAGATGAATGGTTCAAGGCCGAAATCTTGATGAGAGTTGGAGTATTCAAAGCCTTGTTCTTCATGAATCTTCTGGCTTTCAAACTTGGAGTGAAATCTTTCTTGAACTACCGGTGTAGCAAACTTCTTGTATCTTGGTTCTTTGGAGGAACTTGGATGAACTAAAAATTTAATTTTGGATGCCATGGATGATATTGGTTGTGAGTTTTATAAAAACAAAGAAAATAAAAGAAACTAAAGAGTTGCAAGATAAAAAGTATGAATAGGTTAAGGGTGATGGGTTTTTATAGAAAAGATAGCTGGTGAATATGGTGGGTAGGATTAGGGGAAGACGAAAAAAGAGTTTTGGTTTAGGGAGAGGGTGACCGCAAGGGGGGTTTGATTAGGGTAAATTGGAGGCTTTATATAAGCCTTAGATTCAGCCCATTAGTTTCCTTGTTGAAGATGTTTTCCTTCTTGGATTAAAATTCCTCTTTATCTTGAACTCTTTTCCTACAATTCAAAGACAAATCAAATAAGGATTAAAATTAAAGATAAACTAATAAAAGAAAATAAATAAAGATGTATAAAGGGATTCTTAAACTTAAAAAGATAAAAAGGAAAATCTATCCTAAAAAATAATAATAATCAGAAATAATAAAAAAAAAGTTTGAAAAATAAAATAATAAAAAATAAATTAATCAAAAATAAAAATAAAAAACAAAATAAAAAAAATAAAAATAAAATATCAAAGGGAGAGCATGCTCATGCATCTCCTAAGTTGACCACTTCTTTGTTACGTTCTACATGGGCACCATTGTAGCGTTTCAATCTTTGTCCATTAACTTTGAATTCATGGTTGTCAGAGATGGACTTGATTATCACAGCACCATGGGAGAATGGTTTGACAACTTCGAATGGTCCCGACCATCTTGATTTCAGCTTTCTCGGGAAAAGTTTTAGCCGATAATTGAATAAGAGAACTAGTTGCCCTAGCATGAATTGCCGTGGCAATAGTTTCTTGTCATGCCATTGCTTTGTTTTCTCCTTGTAGATTCGTGTATTGTTATAGGCGAGTGCACAGAATTCTTCTATCTCATTGAGGTCCAACAAACGCTTTTGTCCGGCACTTTCCCAATCCATATTTACGGTCTTGATTGCCCAGTATGCCTTGTGTTCGATTTCCACCGGTAGGTGGCATGTTTTGCCATAGACAAGTCGGAAGGGGGACATACCTAAGGGTGTTTTGAATGCAGTGTGATATGCCCAAAGTGCGTCATCTAGTCTTAATGACCAATCCTTCCTAGAGGGATTTACAACTTTCTCGAGTATACCCTTCAATTCCCGGTTGGAAATTTTTGCTTGCCCGTTGGTTTGTGGGTGATATGCCGTGGCGATCTTGTGTGATATGCCGAAGCGTTGCAACATCTTGGCAATTAGTCTGTTGTCAAAATGCTTGCCTTCATCACTGATAATTGCTCTCGGCATCCCAAATAGTGTAAATATGTTTTTTTGCAAGAATCGTTGCATGGTCTTGGAATCGTTGTTGGGAACTATAGCTGCCTCCACCCATTTAGACACGTAGTCGATGGCAAGTAGAATGTAGAGGTTGCCGAATGAAGATGGGAAAGGTCCCATAAAATTGATCCCCCACACATCGAACAATTCCACCTCGATGATGTTCTGGAGCGGCATCTCATGTCGTCTAGAGATATTGCCCGTCCTCTGGCAACGATCACATTGCTTGTAAAAGTCTTGGCCATCTTTGTACAATGTTGGCCAATACAAACCGGATTGCAAAACTTTGGCCGCGGTACGAGTTCCTCCAAAATGTCCTCCATAGGGTGAAGAATGACATTGCCGAAGTACATTCTGTTGCTCTTCTTCAGGGACACATCGGCGTATAACCTGATCTGCACATTATTTAAACAAAAGAGGCTCGTCCCAAAAATAATGCTTAGCATCATGGCGGAACCGCTTCTTCCCTTGGTGAGTAATGCCATAAGGTAAAATACCACAAACAAGGAAATTAACTAAATCCGCGTACCAGGGTATTGCCGAGGCATGTGCTGCCGTGGTGACTGGTCCCAAAATTGCCGAGGCGTGCGAGTCAAAGGCTGGTGCAGCGTCGAGAGTTGCCGAGGCGTCGAGGGTTATCGAGGCATGCACGTCCATGGTTGCCGAGGCAACTAAAATTTGCTCATCCGGGAATGCATCACATATCTCTAGATCCGCGTCCTCCTCCCTGTTGCGTTCTAAACGTGATAAGTGATCGGCCACTTGATTTTCTGTTCATTTCCTGTCCTTAATTTCAATATCAAATTCTTGTAAAAGTAATATCCAACGAATCAAACGAGGTTTGGCATCCTTTTTAGCAAATAGATATTTGATTGCCGAATGGTCCGTATGAACAATTACCTTTGTACCAATCAAATAGGATCAGAACTTGTCAAATGCGAAAACTACAGCTAGTAACTCTTTCTCCGTTTTTGTGTAATTCACTTGAGCACTATTAAGAGTTTTACTAGCGTAGTATATCACATGGAAGGTCTTACCTATGCGTTGGCCTAGGACTGCTCCTACCGCGAAATCACTTGCATCACACATGAGCTCAAAAGGTAGCGTCCAATCTAGTGGAACGACAATAGGTGCCGAGGTAAGCTTTTTCTTTAGGGTTTCGAATGCTTGGGTGCAAGAATCATTAAAATCGAAGACTTTATCCTGTTCAAGCAAATTGCACAAGGGTTTAATGATTTTAGAAAAATTATGAATGAACCTCCTGTAAAAACCTGCATATCCAAGAAAACTTCGAATTCCTTTAACCGAACTTGGTGGGGGGTAATCTCTCGATCACGTCCACATTGGCTTTGTCTACTTCAATTCCCTTGGATGAAATCTTGTGGCCGAGCACTATTCCTTCATCTACCATAAAATGGCATTTCTCCCAATTGAGGACTAAATCAGTTTCTTCACATCTTGCCAACACCCTCTCTAAATTGCCGAGACAGCTGTCGAAGTCATTACCAAAAATAGAAAAATCATCCATGAAGATCTCAAGGAAGTCTTCGACCATGTCTGAAAAGAGTGCCATCATGCATCTTTGGAAGGTTGTCGGGGCATTACACAATCCTAACGGCATCCTTCGGAAAGCATAAGTACCGTATGGGCATGTGAAAGTTCTCTTTTCTTGATCTTCTGGTGCTATGGCAATTTGATTGTAACCTGAATAACCATCAAGAAAACAATAAAAGGGTTTACCTGCAAGACGGTCAAGCATTTGATCAATAAAGGGTAATGGGAAGTGATCTTTCCTAGTGGTTTTGTTTAGCTTTCGATAATCCATACAAACCCTCCAACCGGTCACAGTCCTGGTTGGAATGAGTTCATTGTTTTCATTACTTACCACTGTTATACCTCCCTTTTTCGGTACACATTGTACCAGACTTACCCATGTACTATCAAAGATAGGGTATATAATGCCGGCGTCAAGCCACTTGATGATTTCTTTCATTACAACCCCTTTCATGGCATGATTTAGTCTCCTCTGGGCCTCAATTGAAGGTTTGTGATCATCTTCCAACAAAATCGTGTGCATGCACACTGCCGGGCTAATTCCCTTCAAGTCGGCAATTGTCTATCCTATTGCCTTTTTGGGTAGTTTCAATATCTTGATCAGCTTCTTTTCCTGCTCAGGCTATAACTGAGAAGAAATAATTACAGGCAATGTATTATCGGTTCCTAAGTATGCATATTTTAGTTGCTCTGGCAATTGTTTCAACTCAAGAATCGGTGGTTGTTCAATAGAGGGTTTTTCGAGTTTACATTCCTTACCTGAGTAATCCAGTGGTTCAAAGTATGTACCTGGTCGATTAACTAGCCAATTTGTCTCTTCTTGTTGTTCCTCATCGACCGGTTCCTCATACTTCTCAAGTTCCTCTTGATCGGCAATGTAGTTGCCGAGGCAATTAAATTCCTCGTCGAAATTAAACTCTGTCGTGGCATGAAGAAGTTGGCATTCTTCTGGATCATCAGCATGCCTTAGTGTTTGGAACACATTTAGTTTAACTTGCTGGTCATTCACCCTCATTGTGAGTTCTCCCTTTTCAACATCGATCAAGGTTCTCCCTGTTGCTAGGAATGGTCTCCCGAGAATGATAGGTGCATGCTCATCTGCTTCACAATCCAAAACAATAAAGTCAGCGGAAAAAATAAATTTATCAACTTTTACCATTATGTCCTCGATTTTTCCTCTCGATGCACATAGGATCTGGCTTCATTAGTCAGAGCATAATCATTATAGGTCTTGCCTTCCCGATTCCTAGTTTCGAAAAACCGATTTAGGCATCAAGTTTATGCTAGCCCCAAGGTCGCATAATGCTTTCCCGACATAGTGATTTCCAATAGAACAGGGTATTGTGAAACTTTCGGGATCCTTCAACTTAGGTGGCATACGACAGTGCAACATGGCCATGCATCCCTCTGTTGTGGCAATCAAGTTTCAAACTCTCCTAGCCTTGTTCTCTTGGACACAATGTCTTTAAGAAACTTGGCATAGTTTGGCATTTGTTCAATTGCTTCCACCAATGGCAAGTTGATGTGGACTTGCTTTAGGATATCAAGAAACTTCTTGAATTGGTATTCTTGCTTTTGTCGCTTCAACTTTTGTGGGAATGGTGGTGGAAGTCGGATATCTTCAATCCTTTCATTGGTTTGGAACCTGATTGACGGCATTGCCAGAACAACTGGAGTTGTCGAGGCATTATCAATTGGGGTTACCGAGGCATGCTTATTGCCGGTTGCCGCGACAATTCCTAGTTCAACATCTGAGGCTTTGCCGCTAGGTTCGTCTTGATCTTTTTGTGGAGTTTTGTTTGATGAGCGGGTTTGAGCCTCTCTAAGTTGTTGGCCACTTCTAGTGGTGATCGCCTTACATTGCTCATGGCTAGTTCCTCTTACGACTTCAGTATCGCTGGGTAAACCTCCTTGTGGTCTAGTATTCAGATTTTGAGCAAACTGTCCGACTTGATTTTCCAATGATTTGATTGCCGCCTCTTGGTTTTGCAATCTCATCTTGGTCCTGTTAATAAAAGCATCAGTTCTGTTTATGTGAAATTACTATTCTCAGCCATATAAGATTCAGTTTTCATTATAAAAGCATTTAGAGAATTTTTCAAAGAACTAGATGTTGTCGGTTGTTGCTGCGGTAACTGTTGCCGTGGCATATTCTGTTGGAATCCCGATGCTTGTGCATTCTGATTGTTCTGGTTTAGAGCATTGTTGGGATTACTCCATGGAAAATTTGGGTGCTTCTTCCAAGCTGGATTGTATGTATTGGACATCACATTGTTGTTTCGATTGTAATTCCCCACATAGAAGCTGGATTCCGGATTCTGCATACATTCAGAAGAATCATGGTTATCACCACATAACTTACAAAAAGAATCCATTACCTTGACTTCATGTGTGTTGTTTGGTTTTTGCATGTTCTGGACCATCTTGGTTAAGGTGGCCAATTGTGCCGAAATTGAATCTGATGATCCTAGTTCATGTAGTGTGGCTTGGCGTCTAACTCCTCCTCTTCTAGTAGAAGGGAATTGATAATCATTCTTGGCCAGCCTATTTAGAATTTGCATTGCTTCCTCTGGTGACTTATCTAAGAGTATGTCGTTTGCCGAGGCATCTAGCATCATCCTTGTTGGTGTATTCACGGCATTGTAAAACATTGTTACTTGAGTCCACACCGGGAATCCGTGTAGGGGGCATTTGTGTAGAAGTTCTCTATATCGCTCCCAAGCCTTGTACATGGATTCATCATCTGCCTGCTGAAAAGAAGTAATATCGTGACGAAGCTTATTAGTCAAATTTGTAGGATAAACCGAGCAAGAAAATCACGACAAAGATCGGTCTAAGATGATATTGATCCGACAGGAATGTTATTCAACCATGATTTCGCCCTATCCCTCAGTGAATAGGGGAATAATCTTAATCGTAAGACATCGGGGGTGACTCCGTGTATTTTGAACGAGTTGCAAATCTCGAGGAAAGATTTCAGATGTTGTCGTGCATCTTCAGTTGCTGAGCCGCCAAATTGACCAATTGTGTTGATCATATTAAACATTACCGGTATTAACTCAAAGTGGTTGGCTTCAATTTTAGGTGCGACAACTCCTGGATTAAGTCCATCAAGATCTTCTTCAAGATAGTATCGAATAATCATGTTTCATGCAAGAATCACTCCTCCTCCTGCTGGAACATATTGATTCATATTGTCGTCTTGATTAGCCATTGCTACTCTTATCCTTCGTCTAAGTTTTTGTAAGGTTCGTTCGATTTCTGGATCAAAGGGATTTTCTGGTGTAGTCGGTCTCGCCCTGGTCATATACCAATGCAAAACCAAAGTTTGTTAGCCCTTTGAATCTTAAACAAGAAAAGTAAAAAGAAAGTGCAAGAAAATAAAAACAAAGTTGCTATTTCCAATCCCCGGCAACGGCGCCAAAAACTTGTTGCGCGTAATAAGTGCTACGCAATTGTGCAAGTATACACGTTGCAAGTTATAGTATAAAAGATATCGTCTCCACAGGGATTGGTGCCACTTCAAGAATCTAGTCTCTTGCACTGTAAAAAGTAAAAACACATATAAAGGATTATAGGAGTTTAACTAATAACTAAACTAGAAGGCAATAAAGTAAAAGAATAAATGAGAACAAATGAGAGAGATAGGCCAGGTTATCGTGAGTTGAGGTGTGATAGCTGATTGGATCGTCTTGGTAAAAGAGTTCACGGGCAACTCAGTTGCCGTGGCAACTTGTACAACGGGGTTGCCTTGGCAGCTAATCGATGGTTGCCTGGGCGACTAGTTGGGCAACTACTTGGACGTCTGGGCAGCAACCTTCAAGGTTCGGCAGAGCGTTCTTCAATGGTTTCTTCTTATCCCTAAGTCGAAACTCTAGCTACTTGTGCATGCCTTGATAATACATCCCTGCGTGAATCAAGGGTGAACAACAACCAATCTTGCGCTCCTCTTAGCCGTTGAAATCCTTAACTTATTCCTAAGCCGGATTAATCTTCACCATCAATAGATTGAATAAAGATCATATTCATTCGTTTCTTGAATCTAACTCTCCCGATATTAGATAAATAGATGAAGTTACGAGATCCTCTCCCAATTCACTCGCAAACAAGAATAAGAACCAAGAATGAATAAACCTTGAATAGAAAAGTGCAAACTCTTATTACCTAAACAAAATCCAATAGTTTCTCACAACCACAAAACACAATAACCATAGCCAAATAGATTTAGTTCATGGCTAGGTTCCAAAGAAACACAAGATAAATAATCCCTAGCATGAAACCAATCGAACAAGAAAGAAAAAGATGAAGAATTGAAGCTTGTCGAAATCTTCTTGCCCTAGATGCTTATCGAAAATTCTCTCCTCTTGCTCTCATTGGATTGTCGAAATTCCCCTCTAATTTATAGAGCTAGGTCAAAGTCCTTCTTTGAGGAGGAAGTTAAGTTGGAATAAATTATCTTTAAAGAATGTAATTCTTTATTATAATTATATTCCTACTAGAACTTCTCCTATCTTCTTGGAATTTAATTTTTCTTTAATCTTTTCATGGAAATCAAATTCCTTTGGGATTTGGCTTTGCTCCACGTCATCTTGGGCTTGTCTTGTCATCAATTTCGACTACCATATCACCTTGTGCTTTGTCGATAATTGCCCTGGCAACTGGCTCAGCGTCTCCTTCATGCATTGCCCTAGCAACTAGCTCGGCATCTCCTTCATGTATTGCCCTGGCAACTAGCTCTAGCCTTGCTTTGACAAGTGATCCTGTACATACACACAAAACACACCAAAGCAGCATCTTTTCCCACAAAAACTACCAAGTTATGTAATCAAGCTCAACGATGGAAGGAAACGTGGATTAATGCATGAATGGCTAATTAGGCAACTAATATGAGCCTAAGTCTAACAATAATATGAGTAAAAAGGGTAAGAAAAATAGTACTTTTGAACACTTATCAATATTCACCACCTATGTTTTCTATAAGAACCCATCACCCTTAACCTACTCCTATTTTTTATCTTGCAACTCTTTAGTTTCTTTTATTTTCTTTGTTTTTACAAAACTCACAACCAAGATCATCCATGGCATCCAAAATTAAATTTTTAGTTCATCCAAGTTCCTCCAAAGAACCAAGATACAAGAAGTTTGCTACACCGGTGGTTCAAGAAAGATTTCACTCCAAGTTTGAAAGCCGGAAGATTCATGAAGAACAAGGCTTTGAATACTCCAACTCTCATCAAGATTTCGGCCTTGAACCATTCATCTTCGAGAGGATTGCACATCAAAAGTGGCAAATCTTTTTCCATCAACCGGAACCGGGCAACATCTCATGGGTAAGAGAATTCTATGCTCACTCACCTAACCCGGATAATCCTTATGTTTTTGTTCGTGACAAGGCCATACTCATAAGCCCCGAAAATGTCAACACCTTTTACAGGCTTTACATTGAGAAGGAAAGCATCAAGCCTTCGTTGATCAAATCACGCCCAAGCAACTCGACAAGGTGCTTCAAGAACTCACTCAACCAGGAACTCATTAGAACGACGGTAAATACAAGGGCACGGTAAATCGCCTTCGGCTTAAGCCCGAGGCAAAACTATGGAATAAGTTTGTTAAAACTTCTTTAATGCCCACCACACACAATACTACCGTTGATATACCACGTGTTTTGCTCATACATTCTATTTTGCATAATCGCATCATTAACATTGGAAAAATTATTTGTGATGAGATTTTTGTATGTAGCTCAAAAGATAAATGTTCTCTTTTCTTCCCTTGCTTAATTTCTAATCTTTGCAAGGAGATGCATGTCCTAAGTGAGTCCACCGATGAAAAGGCCCTACCAAAGTCCGGTTGGAATCAAGCACAAATCCGAAAGCTAATGGGAGAGGCACCGGGAAAATCTTCAAGGCCTCCAATTGCCGTGGCAACTCCTGCCGCCCCAGCAATCCCTAATGCCCAAGCACCTAACGCCCGGGCAACTCGGCCATCATCCCCGGGACACTTTGAAGCACTCTTGCAACCATTGGCAAGCCACATAAGGCAAATTGAAGACCGGCAACTAATGTTCATGCGGTACATGAAGGAGCACAACAATGCCATCACCCAAGTCATCCTAGAAAAGTACCCGGACAGTCGCGTGTCGTTCCCAATCTTTCCTGCTGAGATCCTTGCCCCGGCACCCAATGAAATAGTCGCCACGACAACCGCAACAGATGATGCCGTGGCAACCTACATCGTGCCTGCACAAGCTGATTCCACGGCAACCAACCCTGAAAATGCCACGGCAACCAAAGCTAAAGACATCCCGGCAACCACTGCAAAAGCCAAAGGTAAAGCACCTATGCTCGAATCAACTCCTACGGAATCATTTTCTGATTTTTCAGATTCGGACGAGTCCTCCATTGCACCAAAAAAGACCGCACCAATTGAATCCTCCAAGCGAAAAGCCAATGACATTGATGAAGAGGACGATGAGGACAACCCCGTACGAGGATCGATTCCACCACCGGCAACAAGAAAACAACCATCGTGTTCAAGCAAGAGAATCAAGACACCAACCAAAAGGAAACTAATCATCTACGATGACGAACTCTCGGAGTAAGTCCTCGTTTGCATTTTATTTTTCGTTATTTTTATTTTTCTTTAATACATGCATTGAGGACAATGCCTCACTCGAGTTTGGGGGGGATTGTTATTAGTAGTTACCATATTTAGTTAGTGACCATGTTTAGTTACATTCATCTTAAGTATTACATTTAGGATACATAAATTGCTTGCCATGCCTTTAGTTGGAACAAGAATTGCTTAGATTTGATGAATATCCGATGATGACTTTGCCAATGCACTTAATTGATAGAATTTTTATTCTAGGATAACCATGGAAAAACTTAGAATTTTACTATGATGCTAAATTTGATGAAACATTGTTGTGGTTTGATTGATTTAAGGAATTCTAGTGAACTTAGGTTGATAATTAAAGAAATTGGGGGATTAGAATAAAAATTGGATGAATGCTAGAGGTGCCCGAAATTGGCTCTAGCATGTGCTAAAAAAATTTATCACTAGAGGTGCCCGAAACCGGCTCTAGTATGTGCTAAAAAAAATTTTGCTAGAGGTGCCCGAAACCGGCTCTAGTCGAATAAAACTAAAAACAAAACACTAGAGGTGCCCAAAACTGGCTCTAGTTAAAACATGTTAAAAAGAACCCAATGAAGTAATTTGAAAACCTCTTGTTTGCATAGAATCCGAAAAATCAACTTGCACACAACTCCGCACACACTCACAAGAATTATAGTTTGATTCCGAGTAACTCCTAAGTTTTCCGAAAAATGAAAAGCCAATCATACTTTGTGCCCCGGTTCTGAGAATTGAAATCAAGTTCAAAGCTAAGTTTGTGAAAATTGAAGTCTTCACAGGTAATTATTAGTTTGCATTGCTTGAGGACAAGCAATAGTTCGAGTTTGGGGGTGTGATAAGTGTTCAAAAGTAATATTTTTCTTACCCTTTTTACTCATATTATTGTTAGACTTAGGCTCATATTAGTTGCATAATTAGCTATTCATGCATTAATCCATGTTTCCTTCCATCGTTGAGCTTGATTACATAACTTGGTAGTTTTTGTGGGAAAATATGCTGCTTTGGTGTGTTTTGTGTGTATGTGCAGGATCATTTACCAAAGCAAGGCTAGAGCTAGTTGCCAGGGCAATACATGAAGGAGATGCCGAGCTAGTTGCCAGGGTAATGCATGAAGGAGATGCCGAGCTAGTTGCCAGGGCAATGCATGAAGGAGATGCCGAGCCAGTTGCCAGGGCAATTGCCGACAAAGCACAAGGTGATATGGTAGTTGAAATTGATGACTAGACAAGCCCAAGATGATGTGGAGCAAAGCCAAATCCCAAAGGAATTTGATTTCCATGAAAAGATTAAAGAAGAATTAAATTCCAAGAAGATAGGAGAAGTTCTAGTAGGAATATAATTATAATAAAGAATTATATTCTTTAAAGATAATTTAATTCCAACTTAACTTCCTCCTCAAAGAAGGACTTTGACCTAGCCCTATAAATTAGAGGGGAATTTCGATAATCCAAAGAGAGCAAGATGAGAGAATTTTCGACAAGTTTCATTCTTCATCTTTTTCTTTCTTGTTCAATTAGGTTCATGCTAGGGATTATTTATCTTGTGTTTCTTTGGAACCTAGCCATGAACTAAATATATTTGGCTATGGCTATTGTGTCTTGTGGTTCTGAGAAACTATTGGATTTTGTTTAGGTAATAAGAGTTTGCACTTTTCTATTCAAGGTTTATTCATTCTTGGTTCTTATTCTTGTTTGCGAGTGAATTGGGAGAGGATTTCGTAACTTCATCTATTTATCTAATATCGGGAGAGTTAGATTCAAGAAACGAATGAATATGATCTTTATTCAATCTATTGATGGTAAAGATTAATCTGGCTTAGGAATAAGTTAAGGATTTCAACGGCTAAGAGGAGCGCAAGATTGGTTGTTGTTCACCCTTGATTCACGCAGGGATGTATTATCAAGACATGTACAAGTAGCTAGAGTTTCGACTTAGGGATAAGAAGAAACCAATGAAGAATGCTCTTCTGAACCTTGAAGGTTGCTGCCCACACGCCCAAGTAGTTGCCCAACTAGTCGCCCAGACAACCATCGATTAGTTTCCAAGGCAACCCCGTTGTGCAAGTTGCCACGACAACTGAGTTGCCCGTGCACTCTTTTACCAAGACGATCCAATCGGCTATCACACCTCAACTCACGATAACCTGGCCTATCTCTCTCATTTGATCTCATTTATTCTTTTACTTTATTGCCTTTTAGTTTAGTTATTAGTTAAACTCCTATAATCCTTTATTTGTGTTTTTACTTTTTACAGTGCAAGAGACTAGATTCTTGAAGTGGCACCAATCCCTGTAGAGACGATATCTTTTATACTATAACTTGCAACGTGTATACTTGCACAATTGCGTAGCACTTATTACGCGCAACAATAATCATGCTTACTTCAGAAAACATGCTATGTTCGTGTGAATTCAAGTAAATAATCATGTGCACCTAATCGGTTTGATAGAACATATAAAGCAGATATAACAATTAGAAATTAGTCATATAGCATATAAGGAACACACCTCAAAAGTCAGCCATGTCCGATAATCTACTGGGCACTGGGATTACGCTCCGCTACGATACTGGAACCTAGATCGACAAGGATTACGGTTACTAATAGATTCACATCTTGATCGAAATAAAATACTAAGTTATGGAACCGCACGAGTGACGATGGGATCACAGGGCAGTACTGATCGGACGAGCTGGGTTGGGCGAAGGCACGATCGAGAGATCCACGAGTACCTTTAATCAAAAGATCAATGTCAGCCCTTTGTTCTACAACCTTTCTCAAATAATTTAACTTAAGACAAATGCATGTTCAAGTTCAATGTCCTATTTGGAGGCTTTTGGGTTAGAATTTCATGAAACGGGCTTCAGAATCAGACTCAGGACGTCGAAAAACATAAAATAGGGCTTTTCGAGAAAAGTTGACTTTTTGGTCAATGTCAACGCTGGCGTCATGCTGACATCACTAGTCAAAGTCAACGCTGACGTCAGTGGTTAGTAAATGCTTACTTCAGCATGACGTCACTGGTCCACTGGTTAACTCAGTGAGTTGACTCACTAGTTAACTCAGGCAAGCTGACTCACTAGGTTGACTCGGGCGAGTTGACTCACTAGGTTAACTCGGTCAACGTGTCAAACTCAGGTTAGGTTTAGGTCAACTCAGGTTAGGTTAGGGTTAACTTGGGTCGGGTTTACTAATAGGCTCAGACTGGTTTGGTCTGGACCAGTTTGGGCAGCTTGATCTACAGGTCAAGCTGGGTCTGGGCCGGCCGGCTCAACGGCTACCGTCCAGGGCAGCCAAAAAATGCCCCGGACGGCGCGTAAAGCCCACGCATGACCGAAATGGCTAAAAAGGCAAAAAATGCACCAAAAATCACACAAAACTCCTATAAATCACCCAAAATCTTGAATTTAAGCCGGAAATCGTATCGAAACTTACCAAATCGGAAAGGAAAGTGATCGAGTTTGGCGTAAGTCTGACGGGGTTTAGCACAGCGGCAAACCAATGATTGAAGGCATGGGTTTTGACCGGATCAGCACGGTGAAGGCAGCGGTGGTCCTGGACTGTCAAACGGCTAGCCACGGCAACCGAGAAATGCAAAACCTGAAAGGGTTTACCCTGGGTTCAACGAACCTAAATTCCTCGATTACCGGCGATTTTAGCGGTGGCTGAGTGTGTGGCTTTAGGGGTTTTGGTCAGTGCAAGGTGGCGATCACGAGGGTGATGGCGGTGCGAGGCACGGTGGTGCGGTAGGGGCAGATCGGGGTTGTTGACTGGTGGAGGAAGGTGAGGGGTGGGGGAATAAAATAGGAGGTTCTAGGTTCCTTTTTTAGGGTAGATGATCCTAATTAATGCCATAAAGAGGGGTAGGTGAGATATTTGTATTATTTTATTATTTTAACTTTTTCAAGAACCACTTAAAAATAAGTGGGTATAGCTTATATCCAAAAGCTTGCTTACCTCAATTGGTTATAACATAGGTTTATGTAGCCAAGGTTATAGGTTCAAAACCCCTTGGCTGCCATCTTAATCATTTTTTAACCTTCTGGGTGTTACAATTTGCTTAATTATGTCGGCTATGGACATTAGATATTTCTACTGAGCGGGCGGCATCGGTGGGGGATGAGGTAGATCATTTTGCCCCACTCGTTCGGGCCTAACTTCCACCCTCAGATTACCCTCTTGAGTAAAGGAGGAGCCGAGATTCAGTTCATTAACAGCACGTCTATTAGTAGGCGTCGAAATTTTCAGATCTAATCAAACAGATAGATTGAATCGTGTAAGCTACAAGTCACATATAACATATACAAATAACTCCTAGGTGGCATAAGTACATACGAACTCGTAATAGGCTTTAGTTTATTCCTAGAATCGACTAAACCTAGGCTCTGATACCATAACTGTAACACCACCTCCCCGGTCTGGTAGGAAACCGGGTTGGAAAGTGTTATAAAAATATATTAGAAATTCAGAAACAAAATCGGAGTTCAGATCTTTTATTCGAAATGTCTTAATAGTCGATTAGACAGTTTAGTGGACATGTCAATACTAATCTTATCAGAATTAAGGCCAATTTTAAACTTTTTAAACTCAAGGAACTAAATCGTAAATTTTGAAAATTAGTGATCCTAATCAGAATTCTTTATTACCAACTTGTACTTAAACTTACCAATTGTTACTCTACGAAGTTTCGTTACTATCGAATATCATTTACCTATTCAATTAAGCTATTCAGGTTTTAGTGACCATTTCATAAATTGACCAAGGTTCATTTTAAGCATTCTTAACTAATTAACTAATACCGTTTCGATATCCTTTGAGCCGTATAGATACACTGAGCCTAATTTCATATTTCTAGATTTATAGGTTGACAAACCCGTATTGATACATCTAAGCATGTATCGATACTAGTTGACCGTGTTGACCCCGTACCGATATGCTCTAAACCCTATCAATACCGTTTTCTAAACCAAATTCCAGTGACCAAAATCCGTACCGATGCACCCTAGCCGTATCAATATGTCCTGCTTTATTAAGCCAATTTATGCCTAGCCGTATCGATACGCCATCAACCGTATTGATTCGCATTAACCTGTAATGATAGAATTTTGCTGGTTTTTATTCGAATTACCCAACCAAACGTTAATCAAATTTTATCAAACTTTACCGACAATCTTAAAAACAATATCCCTAATTGAGTTTCAAATTTTAGGACGTTTCGAATCCGTTTACTATGACTTTACCAATTAGTATATTTAAGCTCATTTTAACTAGGTTACCAATCCCAAAACGTACCGTATTACACATACAACATTTAGGCCCTATTGGGCTATTACAAACATATCAAATTAGGCTATTAAAATAGGTTTAGACCTTATGCCACCATACTAGGAGTTCAGAAATGAAGGTAAACATTAATATGGTAACGGAGGTGACATGCAACCATAGATTACACGATCGGAGTTCGGAATGCTTCAAGGTCCTCAAATGCATGAGACACATACATATGTTAGGCTTATTTAGCCTAGTGAGGTAGTCATAACAAGCGTAAGGTAATCAAGTGAGATGAATAACATACTATGATTATGCACAACATATCATCATACTTAAATATCATAATTACATAATTAATCACATAAGTCTCATGCTTAAATCATTTATCCCATTTCCACAGATACCTAGAAAAGTTAAACACATATCAATCCCCCGAAAATAGTAACAAATGGATACACGGATTCCCCTTTACACCAAGACATAGGCCGTAGCCTTGATCCGTAGCCTTGATCCGTAGCTCCAGATAAGTCCCTTACACAATCCATCCTTATCTCCCCCACATATAGGCCGTAGCCCTATACCGTAGTCCAACCCTTACTTATAGGAGCTCAAATAATCCTATGGCATGCAAATTGTATCCAAAACTCATAAATGTCCAAGGTTACATATTTCTTTGTATTTCCTTACCTTTGTGCCCGTAGGCCATAACATATCAGAAACGGAAGTGAGCTGTAGGTCCATAGTATATCATAGTATATGTTTACCTCGAACCAACACATAGTCATATCAAGTTCACATAATATAACATATTTGTTCACATTCCAAAATATTACTTTCATAATTTATATCGGATCATGTCACATGTATATCCATAACCATATCAGAATAACACAAGGTCTTACCCAACCTTACCGTTCGAATCTATAGCCGATTGCTCTACTTGAGCTTTGACACAATGCATAGCAAACCACAATGATGCAACGAGATGACACCGAGCCTATCCCTTGACATGACTACACTCACCTTGATTACGAGGCTCTCGAATTATAACTCTGTTGTGCCTAGCTTCCTTTGGGGACGACAATGGATCATTCTCCAATACTTGAGCTAGCACAAAGTTAAGGATTACATTAGAGTTCGAATTAATGATTCAAAAACATATTTCAAGCTTATCAAAGCTTTGTAGACAACATCAGAATATCGAAATTAACTCCCCAAATCATGGGATTTCCTTTGAACATTAGAACCCCAATCTTGAAATTAAACTTCAACAAAAGATAGGATCACTAATTCGATTTAGTAGTTTTACTCACCAAATCGTGGGCTTCCAAACGGTATATCAAACTTGGATGAAGATCAAAGATTGTACCAAGGTGCTTGCTTAGCTAAAGTTTAAAGAAAACAATGGGGGAGCTTGCTTATTTAGGAGACAAAGTTTTGGGATTGCTTTCGGGAGTTCCAAAGATGAGAGATGAGAGCTTCTATTTATTTATTTAAAAGATTGAGGCTTAATCATTTCTCACCTATATGCCAACCAATGAAAAGCTTACCCTCCATCAAGGGTTTGCTTATTCCCATGGTCAATAGTCTTTTCTATTTAGCTATTGACTTCATCAATCACCTATTCAGATGATTTTCACGTGGGCATTGTCAAGCAAGGAGGTGAGTAAGCACCTTGCTTGATTTTTCCCTCAATTTGGCTTTGAACAAATTCAGAACAGGGGAACCATATCAATACGCTCTTGACCGTATCGATATGCCCTCGCTAAAATAGGTAAGTTAGTTATTGGTAGTTGTGTCGTATCGATAGTGGCTTGACCGTATCGATACGCCTTGCTTGGAATTTGCATTTTGGGCTTTGAATCGCATTCAGGGAAGTCCATTTACCAATATAGGACCAAATTGTGATTTCATTACAAAAGAAGGGTACAATGGTTATTCATTACAACATTTTACATATCAGATTCGAAACTTCTGATCACCAGAACCTAATTCTGACTAGGTTAGTTTTCGAGATGTAACAAACCCCTAAACCCTAAATTCTAACATAAACCCTAAACACTAAAACTAACCTAAACCCTAAATCCTAAAGACTAAATGTTAAACCATAAACCTTAAATCTTAATCCCTAAACACTAACCCTAAACCTTAAATACTAAATCCTAAATGCTACCATAAATCTTAAATCCTAAACCCTAAATGCTAAACCTTAAACCATAAACACTAACCTAAACCTTAAATATTAAACCCTAAACACTATCCCTAAACCCTAAATTCTAACCTAAACACTAAACCATAAACCCTAAATACTACCCTAAACCCTAAACTATATTTTGGTTGGAACCTATTTTTAGCATTATCGGTGTTTGTTTGTGGACTGTTCATGAAATTATCCAGAAACTCTACCAAACAGCGGAAAAAATGAATTACGCAACATTATCCAAACATCAGAAAATACTTTATGTAGTTTGTTTTCTAAAAAATGTAGTTTATTTTCTAGAATTCATTTTTCGAAAACAGATTTTAGTGAAACAAATGGACCCTTAAACTTCTGAACTTTCATGTTTCTGAAGATCAAAACTCCTAATTTCTCGAGAACTCATCCCATGTTCTTTATTTTTAGCCATTTGATCCACACAAACATCAAACTTCACATATTTCATGTTTCCAAAGATCAAACACCTAGGTTTTAGGATGAACCTTCACCATGTTCATCCAAAGTTGGATGAACACCCGAAACGTCAGCCTAACACTGCCTCTAGCTCTGTTGCTTGGATCTAAACTGCCTCCATCATCCAAACTCTGATGAGTTTGCCGGCCGCCACAAGCGTCGCCGGCCACTGCCACCTTTCTTCCGGTCGTCCCTAACCTTTCTCCATCCACCTTTCTCTACTGCAAGGCGATTTTCGACCACCGTTCCAAAAACCTAAAATTCCCAAAATCCTTTTTTTTTGTCTTAAACCCTAATCTATTACCCCATTCAACTGAATCACCCATCTTCCCCTCCTAAACTATTTAACCAAACCACTCCTATCATTTTCGACTCCGTCGAAAATCTAAATTCTTCAACTTACTCAGATAAGCTGCGACCACAACTTTTTTACTTTATTTTACTATTTTTTATATTTTGAAAGCTAGATCTAATTTATTTGACTTTTGTTGTAGGGGAACGGAAAAAATAAGAAGAAGATTACCTTCTAATGAACTTTAGCGATGGCGTGGTGGCTCCAGTCTTCTTCTCTGGCAAGCTCTTCAAATTCTCAACTTTCGATTACTGGTAAGACTCTCTCTCTCCTCTTTAATTTGGCAATTATTACGTAATAATTGTTGTGTCATTCATTAATTTCTCTCTCTAGGGGTTTTTATAGTGGCTAACGATGATGACATCATCGATGGGCTTAATCTACGTAAAACACTATCCAGCCAATCTTGAGCTGCCACGTGGCCATTTTGGCAGGCTGAAGAAATACAAGTGTGTTTCTTTTGGGCCTTTTACCTGAATTGTTTTAAAAACGGTCAAAGCTTTTAGAAAATGGGTTGGTTTTGACTTTGTATTTTGAAGATGGATTTAAATTGGGCTCTTATCATTGTATTTAGGCTTTTGTATGTAACGGATATTATAAATGGACATTGGGAGTATTAAGGCTTTATTTATTTATTGATGAATTTATTTATTTAAAAGGAAATATGGTATATATTTATATTTATGGGTATACCCGAGTAAAATTAGGGTATTACAGCTGCCCCATCTTTGCTCATTTTTGTGGAAAAAGAGTAGGGTAAAGACTGAAAAGACACGAATTTTACTCGAATCATCTGACCACCAAAGGTTGAAGCTGTTCTTCTAATTATGAAATTCTTCAATCTTCTGCCAAACCATAGAGTCTGAAGTTGTTCTTCTCATTATAAAATTCTTCATCTTCCAAGGTTTGGAATTGTTTTTTTCGAAATTCTTCATTTTCTGAGGTTTGAAGCTATTCTTCTTATTATGAAAATTTTTATTCCTCGGTCTTTTGCCCATCCATCTTTCTATAAATGCGTTGAATAGGCAAGCTCTTCTCATTAGGAACTTTCTCATTCTTCAAAAGGGCGAACTCTTCTCATTAGGAGCTCTTTTTTCTTCATTCTGTGAGTTCTTCTCATTAATAACTCTATGGTGAACTCTTTTTATTAGGGGTTCTTCATTCTTTGCTGGGCAAGTTCTTCTCATTAGGAACTTTGGATTCTTTGCTGAATTCCTGTCAAAATAGATTAAGAATTCTTTGATGAAGATTAGTATGACCCTAATTTGACATATGATGCATGAACCATGGCTTATTTGGATTAATCAAATAGCTCCTACTTTCTGGGAAACCGTTGTTACATCATCTCACACTCGGGATTGACCCTTAAGACCTCTTTCCTGCGTTTTTGGCCCTTTGCTCTAAAGAACCTCCTCAGGTTTTCACTTTAGATTGCTTTTCTCAAAGCGTCATTTCAAATTTTCACTTTGCTTTTTTTTTTAAAGCGCCTATTCAGGTTTTCAACTCAGTTTTCTTTTCATTTTCTTTTTCCTTTTTCTTCTTTTTTTTTTTTTTTGGGGTGCGCTTTCAGGTTTTCACCTTTCTTTTTTCTCTTTCTACACTTTTTATTCATTTTTTGTCTGTTCTTCCAGCTTGTTCAGGTATAACTTGATTCAGGCATTTCATTTCTTTGCTTCTGTTGGCACAATATTCTGTTATGTCTTTTCCATTTACACTCTTCTTCAATATCTTGGAGTGCTAAACCCATCTATAATCCTTCAAAACATAGTAATACCAATAAATCATCTGTTTTCAATGAATTATGCATATTTACTTTCATGATGCTTTAGGAAAAAATAAAGAAAGCTCGGAAGAGAATTCATGAATTTTATTAAGGCTTATAAGTAAAACAACATGATTTTGAAAAAGTCATGGCAAACTTGAAACAACAAAATCAAGAAACAAAGCCAGATCCTCGGGCATCTATAGCGTGAAAGATATAACAACCCCATCAACTGAATATAGTATTGAGCTTGAAACTTTGACCAACAGACTTCAACGTTGTCAGGACGTCTACGGATGTGAAATCCCTCCCAAAATATCGGGTTCTCCGAGAGGTTTTAATTGACAGATGCCTAATCTCAACACATCTGAGCCGCCCGTTATGGGTTTTCAGCCTAATCCACCTTTGGTTTCAAGATGCCCTTTGCGGATTTTCATCTTGAACCTCTATTTTTATTTTTATTTCTCTTTTTTGTTTCTTTCTTTCTCTTTCTTAATATCAATGGTGCCCTTTTAGGTTTCCACCACATATATTTTCATTTTGCGAAATGCCCTTTTTGGGTTTTCACTCTACTTTTTGTTTTTCTTTTGTTTTTCTCTTTTTTCTATTCTTCAGACATAATATTTCTTAACGGAATCAGAGTTCACTAGTTTATGCAACTCTTTACCGTCCATTTCGATTAGTATCAATGCTCCTCTAGAGAAGGCCTTTTTGATAACATATGATCCCTCACAGTTAGGCATCCATTTTCCATGATCTTCTCGATGTACTTGCAAGATCTTTTTCAACACAAGATCTCCCTCTCGGAATTCTCTAGGATGAACTTTCTTATCATATGCCTACATCATCTTTTTTTGGTACATTTGGCTATGGCTAATGGCCTTCAACCTTTTTTCTTCAATGAGATTCGGCTAATCAAATCTAGCTTGTACCCACTCCACTTCGTCTAATTTCACTTTGGACAAGACTTAGAGAGATGGAATTTCAACCTCAATAGGAAGTACCGCTTCTGTCCCATAGACCAAAGAGTAAGGTGTTGCCCCAGTTGAGGTTCATACCGGAGTTTGATACGCGAATAGTGCAAAGGGTATCTTTTAATGCCAGTCTTTGTAAGTTTTTGTCGTCTTAGATATAATCTTCTTGATGTTTTTGTTCGCTGCCTCCACTACCCCATTCATCTTAGGGCGGTAAGTCACAGAATTGTGGTGCATAATTTTAAACTGCTCACACGTTTCTGCTATCACCTTGTTGTTAAAATTGGTAGCATTATCAGTAATAATTCTTTCTGGCAATCTATATTGACAGATAATCTCATTCTTTAGAAACTTGTAGACTGTTGATTTTGTGATGTTGGTGTAAGAAGCTGCTTCCACCCATTTAGTGAAGTAATCAATGACTACAATAATGTAACGATGTCCATTAGAAGCCTTGGGTGAATCTGCCCAATAACATCCATGCCCTAGACTTCAAAAGGCCAAGGTGAATTCATCATATGAAGGGGTAACTGCGGGGAATTAATCTTGTCAGCATATATTTGTCATTTCTGACATTTCTTAGCATACTTAATGCAATCTCGTTCCATGGTTGCCCAATAATATCCATATCTCATAATCTTCCTGGCCATTGCAAAACCATTTGCATGTGTTCCACATATTCCATCATGTACTTCTACCAGAATATTTCTTGCTTCACTGGTATTAACACATCTTAACAAGATCTAATCTTTGTCCTTTTTGTACAAGATCTCTTCGTCAAGCATATACCCAGAAGCCATCATTCTAATGGTTCTCTTGTCATTGTCATTTGCCTCCATAGGATAAATCTGGAATTTAATGTATTGCAAGATATCAAAATACTAAGGGTTTCCATCTGCCTCCTCTTCTATACTATAGAAATGAGCATAAGTTTCGTAACTCTGCATTCGAACTGGCATCATATCCTCGGGTTTATTTGCTAGAAATACCAAAGCTAGTGTAGCTAAGGCATTATCCATTTGATTATCTTCCTTGGGGATGTACATGAAAGTGACTTCTTCGAATTCTTTTATCAACTCAAGAATCAACTTCCGGTATTCAACCAACTTTACATCTTTAGTTTCCCATTCTCCACAGAACTAGTAAATAACCAATGCTGAATCCCCGTATACTTTCAAAGTTTCTATCTTTCTTTCAGTAGCAGCTCGTAAGCCTATGACACAAGCTTCATACTCTGCCATATTGTTACTGCAAAGGAACTCCATTTTGCTCGTGAAAGGATAGGGCATGTTATGTGGAGAGATCAACACTACATAAATTCCACGTCCCACGGCGTTGGCTACCCCATCAAAATATAATTTCCAGGTTTCATTCTCTAGAATCTTATTTCCTTCTGTGGAGATATTCATCACATTCTCATCTGGGAAGTCAAAGTTCAAGGACTCATAATCTTCTGAAGCACGACTAGCTAAGAAATCTGCTATAACACTTCTTTTTATTGCTTTCTAACTTACATATACAATATCAAACTCCAATAACAACATTTTCCAGTGAGCCAATCTTTCGATTAACGCTGGAGCTTCCATCATAAACTTCAATGGATCGAGGTGAGATATTAACCAAGTAGTGTGGTATAGCATATATTGTCTGAGTCTACAAGTTACCCAAACCAAGACACAACACAATTTTTGGATTGGTGGGTACCGTACTTCACACTCTGTAAAATTTTTGCTCAAATAATAAATGGCTCGTTCTTCTTCCCCGTGTCATCATGTTGCCCCAGCACACATCCCATTGAATTTTCATAGACCGTCAAGTAAAGGATGAATAGTCTATTCAAAACTGGTGCCACCAAGATCAGAGCATTTGAAAAATATTTCTTAATCTTATTGAGAATCTCTTGGCATTCTTCATCTCATTCTCCTAGATTATTCTTTCAAAGAAATCTAAAGATCGGATCACATTTATCAGTTAACTGGGCAATAAACCGAGAAATGTAATTCAATCTCCCAAGGAATCCTCGAACTTCTTTTTGGAAATGAGGCGGTCGAAGATTTTGGATTGCTTTCACTTTGTCTGGATCAATCTCAATTCCTCTTCTGCTAACCATGAAGCTCAAGAGTTTTCCAAACGTAACTCTAAAAGTGCACTCGTTAGGATTGAGCTTCAACTAATACTTCCTCAATCTCTGAAACAACTTCCTTAAGTTCTGGATATGCTCTTCCTTAGTCTGAGACTTGGCAATCATATCATCCACGTACACTTTGATCCCTTTGTGCATCATGTCATGGAAAAGAGTCACCATAGCTAGCTGATACATTGCTCTACATTTTTCAGTCAAAAAATCATCACTTTGTTACAATATGTGCCCCATAAGGTTATGAATGTTGTCTTTTCCATATCCTCTAGATTTATCTTTATTTAATTGTATCTCGAGAAGCCATCCATAAAGGAGAACCATGAATGTCTTGACGTATTGTCAATCAAAATGTCAATATGGGGCAAAGGAAAGTTATCCTTTGGGCTTGCTCTATTCAAATCTATGTAGTCCACACACATGCATACTTTTCCATCTTTCTTTGGCACTAGGACTATATTGGCTACCCACTCTGGATATCTTGCCACATGTAGGAAACCTGTATCAATATGATTTTGTACTTCCTCTTTGATCTTTAATACCATCTGTGGTCTCAACCTTCTAAACTTCTGTTGAACCAGTTTGCATTATGGCCTTATGGGCAACTTATGTACCACTATATCCTATCCAATCCCAGCATATCTTGATAAGACCAGGTGAAGACACCTTTGAACTCTCACAACAAATCAACTAACTCTTGTCTGATTTTTGGCGAGAAAGCAGTACCGATCTTCACCTCTCTTCTAACTTCATTTGTTTTGAGATTTTCTATCTCTTCTTTATGAGACAAGATTTGCTTATCTTCTTTTTCTACCAACCTCAGTAGTTCGTTAGGGATTTCACATTCTGTCTCATCTTCACACTCATTGACTTCCGTCAGACACGTTAGCCGCTCAGAATCTAATTCAGGATTAGGTTCAGGATCATTCATGCCATTAATAGTTGAATAACTACAAAGAAAATAATAATATATTTGGAATGGATGCAAAAAAACAAAAACATGTTTGGAATTTGAGAATCATAATGAAAGCATCTTTATTGAAGCAAACTTGCATAATAACCCTTTACAGATAATCCCTTGTACTCACGGGCACAAGTACAAGGTGGTTCTTGGCATTACTCTGTTTTATTCTTAAAAACTAGAGGAAGATCTTCTGATGTCCAATTGCTGAGTGCTTCACTAGGGAAACATGGGCAAATCCTCTCTAGAAACATGTTAGGCCGGAATCCCTCAGATATGCTATTGACGTATAGACCCTCCATGACATTACCAAAAATCTACTCTTCTTGAAGCCTAGCAATCTCTTGATTGACCTTCTCAAGTTGCTCTTACACATTCTTAAACCCACGTGACTTGAAAATGCTGGTCAAGTCAAATAAAGTCATGGGTTCGGAGGGAGCCTCAGTGCCAAAAAATTAGACCTTTATCCTTCCACCTCTACCGAATATTAGGTTTGAATCCAAGTCCAAAGCGATCATTCTTCATGATAACAGGCTTTGGATGCAGACTTCCCTGAAGATGCTTTCCAAGTCATCTTCCTATTTTTGCACCTCTGCCAAGTGTTTCACGGACAGACATCTTGGTGCAATTGGATAGCTTCAGTCGAGGTATTGGTTTCCCCTCAGCAATAAAGGCCACATTTACGAACTCCAGGGCTCTGAATGAACACTCAATAGCATTTTCATTTGCTTTAATGGTCAAGGCATTAGTAGTTACAGAAGCAATAATATCTTCCTCAGCTCTGATACTAACTAGCTTTCTATTTATCACAAATTTCAATTTCTGATGCAGTGATGAAGGTATTGTGCCAACAGAATGAATCTATGGCCTTCCAAGCAGGCAATTGTATGTTGGCTTAATGTCCATTACCATAAAATCCGCATTGTAAATTGCATGCCCAATTAACAGTGGTATCTCAATCCTTCCCAGAACTTTTCGAGTCGTACCATGAAAAGCTTTCACAATATTCTTGTATGCCTTCATATGTGAATCATCAATTGGCAACTTGTGCAAGGTAACCATTGGTACGACATTTAGTGTCGAGCCATTGTCTATTAGAACTTCGGGAAGAACATGACCATTACAGTGAGTTGTGATGTTCAAAGCCTTGATAGATCCCATTCCTCTTTCTGGGATCTCATTATCAGTAAAGTAATGTAGTTGTCTGCAATAATATGATTCACGATTCTGTCCAGATTGTGTACTAATATATCACTTGGCACAAACATTTGATTAAGCACCTTTATCAAAGTATTGCGGTGCCCTTCTAAACTCAACAATAGTTCGAGGATAGAAATTCTAGCATGTTTTCTCTTCAACTGCTCAACTATATTGTATTCACTATGCTTCAAGAACTTCAAGAACTCATTGGCCTATTCTTCTATAACGGACTCATTTATTTTAGGAGCGGGTTCCTTTCCAAAAACTTTCTCTAGTACTCCAGCAACCTTCCCTTTTATTTTCTCACCTTCTTTAGATGTTTCGAGTGAATAAAATCTACAACTTCTAGTCAAATGCCCCACCTCATTTATCAGCTCTAAATCAAGATTTTCACAATTCTTTTCTTCCGAAACCACCTTTGTTTCATCTAGTGGTTTTACTTCCTCTTGGGGCTTTGTCTTCTCTGGTAAAGATATAGTAGCAGCATAATTCTAATGAACCTTTTGGGAATTCTTGAAAGGAAACGGGGTTGGTGGAGTAATCACAATCTTGGGGGCCACAACCGACTTCAGATTGGCTGAAAAGCATTCCATCTTTAACCTAGTAGTGATGAACAACGACCTGTTGACCTCATACTTAACCCCTGAAGATTTAGAGGTGCATACTTCAACTTCTTTTCTTCCATCAGTATTTTCGAAGAACTTAATTTCCTTGTTGTTCATTATTCCCTCAATCAAGCATCTAAACTCAGAGCAATGTTGAATTTCATGGCCTTCTTCTTCGTGATATTCACAATATGTGTCTGCCACTACTTCTTGCTCGACTTTCATTCCTATCTGTATCATTCCAGCATTATAAAACTGTTCAAGCACCCACTTCAGAGGAGATTTGATCTCTCACACATCAGTCTTTAACTGCTTGGCCTCATCATCTTCCTCTACTGCATTCACACCTCGCCCCCCATGATTAGGTAACGAGTTGGCTGCAATATTGGGTTCATCAAATTTCAACACCCTAGTATTGACCAAATTTTGAACTACTTTCTTAAATGTGGCACAATTCTCAATTGTATACCCAATGATCCTAGCATGATATTCACAATGGGCCTTCGGATCATACCACGAAGGGTATGAAGGCTGAAAGGGTGTGAGATAGTAAGGTATCACCAAATTTACATCAAACAACTGTGGGTATAGCTTAGAGTACAACACCGGTATAGGCGTGAAATCCATTCTATTATTTCTCAGCCCCCAAGAATCCTTCCTATTTAAATTCTGCGAATTTCCAGATGTAACCTTAGGTGGAATGATCATACCATTCTTCGAAGCCTCATATGTACTTGTATTATTCACTTCATTATCCTTCTTTTTAAAATTCTTACGAGAACTTTCTCCGCTTTCTATACTTTCACTCTTGATTGCTGCTTCGGTCAACTTGCCAGTCATCACCATGTTAGCAAAGTTATGAGTGGCATTACCAATCAGTTATTCAAAAAGTTGCCCTCTCAGAGTGTTTACAAACATATGGGTAATTTCGTTCTCCATTAACGTTGGTTGTACCTGTGTTGCCACCTCTCTCCACCTCTGTGCATATTGTCATGGGCTTTCGATCAGTCTTTGCTACATAGCTTGCAGCATAACCTGACTAGGAACTATTTTGTTCACATACTTGTAGTTTTCTTCAAAAGCTCCGAAAAGGTCCCTCCATGATCTGATGTTTACCCGGCGTAATTGAGTATATCAGCGTGCCGCCGAGACGAACAAACTATCTTGGAAACAATGAATCATCAATTTCTCATCTTTTAGATAAGCGGCCATCTTGCGACAATACATGGTAAGATGTGCTTTTGGTCAAGTTGACCCATCATACTTCTCAAAATTTGGTACCTTGAACTTGAGTGGCAAGACTAGGTCAGAAACAAAACTCAAGTTAGCAACACTTGACCCTTGCTCATTCGCCCTTTACATTTCTAACAAGCGATCTTCCAAAGCCTTACAATGCTCTTCATATTTCCTCTCAATTTCAACATGAATCTTTTCAATCTCATTGATAGTGTTCAGATCCAGGACTTCATCACCACCCCTAAAGTTTGCTCCAATATTGACCTGATGACTGGCAGTAGCCCCAGCTAGATTGATGTGGACCTTTTTCACAGGAGGTGGTCCCTTAGGCTGTTCCCTTATGTGAGATGTAGTATCGCCTTGTTCATTCATTTCTTTCAATCCATCATGTGCCTTGCCCTTTCCAGATTCCTTTGGTCCCAGCAAAGAAGTTAACTGATTGATTATCTCCCTTTATGCTTGGGCTAATTGGTCTTTCATGGACTGTTCAATTCTATCAAATATGTTCTGTACTTCAACACAGTCATTTTCAAGACTAGCAATCATGTCTTCTATAGCCATGGTCCTAAAGCGCATGCGTGTTTCGTATGAATGCAGTATGATTGTGATTTAAAAATAAACTGCCATAAAACTTTCCTTTATTAAACCATTAATTTTGCAAAATAAAATATAAGGAAAATATATGAATGTATGAGTACACGAATGCATGAATGCAAAAGGGGTATCGAATTTGAAAACCAGTTCTTAGAGAAACATCCATTAGCTAGAAAAGTCGGATACAAGAAATAGATAATCTCAAATTACACAAAACTACTAGCCCTGATTCCTAAGTTGACTAATTCATGTAGCAATCACGTGATGGCTTCCCCATGCTCGAGCTCAATATCAGGTTGTTCCAACAAACTCATGGCTTGTTTAGACAAGATCTGCACATATGCAGCGATACTCCTTACTTGTTTCTTGAAGTTGACCAATTCATCATTCTGATTCTGAAGAGTGCGTTGTGCTGTTTCATACTTACTTTTCCATACACCGCTTTCTTGGTACAATGTTCCTTCATAACTTGTGAGCTTTCCTTTCAAGTTTTGCACTACGCTTTCCAACTCTGCCACCTTCTTTTTCAGTCCTTTATTCTCTTGTTCCATCTTAACCTTGTCTTCGTTGTGGTACTTCGCAATCATTTGTTCCAACTGTGATACTTGAGTTGTCAACTCAAAATTCTGGGCTTGTTCTTCTTCTAACTTCTTATTGGCTATGTTATTTGATTCTCTCCATTCACGAGCCTTTTTCTTTGACGCGCTTGTAGCTTCTTCGTACATCTTCTTATAGCTATCCTTTTCCTTTTTCGTATCATCCAATTGTTTAGACAAATTTTGAATCACCTTGCTCCTTCCTCCCTTTTGTTTTGCTTTACATCCAGCGTGAATTTCTTGTAGGTCTTTTAATTTTTGGTTAACTTCTCAATTCTGCCTGGAGAGTTCTTTCCCTTGACCCTTCTATACCTCCACTTCTAACATTGACATGAAGACTTTATGTTTTAGTTCACTAATCCTCTTTTCATATCCTTTCAGCTCTTTCTCATGATCGTGTTTCAATTTCTCTACCGCTGACGGTACATTTCTTTCTTGTTCATCAGCCGACTGATCATTTCCTGAATACTTTCGTGGGATACTGTCATTGATCCTTCGAGTTCTCCATTCCATGTAATTAGGCATAACCCCAGACCCATCATAAAGCTTTACTCTTCTTGGTGACTGCCAGACGTCTAAAGTATCTTTCACTTTTACCTTATACCCTTCCGTCTTGTGCATGTATTCAAACCCTTCCATGCCAGCAGTGGATGGAATAAACTGTCTTGACCCAAATTGGCGAGATACTAACAACGGGCAATAAGTTGTTCCTCCTCAAACCCCCGGTAATAGGACCCAACCAAATTTTTCGCACTGGTATAAATAATTGACCAGATTGAGCCAAGGCGCCTTCCAAACCACGTCAGGATCCTTCATATTTAAGAAAAAGTCCTTCCATTCATCTCCGGTCTTTTTCTCGACTTGATACGCAGCTAAATACTCCTTCAATGGCGAGTAATCAATGCAACATCTACAGGCTCTATACGGTGTAATCTATCTGTGTCCCCTAAACCAGACTTCTAATAACTGAGCACAACCCCAGAATCTACCATCTCCTGACTTTCTACACGCGGTCAAGGTTCTGTATGTTTCCGCTAGGATGGTCGGTACTGGATTGACTTTATCCCTAAGCATTCGAACAAACACAAAGTTGATGGGTCTATGTAACCTTGAGTTCTCGGGAATATCACTAACTCATATATACATAAGGCAAACAGTTTTCTTTTCCTATCCACTTCATCACTTGCCAACATTAGATCTCGAATGACCTCCCACTTGATCCGTTCGTTGTCTCTGATCACTTCATCATTTCCCTTATGACTTATTTTTCCATTAAACCAGGGTTTGTTCTTTTCGGTGATTGAGTTCAACATCTTTCTAAAGGTAGAAAAATTAGGAGGTCTTGTGTAAATGTTATCTCTTTCAACTCTTAGGCAATGTATTAGGGCCTCGTACTCTTCAAGTGTCGGTGTCATGTCTACTTCCCCAAATGTGAAGCAATTATAGGCTGGATTCCAATACTGAGTCATAGCCCTAATAAGTTCCCGATCTACCTAGTTGTCTAACAACATTACTATATCCCCGAGTTCCTTCTAAATTTTTTCCTTCATCGACTCATCCCAACGTTGCCATATAGCCTTAAGTTCCGACAAACAACTGTGTTATCCCAAATTAATGTTAGTTGTCTTTCGTTCGTGTCACATGGTCCCTTTTTTATTGTATCTCATCCGACCAAGTCTATACAGCGGTATAATCTTCTCCTTGTCTATCAGACGCTCCGGCCCTATGTGGTACTCCCTATTTAACTAGTCTTCAAGTTGATACCCCTTTTTGAATGCAATGTGATGTCAAACAGAAAAACAAACAAAAACAAGAAAACAAAATACAAAGGAAAATGTGTCAATTTGGTGAAATAATATTGAAGACAAAAAACTTAAATTAAATAAATACAACAAAACAGGTTATATTCGAGCAGAGAAAATAACCAGAGAAATGAATTTAAACCGGCAACACCCTATCCTAGGTCCCTGCCTGGCTCTAGTGGGATAGGTTCCTAAATTACAGCATGTGGTGTTTGGTTTGACTCTGGGTACCCGAACTGTTGTTACTATCCACTACGACAGCAAGACATCGATTCGGGAGTACACGATCCCTTATAGCGGATGCAGAACCTCATGGTCCCTGTCACAGAGCTAAATAACTCAACGTAGGATAATGTTTCGCTCCCACTTAAGGGTGAAAGCCCAGGTATAAGGCTATGCATGAATGACAGATATAACACACAAGAAAATGTTACCTTAATTCTTTCTAAAAATTCACCCGACAATTATTGGAAAAATTAAATTCAAATTACCACTCTTAAATGCCAAAATGCCACATAAAATTAAGTAATTAGGCCTGATTCTCTTTTTTTCCCCCGCGGAGTGCCAAGCTGTCGTGATCGTTTTTGAACCGACATGTGAAAATGGCTTGACGAATGATTTTGAAATTAGGGTTTTGGTTCATTGTAGTTAATCTTGAAATTTAAGTTTAAAATTGGAATTTTATCATTTTTTATTTGATCTTGAAAATTAAAGTTTTTTATATATTAAAATTGATATTTCCTTATTTAATTTTGAAAACAATTTGGAGTCACCACCTGTCACTTTTATAGACCAGACACCATAAAACAACCAGAGATTCTTTTTTCTTAAAATTCGAGTTCGAGAGTCCGTTACGTATAGGGAAGGATTAGCACCCCCATAAATGCCCGTTATTGGTACCTATTAATTTTACGTGGCATTTTGGCATTTAAAATTAGTAATTTGAATCTAATTTGGCCGTAATTATCGACCGAACTTTTATTCCAAATGGAGATATCCTTTTACAAGAAAATACATTTTTATATTGAATATTAAATTAAAAGCACCATATTAAGAAGCACACATATATTCATTCATAAAAATGTATTTTCAACATAAAATGTTTCGAATGCATGATTTATATTGTCTTGTTCATTTTAAGTATAAACTTAATTATGCTCTATTTAATTGAGTTAATTAAACTATGAATGACATTGAATTTAAAGGCCTTTATGAGACAATACTGATTGCTTGAATACCGTCCATCTCAGAACCCCTAGATTCAAATGATATTCACTAATTAAAATGTCATTCTAATTAATTAAAGTAATAACCTAATTAGGGCTCTATTTTAATTGACTAAGTGAATTTATTTAATTTTAAGTTGTGATTTATATTAAATGTGCATCTTTAAGGCCAATTTTGGGATAACACCCCATTACAAGCAAGTGGAGCACCATCCAAGTTTGAACCCCAAAGTTTCCATTTAAAATACATTAATTTACTATAATGATCTCTCTAATTTAATTATTGAATCTTGATTGAACTTAAAACTAAGGCTTTTAACAATTGATTAAAACTAGATGAATTAATTATCTAGATATTAATATTATATGCCTAATTTAAAATATACAATCATACATAAATTAAACAACAATTAAATTGAATTAAACCAATTAAATGAATTAATATCTAAACTAGGGCTAGATTGAACTGTTATTAAAATATAGGTGCCACATTACAAACTAAAGTGACTAAATTGAAAGAAAAGCAGAACAAAAGGGCTGTGGTATAAAGCCCATTGAAATAGGGCGCGGATCCATGATCTGACCTGCTAAAAAATGTGTGGGTTTGAGATAACCTGGTGCCAACATGGTACAATTTCGCGCAGGGTTTTAAAATCCCCAAACCGAGTTGGCTCGGCCATTTTCACCAGCCACTCTCTCACACTACCCTCTCCCATCTCCTAAACACTCCAAACCCAGAAAACAAGCTCCCCACTCGATCAAACCCATATTTTCACCTCGGTTCTTCACTTGTTCATCCACTTTTCTTCACTTCAATCCAAATAAACACTTAAACTTTCGAACTTTCATGTTTCCGAATATCAAAACTTCTAATTTCTCAAGAACTCATCCCATGTTCTTCATTTTTAGCCATTTGATCCACAAAACACTCGAAATGTCAGCTTAACCCCGCCGCTAGCTCTACCACCTGGAACTAAACTGCCTCCATTAGTCGAACTTAGACAAGTTTGTCGGCTGTTACAAGTGTCGTCGGCCACTGCCACCTTTCTTTCGGTCGTCCTTAACCTTTCTCCGACCACCTTCCTCTACCGTAAGGTGATTTTCGGCCACCATGCCAGAAACCTAAAATTCCAAAAATCCTCCCTTATTGTCCTAAACTCTAATCTACTACCCGACTCAACTAAATCACCCATCTTCCCCTCCTAAACTACTTACCCGAACCCCTGCTATCATTTTCGACTCCGCCGAAAATCTAAATTCTTCAACTTACTCAGGGAGGACGCGAGGAAACCCCCTATAAATAAGGTAGAATTGAAGGCAAGCAAACCCGTAACCAAAGAAAAAAACTTAACTATAGCTATTAATGGCAACAAACGATGTATCTAGAAAATTCTTTTACAAAGACATTTCCCAGATATTGTGGTTTGTTGGTATATGTAGTTGCATTTAAATGATCAATAGATGCTTTTTGTGGGTTAACAGTATTGGTGAGATGTGTCTTTTGTGTTTTTGTTCAAGATGAACGACAAATCACAATATCCGGAAAATGAGTGGTGTTTTTCAAGTGTCCACAACCTTCTTGACCTTTTGTTCGAGGTTGCAGGTAACTAATATTTACACCTTAATCATGGAGGAGGGGTGAAGACCACCGCATATAACCAGAGCCAAAGCCCTTACTATTATTGATGATGAGGAACATTGGGTAGAGCAAATCCAAGCGTGTTTATCTGCCAACTTGGTCAAAGCATGTTTAGGGATAGGGTACTAGGCTCCAATAGACCCTTGAGCTTGAAGAAGAACATCGATTATCTTCCCAGCTCTAGAAGTAAGCGGATGGTACATAATTCGTTTATATAATTTTATAAGCTTCTTTAGGGGTGAAAATGTTTGTATACCATTCGTTTATGTACTTTTATAAGCTTCTTTATAAGCATGTATAGGGGTACAATTTACTTGTTTATGGACTCATTTATAAGCTCGTTCATGAATACTTAAACGAACACGTTCACGCACACTTAAAAGAAAACTATAGGTCGGGTCTTGTAGTTTACAATTCTTATAATTATTTATACGTTTTGAAGTATGTTAGAAACATTATAGGGTTTGTACTAAATTACAAAATTTTAAAATACATATGGGTCAATTGTACATTAAAATATAATTTTATGGACTAAATTGAACAAAAAATGACAACATCTTAATTTTATTATAGTTACTTGTAGAAAATAAAAATATATGTGGTTCAGTATTGGGGGTATTAATCAACCATTAAGCATTAATGGGGAAACGGCATTTGGAACACGTGTATGGTTGTTGTTATCATGGGGCAATGGAATCGGCAGAAGTAGGAGAGAGTTAGATGTGACTATTTAGATTCTCTCATGCATCTGAACTGGCGTGTTCATGTAGGAGTGTAACAGAAGTATGTCGGCAAGCATTGGTTTATCCCTTAAACCTTAAAATTTCAGCCCTAAACTGTAAACCAATAACCCTTATCCAAATGTCTTGTTGATTTTTTCCTTAATTACTGGCAAGAGAACTATAAACCTTACAGCATACAATTTAATCACAAAAACCACAACCCCTAAACTACACCTTACACCATACAAATTAATCACATGAACCACTAACCCTAAACTACACCTTACACCCTAACCCATTAGTATAAAACCGTAAATCATAAACCATAAACTTGAAAGCCATAAATTTTTTCCCTTAAACCTTAAAGCCCTAAACTACACCATAAACCCTAAACCACTATCATTAAGAGGCTAAAAGATGTTGCCTAAACCAAAAACCTTGTAGCCATAAAAAATTCATCTCATAACCCAATAACCCTAAATTACAACATGAAAGTTAGTCTTACCAAAATTGGTTTAGTTTCTGTAGGGTTTAGGGTAAAAACTTAAAACTCAAAGGAACTAAAATTAAAACAAATACCATCATTTTAATATTTTCTTGGGTAAAAAAGAAATATAATGGTTGAAGTTAATCTCATACACAAAGCTAAACACTAAACCTTATACCATAGAAATTAATGGCATAAACAACAAACACTAAGCTACACCATAAACCCTAACCCATTAATAGTATATCCTAAATCATAAAGCATAGACCACAAAGACATAGAAATTAAATGCCAAAAGTAATAACCTTAAACTAAACCATAAACCCTAAACAAGATAACAGAGGTACTTAAATCCTAGACCCAAAAACCTTAATTCCAAAAACAAATTGTCTCATAAACCAAAAACCCTTTATTACAGGTAACTTTTTACCGATTTTGGCTTTGCTTCTATAGTTTTAGGGTAAAAATTTAATCGGAGGAAGTGGGGCGGAGCCAGGAATTTATTTAAGGGGTGTCATTTTTTGAATGGTATTTAAGGGGGGTCATTTTATTTATAAAGGGGTGTCATTATATTTATAAAAAGGTGTCATTTAATTATTTTTTAAATTTAGTATATACAATTTATATGGGAAAAAGAAATTTTTAAAAAAAATTTGGGGTGTCAACATACACTCATTGTTATACATGGCTCCGTCCAGTACTAAAATGAACACAAATAGCACCACATTAAAATTATTATGGTACAAATTAATTCTTAGAAGCAAAGTAATATGATAAATGCTAATGTTTGTGAGAATCAACAAGTTAAACAACAGCTGAAAGAACAAAGAGTATAATAATAAGAGTATGAAAGGTATGCGTATATAGTGTCGAACTAGTTTAGGTGAAACCTAAGATATCACATGTTTTACTATTGATTTCAGTTTAAGATTCCATTTACATATACCAAAACCTATTAGAGTAGGTTCAAAACTAGTTTGGCGTTTGTGGTTCCAGGTCCGAACTGTCTTTTCCTTTGTAATAGAGATTTTATCATAAATCAATCCCAACATGTTCAATGCATTTTGAATTTCAAATTACGTGTGTTCCCAATATGAAAGCCTTTTCAAAGTCAGTTTGGAATCTCTGTGACCCATTCTGATACGTCAGCTACATATAAGTCTTTTCAGTGGTTGCATTAGGTAGAACATTTTGCATATAGGTCCTAGAAAGAAGTTTCAAAACCAATTAACAATGTTTGAAACCCAGACGAACAACTGCAACTTATAACTGCACTGTAATCTTGTTCGATTTAAGTACAATGAACATTGTTCCTAAACATTGTAACTAGTACTGAAATAGGTTTAAATATAAGCACTGAAAACAAAGGAACATATCCCCGTAAAAATCTTTTTTCTTATTGTAAATTAATATTAAAAGCTGAGTTTGATATTCTTGCTTCTATTACGAATAGGATTCTTTTGGATTCATAGTGTCATACCCTCGATAACAATTCTTTCCTTTGTAGTCTTCGTCTCTACATTTTCTTATTGGAGGGAATTGTTACTGACCATAGACTTCAGTTTATAGATCTTGAAGGAGTGGTGATTTGTTTTTAGGGTCCATAGTCGACAACAATGGTATTTGAAAACTGGGTCTCCACTCATCCTTAATGGTTAAGTGCTTCTTACTTGAACCTAGACGGGGTTTGATAGCAAAGACATACAAACAAAAAAAGGTATTTCAAAGGATATGATTAGCCATTTGTAGCGATAAACAACAACAAATATAGTATTTGGAAAACCTTGTTTCCTTGGTCTAAAGATTTTTCAAATACTATTGTTTGTTGTTGTTTGGAACTAAATCCGCAGTAGGCCCATGTAGAGCGGAGTGTCAAAGATGTGTTACTCGACCTTACATTAGGTAAATCAGACATTGATGTGGCATTTACATGCTTGTATCTATGCAGTGGTTGGTTCCCATAATGAACATCTATATATACAATCACAAACTTTTATCATAAACCTAAATTATTATATTTTTCACTAAAAATATCCATTAAATTGTCGATGCACACGTATCGAAACACATATTCAATGGTCTAAACTATGTAAACTTTGATGTTCCCACCAAAAGATGACTTCTCAGTTCTAATATCAAAAGATTAGGAAATAAAATATTTTAATATTATTTGCTATGTTCAATAAAAAATTACATATTGTCGGTTCAATGAAATAATTTCAAAAGACGCACGTTCCCATTAAATACACGCCTTTTCAATGTCTTGTCAATTTTTGCATTGGGCTGAACAGCTTGAATATAAGTTTAATAATTCAATTCAGCAACCGGTTAACAAATTTCGAAACCCAAACTTCCAATTGAAATTTTAATCTGCATTGTAAAGAATTTTGGTTTATTTATAACGAAATGTGTACCGAAACAGGTTTATATATAAGAACTTTTATCCCCGTCAAAATTTTTTTTTCAATTATAAATATATCCTAAAGGCAGGGTTCAATTTTCTTTTTCCTATTATAAATGGGACTCCTTTTGGGTCCATATTGTCAAATCCGTATTAGCAATTCTTTCCTTTGTTGTATTCGTCTGTAAAGCATTTATATGTGAGGTTTATGTTTTTACTGGAGGTGATGGCAACTGTCCAGAGACTTCATTGCGTTCATCCAAGAGGAGTGGTCATTGGTTTTAGGTTTTTCTTGTCGACAAACAATGGTATTTGAAAGGCTTTTATTAGCCAATTTGTGGGGATGAACAACAACAAACATAGTATTTGGCAGAACCTTGTTTCCTTGGTAGGTATATATGAACACATTCTATGTTTGTTGTTGTTTGGAACCACATCAGGAGACCAATGTTGAAGATTCTAGATGGTGTTTGGTGTTTGGAACTACATCGGGAGCCGACATCAAGGTGTGTTGCTTGTTTATCAAGCATGTTCATGTCGACAAATAATATTATTTGAAAAGCTATGAGTAGCCATTTTGAAAGGGTTTTCCTTTCTCATTTGTGTTCGTCTTCGATTGTGGCCACCGTGACAACGCACAAGCAACACCAGATGATAGCCTCTGAAATTTCATGTTCCATGTGCAGCCTAGTACTATGGGAAAATAATATTTTGTCTCACTTTAAAAGGTTGAATGTTTTGTAGTCTGAAATGTTTTGATTTCTTAAGATGAAATCCTTAAGAATCTCATAATAATATTGGTGTCTGAAATGTTATTATTTCGTTAGTTGAAATCTGCAAGAATGATTTTCCCCCTTAAAAGGCTGAAAGTTTGAATGCCATTTTCTTATTTCATTATGAATCGAGTATTCATAATAACAAATTGTGGGTTGATTCTGGAGAAAGTATACCACACCATGGCTAAATTGAAAAAAAATCACCATCATTACTTTATTGTACAAAATTAGGATGATGAAAAATAAATGTGATTCAATTTCGTCCATAAGCAGAAATCGTGTAAAACCTAAATGTCATCCCTAAACTTGGTCAACTTTATAGTTCATGCTCCCGCTCTGTCTTTAACACTATTTAGGTGTCAAAAATAATCTATGATGTAATGTGTTTTATTAAAAATTAGACATTTAAAAATTAATCTATTTATTAGACATTTAAAAATTAATCTATTTATGCAATGCGTTTTATTAAAAAATTATATTATACTTAAGTTTTTAATCTATGAATAATTCGTAATTATTTTTATTGATTATTTTTATATTGTGAAAGGCAAAATTTTCACTCAATTTAATATTTAATTTATCAAATTAATTAATTAATTAATTAAGAAATTAAAAAAATATGGGTAGGGGAAATGATATGTTGTTGTTTTCTTTAAATAATGGAAACAAATATTTGGTGTTGCTACAGTACCGCACCAAATATGGTGGGGTACACTAAAGACTACACTAAAAGGGTGGCATGGGGATTTGAAATACGGTGTTGGGTTGGAGAATGAATAGTGATAAAAAATACACCATTTGAGTGAAATGGTGTCAAGATTGGAGATGCCCATTGTTGAAGTTTAGGTTACGAGAGCTACGTACCGAAACCCATTGACATGGTTTGGAAACTCGGTCAACTTTATGGTTCCCGCTCTATCTTTTCAGTTGTAATATTAAACAAGCCACATGTCTGCATCAACAAAACGTTAGGTCCAAGAGCGCACCAGTCATAAATTAATTTGGCACGTTAATTCATATCAAAATACGCATATTACCAATATAAACGAGTCTTTTCAGTTGTCAGTTTCCCCAAGTTATTCTAGTCTTCTGGCTTTCCATCCTTCCATGATATTTTCCTTTTAAATACAGCACAGCTGCAAAAGGAAATCTACAAGGCAGCCTTGACTTCCCTATGCATCATTGACTCATCTTCTCTCTCCTTATTGAGAAATCATGGTCCGATGACTCATAATAATGCGTCGCAGCAACCAGCCTCCTTGAATGGTGAGGAACCCTAGTCCGCCATCTTCTCCTTCTCCTCCACCATCTCCTGAATCAAATACGGCAACCTTTGGTGATACAACCAGATGGCTCCCTTAGCGCATCCAAGTCATGAAGGTATTGAGAAAACTTGATGAAGTAGGCATTTTGTCAGCTCATGACTTCCCTTGACTATCAACTTAACTTCTTCCACCTGCACCTGCCACCGTCAGGTCCACCACCACCCCTAGGAAGAGACAACAACCAGATAATGATATTAGTGCCACCTCCCACCCTGAGAAAAAACCCACTTTCGGCCGGGACAAAGGTAATGGCATCATCATCGGGGAACCACCTCCCCAGTAACCACCTCTAACCATATTACGCCAAAAAATATTACTTCATTATTCGTATCATTATTTATACTTACCATATTTCGATTATTCTCTTAAAATTTTAAAGTTGATATTTAAATCTATGTAAACCATTCCTATATATATATTTATTTTCAATTCATACATTAAATGTTGTCAAAATAGTCATTTCCTATTTGTAATTAATATTATTTCATTACACCAACTTATTTATAAACAATATTTTCTTCCTTAATTAAGCCTACTGAAGTTACCAAAAATAAAGTTTATTTCATATTCATATTTCTAAATTTATTAACCTATTGTCATTTCGCAAAGTATGTAAAGCAGAAACTGTCTTTTCGTGTTTAAAAAAAAGAAAAAAAAGAAATTATCTTTTGATGCATTCGATGAGTATCGGATGTCTGCATATACAGTATCAAACTTCTCTTTGCAAACATGAAATATAATATTGTCTCCTAACGTTTTAAGTTTAAGTTCCTATTTAAAAGAATTGAAACTAACATGCATAGGTTCGAACTTATTTACAGATTCAGTTCTTCTCCCTAAACTATATTTTGAGGTATACTTATAAATGCGTCATAAATGTCATTTAAATAGGATGAGAATGTTTCTTTATGGTAGGTTTAAGACTTAAAATATGAATGAAATCATCACATTCACGGGTGATCAGTCTTAGTTATAGTTTCGGTACTCGACGACAAGTTTAAAATATAATAGTAAACCTTTAATTAGCATAAGTGGCCAATACATAAACATAAAAAAAAACTAATGTTACAAACATGTGTGGCCAATACATTTCAACCCATAATCTTCCTCGCATAGTTTGCAAAGCACTAGGGATTGTCCCTGTAACACCCTCGACTTGATTTAGAAGAAAACCTGAATCGAAGATGTCACTGCAAAGAAAACCAAGTAGACTTGGACCAAAAATTTAAAACTTTTCGAAGTTGAACAGGGCAGGTTAAAAAAATTCCATTTTATTATCTTTCGAGTCATCAAAACAACGTACATGCATTTTTATATGTATATTTTAATTAAACAGGAGAGGACAATTTGCAATCTTGATTAGGTAAACAAGTAGATCATAACATTCTTATTTATTCTTTTCCCTTTCAAATAATATCAACTAACTGTATCTAAATTTATGACCTTTGGTTAGAGAAAAAGCTTGAATTCTAAGATTACTATCATGATTTACTATTACTGGATTAAGGAACCTTATTATGATAATGATTCTTACTAACAATAATAATATTATCACCAAACATTCAAATAATATAAATACATATATACATAATTCATTGAATTCTTGAAACTCTATTACCAAACTCATGAATCAAGCAACGATCAAATAAGTTCATTTCTTTAGCATTCAAGCAAGACAAACAAGGAATGGATACGTCAAGCCACGAACATATAAAACCAACCATTCGAATATCATGCCCAACATAACTTAATTTATATGAATACTTTCAAGGACATTTCCAACATGACCTGACTAACAATTAATCACTCAATTATCCCGTTACATGGCTTATCACACCAACAAACACGAAGCATGATTGACTTCTTAATATCAAGATAATCTATTTCTAAAAACACATGAGTCAGTTCACTTATTCAATCATATATTACCTATAATGTATTCTTTTAGATTCCAATTACTAAAATCATGAATTCTCTTGATTAAAATTTACTTCACCATTGTTTTCTAACCATCTAATAAACTCATGGCATGGTCATATACACATACTATATCAAATGGTTCATTAAGCACATATTAATGATCGCATAAACCTATAAGCTAATTTCAATTATAAAAGGGCCCATTTTATAGGTAGTGAAAGACCTTAGTCAAGAAGCAATTATCCTATGCCATACCAACATAGCTCAGCCCACAAATAAATATGTGATTAATATAATAACAAGGCCTATACGTTAATGATCATTCAAACATTAAGTTAATATTTCCTATTCAACAAATAACCATTCTAACATCATGCTAGTATCTTGCTCATCAAGCTACCATTCAAATACAAACATCAATTCACCATGTTTGATAACAAGCAACCACAAAATCATAGCATGCCATATACATAGAGTATTGGTTACTTAACACTTATACATATTCTTCATCAAAGGGCATCTCAATGCATTATGCATAATTTAATACATATGTGCCACCAACTAGGAGTTCCTTAAGGGTAGTATACAAAACACAGAAATATTGGAAAGTGACTTGCAACCTTAGACTGCGATCAGACACAAAACTTCTAAATAACCTGCAATGCATGATAATGAATGCATTAGGCTTATATAGCCTAAGTGAGGTTGTGACATCAAAATGACTAAGCACAAGGACAATGATATCAATGGAAATTCGAAGAAGAAAATCAAGCATTTAACAACAAGAGAATTTTTATATCTTAATGTTAGTTTAAACATGGCTTTATTTATTAGAAGCTTAATCAGAGATTATATTCTTTTAAGTCTTATTCTAAATTCTTTCAGGGATTAAGCTGAGTTCTTCCGAATCTTATCGAACTTATTAGACTTCATGACTTATCTTATCATAGCCTTAGGAAAGCTTATCAAATTTCTTATCAGAACTTTCGAAGTTCTTATTAAAGCTTATTAGAGATCATAGCAGGGATTATCTGAGTTCATAGCATTACTAAACAAAGTTTCCTTTCAGACTTAGTATCTGAGTTTGTATCTTTTAAAACATTTGCCTTGGAACACATTTGGACATGGAAAGCATTGGTCTGAGTTATTCATAGCTCAAACCCATAGCAATGGCTAGTGTCGGAAACATAACCATACCTAACTTCTCAACTATCCAACCAACTATCGCCAATCTCCTTATCATCTCCCCGTTACCTCCTAATGTCGCCAATATATCACATATATAATGGGGCGTCCCCCGAGCCGTAGCTCATGGATCGTAGTCCTTGAAATAAACCTTTGCACCAGGCCAAATTGTCCAAGGTCTTCCATTATTCAGGCAATTTAAGTGTTTTATACTTTGAAGTTTGAAGGGTATCTTATAACAGAAGTTATCTTTCTTGCTTCTTTTCTTAATGTCTTATAACATAATTTAAGCCTTTAACTTCGTAGACTTAAGAATTCATGAGTATATAAGATTTAAATCGAGTATCTTCTTTAAAGTTTTATGGCATTCTTGGTCAGAAGATAGCTTATCATCATATTCATACACTATAACATAGCAAAGTAAAAGTGCATATGAAATGCATCCATAAACAAAAGACTTACAAGGGTGTTATGCCATGAATTTATGTTACCCCTCCCAAGTGCTTTACTTGAGCTTAATGCAAAATGAACACATATTAAAACATAGTGATCAAGTAAACAAAGACTAGGATAACACCTTGTCATCCCGAATGCACAACTGTACTCACCTCTTATCTCGAAGTTACGGGATACCTGAATCCACAATTACTCATAGCTTCCAACTAATTCTTTTCTTCTACTTTTCCTTATCATGATAGGTACCTCACACAAATTAATAAGTCATTAGGACTAATTCAATCCTTCATATATACATCAATCAACTCTTAACATGTACATAAGTCCAACAGTCTAATACACTTGAATATACATACATACATACATACACACACACACAAACCAGTCCCTTAATAGTTGCATTATAACCAAACAGCCCCTAAGATCATCAAAGCAGTCCATGTGTTTTCATATTTACTCAAATCTGCCCAATTATGTACACAAATCATTTAAACATGGGAACTTACACTTGTACATATTTAATCACTCGAATCTGTCCAGAATAAGCATGTATACATATCTATTTATTAAAATCAGTCCACACATGAATTTATCAATCAAAGTGACCACTTTAAGTTTTCAAAGCATAACTTACATATTCTGATTATACAAGGACTCAATCGAATTATCACTTACTTCCAAAATTTTCCTTTCTCCTTAGCTTTCCTTAATTATAACTTCTAAATCAATATGCATAACAAAGTAGCAACTATTAGAACCGTTTCAAATTCCATTCGATCATATTATGACATGAAGCATTTATCCTATTTTATTAAAGGTTATTCTGTTTACTATATTTTTCCATATATGATACACCATTAGACTGCTTCTAAATACACTTTCTAGCATTAAAATTCTGCAATGCATCCCCATCAAATCTGTTTTACAGTTATTTATACTCTGAATTGTTTTTAAACTATAAAATGCATAATTTATTAGACTGCATTGTCATATTATCAAAACTGCACTACCTATTAATATTGTTCTAGTTTAACTATCAAACTGCGCACACTGAATTGTATCAACATCATTAGACAAACTGCACTCCTATAGCACACAAATTTGCACAATTTAGTTCAATTTTGCACATATTACATCTTCAAAACTGCATTTTATAAAACAATGTTTTGCATACATTTTTATTAAAAGCTTTGTTCCTTGATCTTTAACAAACTAGATTTCTATATTATTTAAACTGCCTATTTTTCATTTTGAACTGTTCGTGTTATTAACTTACAAAACTGTCCCAAAATTTTAGATTTTTAATAAGTAGCACGAATGTATCCTTGTTCACTCTTATTTAATCCAAAATCCATTGATTCAAAGATCAACATCCAACCTAACTCTAGACTCAAATTTTTTTATCATTTTTGATACATTTCAATTAGCATTAAAAGTTGTCCAAAACTGTCCAAAACAGGGCATGCATTAGAAACATTAGTTTACTTTACATTGCACTATACTAGATGTCATGATCCCAATTCCTATTTAAGCATGTTTTTAACAATACATCATTCGAATGATCCTAGCAATCTATCCATGATTTCATAGACATTACACAGGAATGAAACATTTCAATCCACATACTTCCAGTTACATACTTCAATTTATTAGGATTCTTAAATTTAATTGTCAATCCAACCTAAATCAACATATCAAACTATCAAATAGCTTATCATTACCATCGCTTTACTATTTTCTCAAAAAAACAAGGCAGAACTATTATGCATAATAATCGATTAAACCAAGAAATACATAGCTCAAGTTAAATTCTTCTATCAATTTAAACAAGGTTCAAGAAGTTGTACCAAAATTTACCAAATTTAAAATCTCAAACAAGAAGAAAGAAAGAGTGTTTTCACCTTCAATCTCAAGCTACCAAAAATGGCTCAAAGAAATGGACTAAATCAAGCTTCATCTCCAATTCCTAGCAAGCTTTCTCTAACCTCTCTCTCTCTAGTTTTTGGTTTGGTTTCATATGAAGGGAAGAAGATGATGTTTAATTATCATCCTTCCTAAAACTAACCCTTCACACTTGCCCCCACCATCGTGTGACAAGTACACGTGCCCTTAGTTTTCTTTTAATTTTACATGCAAGCACTTAAATGATCAAGACATTCCGTTTGACCCATCTTAAAATGGTTATCACATTTTTCAAGCTTCAAATTTGGTCCTTAACTTATTTAATTACTAGTGCTAAAGATATATTTAATCCAATTATAATATAAGCAAAGTTATTACATACTTCTAAGTTATATTTCGGGGTATTAAAGTCCCTGTAAATTAGAACAACACCCTCACAATCTGGGTGAGGGTCGTCTGGGTTTGGAACAAGCAGCAAATCTAGTATACGCGCAAGAATCTCTACAACTCTAATAGCAAGGGTCCAGTTTTCATGGAGGAAGTTCAGCCTAATTGCGCCAGCTTTAGTGAAGCTGGGATGAAATAAGTCCCCATCAAATTTTAAAGCAACCTACATAAACAGATAACAATACTCTTTAAAATGCTTCAGCATAAAAGAACGAACAACATATAACATCAATCTTGGGATGCTAATTATATAACCTCAGGAGGATTCATAGGGTAATCAGGTGAGAAGAAAATGCTAACTTCAAAATTATGCCCTTCATAAGGGTTACCTTCAGGTGCAGCCATTTAAAGTCAATAATGATACAGACAGTCGTTGACATCTGCCATTACTAAAGTAGAATCATGGTAATTATAAAGTGCCTAAAAATGAAAATTTTGCGCATATTACACCGTAATAGAGGGATGTTTACCAGAAAGTAGATAAAAGGCTACAAATGGATTCTCTAAGGCATTAGGACGAAACTCTCTTCGAATATCTACAAGCGAACCCATGTTGATCTCTCAAAGTAGATGAAGAAATAAGACGAAAATGCCAATTTACAACACAAAGTGGGTGTATTTATAGGCCATAACGTACCGAGCCATGACTTATTATGGAAGTTGTCGCTTCATTTGGCAGTATCAACACGGTGTCAACTTCGTTTAGAACTCTTGAACTTTTAACCTAAACTATTACCTTTTGTTCTCACATTTTTAGTTTTAGGTAATTAGTACCGAACATGTATTTATGAGTTTTGTATCTGATGTTAACAACTGTTTTACGTATACAAAATCGCATGGTCCTAATAAGCAAGCGTCTTTTCAGTGTCAGTTTCGAATCTCTGTTACCCGTTTTGATACGTCGCCAGCAAATAAGTCTTATCGGATATACCATTAGGCACAACAATGTCTTCTCAATTTAATTGCCTGGCGATTTCTATTTAAGTTCAATTTTTGGTTCCCACCCAAAACTGTCTTCTCAGTTATAATAGCCCCAACTACAAACATCTCAATTAAATACCCTAGAAATACCAAACTGTAAATTCTAACTTTCAGCATAAAAGAAAACCTCAAGGTCCCTTTGTCCGCTAAATACGTGAAGAAGAAGGAAGAAACAAAAGTGGATAGATGGATTATGTCTCTAAGGCGAACAAAATTCCAACCTGCAGCTGTAGAAAGCCTACCGTGTTGAAGACATCATGGTCAGATAATAATCTCAGAAGAAGATTTTTTGGGTTCTCTAACCATGGAAAAAGATTTCGAAAATCATGTAATTTTTTTCCAATGGTATGAACCACCTATGAGTCTGCGTGCACAAGTACTTGTTCTTGGATTCTTAAGGAAAGTCCGGGCCAATGATAGGGGAAGAAGAAATGAAAGGATTGCTTGGGTTTTGACTTTGTTTTTTTTTTCTTTTAGTGAATTGGTTTTGTCATGGATAGGAGATAAGGTTGTAGTTCAGAAACTGTTTTAGAAGGCACTTGAGGGTATGTATGTTACGAGTAGTGCACAACCTGTCATGCCTTTAATCATTTACCTCGCAGTAAGTGTCATTTCCTTATAATACCATGCATATCGAATGTTTGCAAATACATTAGCGAACGTATCACGTAAAACTTCAAATGTAACATGAGTTCTTAACGATTCCAGTTTAACTTTCGCTTTACAACTTTGCATACCCGCATCCATAGTTTCGAACATTAGAAGTAATAATATGTTAAATGTGGGGTGTAGAGTTCGAAACTAGTGTACAAAAAAGTTGACCTCTATACGGGGATGTACAACAATATTTTTTCAAAAAAGGGGGACACTATCAGATCTGCACAAGCCAAGATCGACCACTCACATTTTGAACATATGCACAAACCTGCTTGCATGCATAAGATCACCTCAGTTAAGTATGAATTGTCTTAGTTAGTTGACACTAACATTTTTTAAAATTTAAACTTATCATCCGTCAAGATGGGACCAATGATAATTTCTCACAAAAAGTTGTCTGAGGGTTACAAATCGATGTAGAATATGTTGTCAATCCAAGCGAAAATGGGGACCAAGTCGCATAACTCATATTATAAATTTTCCAAAAACCCAATTTTTTCAGTCCATAATAGAAATCAATAACTATGATTGCATATCGAATTAATATGATATAATTGTGCAAAGATAATGGTGTAGAAATGCACCTGACGCATTCCTCTATGGTTTCGTGTGAATATTGGCGTCAAGTAATACTTCTCGGATGTTTTGTATTCTTTCCCAAGTCATTTCCCTCTATCGATTTCTTATGTTCTTCAACATCATGGTGCATCACAAACATGCTCTTGTTTGCTTCATGTACACATAGATGGTATAGCAGCTGCATCCTGTCACATTCTCTAAGTCCCTATACTTGGAAATAAGTAAATATGTTTGTACAAAATTATCTTTCATCTTAAGCATTCAACATTTGATTATAAATGAAACAAGATTGATAATCATTCACTTATAATATGTGATAGATCACTAATTTGGGTACCTGCCCGTATGCTTTTAATCCATGCAATGACGAGCATACCACTGTCCACTTTATCAAGTTTGATGTGGTTCTAGTCATTTAATTACTAATTTCATGGTAACAATAAAAGAAATATGGACAACTGAAGACCCCCATTCTTCTTTTACTTTAGGACGTTCAAATTTGAGCTTCTCAAATGCCATCTTTGGTTTACCAAACACCTTAACGAAGTCCTCATGCTTAGCAAATTCTACAAAAGTGCGTACCTGAACAATAATGAAAACATAGTAAATAATTCATTCATAGACGTTAATAACATACAATGCTAACATGGTGACACGACAAATGGATGTGTTCTCACCATTTTCCTGACTACTTCCTCCCTATGCTGCCTCCCATTAGTATCTGGTAGGCTATCTAGTATCCAAACTTCCCCACGTGCCATATGCAAGACACACAAGTACCAATCCCATAAATCATTCATGGGGATGAATACCTGCAAAATATTTTCTCCTCATCTAATTAAAATATACCTTATCCTCAAACAAATTAACAACTAAATCCTTTAACCCATTTCTACTTACTATATCAGAGCCATCAAAGTTCCCATAATACATCATTGTACCAGTATAAGACTCTACAAACGATGACGTTGTAGCATTTTTCAGTCGTTCCTGAGTATGCAACAATTAATAATGTTTGTTATTTTTACAATTGAAACCAACTTATCAACATAACCTTTGGCATAAACACAATATAAGATGGTAACAAAAAAACATACATGAAGATAACAAGGCATAAAGGCCCGACATTTAATTTTTTCCATCGTCTCCTTGCGAGCCTAGCACGCAGACACCATATCAATAATCTTGCAAATTTACAAAACAATAATGACCACTTAGAAAAATAAGCTCCAAATGTTTTATATAATTTCAAGCCATAGGCGTTATTCCTTACACTAACCATTTTTTGGGCTTTTCATTGGGTCGTAACGTATCAATTTCTCTAATAGTACAATAAATTTTCGAATTTAATGACCACATAGCTGCATACAAACATTGTATTATCTTTTATTTTACATTTCACAATATGACAATGTAAAGTTTTAGAGTTGAAGGCTTACTCCTGCGTCAACAGGGTATTCCATAAATAATCATAGTAGGCTCATTCTTCGTCATGAAGCCTACAGGTACTACAACATACGGAAGTTCTATTGACTCATTGTTAACCTTTTAAAACAAAAAAAGAATGAAGAAAACAATTCAACAACAACAATCATAAATTATGTCACCAAAAATAATAAATTCATAACCGTTAAGGTACAACATTTAATGGCCAAAATAGTCTAATTTCTAATGTTCACTTCGATGGGCTTAAGGCCCAATGTTCAATGCATATGGCAACCGCCATTTGCTATTATTGAAGTACACGGTACATACAACCAACGCTTACCATTGAGAATGGTAATTACACAACATAATTATTCCAAATTAACTTTCCAAAGTTTATGCAGTTGCATGGCTATCTGATGGGTGTCGAATCTGTCAAAAAATAATACCTACTTGTTCTTTGGATTTGTAGTAGCGGAAAGTAGGGTTGACCCCACAGAGAGCTGTTAAGAGATCAAGTTCACAAGCAATTAAAGTAAAAAGTGGGTTTTGTGTTTGATTTGAAGAAAACAATTGAATTAAGGAAGAAATCAATATAAATTGGAACTCTAGTCAAGGTAGAACTTGGGATATTAAAGAAAGGATTTAGATCATTGACCCACAAAAGATAAATCAACATCAACTTCAAATAGCTAGGTTTTAGATTAGATGAATACCATGAAATAACGCAATCTCTTCTAAGTTAGATAATCAATTAAATAACCCATTAAAAGATTAAATCTTATTATCAAGATTAAATTCCTAGATAACCCACTAAAGAATCATAATATATCAAATAGCATTAATGATCTTAAGAGACCCAAGCACATACTCTCACTAAGCACTAACTCTTTAACTTACTAAGAATATGAGTTCATACCTTTAGAAATCTAACATGAATTTTTTTACCACTTGCATCAATAACCCATGACTTGGTTGTATGTATACGTATAACCCAACATAGACATAGAGATTAAGCACAAAATATATGAAAATACTTGAATAAAGATGAAGATAGTTGGGAACAAGAAATCTCACTAAAAACTTGAAATAATATCCTTCTAACTACACTTGACTAGAAAAAATGGGTTTAGCTACTCATGGAGTAGGCGACAACACAAGAAGGGGGATAGGGTTTCGGCTACTTGGGGATTTATTTCTCTTCACCCTTTGATCTCTATTTATAGGGAAAATAAAGGGGAAGACTTTAAATTAAATTCAACAACCCTGAACTACTCTAATTATGGTAAAAATAGAAGTCCACTTGTAGTAGGATTGTTTGTCCTTCAAGTCAAAAAGTCTGTGTTGCGCCGTGCCCACGCCTTATTCTGCGACTGCTTACTAGTTTTGCGAGAAATATTTTCCAAAAAGGCCAAAAAGGTGTTAAACTCGTCTTTTACGTATAAAACGTTGTTAAGGCCCAAAAACACCTACAAAACCAAATAGGAACCGAATCAAGGGCTTTAATATATATTAATGTGCTAAAACATAGGATTTAATATATGAAAAACATGCAAATTAATGACTTATCATATACCCCCACACTTAGATTATGCTTGTCCTCAAGCATATTGAAATTCAAGATCTAGAGTCTCTTTGGTAACGAAGAAAGGATAAGAGAATTAATAAATCATGATTTGCAAATTAGCACGAGCAAATAATATCCCAATTAATTATCATGAAGTCAAGATGGAATAAAATCAAACACCTTTTCAAAGGATTCACTCAATACCTCTCAAAGTGTTTAAGGGACAACAACACTCAAGTCAAAGCATGAAAAGAGACTTACCATAGGCTTGAAAATATAACACATCTCCACCACTAGTTGGATCAAATTACAAGATCAAAAGGTCTTTGAATTTGGTTGTAACTGGGCTTAGGACAAGGTATGATGAGAAAGACTTTTAGGCTCTTTGAATCGAAGAACTTCACACTCCTTTTTCTCCTTTGTATCAAGCTTTTGCATAATTTAATTTTGGGAGAAACAAGGATTCAATCTTTTTCATACTTTTTTGTCTTTTTTTTCTTTGAATTTTCTTTTGGATCAAACAAGACAATTTTCTCTTTGATTTTTTTTCTTTTCCTTGTTTTCAAGATTTTCTCCCTTTTTCTTTTCTTTTTCTTTTTCTTTTGCTTGATTTTTCTCTTTTTTTAAGTAAGTGTGTAGTTCTTCAATTTCAAATTGGGGAAATCAACAAAGAGGAATTGTGCTTGTAATGTGGTTAATTTCTAAACAAAAGGCTTGGGCTTAAAAGTGGTTCTCTAATGGTCATATTTACCAAGGTAGGCTTTTTGACTCAAGGTTCATACCTAGGTGCCTTAGTCGTCTCAAGTAATTTGATCCTATGTGGTCTCAACATGTATAACATTGCAAGTTCTAGAAGAAATCTAATCATGCTTGACAAACACTCAATGAAGAAATACAAAGCACAAGATATATGCTTGTTAAGGCTCAAGTCTCACAAAGTGGTTTGTTGTGTCCAATTTTTATCCATCCGACTATCGATTCAATTAATATGAGAAATGATTTGCAAGTCTAACAAGATCTGATCAATCCTATTTTACTTCCTATATCAATCTCATCTTTACCTAGGGATCCAATTTTCTTAAAAAAATTCAACATGTTAAGTTCAAGAAATTTTTTTATGTGAAAGTAATACTCAAAGTCATCAAGAAGTATGCAATTTCACACAACTATATCCCATGGTTTTAGCACAAATTGAGCACATCAAAGTTAACCCCCCACTTAAACCTAACATTGTCCCCAACGCTCCCTAACCTACATACAAAAAATAAAAGAAGACAAATAAAAAGTTAAGGGATAAGAGTGCTCCCTCATACAGCATGTGGAGATTTAGAGGGTGTAGGATGTAGAGGGTCGAACTCCGTGTGCTCAAAGAATTCCCTTTGATTTACCTCTACTCGTTGCATTCGATACTCCAAGCGAGCTAAGCGTTGCTCGACGGTGATGGCATATTAAGAGGAGGCTTCTTCCGTGGTTCCATAAGGCTACTTGGGCAACATTGATTGGAGGGCTCTGCGTGCAACTGCGGTTGAGAGTGCGAGAGGAGGAGGCACGAACTGGCGAATGCTCTTCAACCGGCGGTGGTTGTTCGAGGTATTGTCCTCTATCCCTCCTTGCTTGACTCTTTGTTCTTGTCATCATTGGATTGAATTCTTGGAGAGAGTTTTCTTTGGTGTTTGAAGAACCCTTAAGAAAATATATATAAAAATCTTTTTTCTTGGAGAACAAGAATAAGGGTAAAATTTATGGAAAGAAGATAATAGATGATATATTTTTATAAGGAATCTTAAATTCTTAGAAAACAAGAAATGTGAAAGATGGAAAGTTTAATTGGATTGAAAGACTTAAAGATAATAGAGTTTAAATCAAGGAAAACCTTTCCATCATTCTTTCCAAATTTTTGGCACCTATTTGGTAGGGAGAACTGCCAAAAAATTTCACCAATTATTTTTCTTTCCCTCCGATGGGAAAGTTTTCCTCTAAAAATTTTCATGGAATTTTTGCAGCGTGGGAACGCCTTATTTCCAGAGTGCTTCTATCCTCTGTACCTAAAAAATAAAGAAAAACATGAAAATTCATAAAAAAAATATTGATGAAATAAAAAGGAATAAACTAAAATAAAGTAAGAATAAAAGCATGGGTTGCCTCCCAAGAAATGCATTTCTTTAACGTCATTGGCTAGACGTAACTCTCTTTTTCACATTACAGCGAGAATGGGTTTGTCAAGAGGTTTGTCCTTGATTGATTTGAAAACTTTCTTCTGCCATGGTAGTTTTATTACAAGTTTATAGGGAGGTTCGACATTGATTGGTTAGATCCCAGTTGGTGTTCGCCACCATGGCTGGATCTGCTCCTATCTTCCATAGGTACAGCTTCGCGTCGCATTTGATCTTGTCTTTCTCAACCTGCGATGTACATGTTGATAATGTCTTTGTCACAAAATTGTATGCTATATCCGCGTACCATGGTACGATGTCTTTGTACGCAAAGAGTTGTCCTGATCTGATATCTTGTTCCCCAGGTTTCTTGAGGATTAGCTCAAACTTGTGAACTGTTTCAAGAATTTTTTGTTCCAGATCATCCTCTTTGGTCTGTGCAAAACTTTGAGGTAAAGATGGTTGAACCACAGTGGGTTGCACATGACCCTTTGCACCAGCTTCGTCTTTTATAGGTTTTAGATTTTTGGGATTGCCATCTTTGTTAGGAAAAGGTGTGAGCCAAAAATTGGAAGGTTTGTTGGCCTTTGCACCTTCATTTTTGCCTTACTCATTTGGCAGATTCTCCTTTGAAATCTCTTGTGCATTGTTCACGGAAAGCTCATTATCCTTCGTTTGCTCACCATCCACATCAAGCTGGCTTGTATTCGCGTCCTGTTTAGCGCCTGCATCATCCTTGTTTGCATAAGGCTCGTTTGCCTTCCTTTTAATTTGTTCATTAGCCGATTCAAACAAACTCTCCTTCGCATGTTCTTCGTTCACCAAGGGTACGGGGCATGGTGCGTTCGCACTCTTTTCGTTCACCATGACTTGGTTGTATGTATACGTATAACCCAACATACACATAGAGATTAAGCACAAAAGATATGAAAATACTTAAATAAAGATGAAGATAGTTGGGAACAAGAAATGTCACTAAAAACTTGAAATAATATCATTCTAACTACACTTGACTAGAAAAAAATGGGTTTAGCCACTCATGGAGTAGGCGACAACACAAGAAGGGGGATAGGTTTTCGGCTACTTAGGGATTTATTTCTCTTCACCCTCAGATCTCTATTTATAGGGAAAATAAAGGGGAAGACTTTACATTAAATTCAACAACCCTGAACTACTTTACTTATGGTAAAAGTAGAAGTCCACTTGTAGTATGATTGCTTGTCCTTCAAGTCAAAAAGGTTGTGTTGCTCCATGCCCATGCCTTATTCTGCGGCTGCTTATTGGTTTTGCACAAAGGATTTTCCAAAAATGCCAAAAAGGTGTCAAAACTCGTCTTTTACATATAAAATGTCGTTAAGGCCCAAAAACACCTGCAAAACCAAATAGGAACCAAATCAAGGGCTTTAAGATAGATTAATATCCTAAAACATAGGAATTAATACGTGCAAAACATGAAAATTAATGACTTATCATTATCTTTTGAAAGTCTATGGGATTTTTTACTAACCTGGTGGATAAGTGGCAGATCTTACAATGGAACAGTACACTTGTCAAGACAAGAACAAGATGAAAATGATCTTTTAATAAGATTAGCTTTTACCTCGTTCTTCATCGGTGCTAGACATTCATAGTTTCTATCTAAATTTAAGCAACGTTTAGCTCTACCTTCGAATGTTTTGAATTTAGAAGATGGAGTAATATTATTTTCTATTGTCTCTATATGAATATGGATCTCACCGTAAAACTTTTGATGTGGTGTCTCCATTAACTTATGGGAAACAATCTTATTAACTTCATTCACAATATTTTCCCTATCATCCTCCATATTCCTTGACATTTGCCGCAAACTACCTTTTATTTCGTACAAAAACGCTTCGATAGCTTAACAAACACCGTCGATTTTGACTTTAACATCGTTTATCTTCTCTACAAAACTCTGCCTCAAGTAGGTCATGTCGGCCCGTACTTCTACGACATCTTTAGAAAGAATACTCAATTTCTCTCCAAACTTCTTATCATCTACCCCCTCATACTGTCCAATTTATCCTCAACTTTTATTTGCTTCTCAATTCCCGAATTGACAACCTCTTTTAGCCCATTCACCTCAGACATTATTTTCTCCTCACCTTTAATTTGCTTCTCTTTTCCCCTATTGACAACCTCTTTTACCCCTTCCACCTCCGACATTATTTGTTGAAGCATCTTTGACATCATCTCCCTCGTTGCACCACCATTGTTGCATCTCGCAACGTCATACTCCACGAAAGCAACCTTGCAAATTAAATAAATATTAAAGATTCACCTTCCACATAATAAATGATTAATACAATGACTCATAACGTATTACCTTACGTCTCTTCAAAGCTTTCCTACCTTCGTGTGCTTCCATGACTTCCGCAGATTCCTTGAATTTATGTGCTTCAAAAGTTTGAGGTAATGGATGCTTCCAGGAAATAATCTTTAGAGTGCAAAAAATTACTCAACCAGTATTGCAATTTGACATACTAGATTAATAATAAACCAGCAGATACCTTTGGTCTATTCAAAGCTTGATAAGTCTTCAAGCGGGCATAAATAGAAGCGACCTTTGACTCCACCTAGTAAAGAATGCGAGCCTCACCACCATTAGAAGCTGCACTGCCTACGTTATCAAATCCAGACCAGTAATCAAAAAGTCGAACCTGAATTCCATATCATTCACTATACAACATTAATATGACAAAGCTCTATTCCACTAATTTCTTATAACTAATGCTAATTTAACTTTACCTCTAAGATTGCAATACACCCTTTAGGTAAACATGCATGTTTGGCTTTTGTAACCAACTTATTGCCTCAATAAGCGTATCATAAACATACTAGGCCTAATTCACTTTAACCTGTAAGCCATCGTCACACAATAACTTCAAAATATCTTCAAATGACCATATCTCAGTAGTTGGACACAGAAACACTCCAATAATGTACAGCAACACCCATGCTTTCAAAGCATCCCCTTCAAAAGCACCAGACACATATCTTGCTTCATTTCTTCATAACTTAAAAATGTGTTGAGGTTATACTTTGCATCGAGTTCTCTACCATTCGCACTCGACAATACTTCATGAACATAAACACCTTTATTCTTCAGGCCTGGTATAGCTTATACATCTTCAACTGATAAACTAATATTGTGTCCTTCAAACTTAATAACACTCCTTCCAACATCAAAACTGTAACACCCTCTTCTCGATCCGGTAGAGAACCGGGTCGGAGAGTGTTATCAGAGGATGAAATCGGAGATCAGAATCGAAATTGGGGTCAATTTAAAATTTTTGAATTAAAAAGGGACTAAATTACAAACATTACAATTTAACAACCCTAATCCGGATTCCTTATTACCAACTTGTAATTAGACTCACCAATTATTAATCTATGAAGTTTCATGGTTATCGGATATCTTTAACCTATCCATTTAAGCTACATAATTTTTAGTGACTAATTTGTAATCTTTTAAAACTATTTCTCAAGCCTTTTAACAGAATTAACTGACACCGTACCGATACCCTATAGGTTGTATTGGTACACTAAGTTGAATTGTACACTTTCCAAGTTCAAGGTCAACGACTTTGTACCGATACGTTTGTGTCTGTATCGATATGCTTTGACTTGGGTTGACTCGCTTCGGTACGCCTGAAGCCGTATCGATACAATTATTTCAGGCCGTACGATACAATTATTTTTCCAGACCTTACTTTCAAGATTCGTATCGGTACACTCCCTAATGTATCGATACTCCATGCTTCATCAAGTCCAATTATATAAGGCCGTATCGATACAGTTAGCCTCGTATCGATACGCATGTCTTGTAATGACAGATTTCGTCTGGTTTTTACCTAATTTAACCCCTCAAATGTTGTCCAATCATTACCAAATTTTACCAGCAAGCTTATAAACATACAATCTATCAATGTGTCATATTTCATGCCATTCTCAATCCGTTTACCATATTTTCCAACTTTAAGCCAAACTATGCATTTTATGCCATTCTTAGTCATTACCAAAAGGTCAATTAGGGCCATTTAAGCTTATACAAAACATAGCCTTTATACACCTAACCAAAACAACAAAGCTAACTAGTTTAACTACTTTGCCACCATTCTAGGAGTTCGAAAGGACAAAATACTTTACTTTAGGCTTGAGGTGACTTGCCGAACTTCCAGCTAATCCTCGATCTCGAACCGTTAGCTTTCTTAACCTGGAATGTTATGGAAATGAATTCATTAGACTTATATAGTCTAAGTGAGGTAGCCATAAAACATGAGTGAATACTTATGCATTTCAACATGCTTCAATGACATACTTAATATCATCTTCCACATAGGCAACATATATACATGTCATGGCATCAATGAATGGAATACTTCTCAATAATCAAAATTATAGCATCGTAACAATAATAATATCAACAATCAATCATTTCCTTGGATCGACTCAAGCGTATTTGGATACGTGAATTCCACCACAACACTAACAATAACAATAATGGTCATGTCATATGTATCATTCCTCCGCCGCACCAATTGACCAATACAATACACACCCGTCAGTCGTACCATGGCCGAAGCCCAACACCCGTACCAATGAGCTCATGAATTCTATGGCATGCCAATTGTATCCAATACTTCGATCCCAAGGTACAATACACAAAATTTAGTACAATAGTTCCATAGAAAAAACTCATAAAAATAGTTCAATAATCTCATATCAATAGGTACTGATAATAGCATATCAATAAGTCCAATGCTTTCAACAATAATCATGTCTATGCAATACTTACAATGCAATACTTACACTCACTTACCAAACATAGCTTATAATAGTGTTTTATGCAAAACCTTCATTTCAATGGTTAGTAGTATCAAATTCGATGTTCAATGGTTCGAGTTGGGCACCTAGCCAACCCTTAAGACAATGACTACACTCACCTTGGCTACAAGGCTTACGGATAATGATCCCTTTATCCCTAGCTTTCGATGGAGACGATGGATTAACTTCTTTTGATACTTGAGCTAGGAGGAGACAATAGAATATTATTAGAATCAATAGGATAGCCATTAGCTACTCTGAAATTTAAGGCTTGAAGAACAAAAGCTTATCTTTAAATTGAGCTTGTAAAAGCTTACGAAATCATTGATAGATTTAGGGCTTATACTTACCCAAACAATAGTTATAGAATGATGTTCTTGAATAAAAGGAAGCTTAAGCAAAAAGGGTCCAAATAGAGAGGTGTAAGCTTTCTTGGTAGAGAGGTATCAATGGAGGTGCTTGCTTTGGGTGGAAGATGAGGAGAGGCCAAAGATGGGAACTTGTTTCGGTAGCTATCAAAAACAAAGAGGGAATGAAGGAATTTTTTGCTTATCTTAAGGCAATCCAGCTAATTATTTCCCACCTTAATTTTATCCAATAGGAGGTTTTCCTAAGCAATAGGGTTTTCTAAACTCAAGACCCATCTTTTCATGGCTTTCTAAGTCAAATGATGATTAGCTATCATCTTTCTTTTGCTTCAGATAACCCCACGTTAAGTGGGTGGCAAGAAAACAGGTGAGTCACCACCAAAACTCTCCTTACTTTTAAGTTAATATTCGAAACTATTTTTCTGCAAAAACCTGTATCGATACGCGAGGGAGTGTATCGATACGGCTAGACCAAAACCCAGAAAGATAGTTAAGACCGTTGGACCGTACCAATGTGGTGCCTACCGTATCGATACCCTTGACTTAAATTCAACATTTTGACTTTTCGATAAGGTCTCAATCCAAATATTAGACTTGATTATGGCTCTTTAACCAGAGAATTAGTAATTTAGACAACATAGACGTAAAGCTAGATCATTTTGACATAAATTTTCTGATCGTCGAAGCCCGATTCTGACTAGACCGATTTTTGGGATGTTACAAAAACTTTCCATCAATTCCCCACATAGTTCTCAACGTAGACTACGCGATTTTATAAAAACTAATGACCCAAAACCAATTTCTTCAAGAACGGGATCAATCCCATCGTCTTCATTTATTCTATGAAATCGTTCAATTTCTTCTGACTACGCTTTGTGTCAAAAGATGTTTGTATACATGGGATAAGTTCCTACATCAATCTTACTGTATCAAACAAATAATGTCTTTATATTGCTATTCTCTATTACCTTCTTCTGTTATCCTAATTTGTACTATTTGTATGTCACCTTCTCCTTCTCAGTTTCGCCAATGTAAGGCTGATTGTCTTCTTTCAGCATTTTCTCTAATTTCTTGCCTAACTCTTCCCTAACCTACGAATGAAAAATTCAAATGAATTTAAAATTTATTACACATAATAATCAACTGAAACCTACCTCAGTAGTCACTTTTTCCTCCCTTTGCTTCATCCTTATACATTCACCTTTACTTTAAAACAATAAAAAAATAAAGGTATACATTCATTCATTCTGCATTTTATTTCAATAAAAAACATGTAAATATCAACTTACTAAAACTTCATGAAAGGAGGACATGTTTTTTCCCGTACGCCTTATCACATATGGCCAGCATCTCAGGCGGAACAACTTCATTACCAACTTTTTCATTACCATCTTTATGAGCAACTTCTTTAGCATTACAATCTTTATCAGCAACTTCCTCAGTAACTTCATCAGAAACTTCTTTACCAACTTCATCATTACCATCTTTATCACCAAATTTTTTACCAAATCTATCAGCATCTTCGTCAAAAACGGGATTCAGATTTGCAGTAGTCATCCTAAGAATTAATTCTTTACATGAATTAGTGCAGAAGCAAACCAACTCACTCATAAATAAACCCATCCTCATTACATACAAATCTAACCTTTTTTGGTTCAAACCGATGGAAAGGGTACCATTCTAATAAAAACCTCATCCCGAACATAATATTCAGTTTAAATAGATTTCCTCCAACACGAAATGCTTCCATACCAGATTTTTGAGACATGATTCCTAGATTTCATGTATTTCGCAAATAAACAAACCTTAGGGTTTTGGGTTTTGCTTGTTACCTTCGAGATGAAGACGGCTGCACAGGTTCAGTTGCAGACCTAAGTTAAGGTTTCGATCCTTTACACTGATTGAAACATTTTTCTTAGCTTCAGAGGTTTCTCTAGGTCTTCAGTCAGGAAATAAAAGGTTTGATTCTCATTCTAGGGAAGTTGGAGGGCTTTAAGAGGACCTAAAAAAAATTAGAAATATGAATCTTTAAACCAAACATATTATCATCTTCTACTTCAGGTTGCAAAACTCGTAGACGAATTCTGATACTCCGTGATTACCCTAATATGTTATCTACTTCCTTCACTTTTACGGTTTATACGTCTATTACTTACTATCCAACATACCATACTCCAGATTTCGGTACTTATACTTGCGTTTCGAAACATACTAAACATACATCTATTGTTAAAGGCAGTTAAAACATTAATAGTTTACACCTTTTCTACATGTTCTGAAACATGCACAAAAGTTACGATATCATGAGAAAAGTGTCAATTGTTACGCGTTAACCCTTAAAAGTTACTTTCACATTAGAATGTTTCGTGTAGCGACATTTTTTTCTTACTTTCTATAAAAAAAAATATAAGCGTGGTTTTCTTTTAGAAAATCCATCGATACGAATTATCCCATAAATCATTTTTGAAATCTTGGTTTAAAGGGATTTCTCTTAAAAGAAATTTCTTTGGAAAATCGATAAAAACTTGGAGTCGCCATCGGCCACTTGGATAAGGTAGGCCAAACACCACAAAACCAGAGATTCATTTTGAAAAGGGGCTCGGGATTTGGTTACCTGTGGGGAAGGATTAGCACCCCCATCACGCCCAGAAATCGGTACCAAAATATTTGTTGCTTTTAAACGAAGGAAATTGTCAGAATTTTGAAAGGAATTTAATTCGGTGACTTTAATTGAAAATTAACCTTAATTGAACGGGCTTTATAAAATCGATGGGTTCAAATTAATTAGACATTCAATTAAGAGGATTGACGATACATTGAACCATAGATTAAACTGACATCAAATAAGCTCGATTGTCGTGTTAATTTATGGTTTGAATCCCGCATGTCACCTTTATGCTTGGTGCAAATAGTTAAGGAATGATGTAATGACTTCGTCAAGTTTTAATTCTGCCTTGAGTTGGTAAGGATTAATTCAAATATTTGGTCAACATCCTTTAAGCTTGGACTATTACGACACAAATATCGGAACTAATGAATACCTCCCCTTCTTATAATTCAAGTTAATTAATGCAAAATTGATGGGACGTATGAATGACAATTAGGGAATGACAAACAAAGACTTGAAAATTAACCACACAAAGACCCACTAAAAGTCTTAACCTAAAAGGCCCAAATTATGGAAAGCCCAAATGGTGATCTAATTATTAACTAGGTGATTCTAATGTTTAACCCTAAATCACTTAGCCTTAAACAACGAAAACCCTAACACATTATGATATTTAATATGAGATTGAATGTCGATCTAGGTTTGGAATTAGTTTTGTCATAAGAACCATTAAGAAACGTTCAATTAATTTAATGAACTTTACATTTACTCTAATAAGCCAAGAGCAAATTAAAATTCATTGAATTAATTCGAGCCCTAATCTAATTAAGGCTCTAAAGAATCTAAACCTATAGTTAACTTAATTAATTTAAGGATCGCGCCCCTATGAGATGAGCACGCGACCTAAATTAGTTGAATTGATCCATTTAATCTAATTTAAAGCCTAAAAATTATAAACTGAGCCCAAAACCAAGAGCTCAATTATTTTAAAAATAAGGCCTAAACTAAAAGCCCAAGCCCACAAGTCACAAATATATTATATATTAAAATATATCACAAACTTTTTATGGAAGACATATATTATACTCTAAAATATATACATGACAAAAACTTGAAAAAAAATATTTTGTAGGCTTTGTAGAACTTCATTTTATATCTTTGAACATTTTTTTTGCAAAGAAAACATATATTACATATTATAGGGGAAACTATAGATTTTTCTTAGAACCATATATGTATATATGCATGTGGAAAACTTAATCCTTGTCAAACCATCTATTTTATAATGTTATATATTTTCTACAAAAAATTATATTACATATAACTTAAATAAACTATACATTATACCCCATTTTAAGGAAAGCTATATACTTCATATATTGTAAAACGCATACTACTAACACATAAGAACCAAACAATAAGGACATCTATTCAACATGAACATTCCAACCATAAATTAAAGAACTACAAATTTAAACCAAACAAAAAACAGCAACAATATAAACAAAAGAACTAGAAACATAATGCATGAACATGGAAATTAAATACTGGAAACCGGACTAAATTGAAAAGAAATGAAATTCCCAGGCTCGATTAAAAAGATAATGGGGACGAAATTGTAAGAAAACGTAAAGTTACAAGGACCCAGACTATAATTATAAAAGGCGGAATGGTCTCGGAGTAATTTCCAGGATGCGGAGGGATCGAAAGTGATATTTAGACTTGCGGAAGGGCTAAATGTGCATTAAAAACGGGGCGGAGGTCCTTAATGCATTATTTCTCCTTTTTTAAAACACAAAAACATTATAAAAACGCCATTTTTCAGTCCATTTCCTCTTTTGGAAAAAATCCAAACCCTGTTATAACACCCCCCTTGTGTTCTTCTGGGTTCTTGATGAACCTAGATTCCGGCGGTCCTCCGCCGCTAAACCCAGAATTCGGCCACTAAGCCGCCATGCTGGTCACCGTACGACGGTGGCCGGCGAAGCCAAAACCTCTAGAAAAAACCCTTTTCAACCCTAGAAAACAGATCTAACCCTAGTTTTCCGAAACTCAAACCCTTCCCCTTTCAAAATCAGAAAATCAAACACGAAATCGGAACTTGAAACCAATTAAACCACCATTCCCACCCTTCTATTTCACCATACACGACCTATGGAGGTCGTAAGGTTTGTCAACGGCGGTAGGAGGCAGATTGACGCGAGAGGAGGGGAAAACAATGAGGGTAAGAACCACAGAAACCCTAAATCTTATTGTTTTTCTTTATGCACATGCTTAGAAATGTAAAATGGAGATGTTTATACCTCTATAAATGTGAGGTTTGCTGCCTCTTTGCTATTCCTTTTGATATTCCAGTATGCTTACAATTGATTTAGGGTATTGTCTTTATATACCCCGAATTACATGGAATTTTTTAATTGAAATTATATGCGAAAATTTCCTATTGGTTCTGATTTTTCTGAATGAAATGGTGCATCCTCTGCATTGCCGATTTGTCCCCTGATTCCATTGCTCTCTGACATTTACGTTGTTTTCTGCCTTTGATTTTTCTGCTAACTTGTCCTTTTTGTTGCATACGCCATCGTGGTCGAGCGGTTGTGGAAGGGGGACCAGCTATCTGCCAGCGTGGCAGTCGTCGTGGAGTGCAACAACTGTCGTGGCGTCGAGGTGGCGTTGGTGTGGCTAGAATGCGAATGGTCATAGGAACTGGAGAGGTCGAGCGGTTGAACTGCACGTGTGCGTGGGAAAATCGAAGGTCGCGCGTGAGGCGTGTGGGAAAATTGAACAGTCACTCCCTCAAATGTGGACCGTTCGATGATATCTTGATCTGACGGTGGGGATTTTGGCGGCTGCAACCAAAAGTCATCAGATTAGGGCTAGGATTTCTTTATTATTGGGCCAAAATGGGCCACTATGTAATATATTGCTTTGGGGCTTTTGTAATGGACTCTTATAATATATATTTGGGCTGTTTTTATTTAATTTAACATTCTTTTTATATTTTTAGATTTGTTTTATAATAATAATAATAATAATAATATAATATAAAAGGTAACAACATATGATAGTAATATGATAATAAGGTAATAGGATAATATAATACTCTAGTAATATCAAAATGGATAATAACATAACAATGAGAAAAAAGGAAGTACAATACTAGTAACCTAAGCCCATTAAATTCCTTACAGCATTTAGTTCTTTTAATTGGGTAATATATATATAGCCAACACACACATAACTTAATATGATATAAGATCCCTATTAGTTATGATTCTAATAACCTTAGTGTTTTTAGTTTCTTTGGTTTTGTTTTTTATTATATCAAAAATAAACAAGATAAATAAAGCCTTTTTATTGTAACATGAAAATAAAAAAGATTTTTTCCCCAGACAAAAATTAGTGATTACATTTCGTTACCCTATATCTAATTCAGAAACATCTTCTTCCAACTTTACTTTTCAGATACCTCACTAACAAATTGGGTTTATACTATTAATTACCGGTCCTTGTATGCATTCTTTTTACTTTTGACATTGCTACACAAATTTTCTACCATTAAGTTGTAAAACTCCTTACTAAATTCTTATACCTACTGGCAACGAACTCTTCCTGTTTCCGCATGTTTTCATGGGAATCTAAATCTAACGGTCAAAATCATAAGTTTTCCCATCTGACGGCTCTAACATTTCATCGTTTAATAGCCATACACTAACTTGTCATTCTTTAGACAAACCACAATATCACAACTACCCAAATGGCTAGAAATCAATGAGGGAATGAGGGGATATAAAATAAAGTTCCAAAGCTTCTTCAACAATTATTCAACAAGTCTAAAGCATTCAAGCACACATCCAATATCTTTGAGCCTTATTTGTCAAATCTTCTAAACCCACTTGAGTAATTTTAATTGTAATCTTTTTATTCAAGTTTTTGGGATTGAGTGAGCCTTAAATTGTGCAAACATACTGCCTTGTAAGGTTTTCCTAGTTTGCTATATTTGTAATTTTCTCTTTGAGAGTGTTTTTAAGGTTTTTGTTGGGATGGCCAATCAATGGAATGTGGCTAAGAGGGGGTGAATTGGCAATTTAAAAAATTGTGGAAGCAAATTGGAATGGTAAGAAAATTGAAATCAAGATATTTATAGTGGTTCAACCTTTTAACAAAGTTTACATCTACTATCTTAGCTTCCCACTAAGGATTTCCCAAATTCACTATGAATTTTTTCCCTTTTTTCTAGGTTCAAGAGGAAACCTTTACAACCTCAAATCTTATACCCCTAAGCTTTGAGAAAACTCTCTTTTACAAGAAGAATGTATAGCAAACAGAAAAATCCTCTCAAAGGTAGAATATTTGCCCAATACAATTTTCACTCAACCCAAAAACTTGAATCAAAAGATTACAAATATGCTCACTTAAGTGGGTTACAAGATTTGACTCTAAATGGCTCAAAGATTGTTGGATATGTGTTTGAATGCTTTTGACTTGATCAATAGTCGTTGTAGCTTTGGAGACTTGATTATATACCCTCTCATTGATTTTCAACCGTTTCAGTAACTGAGATCATAAATATAGCCGTTGGACTTCGTTTTTCCCGCAATAAATGTTGTTTGCCAATATAGGGTATCGGTACACGGGCTTCGGTATCAGTACCCGCTATAAGAAGAAAGAGTCATTGTACAAAGGGGTATCGATATACGTGAAGCTTTATCGATATGCGTGAAGCTTTATCGATATGCGGAGTGTAATTTACCAAGGGGTATCGGTACGGACTAAGTCGTATTTGTACCAATTTTACTCACTGGAATCTAAGAAAGTTGAAAACGAAAAAAGGTATCGATACGCCTAAGAGGGTATCGGTACGCTATAACTAATTTTCAAAGTTGTGATTCAAATAAACTGACAATGCAACGGTCGAATATTAAATGCAAAATATTTTGCAAAATCTTAACACCATGTATCGGTACTCATAAAGTTGTACCTATACTCAAAGGCAAATTGGTTCTCAGGTATGAATGGCGTACCGATACGGACCCTATAGATATTAAATTAAAATTTACATTCCAGTAGAAAAAAACTGTATCGATATGGATAAGGGTGTATCGATACGCCTAGGCCAATTTGGCTATTTTGAGCACCAAAACACTTAGTAAATATTTGAGGTTTAACGTTTTGACTTAGAAAATATTTTAAGTTTGAATCCTTATCAATTTGTGAGTCCTTTTGAGTACTTAAAAGCTTATCTCTTTTTACAAAATAGTCTTGTAACACCCCAAATCCTAGCTTAGAAGAATTGGAATTAAATTGAATAAGTTGATAGCTTAATTGAATTAAGAATTAAGCTAAATTGAATAGTTAAGGGCCTAATTGAAAGAATGTATGAAATGAGTGACCAATTTAGATTGACTACATTGAATTAAAGGAGAAAGATTGAGATTGCATGATAAATATCATGAATCTCTTATTTGCCCTTGACTAATTACATGATTAGTAACTCATTAAGGGATAGATTAGTAACTTCCTAATTCCACTAATGTGGATAACCACAATGTCATCATCTTCTTCATTCATTTGGTCGAATATCGTATAGAAAGAAAGTGGGAGAAAAAGCTAGGGGGTTCGGCCATTGAAGAAGGGATTTTAGCTTGCATGTGTAGGAAATTTTCATTGAAATTAAGCAAGAAGCAAAGTAAGTATAGTTCTTCTTGTGTTTAATTGAATAGGCAACTATGATTGTGAAATTGGACTGCTTTTGATGATTATTGATGGAATTAGATATTGAATGTGTTGTTAGATGATTTATTGGTTGTTGAATTATGCTAAATTGAAGAATGAAACTAGGTACAAGGCTGGAAATCATGTGTTTATGCTAGTGTAACAAACCTAGGTTGCTGGAAATTGGTATTGTGATGTTAGAGTGGGAATTGAATGATTAGAACATAAAATGGAGCTATGGAAATAATGAATTGATGATGATCATGAATAGGTAATGTATAGAAGGTGTTAAACAATTGAATTAGATGCAAACAATGCTGGAAATGAAGGATAAGAATATGAATATAGCTATACAATATAGAAACTGTTATGTGGTATTGAAATTGAGTAAATATACAAGATTAGGCTTTATAACCAACTTACCCTGTTTTGGAAGCCTTTTTTAATGAACTAACATGGACCTAACATGTTTAGAAGGTCATATGAAATGAATAATAGGGGCAAGACATTGGTTAAAATGGATTAAAAGCATTAAAATGTGATTAGATGTAATCTGCCCAGAATTGCTCTGTTCTGGGCAGTCACTTTGAAAATTCACCAAAAATTGTATAGATTGAATTTAGGGCTGAAATTTTAATGACATGATCCTTAGAATGTCTATTTTCATTAGGTGAAAACAGAACTGAAAACTGGGTCCTATACTGAAAACTGTAAATAGGAATTGCTGGGCAGTGCAAACTGTCCAGGCAATGTAAATGCCCTGTCTTTGAACAATAAACTGTATTAATTGGCTAAGAACTAAAATGCAAGTCTATTATGGTCTTATAGGAAATGTTTTAAGCTTTCCAACGGTGTATAGAAATCAAAATTCTGACGTACGGATTAAACGATATGGCTATTTTCAGGGAAAGTGTGCAAACTGCCAGGCAGCAGTGTCCTGGGCAGTTTGGGACTGTTTTTGCACCTAGTAAGAAACTGTTTCCAAAACTGTTTTGGGACATTGTAATCTGTCCAATTATGTATTAAAATGAAGTAATAACAATGTGAAGATGAATTGGTATGAAATGCTTAAAAAGAAGCATAAAAACAGTAGCTAAATGTTAGGTAAAATGTAGTAACATTGCTACTTTGATTGTGTGACTTTATGTGCTTGTTTTGATGATATGCGCATATGTTATGCTTGCTAGATCAAGGGCAGCATATTGGGGAAGAAGAGGATAGGAGTGGACATCCCAAAGCTAGAGGCAAAGGGATTTGGATCCAAGATAGTTGAATTGCTAGGAGTATTGTGAGTGTAACTAACCTTAGGGTTGGGACTTAGGTCCTAACCAACCTTGTTATTGCTTAAATGAAATGTCAATGCCATGTAACATGACTTAAAGTATATTTGGCTAATTAAGGGAAGAATTAAATGTATGACAACTTGATTGATGCCATGATCTTTGTGTTTACTTGGGTGTTAAGCAAATGTAATCAAATGCTTGTCATGTGCATTGCTTATGCCTAAGGTATGAAATGGCATGCTTGCTTGGAGAATAAGGTACGCTCAATGCATACATATGCTTGTGTTTGTGAATGTTATGCATGGCTGATTGAAATGAATTGAACAAAGATAATACTTTGTATTCATGCTATTCGAATGGCATGGATAGTTTGTATTGGGAGTTAAGACTCCATAAGCCTAAGAGCTTGGCCTTTGAATGGCATATTGTTGAATTGAATAAAGAATTGTACAAAGCTTAAATGAAATGGATAATCAACAACCTTGGTAACTAGTTTGGATAGATAGGAGGGCATGCCTTAGAATCTTGAGCTCATATTGGCACTACGGTGCATATTGGCACTACGGTGCATATTGGTACGACGGTACATATTGGCACGACGGTGCATATTGGCATTACGGTGCATATTGGCAATTCGGTGCATATTGATAAGATTTGATTATCTAGTAAGCTACTTACCAAGGAAATGTTGAAAGATGACTAAATGAACATTGCTTGTATTATAAGAAACTTGAATGAACTTTCTTGCTTTGAAAGATGACACATGAATGGTTGCTAAACTTGTTTCTTGTCATGGAAGAAATGTATGTCGATGGCTTTATGTACAAATGCCTACTTGATGGATTGAATGATTGATTGCTTGTCTTCCAAGCATGTTGTTCGAATGGCCTTGAGTGTCATGAAGGATTGTTGTTATGTTGATTGTATGATATGTAAAACTTGTCTAAATTACCCTATGCAAATCGAATAAGCATGAATGATGTAAAGATGGGTTTGATCCTTTGAAATACATGACTACTTGAATTTATATGCTTTGAGAAAATTGACTAGACTTAGTGTTACCTCACTAAGTACATATCTTGTACTTACCACTTTACTCTTCATTCTTCCCATAATAGATTAAAGAATACTTCAAGAGGATATCTTGGGTTTGAAGCAACAATTGAGGCAAGCTTAAAAGTATGAATTCATACTCTTTGTATACTCCTAGTTTGGTGGTACTAGATTTTTGTAATAGTTAGCCTAGATCATGCGTTTGGGTATGTGTTTAAGACTAGTATGTGTATTGTTTTGATGGGCCTAACATGTAATCAATTTGGATGATTTAAACTATGTATGTGACTTGGTTGATTTGTATATATAAGATGGTATGATGCTGCGCATAATATGATCGTATTGCAATGCTTGTTGAACCTTGTATGAATCGAATGCGAAACTAGAAATGGTATGATCATGCATTGTTTCCTATGGCTATTGGATGATTCGGCCATGTTGAGTTAAGGCCAAGGTATGTACAATCATGCATTTACAATGTATTATCTAAGGATACCAAGAAATGATATGTTTGATTGAAATAGGAACCAAATGAAATATGATGAACTTGATTGTAAAGAAACAATTGAAATGTAGTTAGGGAATTCATGTTGTTCGAATAGGTGGATAAAAAATGTAATAAGATTGTAAGTCATATGCTTGTATTGATCATGTTAATTGGTTGAATAAGTAGTTTCTTGAGATGCACGTAGGCTAGTTAAAGTAAGTTTAGTGAGCACCTAGTATAGTTCGATTAGGGTATATGGAATTGAAGTAAAAAATGAAAGCGAGATCATGTCTAGAAGTAACTTAATGTAATGTATAACACACTTGAGTTGTTGTTTGAATGATTGTATGCAATTTGAATGGATTGGTAATATGACAATAGTAACTTAAGTTATAAGCATGAAATGGAACAAAACGGTACCTAAGGTTGTATGCTATGAATGTTGTTGGGTTGTTTAATGTGATTGTTTGTATGAATTGTTTGTATTGAAAGGGTCGGTTTAGGTTACTTGCGCAACAAGGCAAGTATCTCGAGGTTACTTGTTCGACAAGTAACCTATCTATCGCTTTGCTTTTGTTCTGATAACGCTCCCGAACTGGGTTACGGCTAACCCGGGGATTGGGGTGTTACATTTTTTGGTAATCAGAGCTTTTTGGTTGATTCTATAAGCTCATTTGCATCATATAGGATATGTGCCACCTAGGAGACTTGATATAAGCTTGTGTTGTTGCATAAATATGTAAATGTGATAACTAAGACTCTATATGTTCTGATTGAACTAAAATGTCAGAAACAAGATTGGGTCGGGATAATGATAGTCTCGTAGGATCCTTGAACAAAGGAGATAGTGTGCGGATGGAAGAGAACCCACCTCAACAGCAAGCTCAATATCGAGCTCAAGTTGCTACTCAACGGGAAGCTCATGCTATCAATCCTGTGCAGCAAGAATATCTTACGAGTATGAAAGAGATGTTCAATCATCTTGTAACTGTCCTTAAACAAGATCACTCTATTGCTCATACTGTTACTGTGCCAAACTGAGCCCCTATTGACAAGCTAGCTCAACATCGGGCATATACCTTCACTGACACCGATAAGGCTAATCCGGAAGTAGCTGAGTACTGGTTAGAGGCCACTACTCGCATTTTGACTAAATAATTACCATGTCCTGATGAACATAAACTCGAGTGTGACATCGCTCTGTTGGCAGACGAAGCACTAAGCTGGTGGGAAACCACTACTCTGACTGCTCCTGCAAAGTGTATTACGTGGAAGTTCTTCATGGATAAGTTCAAGAAGAAGTATATTAGTGAACAGTATCTGGCCGAGCACTGAAAACGATTTATGTATCTCAAACAAGCTGGCCGACCTATCGAGCAATACGTAAGAGACTTTTGCAAGTATTGCAAGTATGGGTCAAAGTATATCAAAACTGAGGCCGACAAGTGTCGAATGTTCATCGACGGGTTAAATGATGAATTAAGCCTGATATTCACTGCCTTGGGTATTACCAACTTACAGAACTTGGTAAACCGGGCCATTGCTACTGAGGCGAAGATGAAAGCCTCGGAAAGACGCAAAAGCGGACACTCTTGGAAAGACAAACGACCCAGGAGCGATGATAAGCCATACTGGCAATCAAAGAAGTCAAAACATTCCCAGGGACACTCTTCAAACTATACCCCTAATCAGAAGAGTAGTTACATTCTGAAACCTCAAAAGGTTATAAAGACTTCAGCCCTTGTTGTTTATGTTGATAGCACGGGTAATCAGGCTAAAGCTACTCAATATCCACTTTGCAAGTTCTGTCAGAAACATCATACTGGCCAGTGCAGAGTTCAACAGAATTTATGTTTCTCATGTGGAGCCTCTGGTCATTATATTTGGGATTGTCCTCAGAATCCCAACAAGGCTTCGAATCGAGCTTCTACAATTGCTAGCTCAACTCCTCCTAACCGAAACAAAGCACCCAGGCAAGCTCAGTTCGGGAAACAAGGGAAACAGAATGGCCCCTATTTGAATGCTCCAACTCATCAGAAATCTCGAGCCCCTGCTCGTATGTACCACATTCATGGTAAAGATGATGAAGAAGCTCTAGATGTTATCGTAGGTACCGTTGAGTTAAATTCCAGTCCTGCTTATGCTTTAATTGATTCGGGGTCTGCCCATTCATGGGCATTTTTTGTTTGTGGTCAGAGAAAAGGAAAAGAGAGAGAGTGAAGAGAGAGAGGGTAAAATGAAAAAATGAGGGAAAACGGGTTTTAGGTTAATGGAGACAGGCTTTATATAGCATAAAGGGTACGACGTCGTTTTGGGGGTCGGGTCGAAATAACCCTCAATTTTTCAAACGTGTCGGGCTTTGACCCACGCCCTTCTTTCCGAGTTCTTCTGATTTGGGCCTCATGTTCTCAATCCTTTGTAATTTGGTCCTTTTAAATGAAATTAGAAGGTACAGTTTCATTTCTTTTCAATTTAGTCCCTTAAATTGTTTAATTGTTTTATTTAATTATATGTAATTAAATTAATTGCTTGTTGAATGATTTAAAATGAAGCATATATTATAATTTTTTAGACAATTAAACACTTAGATTTAATAATTGTTTAGAGCCTTAATATTTATGTTCTTTAATTAGAATTAAATAATTAAAATAGGAGAAACAAATTGTAGAAAATAAATGAGTATTAAAAGGGAAGCTTTGAAATTATAAGTTGGATAATGTCTCATTGCAATGAGATGTTACCCAGGGGAGCTTTTAAGTAGAACATTCGGTACTCATTTAAACCTAGAACATGGAAATTAACCTAGTTTAAATTAGATTTTAATTAAGACTAGTATTTAAATAATTAGATTCACCAATTAAATTAGGAATATTATTTAATTTAGGATTTTAATATTAATAGTACTCAAGCAATTGGGTGTTATTTCATAAATTCCCTAATTTTAATAATATTCAAAAAAAAATTAAACACTTCAATTAATTAGAGCATTTTTAAGTTAGAACTTAAAATTACCAAGAAAATAATTGATCATGCATGAAAACTTTTTATGTTGGAAATATATTTTTGAATATGAATCGAAGTGTCCAAAAGTAATTGGATGCTTCTAATCTCATATTCGGATAAAAATATATTTCCTTATAAAAGGATATCTCCATTTGGAATTTAAGTCCAGTTTAGCATAAGTTCCTTATAAAAAGAAAATTCCAATTTAGCATGAAAAACCTAATTTTTCAAGATTAAATAAATAAAAGGAAAAATCATAATTCCCAAACTTAATCGCCAGGCTATTTTCACTCCCGATTAAAAAATGGTCACGACAGCTTGACGACTCCGCTGGGGAAAAACCGAGAGTCAGGCCTAATTAATTTTATATGGCCTTTTGGCATTGAAGAATGGTAATTTGAATTTAATTTTTCCAATAATTATTGGATGGACTTTAAAAATAATGGAGGCAACTTTTTCTTGTGTAATATATCTGTCATTCATGCATATGCCTTCTACACGAGCTTTTCACCCTTAAGTGGGAGCGAGACATGATCCGACGTAAGGCTCTCCACCTCTGAGTTTGGAACTGTGTCTTTCTTCCTTTATACCAACCTTATATAACATAAGGTACACGCCTCCGATATAAGGGGTCGTATACTCCCGAATAGATGTCACAGTAGACAGTAACGACAGTTCGGGTGCCTAGAGTCTAAAACAAAAATCACATGTTGTAATCTAGAAACCTACCCTATTAGAGCCAGACAAGGACCTAGGACAGGATGTTTTCGATTTAAATACGCTTCTCTAGTTATTCTCTCGGCTCAATATAACCTATTTTGAGGTGTCAATCTAATTTAAATTTTTGTTTTCAATATTATATCACAATACTGACACATTTCTTTTCTGTTTTTGTTTTGTGTATTCATGCATTGCATTGCTTAAACACTGCATTTTTTTCAAAAAAAAACACTTGTTTTTTTCAAAAAACCTCACATTTTTTAAAATAACTTTGCAATTAAAATATTTGCATTTAACATTGCACTTTTTAAATAACATTGCATTCTTTTCAAAAAAATCATTGCATTTTTTTGTAGTTGAAAACCAATAATCTGAGAAACATGAGCAATCGACTTGTTAGGGTTAAGCAATCTTAGAAGGTTGTTGAAGACCGCTTGGGATGTTGAGCAAATGATTGATCTTTCAAAGAACGAGTTGGTAATTCGAGCTACTATTTTGCTTGAAATTAGGGAAGCCGAAAAGAATGTTTCAGATAGAAGTACCGATGTTGACGAGCAAGGATATATCATATCTCACACGAGGGTTCAGTCTAAAATGATTATTTCTGCAAAAAAGGAAAAAAAAAAGACAAAAGACAAAAAAGAGAAAAAAAGTATAAAAGAGTCAAAAAGAAAATAAGAATGATAGAAAAAGAAAATGAGGAACAAGTTTAGACCAAGATAGTTGGGGCATCTGCCGAAAATCTAGTAGATAAGAAAAAAAAAAAATGAAGTGCTTGATGTTGATGCACTGATGAATTTTGAAAATGCTGAGTTGAAGGTAGTCCAGTAGAAAGACATGGAAGGACTAAATAAAGCTAAATTCTGGTGTTTCTGCCAAAAATCTTGTTCATCAATGGTTCAGTGACAATTTGAGTACATGATGATTCTATCAAAGTTGAGGGATTGTAAAACCTTTCTCTGAAGTGAGGAAAGCCAGGGTTCAGTTGAAGATCAAAATTTTTCTCATAGAGGAACTGACTACAAGATGAGCAGAGAGCACAGAAACTCAAGACAGAGAGGCTGGAGAGTTTAGTAAGAAAAGGAAGATGATTGGCCCTATCTCAATGCCATATTCAGACTTGTTGCCTTACCCTGTGCAGAATCACCTTTTGATGACAATGCCTCGAAGTTTTATCAGTCTTTCATGGCATAGTTTTGAAATACAGAGTCAGTGATCTCATTAGTGCTGGAAATTTGTAGAACAAAGAACCCTGATTCTACAAAAGACCATCAGTTTGCTAGAAGAATGGGGATATAAGAGAAAATGGCAGAATCTATAATAAGCTTTTGTGGATGATCCGCTACAGTTCGGGGTCAACCAGAATCAAAGTAATGTTTTGACATATATCCCTTTAATGTTTCCTTTACTGAAGAATACCCCAAAGTCAAATGCTCAAGACGTTCTTGTCAGTGGAAAGTCAAAGACTAAATTGGAACTGACTCATGTTTCCTATCATGAGCTGTACTTCAAATTGCTCAAAGCTTTACCACATCAATTAGAACTGTCAAAGCCCCATCATCCAAGTTGTTATAACATTATGAGTCATTGGGGAAGGCAATGTTGAAGGTCAATCTATTAAGATTTGTAACCCAAGAGGTAGTCACCTAATTGGAGCCAATGCAACTAGATTGTCTGAAACTCAAGTGCTAAAAGAAGTCAAGAAAAGAAAGAGCAATGAGAAACCAATTGAGAATCACCAGCTATCAATGAAGAAACCTCAAATAGGCATGCCCATTAAAATCTTCGACATATCCAACCAACATATCAAAAAATAGAATTCATCCAGATGTCGACCAGAAAAAGTTGTTTATTTCTACATGCCAATGATCGAGCATTCTATGGAAAATAGCAAGCAATTGATTGAAGAAACAATAAGGCTCATAGATAGGTTGATCTTAATTCAAGGCTCGTTGAGAACATCAGAACATAAGCAAGAATGGGCATGTCTTTGTATTGACAAAGAAAAATGAAGAATTGTCGAGGTTGAAATTCACTCAAGCCTTCTTTGAATAAAGACTAACAGTTACCACAGGAGATTTATCTGCAGTTTAAGGACCGTTACAGAATAATACCCAAACCATCCTAATTGCTTTTGCCCGCGAGCATTGGGGTTCCTTTGTAAGGGAGGTTAATCGATTTATTTGTATTCAATGATTGTTACTTATATAATTTTCCTCAAATGGCAAACATGCATCCTAAAATATTCATTCTCTTCAAGTATATGTACATATTTCTAATTTCATTACAGGGCCCTTACTATTCATTGTATGAATGATTCAGACTCTAATTCTGAAATAGAGCAGTCCATATGATTGACGCAAGTAGATGAATATGAAGATGAACAGAAAGCTAATGTCCCTAAGAAATTATCAAGACTGATCAGAAATGAAGAAAAATAGATTCTACCTCTCAAGTAAGAGAATGAGATTTTAAATTTGGGGACTTGAGATGAAAAGCGAGAAATAAAGATTCGTTCAACTTCCTCAGCAAAAACCAAGTATGATTTGATTGAATTGCTACAAGAATTCAAAAGATATCTTCGCATGGTCATGCCAGGATATACCAGGGGGTAGATACAAACAATGTTATGCGCAAGTTACTCATGAGGCCTGAGTGCAAGATTGTTCAGCAAAAGCTTAGAAGAATGAGTCCAGAAATATTGCAAAGCAATTTAATGATGAATTCCTCAAGATGGCCAAGACCTTAATAAAGTGGGCCCGAAAGACAATCTTCTTTTGATCCGAAAGAAGCAAAGAAAGCAACATTTACAATCATGTGAGACTCGTTTCACTACAAGCTAATGTCACTTGGATTAAAAGTATTGGGTGACATATCAGAGGGCCATGGTAACTAAATAAAGATGGATGCAAACTTCAAGAGTTTTTCCAAGGATTAAAGAAGTATTAGCTAAGGTCAAATCTGTCAAAATATACTCTTGGAGCCACAATTGAGAAACTCATGAGTGAGCAAAAGTGGAACAGAAATTAATTCGGACAAAGTGTAAGATGTTCAGAATCTTCTCCTTCTGGGCAAAAAAATGAAGCAACAAGCAAAGAAAAGAAAAAACCAAAGCAAAAAGAAAAGAAAACAAAAAAAGAAAAAAAGCCCAGAGAGATTGAATTATTCATTACGACAGACAGACGAAATATGATCCAATGTTCAAGTTGCTAACAAAGACTGATCAAAGAGTATAGGGTGGAGAATTCTAGGAAATCCTAAAAATACCAAGAAATATTTATCAAAGTGCACGATTTTGATAGCATCGGTTCTAGATTGGTCAAAATCCCAAAAAAACCAAGAAACATTTATCAAAGTGCACAATTCTAATAGCACTGGTTCCAGATTGGTCGTTGATTCTTTAATAGCTTATAAAACTCAATAGGGTGCACTAGGCCAACATGATGAAACGTGAAGGAAGGAGCCATTTATTATCTGAGCAAAGATTCACCAATTACAAACTGCGGTACCCACCAATTCAAACGCTTTGTTGTTCTTTGGTTTGGGTAGCTTGAAGGCTTAGACAATAAATGTCATATCATTCCATCTGATCTCAAGAAGGGACCCTTTGAAGTTCTTGATGGAAACACTAGTGTTGGCCAGAGAATGGGTTGTTAGCAAATGTTATTATCAAAGTTTGATATGGCCAGAAAGCAATGACGAGTTTCTTGGTGAGTCTTGCTTTAGATGATCATGGGTCCTTGAATTTTAATCTCCTAAATGAGGATTCGATGTACATAATAGAAGGTACAAGGAAATAAACCCCTGAAAGTTTATACTTGAGAGAGTATACAATGTTTTTTTGTTGTATAAAGTATATTTATCCAAAAGACACCATGATATCTTGGTCGTGATTGATTACTTTACTAAATGGACGGAAGCTGATTCTTATGTCAGTATTACAAGAGTAACATCTAGCAAGATGCTGAAGAAATATTATTTGTTGGCATGGCTTGCCAAAGAGAATCATCATTGATCAGGCTTCTAATCTAAACAACAAGATGATATCAGAACTTTGGTGAGCAATTTAAGATAAAGTACCATGATTCTGTAATTTATCACTCAAAGATGAATGGGGCAGTAGAGTCGGCAAACATAAACATTAAAAGATCCACAATGTACACTTCAACAAGAGCAACATTGTATTCCTTGGTTTATGGGATGGAAGTAGCATTATCAATTGAGATTTAGATTCCATCATTGGGCATTGATAGATATAGAGATTGGACGATGCAGAATGAGTATAAGCTTGATAAGGATAGTTGAATCCCATTGAAAAGAGGAGACTTAAAGTAATTTTCCATGATTAAATACCAAGAAAGAATGATACGAGCTCACAACAATAAAAGTTTGTCCAAAAGAATTTTGAGATGGGGATCTAGTGCTTGGAAAGATCTTGCTAGTTCATAAAGACTTCCGTGGGAAATGGATGTCTAATTAGAAAGGGTTATACATCAAGGAGACCTCTTTCTGGAGGAGAGTTGATTTTAACGACGATGATCAGAGATGAATTAAGCAATATAATGGGCTTAAACTCGGTCAAGAAGTATTACGCTCGAAGAATTAAAAAGATGTGGAAAAATAAAGAAAAAAACAGAGTGAAAACCCAAAAATGGTGCTTCACAAAATGAAAATATCTATGGTGAAAACCCAAAAGGGCACCTTAGATATCAAGAAAGAAAGAAAAGAAAAAAATGAAGAAAAAAAGAAGAAATCAAAAAAAGAAAAAATTAAAAGAAAATGGGGTTCAAGATGAAAATTCGCAAAGGGCGTCTTGAAACCAAAGAAGAATCTAGGCTGAAAACCTGCAAAAGGAGGCTCAAATATTTTGAGATTAGGCATCCAGCAAGAAACCTTCTCAAAATCTGTAGTTTAGAAAATTTTCAGGGTTGGAAGCTCTATTCCAGTTGATGGGCTCTCACTCCTTCATACAGCAGATACCTGAGGCATTGTATTGAATTTATCATATTTTCCATGACTTATCAAATTATTCAAATTTAGTAAAATAATATTTTGAGCCTTTTCACTTATTATTTCAACAAGCATCTTGCATATAAATCAATTACATAAAATCAAAGGATTTCGTGGGTATTATTATGATGTACTAATCCTTTAAGTGCAGATAGAGCAGAGGTGGACTCAGTACTTGGTTAATGATGAAAAGTATGCCGAGGAAAAGACACAACTCTGACTGTCAGAAATATTTAAATAAAGTTGTAAGAAAGCAACACGGACAATTCTGGGGCAAAGAGAGAAAATGGATCATCTTTTGAGGCAAAAGCTGCAGCAACTAGATCAGTTCGCTAAGGTTCATCCTATTCAAAAGCAAAGATCATTACTTATAAGGCATTGCAAGACAATAAAGCTTTGTGAATGTTAGAGTGAATAAAGATGATAGTTGAATTCAAGACTGGGGCAATGCTACAAAGAACGCTACAGAAGAAGATGTTTTATTCCGGTGAATAGAGCCCACAAGCTGGAACAACATAAGTGATGATCACTTTTGGAACCATGAGAAAGAATGTTTTCAAAGAAGTTGAATAAAGAAGTAGCAAGAATGGATTCACAAGAAAAAAGTTGTCATCAGTACTCGAGTTTTTTCGAAGTGAAGTGCATGGTGAGACATGGCAAGAGAAGAGTTTATGTGATGAATCCGTGAAAAGCAAGTACAAGTTCAATTGGAATGGAAGTTGGAACAAAGGAAAAACATCATTGCAAAGAAAGAAGAAAAAGAAACGAGGTGAAAACCAGCAAGGGCACTTCAAAAAAAGGAAAAGATGATAAAGGAAAAAAGGGGGAAAGAAGAAGAAAAATCGAGGTGAAAATCTGAAAGGGCGCCTTGAGGAAAAGAGAAAAAGAAAAAAAAACTAAGGTCAAAACCTGAAAGGAAACCTTGAGAAAAAGAGAAAAAAAACAAAGCAAAAACTCGAAATGGTGCTTTAAGAAAAGAAATCTAAAGTGAAAACTTGAAAAGGGGCTTTAGAGCAAAAGATACAGAGATCCTGAAGATTGAACTTGAGTGTGAGATGGGTTACCTTGTCAGCAAAATGAGTTATAATGAAAAATGAAGCAAGAAATTTTGAGCTTCTCTGAAGATGAAAGCTCTCCATAGCTAGGCATCCATAAGATAGGACCATGCTGACTCATACATTCGAAGCATTTTATGTGTTTTGGCTAGAATTTTCAAATCAGCAAAGAACAAGCAAAATTTCAATCTAAAACTTCGAGATTGAAGAAGTAGATCCAGGAAAGACTAGCAAAGATTTCAATAACATTTTTGTGAAGCAAAGATATCAATCCGTTTGAAGAGGCAGACCTTAGCAAAGATACCAATCCGTTTGAAGAGATGAATCCCAATAGAGATATCAATCCGTTTGAAGAGGCAGATCTTAGTAAAGATATCAATCCGTTTGAAGAGACGGATCTCAGCAAAGATTTTATGATTGTTTGCACAAGACAAAAAGTGCATTACAATTCTAAAACCTTCGGGCATGATTTCAAGTCCTTAAAACCGGTACCTTCAGAAATGATGAGAACTTTTTGGATGGCGTCACAGTAAGACAGTGGGGGCATAGTATCGACAAAGATATCAACCTTCAGGACTATCAGTTCCAAGATAAACAAGGAAGTTCAGATTACCAAGTTGTAAAGCAAGATATATCAACTCCATGCTTAAAGGAGGAAGATTCACAGTTCAATTGGTCACATATATTGCAAGCATGGAAGGAAATCAATCAACAGAAAGAAACAAAAGAGTTGATATGACATTCAGATTGAAAGATCGAGACACTTTAGACAAAAAATCAAAGACTCTAAAGATCTCAGTGCTTCAAGCCGAAAATTGAAGATATTTCATATTACTTCAAGCTGAACTATCTATCATTAATTGATGATATTTCTTTTTGCAGGTTCAGTTTTTTCCCTAGAGGATGAGATGAATCAACATTCTCAGCAAAGATAGAGCTCTTAATGTGAAGAGTTCTCTCAGCAAAGAAGTAGCTCCTAATGTGAAGAGTTCACTCAGCAAAGATATAGATCCTAATATGAAGAGTTCATTCAGCAAAGACAGAGCTCCCAATGTTAAGAGTTCGCTCAGCAAAGATAGAGATCCTAATAGGAAGAGCTCGTGCATCAAAGAATGAAGAGTTCCTAATAAGAAGAGTTTGCCTAGCAAAGAATCCAGGGTTCTGAATGAGAAGACCTTGCTTGTTTAACACCTTTGAAGAAAGGTGGATCAACAATGTCAACAATGAATAATGATCAACTTTTTGCAAAGAAAAGGCGGGTCAACATTGCCAAGAAAGAGTGAAAGTTCATAATAGGAAGAACTTGTGGCTCAGAGTAACAGTCAGCAGGTTCGGGTAAAATTCGTGTCTTTGCAGTCTTTGCCCAATTCCCATTCGACAGCAATGAGCAAAGAGGGGCAGTTGTAATACCCTAATTTTACCCGAGTATGGGTATATATAAATAAGTATTTCTCTTAGAAAATAAAAATAAATAAATAAATAAACCCAATAATAATACTAATAGTCCTGAATATCCATTATAAATGTCCATTACATATATAAAAGGGGTCCATTTACATATAAAGCACCACAAAGCCCGAAATTCAATTACAAGCCCAAATTCTCAATCCACACAACTGTTCCCACCTAAAACCCATTTGGATACAACCTAAGAAACACAAATCTGATCCAAAATTAACTTTTTCGCTCAAAAACTACCACGTGGCAGGCCCTGGTTGGTCTGTTTCCCCTTCACACGGATGATGGTTTTGTTGCTATCAGCTGGCTGCTGACGTCAACACCATGACGTCAGCGATGACCTCAGATTCTGGCCCCTATAAATAGGAGAGAGAAACTTTTGTCATATTCATTAATATCAATCATAAAAATTAAATAATAAATAAACTAATAATAATAGTAATTAAGAGGGGAGAGGAATGACCATCTTCGGTAGAAAAACCATCATAGAGGAGTTGAACCGTCGGGGAAGTGGAGGAGATGCCGGAAACACGAACGAACACTGGGGAAGACGCCGGAATCTCCATAGTCGCCGCATCATGAGGTATCATTCTTTTCATCTTTTAAATCCTGCAAAGTAAAACAATGTTAGTTCGAATGTAAGAGAAAAAAACAGAAAACAAATGTAAAATAGGGCGGTCGGAGTTCTTATTTGTGGAGGTCGAATTTGGTTTTAAGGAACGGTAGAGTCGAAAAAGGGTTTGGTTCAAGGGTAGATTTAGGTTTTCGGGATGAAGCTGGGTGTTTCTATTGAAACGTGGATTAGATTTAGGTTTAGGGTTAAAAATTGAAGTTTTTTGGTTCGGTGGTGGTGGCCGAAAATCGCTTCACGGCTGCCGGAGCAAGGTTGAAGACGATCGAATTTACAGATGGTGACTGACAAACGGCGGAATGTGGATGGAGTACGGCCAAAATGCCACGTAAATTAAAAGGTACTGATAACAGGCGTTCGTGGGGTGTTAATCCTTCCCCACACGTAATCGACTCTCGAACCCAATTTTAAAGAATAGATCTCTGGTTGTGTTTTTATGGTGTCCGGTCTACCAAAGTGACCAATGACGACTCTAAAATGTTTTCAAGATTAAATAAAAAAAATCCAATTTAACGTTAAAAAAACCTAAATTTTCAAGATTAAATAAATAAAATACAAAACCCTAATTTATAAACTCAATCGTCAGGCTATTTTCACTCCCAATTAAAAAATGGTCACGACAATAATATATCGAATTCCAAGTAATTTATTCACCGTACATACATTTCATTCATACCATTTCCGTAAGAAATAAAATTTAAATTCAAGCCAAATAGTGTTTATTTATGAATCTGAAGATCAGATTTGAAGTAAGTATGGGGGAAAATCAGGATTGTGATTTAGCTGAGGCAGTAGGGACAGCGTACGTGTTCTAATTTTCAAACTGATTAGATCTTTTTATATCAAACAAACTGATTAGATCTCTGAATATCTTCACCAGAAAGTTAATAGTGTTTATTTATGAATCTGAAGCTCAGATTTGAAGTAAGTGTGTGTGAGACCATATCGTACCTAATTATAATGATAGCTATGGGGAGGGAAAAGAAGAGATAAGGTAGGAAAACATTTCCTTTCACACAGCCATTTTTGAAAATTCAGTGATGCAGACCATGACCTTCATTAATTAATGCCCCCCTCTTCCGATGGTGGTTCAGTCTTCCTTCTTCAATAATTGGTCGATTTTTATTTCTTTTATGTTCTCCTTCAATCACCGGCGATTTTAGATACATGCGCGACAAAGCTATTAAAATTCTTGTTAGCATCTCGTTTACCGACACTATGCTTCTGTGATCCCATAAGTGTCTATACATGCTTGAAGAATGGTAGTTAATTTTGTGTCTTTTGTGTTGGATTAAAATCCATAATAGTGGGCACATATGTATAATGTATGTTGCTATTTTAAAGTATGACACAAAATTAAGTGACCAATTATGTTAGGCGTGTCATGGGTATTAAAATGTCATGGAAATAAAAGTGTAGATACCATAAGATGTATTTATAATTCGATGAGGGGCAGAGTTATAAATACTTAATAGTTGATTATTAAATCAACTATATAAAGAGGTAGTGGTCCCCAAGAAATAGGTCAACTTGTTTTTCTCTCCTTCCCCGTCTGAGAGTTTTACGTCAAGAGAAAACCTATTTTCTTGGAAGATCACAACCACCTTTTAGGCGATCTTCATCAAAAGATTCAAGGTTTTCATCTATCGATTAATTCAGGTACGCTTCCGCATTCAGTTTATTGTTCTTGATGATTTGACATGATAGATCCTGGGTTTAGATTTCATATCTGTTATGGTTTAATTCTATCAAGTGGCATCAGCGCCTCGTCGTGTTGAATCATTGAAAACTAACTGGTTTATTTTCGGATTAATTTGTTCTGAAATCTTTTTTAAGGGTTTCAATTATGATATGGTGTTCGGACTTTTTTTTTGGTATTCGGTTTTAGGGTTTTATTATAATAAGGCATTAATTGATATTAAATCGATTATGACATTAAGATCGAAAGTTTCTTAAAATTTTGGATCTGCGATTAAGAAAAAGATTATTGCTTCAGAAGTTTCCACTTAGATTTGTGCAATCGTCATTATTTTTTGTCTTTTAGTTGAATATGTTACTGAAACATACATTTGATGTTATATACATATATTCAATTTCTTGAGTTTTTTAGTTTCTTTCTTCATTGTCGATTCGATTGAGCAATATTTGCTCAATACATTAATTGTTCGATTGGCTTCAGAGATTGGATTCAGTTATTATTGTTTTTGTTGTAATAGCATCCAGTAAATCAAGTTATTAAATATATATATATATATTCAATTCGGATTTATCAAAAACTTTAGTTTTGAAAGTTAGTAATTAAAAAAAAAAGTTTGACTTGGACTTGGTCGTGGTAAATTTACTGTGACTTGAAAACTTTATAATCAGGTTAACTCTCGAAGCTTTATATTTGGATTAGTCTAATAAATTATGGTTGAATTTGTTCAATCTTGTTTAGTTTTGTACAGATCCTTTGGCTTATATTTGTTTCACACTATGCTTAATTATGCTATTAATGTTATCTACGGAATATACTTTTGGTTTTGGTTTTGGAAAGCATGTCATTAATCTTATGAAATTCATATCCTATTTAGTTTGATTAAGAATTTCAATTTTGATCATTAGGTTATTGTGGATATATTAAAGTTTAATGTGATCATTTTATGAATTATTCATTTATATATATTTAATTTAAGTTAAAGATTGATTGTTTTGAATTTAAGTTTTATTTTGGCAAATGCATGCTTAAGGAATTTTTTGATTAATTCAGTCAAAAATTTCAGTTTTTTTTTTTTTTATTATAGCCCCATTCGGACAATCTTATGTTGGGTTATTTTGGAAACTTAAGTGTTATCGAAAATTTCATTTTGATATTATAAAATTTTAAATTTGAATATCGGTATATTTATATTATATATTTTGAGATAAATTAATTAAAGCATTAAGTCACCAAAGTGACCTCTATTGTGGAAATTATTTTATTTTAATATATAGAAGGTTTTGAGCATGTAAGTCGGATTATGTTAGTATTAATTGGCCCAAAGGAAGGTTAATAATTAACATTATTACATGTGCAAATGTGGTAATAAACATGTGATAATTATTCATTTTATATGTAAGCAATAAATCGCCCAAAGGAAGATTTTTGTTTGACATGTTCTTATTATCAATGTTTGATTCTTGTACCAAGATATCACTTACAAGTTAAATATTTTGTCCAAAGATGAAATATTAATGGAGTGTCCTATCTTGATATGAGGTTTACCTTTATTCAAATTTATTATTATTTTGGTTATCTTTTAATTTGATTGAAAGATAAAATTAAGACAAATATTTTGAAACAATTAAATTCATATTTTGGCTTGGATGTCTAATATTTTAATGGATTAATTGAAACATAATGTCACCAAAGTGACCGCTTTTGTGTAGATTAGTTTATTTAAAATATTAAGATAATTATGGGTTTTTGTAATTCATGCGTTTATTAATTGGCCCAAAGGAAAGTTAATATTTGGCAGAATTACAACGACAATTGTGGCGATAAATGTGTGACAATTATAAGGTATTTTATGTAAGCAATACGTTACTCCAAAGATTAATCTATTGTTTGACATAGTCTATTGTCAATGTTTGATTGCTACAACAAAAAGTACCGCTTACTGATTAATATTACTGTCCAAAGACTTGATATTAATGTTGTGCTTGGTATCTTGAGGGAACTAGCCATTATTTTGAATTTATTTGTTTACTTATGAATATTTATGTGAGCTTGTTTTTATTTTATTTATTTATTTTTGTTCTATATTTAGGTAATTTATCTTTGCTGTCACAATATCTGTTAAATACATTCTACATTCATGTTTAGTAAAACTAGTTTCAAGGAATAGAAAAGACACTTACATATAGTATTTGGTTGTATGAACACAGACTTTGCACTAAGGGAAGAATAACTTGCACCTCTCACCGCGGTAAGCACCCATAAAAAAAGGATTGTGAGAGGAGAAATTGTTCAAATTGTACGAGTCTAATGATCATAAAGAACAACATTCTATAAGTCTTTAGGAGCACAAATCTAAAGATATTACTCATCTAAGGTTTTCCTTGACGAAATTAAGAAATGTTTTACCCAGAACATTAAGGTTAAGATGACATCACTTATGCCTTCTTTGATGTCTATGAAGTATAAGGGTCAAGAAAATGTGAGGGAGTACATTATGAAAATGTTTAATATTGCTTCAAAATTTAAGGCACATAAGATCAAACTTTCTAACAATTGTTTGTTCTTATGATTTTGGTATCGCTTCCTATCTGATTTAACCTATTCAAAATTAGTTACAACTGTCAAAAGGAGAAATAGACTTTAAATGAGCTTATTTCTAATTGTGTTAAAGAGGAAGAAAAGTTGAAGCATTATAAGTGTAAAAGTACTCATTCGGTTAGTGCTCATTTAGTTAGTGTCTCTAAGAATAAGGGCAATAAAAAAATATATTAGAATAAAGTTGCTAAAGGCCCTAATCAAAAGAAACAACAATAAGTTACAAAGTATTGATTCTTTTGTATAAGTTAGGACACATGTGAAGAAATTAAACTTCAAAAGTGAGCAACTACTTCGGTTATTTTGAGTGATCCATGGGCTGTAAATTTTATGATCCCACAATAAGGATTATTTTAAGGAGAGGTTTATAACATTTTTAGGATGTTGAGTTTGGAGGGAGAAATAAGGTTAGATACATTGCTATTGAGGGTAAGTTGAATTATAATTTAATTCATACTATCACTTTTAATGATGTTTAGGTTTTTACACCTATCATAATCAAGAAGTGAATCAAGTACCTCAGCAAAACAATGTTGAACAACTCCCATTCAAGATAAGGTAATTGTTTCAGAAGAACAAACTCAACAACCTTAAAAAAAATAAGTGTCATTAAAGATATCCACGAGAGGAAGGAGAAATACTATTCTAGATTATTACTTTGTATTTATTCAAGAAAATAAGGATAATAATGGAATGATAGAAAATGATTCAATCATTTTTTATCAAATCATAAAAGTTCTGACTCTCAAAAGTGGATTGATGTCATTCAAGAAGAGTATAATTTTATGCAAGACAATAAAGTTTCGGAACTTGTCTCATTATGTGAAGGTGCAAACCAATTGGTTGTAAATGGATATTTAAAACCAAGAGGGATGCAAATGATAATGTGGACAAGTATAAGGCATGTCTTGTATCTAAAGGATATACTCTAAAAGAAGACATTGATTTTGTGGAGACTTTCTCTCAAGTTTTATTGAAAGAATCTTTTAAGATAATCATGACGCTTATTGCTTATTTTAATCTTTAGCTACATAAGATGGATGTTACGCTTGTGTTTTTAAATGGTGACATTGAAGAAACAAATTATATGGTACAATCATAGATTTGTGTCTAATGATACAAAATCAATGATATGTAAATTAAAGAAATTCATCTATGAGCTTAAGTTGGACTCTCATTAACGAAATTATAAATTTCATATTGTTTATCTCATTTGGTTTTGAGATAAATTTGGTTTACAATTCTATATGCTACAGTTCAGTGGGAGTAAACCAAGTGATACTCATATTACTAAAGAAGACAAATTTAGTCTTACTCAATGCCCTAAAAGTAACCTTGAAATTTAAAAAAAAATACAAAAGATTCCAAGTGCATAATCTATTGAGAATTTAATTTATGCTCAAGTATGTATGCGTTCGGATATTGCATACATTGTTAGAATGTTAGACATATATTTAAGCAATTCTAGTTTGAACCATTGAATAGCAGCCAATAGGGTTATGAAATATCTTTAGAGAACAAAAATTACATGCTCACATATCGAAGTTCTGGTAAGTTAGAGATCATCAGGTTTACAGACTTTGATTCTATTAGAATATTGATGCAAAATAATTTTGTCACATGGGCTGCTAATTATAGATTGAATAGAAAGACCACTTCGATTATTTTGTGACAATAAATATGCATTCATTTATTCTATGAACAATAGGAACACTTCAAATTTGAAGCACATAAATATTAAGTTCCTAGTTGTTAAAGAAAATTGAGTGATTGTGTGTCTATAGAGCATGTTGGTACAAACTCATATTTGCGCGCTTATTAAAAACTATCACCCTAGGTCTTTCATGAGCACACTACTCATGTGGGTGTAATGTTATATAAAGATATACAGATTTTAGTGGGAGTTTGTAATTTTGAAAAATGCTCATTTAGTTTAGACACAATTTGGTTACTTGAGTTTAAAGTTATTTTAAGATTATTTTCTGCGAAATAAAGTTCTTTTGGTTTATGCACACTCTGAATTCAGTAAAGTTTGATCTCACTAAGGTTTAGGAGGACCAGTTGGAAATAGACATGTTTGGTTCACATTTCATGTAATTTTCATGCTACGCGTCCATGATTGATCTATGTCATTTGACTATATTTGTATACGTGACCATTGATGGGTCTTGTCACGATTGATACGACAAAGGCTGCTTTGATCCTATATCGATATAGTTGATGGACGAGATTGTTACAGAATACCTATTATATAATAGCAAATTTTTGAGCTCATAAGGTTATACATTTGTCAGGAAACATATGTTGCCCAAGTGGGAGATTGTTGGATTAAAATCCATAATAGTGGGCACATATGTATAATGTATGTTGCTATTTTAAAGTATGACACAAAATTAAGTGACCAATTATGTTAGGCGTGTCATGGGTACTAAAATGTCATGGAAATAAAAGTGTAGATACCATAAGATGTATTTATAATTCGATGAGGGGCAGCGTTATAAATACTTAATAGTTGATTATTAAATCAACTATATAAAGAGGTAGTGGTCCCCAAGAAATAGGTCAACTTGTTTTTCTCTCCTTCCCCGTCTGAGAGTTTTACGTCAAGAGAAAACCTATTTTCTTGGAAGATCACAACCACCTTTTAGGCGATCTTCATCAAAAGATTCAAGGTTTTCATCTATCGATTAATTCAGGTACGCTTCCGCATTCAGTTTATTGTTCTTGATGATTTGACATGATAGATCCTGGGTTTAGATTTCATATCTGTTATGGTTTAATTCTATCATTTTGTTCTCTGCCCGTCGATCATGGTTCTTCCCTTCGTTTAGGTGTTTGTTGTCTTTTTTTTCTGCTATTTTCTCCTATGTTCTGCTATGTGTTGTTTGTTTGTTTGGTCTGTTTTCGTTTGTGTTTGCATTGTATTTTTTCTTCATCCTCTGTTTTTTTATGCTATTTATTTTATTTTGTATTATTCTCTATTGTTTTAGTTTTGAATAAAATGCGAGTTTTCTTTGTTGAAGAAAATATTACACATAAATTCTGGTATGATCATATAATTTAAAGAATATTAACGCTACTTTAAAAATAATTGACACTTTTAAAGAAAATTGACACCTACCGTTTGTGCCATCCACTTAAAAATTTTCTTTTTTAATTTTCTTTAAATTCTAACCCCACAATTTAAGTTTTATAACTTTACTACTAGTTTGAATGATGTCGTGAAAATCATTTTCTATTATTTGGTCAATTTTCTAAAAATTATTCATTATAAAAACGTAATATTATTATTTAAAAATATTATTTACATCAATAGTATTCTTAAAATATTGTTTTTATAATTTTATAAATAACATATTAGGACTCGTATATTTTACTAAAATAATAAATTTTATTTAGTATATTAGTTACATATTAAAATAATAATAATATGTTATTAAAAATAATTTAATAAATGTATTTTAATAATTAATATTTTAAAATATTATTATAATAATATATTAATACTGTTCATTATTACTAATCCAATAATATAATTTTTTAAAATCATACTAATTAGAAAATATAATTTATTTCAATATAGTTATTAAAATGTTATTTTTACAACCTTTGAAATTGAAATGTTAGAAATCGTATTTATTAATGAGTAATAATAGTTATTAAAAATTAATTAATATTAGTGTAATATTAAAATGTATTTTCAAAAAAATAATAAATGATATTAATTATTTTAATAACCTATCATATATTCTTAAAATAAAAAATTTAATATTGTATATTATTATAATATAACTAAGTATATTATTATAATATTAAAAATAAGAATGTTATATTATTAAAATTTATTAATTAATATATTTTAAATATTTAAATAATTATTATTTAAAAAAATACAAAATATTATATTAATATTAAATGTGTAAAATATTGTTGTTTTGAATGTTTATGATTTGAGGTGAAAAGTTAAAAATATATACTATAGAATTTTATACGGTAATATATTTTTCAAAAATTGAAAGTCATTTAACATTGACTTGGAAAATTGAGTACATCAACCAAATTATTTTGGGAAAATTGATTACATGTAAACTTTAGTTTACACGTGTCTTTTAATTTTAGAGGTTAAGATTTTAGTTTAGGGTTTAAATTTTAGGGGTTTAAGTTCTAGGATTTAGAATATAAGTTTAATGTTTAGAATTTAGTGTATAAGGTATAGGGTTTAGTTTTCTAGGGTTAAGTTATAAATTTAGGATTTGGGTTTTTATAGTGTAAATACACAGGCTTGCGTAAAATTAGTTTTACACGGCCTGTGTATCAAAGTTTTACCCAATTATTTTAGGGTAAAATTTTGATACACGGCCTGTGTAAAAGGCCTGTACTTTTGCCTTAAAAAATACAAATCCTAAATTTCTAACCCTAATACCCTAACCCCTACACCCTAAACTCTAAATTCTAAACACTAACCTTAAATTTTAAACCCTAAACCCCTAAAATTTAAACCCTAAACTATAATCCTAATCCCTAGAATTTAAAAAATTATGTAAACTTTAGTTTACACGGTCTGTATATTAAAGTTTTTCCCATTATTTTATGCCAATCAAACAAAAGAAAATGTATAAAATATCTTCAGTAAAATGTAATACTAATAACAACACCCAATTAATAGGGTTGATCCAAGTGATAAGCGACTTGATATCGTTTAAACTAATCTCGAGTTCGAAGTTTTGTATATAAAAAAGTATTTGCGGGGATTCACCCACCAAAATTAAATGTACGGCGTAGATCGATTCGAATTAATTAAAAAAATTCATGAAAAATTAGAAGGAAAAAAAGTAAATAGAAACCCACCAGAATTGGTTCTGCGTGATACTGATTGGATAACGTAAAAATTAATATGTGATATAACTAAAATATAATTTAATTATTGAAAATTTTGTGGCTTTTGTTATTATGATTAATCCGAGTGTGATGCGTCTCGTGATATTGCTCCCCCATTAAATTCAGTGATGACTCTAGGAGAAAGTGATAAGCTGTCAACTCATTTGATTAGGTTTTAGTTTGCCAAGCAAAATAGGAACGGGGAACAGTGAAATCAATCGTGAATATTAAAAAGGTAAAACTTTGAAACATGTGTAAAATTAATTATATATATATTTACATTATAAAAACTTAAATTTTAAATTATTAATCTGACCTTAAAAAACTAAATCCTAATTTTTAAACTTTATACCCTAAGTTCTAAATACTAACATTAAATTTTAAACCCTACAACCTAAACCCCTAAACTTTAAACCCTAAACTAAAACTCTAACCCCTAAAACTACAAGGCACGTGTAAACTTAGTTTATACGGCATGTGTATCAAAGTTTTTCCCTGTTAAAAATATGTGTGTGTTGAATGTTGGGGCAAAGTATATAAAATAAAGGTTTAAATGAAAAATAATGGTCTAAATTATATATTTTTTTAACTTTAGGTGCCTAAAGTAATTTTTGTTAAAAATGGGTGTCTAAAGTTTACACCGTTACGATTTTAGGTGCCCGGTAATTAGTTACCGTTGAAAAAATTGTCAACCAATCCATGCTTGACACGTGGTATATTTTTTTGATTTTTTTGATTTTTTGAAGAAAAAATCAAATTTTTTTAATATTTCAAAAAATCCTAAAATCCTCATTTTTTTATAAAACAATCCCTAAACCCTACAAATTCACAAACCCAAACCCTCAAATCGTCACCGATCATCACCCCTGAACACACCATTTCGTTCGCCGGACCTAGCCGGTCATTTCCCACAACACGACGTCGCTAGAAACGATGAACGACATGCCAAATAAACGTCGATTTCGTGTTTGACGTTCGGCTTGTACGTCGTTTGTTGTTTTTGATGACGTCGTGTTTGGGGAAATGACCGGCTAGGTCCGGAGATCGAAGGTCTGTGCTCAGGGGGAACGACCGACAGTGGAAGCGGTGGCGATTTGAGGGTTCGGGTTTGGAAATTTTTAGGGATTTAGGGACTATTTTATAAAAAATAAAAATTTTGGTATTTTCTGAAATTTTAAAATTTGTGTAAAAATGTTTAAAATTTTTAATTTAAAAAAATGAACATGCCACGTGTCAAGCATTGATTGATTAACGAATTTTTTCTAACAGTAGTTAACTATCGGGCACCTAAAATTGTAACGATGTAAACTTTATACACCTATTTTTAGCAAAAATATTTTAAACATCTAAACTTTGAAAAAAAAATATATAATTTAGGCACTTGTTTCTCATTTAAGCCCAAAATAAATAGTGAGTATGGCAAATTTGGCCATCAAACCCAGACAGCAGCTAAAGCTTTCATCATCAGTTGTAAAACTGGTTAGTGCTGGTGTAAGTGTAAGTGTAAGTGTAAGTGTAAGTGTAAGTGTAAGTGTAAGTGTAAGAACGAAATCAATAAACAATTGATTAGCTGAGGTTGAAAACTTTTTCAATAGTGAGTGAAACAATCGAATTCAATGTCCTATTCCCTAAAGGACCTAATTACTCCCTGTAGCCTGTAGGTAGGTTTGTATTGTAGTCGAGCATGGCTTGTCGTCTATAACAAGAGAATATCTAAAGGCTAAAGTTTAGAAACCATGGACCCCAATGTGTCTGAAAACTGGATGCTCACCACACCAACTCCTTCCTGTCATGAAATTAATGACTAACATGCTTTTTATAGCTATATTATCTTCGGTTTCATCAATCAAACTCGTTTATTTCTCGACATCCAAATACTAAGTCATGCATGGCTTGGTCTTAAAATTAGGTGACCTGCCGGTATCAGTGTTCTTTAAATGTTTGTGTATATATATTACCCCTATTGGCTAATGCTACCACCACCCCTTCATCTAAACACCACTTCAGTTCCTATCTTGTTCTAGTTTAATTTGTCAAACATAAACAGAAATGGCTGCTGCTTCTCCATTTAGTGTCGTGTTTGTTCTGGTGATTTCGGTCTTAGGAAGCACTACTTCTGCTCGGCTCTCCACAAATTTCTACTCCAAATCGTGTCCGAAGGTGTTCTCTACGGTCGAGTCGGTAGTTGAATCAGCAGTGTCGAAAGAGCCTCGCATGGATGCTTCACTCGTCCGCTTGTTCTTCCATGACTGTTTTGTCAAGGTAATCTCCTCTGTTTTAAACCCTTTTTCTTCCCCCACATACGCACATCATTCAATTTAATAATGGAGTTTCACGTTAAAAGGCACCAATCTTCTTTTAGTGAGAGAGGGGGATGAGATCCAGTTACATGGTGTAAAACTTATTTAGTTTTACACTAATCCATGACCATTGGATGATTAACAGTAAAAAATGTGAAGATTATCGCTTGGAAAAAACAGATAAAGGAAACAATCTTAGCCATTAATTACCATCATCTAATGGTCCAAAAAAGTGTAAAAGTAATTGAGTTTTACACCATGTAAGTGAATCTTAACTCATATATATATATGAGATAGGATCCTGTAAAACTCGAAAGTTTTACATATTTTTTTGGACCGTTAGATGGAAGTAAATAGATGGATGAGATTAACAGTAAAAAATGTAAAGATTATCACTTGAAAAAAAAGAGATAAGGAAACAATCTTAATTATTTATTACTATCATCCAACGGTCTAAAAAAGTATAAAATTAATTGAGTTTTACACAATGTAAGTGAATTCTAACCCATATATATTTCAACCCTACACTCTTATAAAATCAAAGTTTAACCTCATATGTGGGTGTAAATATATATTTGATATGGTTAACATGCTGCCAGTCTAAATGCCTTTCAAACCATGCATGCATAACCTAAACGAAATTCCATTCGTGGACAGGGTTGTGATGGGTCGATACTCCTAGACGAGACTTCTTCTTTCACGGGGGAGAAAACCGCGGCTCCGAACAATAATTCCGTGAGAGGATTCGAGGTCGTCGATGCCATTAAGGTCAAGGTGGAGCAAGTTTGTCCTGGTGTAGTCTCCTGTGCTGATATCTTAGCCATCGCAGCTCGGGACTCCGTCGTAAAGCTCGGAGGGCCCAACTGGGATGTTAAGCTCGGAAGAAGGGACTCAAAGACCGCCAGCTTATCTGCTGCAAACAGTGGTGTCATCCCTCCTCCTACTGCCAACCTCAGCCAACTCATCAACAGATTCCGAGCACGAGGCCTTTCTGCCAAGGACATGGTTGCACTATCTGGTACGATATACGATTCTTACCTGCACTATTCCTTTTTATCTGTTTGGAGCTGTCTTTACTTTATATTTATGCTGCAGGGGCTCACACGATCGGGCAGGCGAGGTGTGTGGTCTTTAAAAACCGGATATACAATGAATCGAACATCGACGGTTCATTTGCGAAGGCGAGGCAAAGTAGCTGCCCGAGAGCCAGCGGATCAGGGGACAACAACCTTGCACCCTTGGACGTGGAAACCCCGAATTCTTTTGATTTGAAGTACTTCAAGAACCTGTTGAACAAAAAGGGTCTGCTCCACTCGGACCAGATACTCTTCAATGACGGATCCACCGATTCGTTGGTTAAAACATACAGTGGCAACGTGAAGACATTTTATTCAGATTTTGTTAGTGCGATGATAAAGATGGGAGATATTACGCCGCTCACCGGATCAAATGGTGAAATCAGGAAGAATTGCAGGAGGCCTAATTAGTTATTTAGATCGTCGTTATGAATGAATCCAACCAAAGAAACTAAGAAAAATTATTCCACTAAAATAAAATTAGGGGACAAAATCAATTTGCATGTTGATGTTTGATCATGTTCCAAAAGGGACTATGTTGTGTGTATTTTGATGCAAACTATTGAATATTTTCTAGGGTGAACTACATAAATGATCACTGACGTTTTAGTATGTTTTTGTTTTTACCGCCGAAGTTTGAAAAGTAAGGAAACAATCACTAAAGTTATCGAAAAGTAACAAAACAGTTAAACAACCGTTAAGGTCTGTTATCTAGGTAATGGTTTGGCATGGCACGTTAGGACTTGGTATATTATTAGACTTTTGAAAGTTACAAATTGGTCATTTAACCTTTTATTCAGTTATAAAATGATCCCTACAATTGATAGATTTTGATAAGTTCAAAGATCATTTTGTAACAATTTAATATGTTTGAATGATCATTTTGTAACATGCAAATCAGATTAAAAGTTTAATGGACATTTTATGACATCCGAAAGTTGCCAAAAACATCATTCCGACGTAATGTAGTGAGTGACCATTTATATACTTTATCCAATAATCTATATACATACCTTAAAAGCTATCCTCAAAACCATTGTCTTTTAGAAAATCTCATAGCTAATAAGAATTTGGGTAGCCTTGGGATTGAAATGGGTGATGATGCCATGCAGGGCGTAAAAAAATCATCCGACTATTTTGGTGTCTTTTTTATGCCATAATTTTAAATTTTGAATTTCAAAATTTTAAATTCTAAATTTTAAACCTTAAAAATATTATATTATAATACCTAAAATTATAATTTTAAACCTTAACCTTAAATATTACTTATAAACCCTAAATTTAATTTTTTAAGTAGAGACTTAAATACGGACATGACGATCTGGATTCGGGCCCAAAGAAGTAGATACGGACATTTGGGGGGAAGTCCGAATAAAATACTGTTACTGTTAAAGCAGTTGACTTCACAATCTAACGCAACACAAACACAAACACAAACACAAACTCCAGAAATCCAAGAAAAGCAAACCGAGCCAGAAATGAACTCAACGCAGCTTCCCCAGACGCGTAGGCGCGTGTCATCCCCATCCGAGACGGACAAATCCCAACCCGGCTCAGGAGATCTCGAATCTTCTCTAATCCAAATCTACCACCACCACCATCAGAATTCCTTCCAGCTCCGGGATCAGGCTGGTCCGGTTATTTTCTCCTCTCCCCCTGTTAATTTCAGTTTTGTGGTTCCAAGTTGTTAATCAAGTAATTTATTAAAAAGGAATTTGATTGGAACAGAGAAAGCGAAGAAAGATGCGATTGGGAAGGCGGGGAGAGTGTCGGATTTGTTGGTGGAGGCCGTGAATGGCGGTGTGCAAGAGTCGTTCGTAAACGAGAAGCGAATCGAGGCGGAGATCCGTGCTTTAGCTTCTACCATTGCCCGTTTCATGAAGCAGACCGATCAATGGCTCGCCGCTTCCCACTCCATTAACACTGCTGTTAAGGTTTTTTTTTTCGCCTTTCTTATCTCATATCACTCGGCCTTCACTATTTTAACTTAATTACGACTGTTATCTAGGAAATTGGGGACTTCGAGAACTGGATGAAGAGCATGGATTTTGATTGTAAGAGTATCAACGCTGCAATTCGCAACATCCATCAACGATGACATAAGAATACGAGTACGTGATTTTATTAACTCCTTGCATTTATTCTTTTTAAGTTACTGCCAATCAAATCCTAATGTATTTACCAACAGTAGAACTCAATGCCATGCTTTATTTTAGAGTACATTTGACAATGACACTTGAGCTACGACAGGACGGACCCAAGACTTTATGCCCTAGGGCGAATTTATAAAATTTTAGGGGGTGAAAATAGATTTTTAATAGAAAAATTCTAAATCATATACGAGTTCCAATTTCAACTGCCCCTCCAGCCCCCCTCGGTCCATCCTTGAGCTGAGAAGTCAGAAGGAACTAGGCTCTGACCATATGAACATTGCTTAATATGTCTACGTGATTGCTTAACAGTGAAAAAGCCATTTCTATGTGATTCTGGATGCTCACGTCCTACTTGGGAATGTTTTTGAACCTCAGGAGCATCTTCCACAAGCAGGAAGCTTTTTTTCTCTTGTTTTCTTTGGAGTATGTTAATTTATTCATGATGCTTTAGTAAAAAGACTGGTACAGTTACATACTCTCATGGTGACCTCGACCATATATGTAAAGTTACATGATTTATGGCTTATGTGGATAATCTTGGAAAGTGCTGCATCTTCTACTTGGGCTTTGTTTAGTTATATATAGAAGAAAAAAAAGCTAACATTTTTGCTGTTTAACAATTATTGGTGTTTCTGCTGCGTGAATAGTTGCATTATCTTTGGATGAATTCTATGTGAAATAATTATTGCTACATAGTATCAAGAACCTCATACCTCTCCCTCTAAATTTAAAATGAATTACATATATTTGAGCACTTGGTTTATATTTATAGCTAAAGAATTGCTTGTTTATTATCTTGAAGAAATGAAGGATATTGCACATAGTATACAGATTGTGAAAATTTATCACCCTTCTTACTTCTCCTTTTACCATGTATCATTTGCTAACTCTGCAGGCAGGCACCAATTTAAGTCTCTGCTTCTTCTGACAACCTTTGCTTTCTTACTAGGAGTCCTGCAATTTCACTTGTTCATTTGATAACAAAGAAAACTATATTATTAGACATTTCTTGAACTCCAGTGTTTGGCCCATTGGCCGTGGTGGATGCTCACTCCCAAGATTAGCCTAAGATTGAATCGCAGGAGTAGTTCGATTGTGGTGTGTGTGTGCGTGCGTGCGAGGCAGTGATTTGCTCCTGCCAATGGTGTGTGAGTTGTAAAAACAAAATCTGTAGTGTTCATGTACCATGCCTCCAATTTCTCCTTGTTGGAAAATCAATGTGACAACCAACTATTTGCTTCATATATGTAGATGACACTGACAGTGGATCATTTTCTTTTCAGAAGCTAGCAAAGTTCATCAGGCATATATATACAAAATACAAATATAATAGCTGATAATAATTCATTATCTCGTAATATTTTATTTGCATTAACTAATGATTTGCAAATAATTACCCTTTTTTGAGTGATCAAAATGGACAATGTTAAGGAATTCATAAATATAATGAATTAACTACTGCTGACTAAGTTTTTAAGTTTATTAATATTGTTAATACTGTAATAACTAAGATGCGGGTTTCAATGTGTTTATGCATGTAGTTTCTTCATGGACTACTAGTACAGCTTAAGGACGAGAATGACATACATAAGTCACAAAATCATCATATTGAGCTTATTATTATTATATATAAAGAGAGAATTTTTTTGTTTTTTGGACCTTTCTCCCCACTCGGTACAAATAATAAGTGTCAAGGAAAACATATATAAAGCAAGAAAAAAGGAAGCAATCAAAGACCAAACACATTTATCCTAATCCTACTACTCTTTTTCTCCTTTCAAGTTCATAACATAGAAGGCCTTCAAAAATGAGCTTCCTAAACAAAAGGCTCTACATTTCAAGCAAACACTCAAAACACAAACTTTTCTTCCTCTGCTCCGACTGATAGTGTTCCGTCTTCCATTTCTTGGGCAGCTGCCGCCACTGAATCACTTATGTCGAGCAGATATTGCAAACGGGACAACTTTTCAGGGTCGGGATTACTTTTTGCATATACACCAAAAAGATCAGCTACTTCCTCGGGAACCTCCCATGATAACGGCCCAGAAGGCACAGCCTTGTCACAAGCTAGCAAGTCATTAAGTGAGGAAACCTACAAAACCAGCAACAAAGCACCTTAGAATCTAGGCACTAATTGACCTTGAAACAAAGACAAGTTCGTTGACAACAAAAACTATTGTACATGAAACCAGGTTTCAATGTTCCTTACCACTCCCTCTCGGTTTCTCTGCCGTAGAAGGGCCACAGCTTGAATAAGTGAATTAGACAATCTAGTTCGTGCAAGATCATGAACAATCCCCTTCTGCCTTCTGAAGATTAACCTTGAGATCTGCTGGGATTTTCTCATAGACTTCTTCCTCATCAAACTCTCCAGTGCCGGATGAGAAAATCTCATCTACAGTTTTCTTGAAGAGGTTTTCTCGCAAGCTCTCTGAGATCATGTTGTCTAAATCAACACCTGATTCCTTGAGTTCCCTTATCTGTGTGATGTTGAGTCTCCCTTGACCAATAGCTGTTTCAATGGCAGCTGCCATTTTGGTAGTTGTTATGCTCTTTATTATTTTTTGTGCATATTGTCCAGGCAAACCAACACTCTTCTGCAGCTCATTGAGCTGCTCAATCCGAGCCTTTGTTAACTGTCCATCAGCTAAAATCACCTCAGCTTGTTGCCTAAAAGCCTGCTCCGCCAAACTCCGATGGACTTCCACTGTCTCCTCACTTGTCAACCCAAGAATCCCACCAAGCTGGTTTAGTAGAACATACTCTGAATCATCCTTCTTTGTGGTTATTTGAGCACCAAAAGGAATCCTGGTGACTTCTCCTGTCAGACAATATAGCAAGTATGTCTTGTAGAGGTCCATACGGTCTCTTTCAGAGAGGTCATCTTTGAGTGTTATCTCTGTTTGGCCAGGCTTGCCCAACTTTTCCATAAGGTCCTTGTTAGGTCTTATTTTCCTAAGAGTCTGAAGGGATTCCCATTCATCCTCTTCATCATCTTGTTTAACTTCCTCTTTAATAAGTTCTTCTGGTGGAGCATCAGAAGCTTCCCCTTTGATGTCTGCCACCAATTCCGTGACAACCAAGGTGTTAAAGGCAATCATCTTCTTAAGTTCTTTTGCAGACTCTGTACGATTATCAGCTGACCGAGACAGTTTCACATAATTCAAGAAAACCTTACGGACCTGGGCACATATATGATGATTTCAAGCAGAGAGAAAGACGTTAAACCTAAAGCTGAAATTTAACAAAATGAAAATAAACATCGGCACAAGATAATTATGGTGTGTACTCACCGCCTTGCTGGCAATTGACATAGCTGCTTCTCTAGTTAATCGCAAACCATGTGCAGCTTTCCGCACAGCGTTCTTGACATCAGCATCATAGCCATCAACACCAGAAGCAATAGCATCTTTCACAGCCTGAAGCAATAATTTATAATTAAAAGAAGAAAATGAGGGTCAGCAATAAGACGCAACTAACCACGTGTTTATGTCCAATAATCCATGAGATTTTTCATTTTCCCAGTTTTCGTTGTCGATGCGACAGTCATAAAGATTTCAAACATTTTACTGGTGCATAATGATTACAGATGTGTTGATGCCACCAATAGTTCCGGTTTTCATCCAACCTCCAGGACTAGATACAAGTTCAACTGATTAGTTGCTAGTGTAAAACTAAGTCAGAGCATGTATTTCTTCCATTTTCAAGGGTAGAACATACGAAACAGAAATAACCATTCAGGCCAAATTCTGAGAAATTAGTATTACAATAATGAATATCTAGGCCGAGGAGACACAATTTTACCTTCTCAAACAAACTGCCACAGATATCTGAGTGAGCTGCATCAACAATTTGCTGAGGAATGCAGAGCATGACCCGCACCTTCAGCAATGCAGCAACATCACTATCATCCAGCTCCCCATCAGCTACACATTGTTGAAGCTTTTTCCGGTAGATTTCTTGAAACAAAATAGACATTTCAGAAACTCCAAACAATAGTCTAAAGGTTAAAAACAGAGAAACGAGACCCTAAGAGGGAAGAAACAATGTCTCAGGCTTTTCTTTTTCCCAACCCCACTCCTAATACCTTCATGGATCTCACTAGCCTTTTCTGGATCAAAGTGCAATTCTTCACAAAGATTTTGGAGGAAGGCAGCCTTGCTATCTGCCATCTGTAGTTCACCGCTCTGAAAAGCCTTTGAAAGTCGTTTCTGATATACTTTTGAAGTGACATCAAGTATGATTGCTTCTGCTTCTTTATTACCCAAACCAAGTATATTCCTCAGTTGGTTCAATGCAGTAAGCTAAAGTTTGAACACAGACAACAAAAGAAACAGGCATTAGGCAACTAAAAGACAATGTGAAGTGAATTACAAAGATAATGCACCAAAACCTAGTAAACCAAGACAAAGAACATAGAAAAAGGAATGCAATAAGGACTGGTTTTAATTGACGAAACAAATTCTCCCTCTTACTGTTGAGAAAATAACGAAAGACTCTTATCAGCCAGTTTATGCACTAATAAGTTTAAAGTTTCCATGCATTCACGGTTCACAAGTTGAATCAACAAAAAGGAGACCAGACTGAGTTCCCATAAAATTAACAATTATATATGGGAAATAAGAGAAGCCAGTTTGATGCTATTAGGTTTTATCTAGAGGTGGGAATAAAGAAGATTAAAGGGAGGCAACCAGATCAATAGCAGAAGAATGGACATATTCTATAGGTAGATCTTAATGGTGCTTTGCTTTCATGTGCTATAAGAATGAGAAACAAATCATTCAGAGTAATATCCTGGATATTTTAAACTTCACCAGAACCTTCATCTTTTCCGTACTACCAAAAAATCAGAAAGTTTCGAAGTTCAAAAAAAAAATACCAGTTCTACAACTATAGTAAAAAGAGAAGGTTATATAATTTACACCTGAACATACATAGAAAGAACAATACCAGCACAAGCACCAACTACTTAACAGATAACACATAAAATAACTATGAAGGTTTACTGTTCCAGCCTCCTTTACACAACTATCCAAGAAAAACCAGCTTGATATTCTTTTTCATGACGTAATAAGGATCATTTCCATTAGGCAAGGTTACATGCACTCTATCTTCTGCTATCAATAAGTTGGAGAAAAACAAAACTACACTGCCAGTAAAGTATAAGATTTTTTCTGCAGGAGTGATGGTGTTTCTGCCCATAGGATTAGTTAAAAAAAATTAGACATAATGCTTCAGAAAATGTAACAGCTTCTATATAAAGTAATTTGGATGTTCATCGACCTCTAAGCTATTAAGACCCACCATGAGCAAACTGAACAAGAATATAGAAAGAAGGAATTCAATTACCTTATGATTTTCCATGCGACCACCAGATAAAGAATCTGTTACATAAGCTCTGTAAAGAAGCTTCAAGTCATCCATTTTCCTGTCACTATCATACTCACCACCTGAGCCAGTCACAAATAATGCTAGTTAATGGTTTTGGATTAGGGATCCGCTCAAACCTTAGTTATCATAAACATTAATCATAAATATAACTTCGTTAAAAAACTGAATTTCTAACCCATTTTAAACAAAGGCAGACAGAATATCACCCAGTTGACTCAGTTTTCTTATATGCTTAATTATATATATATATATATATATATATATATATAAGTGCAGTAAAAATGATAAGATCTAAATAGCCTTGCATCTAATCAAAGGACCAAGGAGCATACCAACTAGAAAGACAGGACCAAGCCCACGGGCAAAACTATCAGCATCTGGATGTTTACTCAAAGAGATAAGCAAATCATTGAATGACAATATCTTGTCAAGCTCTTCCACAGCTTGCTTGACTCCCCCACTGAAAACCTTATTTCATTAGTTGAGCTACTGGTACCAAAGCAAAAATTTTAAATATTTTACAGTAAGGATAGAACATTCATAATCACAAGCCAATGCAGAAGTATATGAAGACGTTTAAGCATCGTCATTAAGGAAAACTTTCTGGTCGAAAAGAAATCAACTGCATTAAGTCTAGGTATTGATAATCGTACACAGTTCTTCCCCTAGATTTCAGTCCATTGAGTGCCACGGATATATTTTCCTCAACTAGCTTTCTTTTGTACTCGATCAACAGATCCTTAGCAAGCTACAAATATGAGAACTACTACATTAAGAACAATTGTATACCAATAACACCAATGCCAAAAATTGTGAAGAATGTACCTCATCAGAAAGTTTGTATTTCAGTTGTGTTTCTCTAAGGGAGACAAGTAGTTTATCATCAACATCTGAAAATAAATATTTCAAACTATATTAATATTAACAGTATTATTTGGTAATCATACAACCACCACAAATTCTAAAATAGTCAATCTAAAATACACCAAGAAGGAACATCCATGTGTTACCTCTTCCAACTGAAGTTAACTTGGAAGCATACAATTGCTTGGCATTGTCACGGATAGCAATCTCAACCTGAAGGCATAAATAGTATACTTGGACTTATTATCAAGTTTTATGAAAAGTATGAACTTGTCATCAGATTTTCGAAAGTTGAATTGGCAGGGTGGCATTCATGATGACAAAAAGAGTAATAGAAATAATTAATTTTGGGAGAGTATAACAAAATACGAGCAATGAAGTCCAGGAAAATAATGGTGATAACTGCTAAAGTACCTGAGAATCAGTGACCTTAAAAACACGCTTCCAAGGCAAAAGAAAAGACGATGCATCTCCAAAAACTAGAGTTGAAACATAAATCAGCTTCTGAAATGCCTGCACTGGAAAGAAATTGAAAGTGTTCAAGCTCCATTACATCCTCCTAGGTTCCTAATTCATTGTCTACAGGTGCTTAGAATGACAAGTGACTGACCCGCCGCTGCTCTAAATCACCATCACGATCTCCAGTCTCGAGCCTAAACCTAAAGATTTGCCTACCAATCTAGCAAGCAACATCAAACAAACAACTTTGAAATATCCATTGAACACAAACGGATACATAGAGTGAACATCGCAAGATTACCTCCATATGCACGGAAGCTGCATCAGGGTCATCAATGCCTAATGCATTTTTGAAGCTAATTATGGTTTCAACTTCATCGCCTCTGAGATTTTCACCTCCAGGGGGCAGAACAGATGATACAAAACTGTAACCATCAAAGATTCAGAACCAAACATTTCAAGGTAATCTCTTTTTTCCAAAAAGAAGAGAATTGATTAATTAGTATCAAACGTACCGAGAGTAGATATCACAAAGCTCCATGTTAAATACCTCATCCTGCTTGCTCACTCCGTATCTGAATTATTTTAAACATTGAAAAAGGCTTACATTATCTTTTCACCTTAATCACAATAATAATTGAGTAAGATTCAAAAGACGTACTTTTTAGCAATATTTTCAATATCTTCTCTCTTGATGGCCTCGGGACCATCACAGGCAGCTACATAGTTATGCAAAGTAACAGCAGCAACTTCAGGAACAGCGGCGTTCACCGCATAGGCAGCGACTCCACCAGCGGCGCCGAGAACGGCTGCTCCACCGAAGGCAGCATTCCGGTTGCCACCAAAGCGAAGGCCGAGGCCGTATCCGGCGGCTAGAGCCCCGGTGAGGATGACAGCAGAAGTGGCTAGTCTAACGGCCGGTGACAAATTCTGAACCAAGGGCTGGATGCCAGTGAGCTCCTTGGGATCTCCGAAAATGTTGGGTTTTTCTGTTTCCAACGAGGAAGTGGAGATGGCGGAGGGAGGGGATTGGTCATGGGTGGAGAGGGAGTTGCGGGGTAAAGGGGCCCTGAAACGGCGTCGCGTGGAAGGGAGGGGATTAGGGGTGAAAGGGAATAAGAGAAGGGGGCGAGGTTGAGAGGAAGAAGAAGGATAACGGAGAAGAGATGGATTCATGGGCTCCCACGGCGGCTTTCACGGTGTAGGGTTTAACGGAACGAAGGAAGGGAAATGGAGCAGCCGAGTGAAGATGGATAGGGAGGAGACAAAGGAAAGAGCTTGCAGACATAAAACACAACAAAATTTCAAGCCCTCTACTGCATCTTAACCTTACACGCAACAAATTTGTAAATTTATGGTTGTCAAATTGTGTAGAAGGTCCTATACTATATATTTTTAGTAAATTTAGTCCCATTATTATAGTTTGATCATGATAAATTAAACAATTAATGGTTGGTGAAAAATTAAGTATAAAATCAGTTTGCTATACTAAGTTTTTTTATATATATACTGGTGTGATAAGGTAATATCTGTTCAATTTTTTAATTGATTTTGGTTGAAAAAGGGTAAGTTTTATTAATTCAAGGATCTATCAGAAAGTTGCATGACCTCCTAGCAAGACAAGGTAGACTGAGAAGGATCTTTTGCGGTCGAGGTGGATCGACACTAAAACACCCAACCTATAATCAATCTGATCACGCAACCACTGTTCATCAACTAAACTTGAAATCATGTCTCCTTAGAATTCAAGGATACAAAGTTACGAGCCCATAGAACAGATCATATTCAAGTAAGGTCGTATCCTTAAAGCTTTCGATCCAAATACAAATACTATTCTCTCTGGTCTTTCCATAGAAATAAATTGGCTTTGTTTACTAGGAAAATAATTAGACTCTTTTTAAGAGATTTACAAAGTGATTAAATAGATTTTGTTTCCATAACATTAAAAGGAAAGATGAAGAAATACACAGTTAATTTATCTAAATCTAATTAGTTGGCATCTCGAACCGGCAAATAGGACAATAATGACTTTGCTTCAGCCATCGTTCAATGCAATCACCATCATATGTGCAATTATAAGTCCATGTCCGATGATTTCTCGAACGATGGTGTTGTAAGAAGTAGAGGACGTGTCGATTCCGAGTCTTGTGAATGCTGGATCAAGAACTTCGTGGATCCGGTCGCGGCTTTGCAAGACGTCATATTTTTTGATTGGGTCATGTCATATTTTTTAACGTTAATGATAGATAATGAGGTAAAGTGATACTGATAGATCAAATGATAATGCATGAGTGAAATTGAAAATTTGCATAAAATGTAGTGAATACGATATATTAAACTTTAAATTATAATGAAATTGTAATTCAAAATAAATATAAAATACGGTTCAATACTTATTAAACATTATTTATTCTAATATTTCCCTTACATTTAATAATAATAATTCAATTATATTTTGATACATAAATTGTGTAAAAAATATCACACAATCCTTTTCTAAAATCTAAATTACTCAACTTAAAACCCTAAAACTTAACCTTAAATTTTAAATTATAAATCCTACAACATAAACCCTTAAATATTAAAGTTTTTTCATTATAATTTCTTATGATTAAAAGCTTGTTCTAAAAAACTGAATTGCATTTTTATTAATAATATACTGATAAAATACAAGGTAATAATCCAGGACTAATAAAAATATTGATATCGCCAGGATGATGTAATTAACTATTTTTGGCAAATAAAATATTATATATTGTTTTAATAAATAGATGATGGAAAACACGTGCATGTGTTTAACCCTTGTTTTAATATCCCATATCATAGACGAAAGATCAAAGCCATGGTATTTAAACTACAACCAGAAGTTGTAGGAGCACGACTTTACTTGAATAGGATATGTTCTATAGGCTCCTACCTCTGTATTTTTGAGTCCTAAAATAATAATTGATTTTTGCATTTTTCAAATATAACAAAATTAATAATATTCATGAAATTTTAAAATTTTGAATTTTCAAATAATTTAAAATATTGTGATTTATATCAATTCGAAAAATTTAAAATTGGATCAGATATTCGATCCGGAAATAAAAATTGGATCAGATTAACAGATAATCGATCGATTATTTTTGGATCAGGTTAACGGATAATCAATCGGATCGGATATTTTTGAACACCTATATTGACCGAGAGGATCGTTCTCAGCTTGCCTAGTCTCTCTGGGCTAGCCACGCAGCTGTCTGATAAACTTAGGCTGCGTTCAGCAAAGCTTCTCCAACGAGCGTTGGAGCGCCAACCGGAGAAGCAATGTTGAACAGGGTGCGTTTTAGCGTGAAACGAGCGTCGCCCCCCTTTTTTTCATCTTTTGTGCCTAAACGGCCGTTTTGTCACAGCTGGTTTTTCCAGCTTCACCCAAACGGCCGTTTGGGTAGAGATTTTGCTTTCAGAAATCCCTGCTGAACTAGCCCTTAACATCTTTTTATTTCTGAATTTATTACAAGATTTGATGTACTCGTTAGTTCCACTACAAGTGTTGTTTGGATCAAATTTTGGGGGGATTTTGCCACAATTGTCTCTAGGATTGTACAAGGCTCAGCAATGAGGCACATGAATGGCTAAAGAAGAGCTTGCGCTGCAACACCAACTGTTCAATTTCCCTATTTTTGTGTTTCTGTCAAAATTAGAGGTCTTGAGTCTAAACCCATTTCAGAAGATCTTACAAAGTTGTTTGATAGTGGCTTTAAACAACACTAAACCAGCTCATTGGTCTGGCATGGCATTAAACATTGTCTGTTGTCCTCAAATCATTAAGCATGTGTCTCTTCCCTTGAACTTAGTCATTCTCATAATCAGATTTGTTTTGTTCTTTTTTTAGATTTGGTCGAATAAAAATGTACAATCCTTATCAATTTGGCTGTAAATTTGATATAGGATGATTAAAGAAATAAAAAAAAAAATTAAAGAAATAAAAAAGGTTAAATTAAAACCATCATTCATTCTGTCAGCAGAGAGTATGCAATTAATTGGAACCTCTTTAGCACTTGTTTTGCGCCAACTTCCATGCACTTCACTTTTTACTGTTTCACGCCATTTTTTAGTTTTCTTATCTTGAAACAGATAATAAATGGTGGGGGTGTAGCTCATATGGTAGAGCGCTCGAGAGGCACAGGGTTCGATTCCCCGCACCTCCACATCAAGGATTGACCTTTCAATCTGCGGTATTCGGTGTTTGGTTCCATGCATACTTTGGGTGCTATGATTAGTGCAATCACGAGTGGACTATAATTGCCTGATTTTGGTCGAAAAGGGGTAAGCAGCTTTCTACCATGACCAGGATTTTGAACGATACCTCCGGATACCACTGAATTAATCTACCAAACATCACAGCTATTTGCAGTCATGAATACAACTGAATTAATCTACCAAACCATGCTTTAGATACAGATCTAAGCAAAATCCTTACATAATTGAAGATTGTTACTCATTTCAGATAATCTGTAAAAACATTCCATGTATCTATGTGTTGTTTCTTTGAAAAAAGAATAAATATATACATTCAGGACCCAATATTTTATTAAAGAAATTGAGGTCTTGAACCTAAGCCAAATTCAGATCTTGCAAATTGCGACAGCAGCCAGCAGAGATTATGAAAGACACGAATAGGTTTAAACACTGATTGTTTTGTCGGAAGCTAAACAAAATCCCATATAAAAAAAGGAAAGACCAAAGTAAATGATATTTATGCTAGAACCGGGAGCTGAAAAAGCCCGACCTTACTTTAAAAGGATATGTTCTATTGGTCTTACCTCTGTATCCTTGAGTTCTAAGGAGACAGGATTCCTAGTCAGAGCGTGGTTATGTTTTTTATGTTTATACATACATATATATATATAACCATCTACTGGTTACTTGAGGTTTAAGAAACAAAAATTTTCAGATAAAGGCTTTGATTAATCAAATAATATTTACTTGAGGTTCCGAAAATAGGGTTTCCTTATGCCCTTATAAATTTGAAACTCTCAAAACCTTATGATTTTTACGTTAGAGCTATACTTCTTCTCCAAGTTTCTTCAATGGCAATGGCCTCAGTTTCTTACCCGTCTAATGTTGTTTCCCACCTTGTTCAGCCACTCATGTTCGAACATCAACCTGGTTATATACCTCCAATCCTCACCCAAATAACTTTAACCATGGACGTTGAGCTCCGCTGCCATGATCCTATGACGGGCCAGTACACCACTTTCAACACCAATCCCTTCCCCTCGCAAGGAACTCTTTGTTTTGGTCTCGACGTCTTGCAAAGCTGCAACCGGGTCCATGAAGTTCTTTATCCAGCGTTCACAAGACTGGGCATCGACACCTCCTCTACTTCTTACAACACCGTCGTCCTAGAAATCATTGGACATGGACTTATAATTGCACATATGATGGTTCACAGAGGATATTATTGTGAGGTCATGTACTTACAATCTGTGATACAAGCAGTAGTGACGGAAAACGAGAGCAGCCAAGAGTCAAGAGCTTTGGCAGAATCGATGTCGGAGTTTGAGAACGTTAACTACGGAATGGTTGCGGCAAAAGAATCATCGATCAAGGAGATGTTGAAGAGGGTTAGAGTAGAAGATGGAGATGAAGAAAAGTGCATGATATGTTTGGAGCAGCTAAAGGTTGGATATGAAGCTTCTCGGATGCCATGTTTTCATAGCTTTCATGGTGATTGCATTGAACAATGGCTGAAGCAAAGTCATTCCTGTCCTATTTTCCAGTTCGAGATGCCAACTAATTAGATTTAGATAAAAGAATCTTGTATTTCTTAAATATAAATTTTCTCCTTTTATGTCTTTGATTATGCGTCGTATTAAAAATTTTAAGTGTAGGGTTTATAATTAAAATTTAAGGTTAGAGTTTAGAAAATTTAAGATAAAATGTATTTTTAGGGTTTAGAGTTTAAGGCTAGAACTTAAAATTTAGAGTTAAGAATTAGAATTTAATTTTTTAATATTAAGCATAAAAAGAGTTACTGAAAAGTAACAGAAAATTTTTGTTCATATTTCATCCTCTTTCCTAATTGTTGTCCCTTGTTCAGCATATTTGAAAACTCCTAGATAAGCATTGGGAGGTTCAGTTGTTGACCATTGCACGCGAGGATAACATGATGGCGGACGCTCTCGCTTGTTTTGCTTAGAAGCTTCCTCTTGATTTTCATGAGTTCATTGAGCCACCAAATTCTATTTTGAGTTTGGTTTAGTTAAATTGTTTGAGATAAATTTTTGGCTGTTCCAGTTCGTTTTTGACGAGTCTTTCTCGTTTGTTTTCTGTAATAAATTACTAAGTATATTTTTTTTCTCCAATTAGAATTATGATTTTTTTTAGCGAGGTTTTTAGTAATATTGCCCTTATTAATAAGCCAATTTTATTCCTTAGTCTTTACATTTCTAACGCCTAATTATAGGGATAGACTGAAAGCACGTGGAGGAGAGTCACGTTTATTGGAATTTTAAATTCTCATATATTTTAGATTCTTATATTTATATTGATAATTTAATTTTTATTCTTAAAATTTCAATTTATCGTATAATTTTATTAAGTATAAAAGTTTGCACTCTTAACATAAAATCTTAACATAAAATCATATGTTTGTCTTGATATTGAAAAGGGTAAACTGCATAAATGACCACCATACTATGGGTTTAGTTGTGTTTGACCATCATACTTTTTTTCGAAGCAATTAGACTACCATACTATTAAAATGGACTCAATGTGACCACCTATTGTTAAAACCTAACGGCGGGAGTGACGTGGCAGTTAGTAAAAAATTATATAATTACACATTTGGTCTTTGTTAATTATAGATGCTAAATTAAATATTCAAATAGAAAATAACACCTTATTAGAAGAATTTAATTATTTATATTTAATTTAATAAATTTATTTTCTTCCTCCAATCAATTCACCACCTAATGGATGAGAAAAATTACATTAAGAAAAGTAACTTCAGCGGGATTTGCACCCTGTAAAGCACAAGGGGATGTTTTAGCCACTGCACCAAGTACAATTTGTGTTATGAATCACCAACTTTAATATATATCTTATTGCAAGTTCTCTATATTTTCTCACAAACTCAAAGAACAACAAATCTGTGCTATTCCCACAAGCTTATTTTTTATCCATCCTTGAAACTAGATGATCCTGCTTATTTTTTATCAGAAAATTATTAAGGAATTAATAAGACGGAAATGACAAGATGCATTAAAAAAAACTATTGAAGTTAATTTACATGGATCGAATGCAAGTTCGCAAGTTTCTGAAAATCTCCACCCTCTATAGAGCACGATTCCGAAAATGCAACACTACGGACTCCCAAACCATTCCACAAGCTTCCTTAAAACTTGAAACCAACAAATTCTCCATTGTTTCCTCCTTAGAGCTAGCTACATATGGAAATGCCATTGAGAAGTTGGACCTGGTAAAAGAGGCATGTCCAACAGTATGAATCATCAATGAAAAAGCAGGGAAGCGGAATCTAATGTAATTAAAAAAACTAACTAATATATATATATATATATATAAATATATATAAAAGATTCGTAACCAGGTGAAATCAAGTCACCTTAAGCAAGTTCAAAAGAGCCGGATCCACATGTTTGTTTCCTGCAACATCTGAAGAGTGCAACTACAGTGAACAAAAGCAACTACAGGCACAAATCTGTCATTGCTTTTGCTTTGTTTTGATGTGTTGTTGTTTGAGTTTGCTATGAGAAAATACAGAGAGCTTGCAATAGGACATATATTAAAGTTGGTGTTTGTGCTTGAAGCAATGACACATGTCATCACCTAATTGAATGTTTAATTTATTCTATTAAATTAAAATTATGACCAAATTAATAGAATTTATAAGTAACGAGGACCAAATGTGTAATTATACAAATATTTATTAACTGTCACGTCACTCATTCCGTTAAGTTTTACCGGCAGGTGGTCACATTGAGTCCATTTTAATAGTATTGTGGTCTAATTGCTTTAGAAAAAAAATATGGTTATCAAATCACAACTAAACTCATAGTATGGTGGTCATTTATGTAGTTTATCCTATTAAAAACATACCTTAATATGTGAGCTAAAATTATGTATCGATTTGGACAAAAAAAAGTTGTTTAGGTGGAAAATATTATAAAGTAATATAGGATAGGATGAGTCTATTACGGGGTCGAACATTGCTTAACATCGCTAATGCAATATACCGATGAACACCATTACATTTTTTAATAAATATTAGAAATTTCAGGACTCGAATTATAATTAAAATTATTTTAAAAGAACAATGAAAACTAAATTTAATAAACTTTTTATATTTTTTAGAGTATTTTTAATTGACATGTTTAAATCAAATATCCTAATATCTCTTTAGTATAAAAAAACTTTAAATCTAATCCTTTTAATTTTCTTCTGTTGCTGCCGATATCAACACCACCACTACCGTAGCCGTTGATGGATTTTTATTTTTTATTTTTGTGTAAGCATTCCAGGAATCACCGTTGTGATTGATGAGCAACGTAATTTAGATTTCCAATCTGAAATCACGTTTATGAAAAGTTGCTTTCTCATATGGGTTGAATGATATGGGATAAAATATTTGTAGGGCCATTAGATCTTATTTTAATTAAAGTAATATTTAAAATTCTATATTTTTAGGACTAGTACTTTTACAGTGAACTCGTCGTAGCCGGTGAGTTTGAATAAAATATTATTTTTTAAAAAATTTAAAACTCGTCGTAGAACCTCAGCGAGTTTCAAAAATTTTCAAAAAAAAAAATCTTCATGTTTTAACTTAATCGCATTAACGGATGATTAGCAAATCTTAATTGGAACTTGCTGTGCATGCTAGACGAGTTTAATTTTTTTTTGTCCTTCAGTAAAAAAATTGATTTTAAAAAATTTAATTGAAACTTGCCCTGTATACACAGTGAGTTCCAATTAGGATTTGTTAATCATTCGTTAATGCGATTAATTAAGTTAAAATATGAGAATTTTTTTAAAACTTTTAGAACTCGCCGAATATGGCAAGTTTCAAAAAAAACAAAAAAAATATTTTTTTATTCAAACTCGTGCTTCTACGGCGAGTTCACTATAAGAGTGCTAGTCCGAGAAATATAGGATTTTGAGTCATACTTTGGTCAAAAGAGGACCTATGGGTCCTAGATTTGTCTTTTATGCCGAATGATATATACATGGGTAAATTATGCAAAGTACCACCAAACTATTGGGTTAATCCGTTTTTACCACCAACTTTTTAATTGGTCCAAATTTGTCACTAATCTTTATTTTTCGACTCACTTATACCACCAACTGTTAACTCATTAACGTCGTGATGACTTAGATTCTAGACCAAAATGACGTCGTTTTGGTGCAGCTATTTTGATACTAAATTGCCCAAAACGGCGTTGTTTAGCTAGATGAAAGTATGAAAAAATTTGTACTCAAATGGAATTTGAACCTAAAACCTTTAGAATCAAAGGCAACTTCCTAATCACTAAGCCAACTTAATATTTTTGATTTGTTTCTAGCACAAATAATATATATTCCAAACTGCATTAATTCAATTTATTTTATTATATAAATAGTATTACTCTATATAAATAATATTAATATACGTATAATAATATATTAATATATAAATGAAAAATAAAATAAAAAATATATTATCAATAATATTAAATATATAAACAAATAATATATTATTATAAAAATTAAAAAACTAATTTTCAAAAAAAAGGCCCAAATTTTCTAAAATTTCCAACCCAAAATCCACCAAAACATTAAATTCTTACCTATAAACCCTAAAACCCTAAATCACAAATCCTAAACCCTAAATTCATAAACCCATTAGCTGCCAAAATGGATGAATTTAGGGTTTAAGCTTTAAGGTTTTGGCAAATTTTTGGGGGGTTTTGTAAATTTTGGAAATTTAAAATTTTTTAAAATATTTTTTTAGTTTTTATAATAATATATTATTTGTTTATATATTTTAATATTATTTGTTTATGAATAAAATCTTAGAGTTTAAGGTTTATAGTTTAGGGTTAGGGTTTATGGGTTTAGTGTTTTGTTGGATTTTGGGCTTTTTGAAAATTTTGAGGTTTTGAAAATTAGTCTTTTAGTTTTTATAATAATATATTTATCTATTTATGTATTTAATATTATTTATAATATAAGAAATATTTATAATACCCTAATTTTACCCGGGTATGGGTATATATATATAAATAAATAATTAGATAAAATAAATATAAATAACCCATAAATGTCCATTTACATAGATATATGTCCATTATACATAAATACAAGGCCCCAAATCTCATTCTAAAAGCCCAAATTGTTTTTACAATCCAAAATCCTCTTTTAAATAGCTTTCTTGCCCAAATTCAATAAAGCCAACCCAAACAAACACAATGTTATCTGGAAAAATAAATTTCCCGCCCAAATATCAGTCTAAAAGGACACGTGTCGTCTAGCCATTGGCCCAAACTGGTTTCACATGGATCATGGTTTTCTTCTGCTGATGTCATTTATGTGACATCAGCAATGACATCAGGAAGCACTCACCTATCAAAGAGAGAGAGTGTGTCAGATATTAATTAATCATCATCATAATAATAAATAACTAATAATAATAAAATAATGAATAGAGAGAGAAGGCTTACCTCGGAAGCCGAACTGCCTGGAAACTTAACTGCCACCGGAGAAGTTGGTTCGACACCGGAAGAGATGATCAGAGAAGCTGATCAGACGTCAAAACGTCGCCAGAACCGCCATCAATTTCGTTGAGAATGTAATCTCTTCTCATTTTTCTGATTCCTGCAAAGATAGTAACACAAAATCAGTGTATTTATATATAAATAAAAATAGAAATGATTCGAAAGTGAAAATGATGGTCGGAAGTTCAAACGGTGGTCGGAGTGTTCTAATGGCGGACTTGAAAATAGTTTAGTTTGGGTAGTTAGATTTTAGGGGTGAAAATAGGTGATTCAATCGAATCGGGCTTCAGATCTAGGTTTAGGATTAAAAATGAGAAATTTTGGGTGTTTTTAGGGTTCCGGTCGGTGGCCGGCCGGAGGTTGACGGTGATCGAGAGTTACAGGCGGTGGTCAGCGAACAGTGGTTGTCGGCCGAGAGTTGGTCGGCACTGGATTGAGCGACAGGGCTTACGGTGGTCTGAGGCGGCGTTCATAGTGTTCTTCAGACGAATACCATGTGAAAACCATGGTTGTTTGATCTATTTGGCTTGGTAATTTCTGGGTTTGAGAGTGTTATTTTCAGAGAATTCGATGGGTGGGAGAAAGTAGAGAGAGTGTGAAAATGAAAAATGAGGGGGAAAAGGCTATCTCGGTTTTAGGGGTTCTTATAGTGTGACCCGCGCATTGACCCGAACCTGGATAGAGGATCCGCACATTATCAAAGTGTAGCGATGTCCCTCTCGCTAAAAACATGTGTTTTTTTATTTTAAAAATGGAGTCTTCTGTGGGATTTTAGAAAAACCGTATTTTGTTTAAAAATTGAGTCGCCACCGACCACTCAAGGTGGACCAGACACCGTAAAAACCAGAGATTTAAAATTGATGGGTTCGGGAGTCGGTTACGGATGGGGAATGATTAGCACCCCCACATCGCCCAAAATTGGTACTTTAATAATTACCGCTTTATTAATATTAAATTTTCCGGATTAAAGTGACGATTAAATTAAAAATTGGTTATAAGTGCGAGTAGATTTTAAAGGCCCCGTTATCCGAGAGTAAACGCCTAACCACCATCACTACGCCTGATACTGGCCCCGTTTACGCTCGGATAAAAGGGCACCGCATTGACAATTTATATTCTGAAATGCAACTTAAAACATACCAGACATAAATAAATATAATGCGATAAAAATGTAAATAAATAAAAGCATAATAAAATATTAATCTAACATAAAAAACTAATTTGAAACATGCACAAATATTAATCTAACACATAAAAATATAATAATAACAATAATAATAATAATGAAAATGCATGGATTAAACTAAAATGACATGAAACTATAGATTTAGGACTAAAATGCATGAATATTTAATTACATGGCATGAAAAGCAAATATCATAGGACTAAAATGGAACAAATACAAAATATGAACTGGAAAGTAAACAACTTAAAACTTAAGTGCTGGAATTAAATTCAATATAATGGCAGTGACGAAATTGAAAGAAAACCAAAATAAAAAGCCACAAAAAAACATGAAGGGACGATTTTAAATGCGCATAAAAGCTCCAAGGGACTAAACACATGATTACACCATGACTAGTAGCTAAAACGAGATGAAATTTTGAGGACTTAAGGTGTAATTAGACCCTGGGTTAAAATAATGCGGGAACAAAATGGAATGACCAATATGGTAAATATACCGTGGACAAAAATGAAGGAGGGAGGAAAGTTCAAGGACCCGGTGTGTAATTTGCCCATTAAGGACACGCGATCCTTCTCCGGGTTACCGGGTCACCGCGGGTTGAGGCATGCCAAACGGCGTCGTTTTGCTTACCGGTTTAAAACATACATGTTTATTATTTTTCATTTCGAACAAAATAAAAGAAACCCTAAAAAATTTATTCCAAACCTTTCTTTCTCTCAACCCTCTTTCTATCAACTCACAGCGGCGGCGGCGCTCTCATCCGAGGCGACGGCGGCTCGCCACAAATGCCGGTCATCGGCAGCCTCTCTTCGGTGTTCGAAGATACCCTTGCTCGGCGGCCTCCACCAACTCACATGTATGATTCGAAATATCCTTCGTCCCCTTTTTTTAAAGAAACTTGATTAGAATAAACAAAAACAAAAGAAAATTTTTGATTTCAAACTAGAACAAAGTTCAAAAAAATTATTGATTCATTCAAATCTCCTTACAAATTTTCTTTGATTTCGGAATCCGAAAGCCCCTTTTTTATTTTCTTTGAACCTAATCCCCTAAAACTCTCTATTTTTCTCTCTAAAAATCCCCATTCTTACAATTAGTTCCCTGGGTTATATAAACCCTATTTTCAATCTAATAACTACTCCCTATTTTTAATCTGATGTAGATCTAGATGACAGTTGAAATTTCGGGATTGTGACAATGGGTAGTTGATAGGTTTGGGTATGACTTGTTTTAGGGATGTCAGGGTATGGGTCTGGTCAGATTAGGTGTAGGGTTAGATTTTATTTAAGGGTTGATTTAGGGGTTTTATTTAGGGTTTCGAGCTGTGGGTGTTCGGGTGGTTGCCGGAGATGGTGGCCGTGGAGGACAACCGGCGGCGGCTGCTGTAAGGGAGGTTATTTAGGGTTAGGTTTTTTTAGGGTTTTGGTTACCGGGCCGGGTCGGGTTTGTAAACGGGCTTTCGGGTCTGGTTGGGTCACCCGAGCTCAAAACGGGTTATGACACAAAGTTTTGGGTTAATTGGTGCTTAGGTCCCTAAAGCTTTGTGATGTATCTCAATTGGCCCCCTAATTTCAATAAAATCAAAATTAAAGTTTGTTTTGTTTTCAATTTAGTTCTTTTTTTGTTTTAATTTAATTTAAATTGTTTAAATTACATGTATGATTGCATGTTTTAAATTAAACATGCAGTATATATTTGTTAGACAATTTAATAACCTAGTATTAATTAATTGTTAGAGCCTTAGTTTCTATGTTCTTTAATAAGAATTCAATAATTAATTAGGAGAGATAATTGTAGAAAATAAATGAGTATTAAAAGGGAAGCTTTGAAATTCTAAGTTGGATAGTGTCTCATTGCAATGAGATGTTATTCAAGGGAACTTTTAAGTAGAACATTTGATACCTATTTAAACCTAGAAAATGACAATTAACCTAGTTAATTAAATTAAAGCTTTAAATAAGCCTAGTACTTAATTAATTAGATTCACTAATCAAATTAGGAATATTGTTCAATTTAGGGTTTTAATATGAATAGTGCTCAAGCAATTGGGTGTTATTTTATAAACACCTTAAATTTAATAATATTCATGACATTTAAACAATTTTATTAACTAGAGCCTTTTAAGTTAGAACTTAAAAACAACAAGACAATAACCGACCATGCATGTAAACCTTTTATGTTGGGATATTTTTTTAATATGAATCGAGGTGTTCTAAAGTAAGTGGACGCTTCTAATCTCGTATTCGTTCAAAATATATTTCCTTATAAAAGGATATCTCCATTCGGAATTAAAATGCATTTAATAATTATAGTTAAATTAAATTCAAATTATTATTCGAAATGCCAAAATGCCACGTAAAATTAAAAGGTACCGATAACAGGCGTTTGTAGGTGTGCTAATCCTTCCCCACACGTAACCGACTCCCGAATCCAAAATTTTAAGAATTAATCTCTGGTTGTTTTTATGGTGTCTGGTTTACCAAAGTGACCGGTGACGACTCCAAATTGTTTTCAAGATTAAATAAAGGAAAACTCCAATTTAACATGAAAACCTAATTTTTTAGGATTAAATAAATAAAAGGAAAAGTCTAATTTCAAAGATTAATCGTCAGACTATTTTCACACCTCGGTTAAAAAATGGTCACAACAGCTTGGCAACTCCGCTGGGGAGTGAATTTGAGAGTCATGCATAATTAACTAATTTTACGTGGCATTTTGGCATTTAGAATGATAATTTGAATTTAATTTCTCCAATAATTATTGGATGATTTTTTTTAGAAAGAATAGAGTTAGCTTTTGTGTGTGATATATCTATCATCATGCATAGCCTTCTACCTGGGCTTTTTTACCTTTAAGTGAGAGCGAGACATGATCTGACGTGAAACTCTCCACCTCCAAGTTTGAAATTTTGTCTTTCTTCCACTATAAATCGTGTGTTCTTCATTTTTATCATTTCAATTTCCTTCCTTCAATTTTTAAAAGCCAATTCACTTCCTCTTGACTATTTATCCATCGATTGATCCATACAACATATTCCTCAAAAATGAAGTGAGTAAATGAGGTGGGGGCAAGCCTCTATTTATAGTTAATGCCCCCTACATCCAACAGTTGAATTTAAATTACATCAACGGTCCAAATTACTCTAAATCTTTAAGGATCCCTCAAATCAAGGAAGACCATGAATTATTAATCTAAATAAAGGGAATTAATATTTACATGGCTGATTTTCTCCAAGGACTTGGTCAGCTCGAATTGGGCCAACTCAGGCCGAATTGGACGGGCCCATGATGGTGCAAAGAGTCTTTTGAGCAGCCTGATTCACACTGGTTGTACCCTGGTAGTCGCTGGTCCGCGACACAATTCACGTTTAAAATTATAAATATTCAAACTATATAAATAAATATTACAAAATGAAAATAATAAGTTTGAAATTGAAAACTAACTTTTTTCCATGGTCTCAAATGCTAGTAAACTTTCATATTGGAATTATAAAATCCAATTTAAATCCTAAAAAGAATATAATATAAAATAAAAGATAAATTAAAACAATTAAGAATCGGGTTTTCGGGATACACGTATATGTTAATTACAAACGTTTAAATTTTTTAATTTAATCACCAAAATTTTAATTATTTTTATTTTAGTCATTTTATTGTTAAATATTTAACGATGTTATGGCTAGACATCTATTTTTTAAAAAATAAGAAATGAGTCCAAATTTTTTTATTTTTGGAACCCCTTGATATTACCTTTGATTTTTCGACTTGAGAATCTTCTTCTAAATTCAATGGTGAAGAGGTGAAGAAGGAGAAGTGAGATGTTTATCACGATTCCACACTGATCTAAAAGTAAATATTGTAGATTTGACTTTTGAGTGATTTAGAATTTTATAAGTTATATAAGAAAGTAACAGAAAATGATGATTCTAACGTTGACATACAATAAAAATAAGTTTAAAATTTTCATATTTAGAGGAAAGAATATAAAATAAAAAAAATAATGTGAGTGACACGTAGCTGCTACGTTACCCTTAATTTTTTTAATTTTATTGACTAAAGTAAGAGTGGGAAAGAAATTTAAGGGATGGAATTTGTAATTCACCCTAAAATTTACTGAATTGAACGTCACCGTTCTGCAACAAGAACGAACAAACGCCATATCCATTCGTGTTGTGTCTTTCGGTGTCCCTGGAACCGCAATTGAACTGAAAAAGCTCGAGCCCGAAGCCAAAGCCAATGACCATCTCTTGTCTGAGAGTATCGTTGGCTCCATGGGTCACGAAAACTCCAAGGCCAAGACCAAGGCTTCCCCCTCCTTTGAAATCAATACCCTTTCGAATCCTTTGCAGTACTGCTCAATCTTCTGTTGAAGAAAAGGAGCCGCCCCTCCCTCTCTCCTCCTCCAAATGGGAACCTTTTCACAAGAAGAAGGTCGTCATGAGGGTCGGCTACGTTGGTACCGACTACAGAGGTCCTTATTCTCCCATTCCCTTCGTTTCTTTCATTATATAAACATAACCCAATCATTGAAATTTGTTTTGAATTTGCTTTCAACTTCATCATTGCCACTGTATTCTCCTTTTTCTTGTCTTTTACAGGTCTTCAGCTGCAGCGAGATGAACACGAGCTATCTAGTAAGCTGCTGTTTCTCACTTTCCCATCTTTCCCCCTTTACCTCATTTGGTTAGAATTAAATATATCTGTTTATGTTATAAAAATATATATTGTGTAATATCTTCTTTTTGGATAGCTTAGAAAAGGGTCTTTTTATTTTTGGTTTGGAACTTAACTAGTATGAGGTTTGGAACATGCTAAAGATTGTCTAATTTCTTCTTTTTGGATAGCTTAGAAAAGGGTCTTTTTTTATTTTTAGTTTGGAACTTAACTAGTATGAGGTTTGGGACATGCTAAAGATTGCAATGATGTAATGTAGCTGTTGAAAATGAACTGGAAACTGCCATTTTCAAGGCGGGAGGAATCCGTGACAGTAACTATGGTGATCTGCATAAAATTGCCTGGGCCAGAAGCAGCCGAACCGATAAAGGAGTAAGTTTCTCGCAAGTATTTTGCATGTGCTTGATTTGAGGTTGCTGGTACTGAAACTTGTATTATTTTCTATGGATATTTTAGGTTCACTCTTTGGCAACAATGATCTCCTTGAAAATGGAGATACCTGATTATGCTTGGAAGGGAGACCCCAATGGCATTGCTCTGGCTGAATTTGTTAACTCTTATCTTCCTGACAATATTAGAGTCTTCGGTATATTACCTTCACAAAGGTGAGAGCTTCAGCTTGTTGTTTGTTTCTTTTTAGTTTCTATTGGAATAAAGTTCCAAATTTTCATGTCATTTTATTTTGAGTTTTGCTCCAGTTTTTTACATAATTATTTCATTTTGTCCCTTGTTTTCTGTATCATTGCCGTCTTTTAGGAGTTTTGATCCTAGAAGGGAATGCAATCTCCGGAAATATTCATACCTTCTACCAGCTGAAATCATTGGAATAAAGAGTCACTTCACAGAAGCTGAAACTGAATATCATATATCAGACTTCAACAGTGTATTAAATTGTTTTGAGGTATCAGTTCGTTTTCTTTCTTTTATCCTTCTGCTTCTTGCCGTCGGTTGACTCCCATTTGCTCCTTATCAAGCTGTGTTTATTAATTGTTGTTCTCAAAGGAGAGAGCATTCTGAATGAAATTAGTTGAAAACCACCTTTAAGCTTTTGTTCCGCCTACTTTTTGCTTCACATTAGACATGTTTATTTTTAGTTCATTGTTCTCTTATGATTAATTTTCTGGTGTGTGTTTTGGCATATAATTTTTTGGGATAATTTAATACTCATTCATGTCTATTATTTCAGTCATGCTAGAAATTGTTCTCCCATCAATATTTATACCTTTTGGATACTTTTTAGGGTGAACACCCTTTCCATAATTATACTCAAAGAGCCAAGTACAGAAGACCAGTTCCTCCTAGGAAAACTGCCAGAAATGGTCATCCACCGAGAATTAAATCTCATAGAGAATCATCAACTTCCGAGTCGAATGAGAGTGATGTAGAAGAAGATCCCAGGATTGATGCAACAACTACAGTAAATAGTGAGGAAATGTCCAGTGGTATTGACGAACCTCTGGCTGGTTCTAGTGACAGTCAGGGCACTGGCTTGAAGGATCAAAAGCCCAAGGTGGTTAAAGCGAGATGGTTATATGAACCTGACGAGTTAGATAGAATAACAGCTTCCCACTTTAGAAGAATTTTTCGCTGTTCTTGTGGAAAGCTGGAGAATTCGATGGGATTTGATTATGTTGAAATTTCCATATGGGGGGAGTCTTTCGTGTTGCATCAGGTAAACCTTTTTAAATCATTGAACGAGAAAGCATATGTATGTTGATTTATTATATTTCCCGTTTTTATTACCGCAGTATGGTTCTGAAAAATTTCAAAGAAGAAAATCTTAGGGTGGCATGCACTTCTTTTTGCAAATTATTTGACAAAGTCTATAATTAAATACTGTATATTGTGCAGATCCGCAAAATGGTCGGTACTGCTGTAGCTGTGAAGCGCAAGTTGCTCCCTAGAGATCTTCTAAGTTTATCACTAGCCAAGTTCTCACGGTTTGTCCTTCCACTTGCTCCTTCTGAAGTTCTAATTTTAAGGGGGAACACATTCATATCAAGGAAGGTACCTGGTAGTGTAACAAGACCTGAAATGCTGACAATGGTTGAATCAGAAGAAATCCTCAAGGAAGTCGACAAGTTCTACGCAGCTGTAATGTTGCCGCAAGTTTCAAAATTCTTGGACCCTTCCAAATCTCCCTGGAAAGAATGGGTTGAAAATTTGGATTTTAACACGGGAATTCCCAATGCAGAATTGGATGAAGTCAGGAATGCTTGGAAGAAGTGGAAGGAAAAGTTGCCGATTAGGCAAACAACTTCTGCATCAGAAGCGAACCCATAAAACAGTGTAGTGCTCACACAAATTGGTAATGTAGTTTCCCCCCGAAAAAGCTCCTGTTTCTAAGTTGACCAACGTGTCTGTCATTTATGCTGGAAACAATTGAAAGGAGAAATAGCCTATATACCATTTTGATTTACACTTGTTAGCTTGTATTCGAGATGATGGAAATGGCCTGTCATTACTTAATTCTCTGCCGGATCAGATGGATCGAAAATCCTGAAAGTTTAGGGTATTGAAGTTAGAATTGTGGCTTGGTCAGATAACTAATTGAGGTAATTGATGCATGAAGTGAAAATCACAGAAGGTCGAAAAAGCACAAGGTTCACCGACGTTCTGCTACGGTAGGACAATGCATATCCTTTTCTATATTTCGACCTGCAAGGCTTAGAATATTTGTTAAAGTGCTAAATTTGTCAAGAGCTTCCATTGGGATTTATGGGATGAATATTTGTCAGGAATGTATCCCACCCTGTTTGTTTTCTTGTTCCTAATTGCATTTATAATGTTTGAATTTCATGATTATCTCTCCCAACAAGCAACAACTGGTCTTTAAAGATTGAACTTGGATTCTTACTTTGGAAGTGCAATTGTGCTCAACACTTGTTCATTTGATTCTTTTTTTAAACGTGCTTGTTCGATTCTTTATTGGCTTCTTCTTCCTTTCGTCTTTTACTGTTTTCTTTCGTTCTAATCTTTACTTGGATTATGGCACGGTCACTGTTTTCATGGTTGAGAATGGAGCAGCCCCTAAAACAACTTTGTTGTCATATTTTTGGCACTGGGAAATCCAGCTTGGTTGCCGCCATAGCTAATTATCTCAAGTTTGATATATATGATTTGACTTTGATGCCGAGTTAAGGTGAAATATAATTTTATTTTTAATTAAATTATAAAAATAATTAAAATTCGAATAAAATTCTAAAAATTATTAAACAAAAAACAAAGAAAATGTGGGAAAGAACTCCCTTAATTGGTTAATATTCCTAAATGAACTATAATCCTAACTAACAGACTCGTGAATCAGGATTAATCAAGGGAGTTCTTCCCCACATTTTCTTTGTTTTTTGTTTAATAATTTTTAGAATTTTATTTGAATGTTAATTATTTTTATAATTTAATTAAAAATAAAATTATATTTCATGTGAAAAGCATGTGATATTTTAGATGCGTGTCATTTAAAATATATTTTACATTTACTGTCATGTCATCACTATTAATTATTTAACGTTGTAATTTATATTCATGTTAGAAAAATAAATTATTTGACAAAAGACATAAATTAAAACTAAATTCATTTTAAATAGGAATAAGGATCAAAATGATAAATTATAAATGTAAAGGATTAAACTTATGGTTTAATTTTAATACACAAGTTTATGTAAAATTATATATTTATACAACAAACTCAAATTTTAAATTACTAAAAAATTAAAATACAAACTTTAAATTTTAAATTCTAAATATAATTTTAAATTTTAAATAATATAATTTATACCTTAAATTCTAAATCTTTAATCTCTAAAATTAAAAGTCTTCATAAACCGATCTTATTGAAGTTTTTCTCTTAAACTTTGTCCTTACGCCGAAAATTTATCTGCTTACCTTTTGCAACGGTGAAATTAAAGTCTTAAAACCCTTCTCCCCAACCCTTTTCTCTCAAACGAAGCTAAAACCCAAACGTTCTCTTTGCAAGCAAAATTAACTGCAACCAATCAAATCTCATGGCGAGTAACGGCGAAAGCTCTTCAGCACCGCCCCAATCGACGGCCGATAAGCCTGTGATTGTTAGGGTTAAGCGCAAAGTCTATCAGTCTCGTCTCGATGCTTTCTGTATGTTATTTTCTTTTCATTCTCTCTTTTATCTTACCCTTTTTTATATTTTCATTTGCTGCCAATATAAATTAAAATGCAATTTTGAAACTTTAAGGAACACTTCTGGTGTCTTTTACAGGGCTGGAAATCAATGAACGACCTTTGAAGCGCCCCTTTTCTGATTTTCAGAATCTATCGATATCTGAATCGTCCCAAAAAGGTACTCGTTCTTTTATTTAAAAAAAGAAATTAGGATTTATTGTTCTAACTTCTTTTAATTAAAATCAGGGTTTGTTGTTAATTTGCATGTTCCACAGTTTAGAAATCTTCTAAAACTGACGCGATGGTGTTGTTCTGTATTAGAGGAGTTGAAGAGTAAGAAAGTATTTGTGCAGCATGTCGATACAGTTGTAAGCTCTCGGGCTACGGTTGATATTGTGCAATCTTTTATAGTAAGTAGTGATCAAATGCTGTTAATGTGTACTGTTTATCTTTATCCTTTGGTTTTGTTAGAGTATGCTTCTTGAAGGGTTTTTTTTTTTAATTTGTCTTGTACTTCTGCAACAAAGCTCTAACTGCGGGCTTCTTTTACAGCCGAGTTCTGCTGATGCTACTGATGGTAAAACAAAGAGTCAGGAAGGCAGGCACCCTCAGAGAACTGATTATGTAATCTCTTGTTCTTTTTTGTTTCAAGCAACACAATCATGGTTGCACATAGAATCTTCTGGTGATTATTGTCTCTCCTTTATGTACCCCAATGTTCCGCCATTTTGATTTTAATGTCTGCAGCAACAAGAGCAGCTATCTAAATTCATCCAAAAGCAAGAGGTAATTTAATGTCCGGCAATAATATCCCAATTCGTTTGAAACGATAGTCATCATCATTGTTTTTGTGTATCTGATTGCATCTGTTGCTTTGTCTCCGATTCAGTATTCTGTTGAAACCTAGATTTATGAAATGTTTCAAAGCATGGAATAATGCCTTCTTGTAAACTCCAATTGTTTATACCTTCACTATCATGTTATCTTTTGTTGAAATTACAGTCATCTTAAATAATTATTATACGGGAACATTTAGTGGTGTATTTGAATGCTTCACACCAGGTAACAAACTAAAGTGGAACAAGTTGCTGGCTTGGCTATGCCTTGTTTTCATGTTTTTCTAATATGAATGTTGCCAAGGGGTTTGGATTGTTTTCACATTATGGAGTAGTTCTACAATATTTGCCTTAAGAAACTATGGGTTGATGCTATAACCTCGAGTGATAAGTTTATGGCACAATAGGGTTAAATTGCTGAAGTACCTTTGTTATAGTTCTTCCTATTTCTTCAGAAAGCTCACGGCTACATTGGTATAGATGACTGGAAATGCATGCTTTTTGTAAGACAAAAGTAAAAATTTGGCAACTGGTGTTGCTAAGAGAACCAAACTGCCCAAGTTTGTTTAGACTTGCTCTTTTCCTTATAGAAACTTGTTCATATTAATCCAAAATCTGGAGAATCTGAACAATCTTCAGAAGTTTGTCAGCATCAAGTACAATTTTAAACTGGAGCTAAGCAGCTTACTGCTTTATTTGGATCCTATGTTTGTAGTTAACACAACCAGATGTAGGAAAAAATGATTTGTTTTTGCTTTTACTTTCATATTCTTGTAGTTTATGGAGTCTGTTGTCTCAGGCAAATGAAAAAAATGCTCGTTTTGAACAAATATGGAGAAGCAGAAGAGGTAAAAACCAGGCAGTTGATGAAATGTGCCATTTCTATGATGTTGTTCGTGTCGATGTCGAGGAAAAGTCTAATAACATGCAAATTGAGTAAGTTAGTCTTAAAATTTATTTAACTTGTATGCTAAAGAATTATTGTGAAACATATTAAGTTGCCTTGATTTTTACTGTAGAGAGAGATCCTTGGAGGATCAAAAGCTTCTGTCAAGGTATTTGCCTTTATTGGAAGAGTTTATCCCTGAAGCTGTTGCCGAAATTGAATCTGATATGCGAGAATATGTGTTTGGAAAAGGTTGTAAATGGTAAATTTGATCTTTCAAATTCATATATGGTTTTTACGCATTCGGTTTCACTGGTTTCCCCTGCAATTCTGTTTCATTAAAAAATTTAGTATTATTCTGTCCTCTTTAGTCTTTAGTACATCAGTGTGGCTGATATTTGGTTTATGTTCTTGAGACCATCTGATGTGTTATTTCCTTTTCTGTTTACCATGCAGAACAATATGTGTATGACTACTACACTGTGAAGGATGACCCAGATGTAGAGGATGTTATGGCTTCAAATCCGTTCCCACTGTGAGTATATTACATTACATCACATAGTTTGTTATTTCATCTCTCTCACACACACACATTGAAACTGATGCATGGTCTTGTTGCAGGGTGCAGGTGGGCGATGAGGATTTCTATGACGTGCCATACGAGTCAGAATATTATAGTGAAGATTCAAATGGTAATCTTTAGAGTCTAGTCTCTGTCACCAAATTCTGGGGATGTTTGTTTGTATGACTTGTTTATTCTTTTTGGTTTTTTCAGCTGAAGATAATCCAAGAAATGATTATCCTGATGAAATATCTGATGAGGAAGAAGAGGAGGGGGAGGAGAGGAGGAAGATGAAGATGAAGATGCGGAGAGTAAATCCTCTAGCAGTATCAAGTCTTCAGAAGCTGGGAGCCTAGGAAGCTATGATGAAGAACTTTATGAAGTTGATTCTTGTGGCGATGCTGATTATCTTGGTCATGGTAATAGTGATTACAATACCGACGGTGAAGATTGGAGATGGTCTTACAGATGAAATCTGGGCTTTGTTGGCAAGTAGAGAGTTATTTGTTCCGAGATCATGTTAGATCACAGATTATTTTGTTTTATGTTAAAACTCTGTTCATAATAGATCCAAGAGACCTCACCTTAGAGGAATTATGTAGTTATGATCATTGCTAATTATATCATACTTCTGGTGTTTTTTGTGGCTCCTACTGAACTCTTGTATTCTCATTTTGTACTCAACGTTATGTTATTAAGCATGATGAACAGTGTGAAGGCAATGTTGATCTGCAGAGAGAATTCTCAACTCTTCGCATCATTGTTTCGCTGGAAGCCAAATTCATACGCCACTTTTTGTTTAGTGTGTGGCGTGGGCATTCGATCGAGTTGAGTTAAAAAAAAATTAGTTAGTCGAGTTAAAGAGTCATATTTTGTAATTTAAATTTTATCTGAAATTTTTTCGATTCAAATCGAGTTTACAATTTGTCTAAATTTAATTTTAAACATTTATAATATTAAGGTACTAATTAGTTTTAATTTAAATAGTTTTTTTATAACCATGTACAATACACATATATTTCTTTGTATTTTTCATATATGATATATATATATGTTAGACATAATAGAGAGACTCGATTCAAACTTGAAAACTGTTACACTAATTACTAAAAATTTTGAGTTATTCAAATTTATATTTTATAATTTAAACTTTATTTGATTTTTTTCAAGACAATTATTTTCTCAATGAACCAAGTCGAATAATTCAATTTTTTTGAGTTTAGTTTTGTCCACCCCTGATGCCCTAACACTATCATTCCTCTTTAATAAATCAAATCAAATCTTTTTTTTATAAGGAAGAAACATGTTATTGTTTAAATCAAACTATCTGAATAGTCATTAAATTGTAGAAATGATTTTAATTTGATTATCAAACTATGATTTTTTTCAATCAAGTCACTTAAACTATTTTGATATCAATAAGTCGATGATCGTTAAAAGTTAACACAAATATTGTTGTGATAGTTAAGTAAATTTGTATAATTATATATTTGATCCTCATTATTTACACATCCTATGAATTTGGTCACGATTTTAACTTAATTAAATAAATTTAGTTCTTCGATCAAATTATGATTTGTGTCATCATCTGATTTATGAAAATTGCTCTTGATTTTAATTTATTTAATTAATTTTTTATCCAATCAAATAGTAACATGTGTCAATCTGTAATCACTAATTTTGTCCGGGAAGGACCTGTTTTTTATTTTTGTTTTTGTTTTCAATAATGGGTTAATATATGTGATTACTATTTTAAAAAATATGGGTTTTGTTTACTTTTATCCTTCTATTAAAGCATAATAAAATCAAAATTCTATTAATTACTTACTAGTTCTATTTTAGTTAAGCATTTATATATATCTAAGAGTTGTTATTTGCTATCATATTATGCTATTTATTATTATATTGTATGTTATGTTTTTAAAACAAAAAAAAACACCAAAAAATATTACTAGTTAAGTATTGACAATCTTGTATTATACTAGTCTTTTATATATATATATATGTTGCTATTTAGTATCATAATTTGCCATATTGTTATCCAAACAAAAATTGCTACCACATTAGATGTTCTATTATTACTATAGAAACCAAAATATATAAATTAAATAAAACTCAATACGTATAAATAAAAGCCCAACTGTTTATTTACATCAGTCCATTTACATTTAAAAGAAACATAATATTACATATATTAAAAGCTCATTAATATAAATAAAATATAAGGCTCAACAAGCTTAACCAAAACCCTAATTTGGTTCACTCTTTTGTCTGCGCAGCCACCCCTCCCAGCCGTTAGATCTGGGATAGATCTAACGGCCCATGATCAAAGGAGTGTCCTTCCAAATTTCCCATACGCCCACGCGTGACCTTTGGCGTCACCCACGCGCTTGTGCAACCCACGCACTCGACTCCTCGGCTTCTCAGGCCGCGCCATCTCCTCGGCTCCCAAGCCACGTCCGAATGCTTCCGACGCTGCCATCTCTCCTTGTCGGCTTGCAGCCACCAGCTCCTCTGGTCTCCTCCTCCTTACGAGAAGCCACAACACACAAAAGAGAAAAAAAACAGAATGTCATAGACATATTTCAACATCATTTCAGGGGGCACACCAACAATTTCAGTATAGCAGATGAATATAGACAAAGAATTACAGAAAAGAAAGGGGCAACCAATAAAAAATTTCTATTCGATTTTTCTTTATTTTCAAATTCATGTAATTTCAGCTATATAAACAAAAGCCAAACAGTTGTAACCCTAATCGCAAAAAAAAAGAAAAGACTTCAAAGCAATACAAAGAGCATTTTCAAAGGTATATCCATCTTCTACTTTATATTTTCAAAGCATATAAATGAAAAAAGAAAGAGTTTAAGGTTTTCCCTTTTTTTTTACCTTCGGAGCCGGCGTTTTCTCGCGTCGTGGTTCGGCTCCGCCCACGTCAGTGACAAACCCTTGGTCATCTAAACTGTATGAGTGAAGCAGCAAGGGCTGGGGTATTTCAAAAGTGGTTTTTGAAACTGTTTGAATCTCGGTTTTTAAGATTTTAAAGGTGAAAGTGGCTCGGTTTTAAAAAAAGGTTTTAGATTTAGGTTTAGAACGTGAAAAGGGTTGGTTTTGGGCTGGTTTTGAGTCTGCCAGCCGACACAATGGTGTACGGCGAATAAGTCGCCGAATTCTGGAAATACAACCAAAATATGGGTTTGGGGATGAACACACGACAGTGTTCATCCCCGCTTTGGGAGAAAGGAGAGAACGAGAAAAGTTTAGGGGTTATCGAAAATGGCCAAAAGAGGCTAACCCTCGGCCGATAGGGTTTTTTTTATAGCGGATAACATTTTAAAATTAGGTAAATTGCTTTTTTAAATCCCTCCTCCTTAACCTAATTACGCTGGCGGTCTTTTCACATGGGTAAATCACCGTATTAATCCCTCCGTGTGGGCTAATTACGATAGTAAGGCATTCTTCCTTTATAAATTACACCCCAGATCCCTGTCTTTTTAAACTATTTTGCAATTTCGTCCCTTTTTTTATTCAAACTGGTTTTTCTTTAAATATAGTCCTTTGATTTAGTTTCTTTACAATTTTATCCATTTTCCAGTATCATGTTGCTTCATGCTTTAATTTCCAGTTTTGTTGTTTAATGTGTTGTTCTTGTTGAAATTAGTAGATCCTTTGATTTGTTGTTGATAAAGAATGCTTCTTGTAGTTATAGTATATGTATTATATTATATAGTATACGAATATTTCATATATAATGTTTGACTTTTACATAACATATAGTTTCCTTTATAATACATATAATATATAGTTTTACATAGTATATATAATATATAGTTCTTATATGATATATATAGTATATGTTTTTTTTATAATATATATTATATGTGGTATATATAATATATAGTTTTTTAAAATATATAATATGTAGTTTTTTTTATATATAATATATGTTCCTTTTTCATATAATACATATCATATAAGGTTTTTTTATACATAATACATAGTTTTTTATAATATATAATACAATGTTAAATATATATAATATATTTTTAATATAGAATATATAGTAAATATATTTATATTTGTATGCTTGGGCTTAGGGTTAGCTTTAGCTTAGTGGGCCTTGGGCTTAATTTTTGGGTTTTGAGTTGTTAAGTTAGTTTTAGATTAGAATTAGACAAATTAATTTAATTAGTTTAGGATCGTGTGCTCGTCTCATAGGGACACGATCTTTAAATTAATTAGATTAATTTAGGATTAGCCTTAGTTAGATTAGGGTTCGAATCGATTTAGTGAATTTAAATTTACCATTGGCTTATTGGGATAAATGTTAAATTTATTAAATTAGTTGGACATCTCTTAATTACTTTTAGGATAAAATTAACATGGAAATTAGATTGACATTTAAATTAAAACCATTATTGACTAATTTGATTTACTTTAAATAGTATTCTTGGCTTATTGGAATACTAGTTTAAAAACGATCGAATTAGTTATCATGTTACAATATAAATCATAATTTGTTAGTTTTTTAGTCTTTTAGGGCTAATCAATTTAGGTTTAATATTAGATTCACCTAATTAATAACTAGATCACTAATTGGATCTTCCATAACTTGGGCCTTATAGGTTAGGGCCTTAGGCGGGCTTTTGCGTGTTTATCTTTAATCTTTTGTTTGTCATCCCTTAATTGTCATTCATGGGACCCTTTATCTCGAGTAAATTAATTTAATTCAAAAAGTGAGGTATCTATTAATTTCGATATTTGTGTCATAACAGTCCGAGCTCAAAGGATGTTGACCAAATATTTGAATTAATCATTACCGTCCCAAGTTAAAATTAAAGGTTGATAAGATCATCACATCATATTTTAACTGTTTGCACCATGCATAAAGGTGACGTACGAGATTCGAACCATAATCTAACACGACAGTCAGGCTTATATGATGTCGATTTAGTTTGTGGTTCGGTGTATCGCCAACCTTATTAATTAAATGTCCAATTAATTTGAACCACTAACTTGATAAAACCCGTGTAATTAAAGTCAAATTTTTAATTAAGTATGCTGAGTTAAATCAATTCAAATTCCAACAAATTCTATCAATTTGAAAGCGACAAATATTCAGGTACCGATTCCCGAGCGTGATGGGTACTAATCATTCCCTACGCGTAACGAACTCCCGAACCCTTTCATAAAGAAGCTTTGGTTTTCTATGGTGTCCGGCCCACCCTATCCAGGTGGCGACTCTAAGTTTTTATCAATTTTTAAAAAGAGAAAAATTTCAAAAGTAATTCCCTTTTAACCAAGATTTCAAAGAAACCGAACCTATGAAACTTATATTTGTTTTAAGAAAGAAAAATAGGTCGCTATACAAACTTAACCAAATATTGAACTTGGTTTAGTGATAATACATTCATTTATCCTAATTGCCTCGATTTCGAACCTTTCAATCCTATTTTTACTTTCTTTAATTTTCATCAATAATATAATCTTTAAACGTGTAGTCAACCCTTGATCAACAACAACGATTGGTGCTCTTATTAACCATGGGCTGCCTCAGGGAAGCAATGGACCCTATCATTCTTTTATTTAGATTAATTCAAATTGCAAACTCCTTAATCCTTACGTTTTCTTAGCGTTAATATTCCGTGTTGGCAATTTTGGAATTGAAATTCGCATGCTTTGGAATCTCAGCCCTTTTCATGTTCAATAATAGAAGCCGAGTCTAATATTTTTTCCTTTTTTTTCCCCGTAAGTACGAGTCTCAGACAAAAGTTGCCAATGACAACTACTTCAGCTCTGATATATCCGGCGAATACGCCGATCCCGATTGATCTGTTCGTACTCAAGAAGCACCCTGGTCTCCCCCGTGGCGTCCTGGGATTCGCTGATTCTTCTGGCAATATCGTTTACAGGGTCAACCGTCAATGTTCCAAATCGGCGTCGTACGACAAGGCCGTCCTCCTTGATTCCGCCGGAAATCCTCTGTTCTCTCTCTACTCTCATCATGTTAGTTTCTCGATCTATGCAAATTCATCAAATTGATTCTATTTTATTCATTTGTCCCTTACTTTGGTTGATTAGAAAGTAGAAAGTCCTTACAAGTTGGAAGATTAAATCTGGTCGTAGTTGTTGAACTTCTTATTTCCTAATTGTAAATGCTTATATATGTTTCCTGGTTAAAGGATGGGTCTTGGCAAGGTTTTAAGGGTGATGATGGTGAGAAGGATCTGATATTCAAAGTCCAGAAGATAATGACTAAGTTAACGAGAACCGAACTGGAGGTGTTTCTTGTTGCTGAGAATCAAGGAGAGCTAATTTGTGAATTCAAGGTCATAGGCTGCCATTTCCAAAGATCTTGCACAATCTACAAAGGTGATTCCATTGTGGCTCAGGTATAATGTGTAATCCACTCTCGTTCCGATTTTCAAACTAATGCGTCAATGAACCGAATTAGTCCACTTCTTTTCCTGCAAACACACCTTGGGGTATTGTTGCTATGTGCCTATGTCCCTTTTATGATTTTTTCCTTAGCACACTAAATGGCTTCTATTTAGAACTATATTTACAGCCTTGGATGTTTGTCCTATGTCCAAGTTTGAAATAGCTATACTACAGAGGAGATCATTGAGGCAGGGATTCAAATAGTGATCTGCTACCGAATAGCGATAGCGACACTGTCCGAAACTGTTGTTACGGAAAATAGCAGTCTGCAATGACCACAATAGCATTTGTTATGTCCGCAACCGCGATAAAACACCGAGACCGAAAACGCGGCTGCAATCGCAATTTAAATCCCTTCATTGAGGTATACTGTAGTCGTCTTATCATAGCATCAATTCCTTTTTCATTTCCTGTGTTGGGACTAGAAACTTGTCTCACATGTGGGATATAGGATTCCTGTTGATAGTCTTCTGAAGAGCAACGAGAGTTGATATCTTTGGTTGCGCTCCAATGCTTAAGTTAGCAATTATAGGATCTGTTCTTTTTCCTTAATCCTTGATCCTTGGTAATAACCGGGATCTGTTCTCTTTCGATATGTGAGCCTTGTCTATATGCGCCGGAAAGGCTTGTCTTGGGCTTCCGTTCCATTTTGTTAATGGGTATAACAATACTTTTGTTGGTACTTGGTTCCTTAATCCTTGTTATGTTCCTCTACTTTAAGTATGTTACTTGTTCATACACTATAGGTTCCTTTTTAATACTTTCTTTGTAGTACCAGCGCTGCACATTTTTTGCATTCTAACTCTATGTTTTCACTAATGCAGACCAGTCTTATGCACAAACTACGGCAGATTTATGTTAGCAGGAGTAAATTTCAACTGACCATTTTTCCTGGCTCGGTAGATCCTTCTTTGGTTGTTGCACTCGTGGTAATATTCTTGTTTAGTGGTCCCAAGAAATTCCGAGTTCTGGATAAATTTCCCATATCTGTATGAAGTTTGTAAAAAACTCAAACAGAGGTAAACAATCGAAAAACCCAAAACTGGAGGGAGAGGATGGTTAGATATCTCTTTTAGGCATTTTGATATTCTTTTGTGATGGTGTTGGAGTTTCAGGGGATCATGCAGACAGAAGATGACTAAGGATTATTTTCTCAAAAATCAGGATGAAGAGGGAGATGGTAGCTGTGATGAAAGTGTGTGATGGTGGGCGACTGGCCATCATTGTGGCAGCCGTGCTGACAAAGAAACTTTTGGGAGGAAGATAATGCATAAGCTGTTTCTATGGAGGGCATTGTTTCAGTTTTACTGAGATGGATAGGCACCTTTAATATTTTTGTTTTGTTCAAGTTAAGTCTTTCATTCTCAGCAGAGATAACGAGTCAAAAGGTGGTTACTGAACCCACGAATGAGAGCCTTCCCTTTCCCTGGCTTTCTTAGCAACCCCTTCTTCTGGTTTGTTCTGTTTCCTAAAGACACGACAAAGCTCCAGTCACTACAGTTTGAAACAGTTAGAAGAACCTCGCCAACTATGGACTCAATCACCTACGTCTTGCATCCCTTTCTGTTGATGCCTTTGATTAATGCTTCTCAGTCTGACTCTTAAGATTATATTCTACCATCCTTTTGCAGCTATAAGATTGGAACCTAGCCTTAAAGCAAGAGCTATAGCCACTAGTGCTGGCAAAACGCACACTAGTGCGTCGATTCCAATATTTCCGTTGCTGTTCCTGGCGATAGCAGTAATACCAGCCATCTCAGATTGGATTAGGAATGCGGCATTGCAGTTGACTTTGATAAGCCGTGGAGGTGGTTAGTCATAGGCCTTTGGTTGGAGCCTGCTCCTTGAGTGAGTTCTCTTGGCACCTAAAGAAAGCCTCAATCCGCATCACTATCAGGTCATCTGTCCTTCCTTTCAAACGTCAACCTGTTGCGTGCCTTCCCAATTCCCAACGTTTTGGAGCATTTGATTCATCTCAACTGTCAAGGTAGTCAGAATTAGTCAATTTTTTGATTGATGAAAGATGCTACTAGTAGAAAATGGACTTGTTTATAAGAGAGGAATGGGAAAGTAGAGAACGGACAATTGTTTCACCAATTGTTTAAAATGTTCATCGAATTTAGAATCTAAGAAGTGGTCTCAGTGGAAAAAAGAATGGTGTTCATCCTAAAGACTTGGGTTTAAATGTTTGTCTACAAGGTGTGTGTATTGTTAAAGAATTAAGACTTAAGAATATGTATGAACAAATATTTATATTGTAATCAACTTAAGACTAAATATTGCTACCAGATTAGAAGAGGTCTGAATTTTACTTCAACTTTATGTTCGCTTAGAGTAATCATGTATTCGCCCCATATACGCAATATTATCATGCAATTTTTTATATTTAATAATAATAAATTTGTATAAGCTCATATACACCTGCAAACTAAATTACTTGAACTCGGATTATTGTGTAAAACATGTCACTCTCTACTATTAATATCACTTATTGGGTTAATATTAAAATATGTATTATATCTTATTTAGTAATTGGAAATTTTATAAAATATCATTGAATTTCTAGAAGGTGTTTAGTGAAACCACATAATAACTTTCTAAGATTTTAATCAATGTTTTCTGATGTATATCAAATGTCTTAAAAGTAACATTTTCAACATTGACATAATGTTCTCCCTAAAAAAGCATTGACATAATGTGAGAGTACCAAACACTACCTAAGATAAGAAAAAATTGGTTAAATGATATTTTGACCCAAAAGTTATATCTCATTATCACTTTGGTACATAAAGAATTTTTTAGTTTAATTTGATCATGGACTTTTCAACCATAATACACGTTACATAATTTATTTTTCGTTACAAAAAAAATTGTGGCACAAAATAAATATTAAATTTGAAAAAAAAAAAATCATAAACGATTCAAAAAAAATCTAAATGGGTTAAATAAAAGTAAAATACTTTGATACACAAACTTGTGTAAACTTTATACAAGCCTTTTAATTTTAGGGTTTTAGGTTAAGGTTTAGGAGTTTAGTGTGTAGGGTGTAGAATTTAAGGATTATGGTTAGAATTTAGAGTTTAGGGTTTAAGATTTAGGTTTTAGAGTGTTAGGGTTTGGAATTTAGGTTTTAAATTTTATAGAAGGGTTGTGTTAGGATGATCAATCAATGGTGAAAGTGGCCAAGAGGGTGAATTGACAATTAAAAAGATGTGGATGCAAATTGAAAAATAAGAAGATTGAGATACAAGGAGTTATAGTGGTTCAATCTTCTAACAAGGTTTATATCCACTACCTTAGCTTCCCACTAAGAATTTTCCTAAATTCACTAAGAATTTTTCCTTTTTTCTAGGCTCAAGAGAAAACTTTTTTACAAACTCAAAGTTTTCTATCTCAAAGCTTTGAGAAAAACTCTCTTTTACAAGAAGATTTTTAGCAAACTGAAAATCCCTCAAAGGTAATGTGTTTGCCCAAATACAAGTTACTCAGACCCAATACTTGAATAAAATTGAATACAAATATGAACACTCAAGTGGGTTACAAAGATATGACTCTAAAAGCTAAAAGATTGTTGGATAATTGTTTGAATGCTTAAGTCACTAGTTGTTGTTGTAGCTTTGGAGACTTGTTTATATACCCCTCATTGATTTCTAACCGTTTGGGCAGTTGAGATCATTAATATAACCGTTGGAGTGCATTTTTCCCGCAATAAATGTTGTCTACCAACTCTCGATATCGGTACGCGAACTTCCGTATCTATACCTGCTATAAGAAGAAAGCGCCGTAGTACAAAGGGATATCGATACACGGGAGGGCGTATTGGTACGAAGAGTGTGCTTTACAAAGGGGTATTGGTACGGACTAAGCCGTATCGGTACTAGTTTTGCTCACTGAAATCTGAGAAAGTTGAGAATGGAAAAAAGTTTCGGTACATCGTAGGGCGTATCAGTACATTATAATAACTTTTCAAATTTATGGTTCCAATAAACTGACAAGGCAACAGTCAAAAAATTTATTACCAAAGATCTTGAAAATCTTAACACCCTGTATCAGTACGCATAAAGTTGTACCGATACTCAAAGGCCATTTGGTTCCCAGGTATGAATGGCGTACTGATACGACTACACATGTGTCGGTACTCAAAATCCATTAAGTATAAAAAAGTTTTTAGTAGCTAAATTCGTATCGGTACGACCAAAAGTGTATCGATACACCTGGACCAAATTTGGTTATTTGAGTACAAAAACACTTAGAAAATATTTGGGTTTTAGTTTTTGACTTAGAAACAATTTGAAGTTCGAATCTTTGTCATTTGTGAGTCTTTTTGAGTACTTAAAAATTTATCCAATTTTACAAATTGATCCTTGAAATTCTTGTTATATCAAAATCAAATATTAGTTTTACAGGTTGTGTAAATTTTTTACACAACTTGTGTATTAAAATATAACCATAAATAAAAAGTGTGGACTTTTGTATTTTTATATTTTTTAAGATTTTTTTAAGATTTTAGAATTTAATATAGTCCCACTAAATTGAGTCACATGTTGACTTTTAACGAACTTTTAAGAAGAAAAAGTTATATGGTGTAAAATAATTTAAATGACGAGTTTGTTCTTAAAAAGTTAACTTTTGTTTTTGTTGGAAAACTAAAAAAGGATAGAAAAGTGAATTCATGTTAAAAAGTTTGTTGAATTTTTTAAAGTGACATTTTAACTAAGATAATTTTAAAATAAAAAAGTGACACAATTAGTAAGATGAAATGAGTATATTATATGTCATGTAGCACGTTTCTAAAGTGTCACATGATTTTTTATAATAAAAAAATAACATGCATAATAGTTAAAAAAATTAGATATCAAATTAAATCACAAAATATACCAAATAGATATTCAGGGCTAAAATACCATTTATCAAAAAAAAAATGTTTCGGGCATTTTAAAATTTGGGAGACAAAATTTGAAAGGATTTGTAATTAGAGATGTACATCAATTGGGTTACATCAATCGTTTAATCAAACTCATTCTATCCAAGCTGAAACAATTATTTTATTATTTTAAAATTTCAAATTATTTATAATATCACGTGTAATGCTTGTACTTTAACAAAATATTCAATGTAGTACATGTTTTTTTTTAATATTTAAGGTAGTATATATTTCCTTTGACAAAGTGTCCAATATAAGACATGCAATTTGGTCAAATATCTAATGTGACATTTATACTGTTAAAGTGACCAATATTGTAGCTATATTTTGTTAAAAATGTTCGATATAATACATGAACTATCATTTCATGTGTTATCATGCATGGGTTAACACCATTTTAAGTGTCTTGAACTATCATTTCATGTAGTCATAGTACATGAGCTAAAATTGTTAGTAAGTTCCAAAAACAATCAATGAAAATTTATAGACATTATAATAAGAGAAAATATTTTATATATTAGTGATAGAAAATTTATTTTTCACAAGCGAGTCTAGTTTAGGATTAATATGTTTAGTTTAGGGTTTAGGGTTTAGAGTTAGAATGTAATTTTTAGAGTTTAGAGATTAAAGTTTAGGATTTACGATTTTAAGGCTAGAGATTTAGATTTTAATTTTCAAAATAAAATTATGCATGCTTGTGAAATATTTTTTTCTTATGTTCAGTACATGAAATTATACCCCTTATAAATAATATACTGAATAATAATTCAAGTACCACGTTAGATTTTTGTCAAAGTGTATGTATAAGATTAAATATTTTTTCAAAGTAAAAATATTATATTAAAAATTTTAAAAGTATATGTGTCACATTAAACATTTTATCACATTCTAACATGATGTAATTCATGTAATAAATTGATGAATGAAAAAAAATTAAATCTATGATATTGAAAAGTTGAGTATAGTTTATGTATCAAATGAATATTTACCCAAAAAAAATATAACATTCAGGACCGTGCGACTGTAAAAGAAAAACCCCAAATATATTTGATTTTTCCGGTAGGCAATATAGCTAGCTCCTCTTTCTTCTTATTACACTGTTTCTCAGCTAGCAAACCAATTCCTTCTCACATCTACGCGACGGTGTCGTTTTTCAATCCAAGTACAGAATAGGCTTAATAGGTGCCCAAATTATGCCTTTTTTTTCCAATTAGGCGCTCAAACTATTTTTCGGGCCAAATAGGTGCCTAACGTTTCATTCTGTAACTCATTTAAGGTTCTCCGTTAAATGCCATGTGTCACTTCCTGAAAAATCTAAAACTATATTAAAAATAAATAAAATTAATAAAATAAAATAAAAATATATATATCTTAAAATTTTCAAATATTCTCAAAATAGTCTCCAAATCCCTAAATCCCCTAAATCTGACCACTCCCGCCGGCGGCGGCCGCGTTGTCGGCGATGGAATGAAGTGCCCCCCCTCGCCAAACAACTTACATGCCGTTCGTCGCTCCTCCTGCCGCCGTTCGTCGTGAATCGTTCAAAAGAATCATTCGACAATTTCGTCAATTCGTACGACGTCAGTCAATTTCTGACGGCGAGGTGGGGGGAAATGGTCGTGATGGTCCGATGACCGATGTGGTGCGCGACAGCGTGGTAATCGGCCCAAATCGAGATTTAGGTTTTGAGGGTTTAGGGATTTTGAAATTTGGGGGTTGTTTTGTACAATCTAGAAAATTTAGAGATTTTTTGAAAACTAATAAATTTTATTTATTTTTAATATAATTTTGGATTTTTCTGGAGGTGACATGTGTCATTTAACAGTGAAAATTAATAAAGAACCTTAAATAGGTCACGGAATAAAATTTTAGGCATCTATTTGGCCCGAAAAATAGTTTGGGCAGCTATTTGATGATTAAGCCTACAGAATAATAGGGAGACAAGAGGGTGACGGAGCCAGGAGCAAGGTGTCAAGGCCATCTCTTGTGGTACTACGATTTTGCCTTGACAAGCCCGTTTGGGACCGAGCAAAGGCGAACCGTATGATGATTTGAGCAATCCCTAAGGAACTACCAAGTCAAAGATGCAAGTCGGGATGCTTTGGGAAGGCGATGGTGACCCTGTCTAGAAAGTGTCCACGTTTGGTACGAAGCAACGTCTACTTGCATCATACTTAGTAAGTTTATTTAGCTCTTTATTGGGAAGTGGTCTGGTGTTGGGTCTCCCCCTCGCCATGTGCTAGCAGCCGAGCTACCTTGGTGTAAGTGACATTCTTCTAGGCTCATGTGGGGCCTAGGTGTGGGGGCATTGGGGCGAAGTGGATGGCACAATGTCTTTCTAGGAGGATCTCTTAGGGACGGTTCGAGGTCAGAGGCCCCCATATCGCGCTTGTCGCGGATGTCGGGGGTTGGCACCTAGCATTCGCTCGGCCCTACAGGATACGATATTTGATGGGCGTGTTGCCTGACAGATCATGAGACGACGCTTCCGAGAGAAGTCCATAGATTTGGACGTGATAAAGGTTGACTTGTCTGGGATGAGTCCCTTTCAAGTGCTTATGGCATGCCGATTCGGGTCTAGACGGCATGACCGTAGCAGTTATTATCAGAGCGAAGCTTTTTGTGCTGGGTTTGTTGAGCATTCTAGACAGATGGTGTCCCCTTTTGTCGAGTGACTCTACACCAAGCGCTCCTATAGGAGGGGTAGGCAGGGTAGGATGATGTCGGTGGACCTCATGCCAAGCGCTCTCATGGATGGAGTAGGTATGGTGGTCTGGCTTTATGCCGAACGCTCTCATGGTTTGATTAGGTAGGGTAGGATGATGTCGATGGACCTCACGCCAAGCGCTCTCATGGATGGAGTAGGCAGGGTGGTCTGGCTTTACACCGAGCGCTCTCATGGATTGAGTAGGCAGGATGGTCTGGCTTTACGCCGAGCGCTCTCATGGATGGAGTAGGCAGGGTGCTTTGACTTTACGCCAAGCGCTCCTACGGGTGGAGTAGGCATGGTGGTTGAGAGTCGCGCCGAGCCCTCTCACAAAGGGAGTAGACAGGGTGACCCGATTTCATGCAAAGTGCTTCGTCGTGTGGAGTAGGCAGGGTGGTTCAAATTCACATCAAGCGCTTTAACATGTGGGGTAGGCAGGGTAGTATGATTTCACACTAAGCGATTTAACATGTGGGGTAGGTAAGGTGGTCTGATTTCACACCGAGCCATCACCGTAGTGATTACCGCAATGAGATCTTGTACAACACAGAAGTGCATGGTTATTATCTACAACACAGTGGTGCCTACTTCTTATTTCAGTGCAGAGGCACTTATTACTCTGCAGCACATAGGTGCATGATGGTGAGCTTTGGCACGGTGGTGTCTAATTTGTTACCTAAGCGCAGAGGCATGTATCAATCCTTGCACAGTGGTGCCGATTGATTAAAGCACAGAGGTGTTCAATCACACTTTGAGGCGCAGTGGTGCCCGTGGTTTATTAAAAGCACATAGGTGCTCAAGCATTTATTTTCGCACAGAGGTGACCATTTCCTCAAAGCACAGAGGTGCTTATTTTGATTATTAAAGCACGGCAGTGCTCCCTTTGTAATTGGCTTAAAAGTGTCCAATTACTTGGCTTAGAGGTTCCCATTGGCATTATTACACTATAGTGGAATCAGTGCATACGCAGTGTCTGACGTTAACCACTGTTGATAGCACAGTGGTGCTCTTCAGTGTTGAAATCGAAGCATATGCGGTGCTCGATCTTGGGATAGCATAATGGTGTGCTCATTGTTTGTTTCTTTGTGGCTTAGCAGTGCTTGCTTGTTACTGTGCGCAGTGATGCTTGTAATGTGTTGCACAATGGTGCTTAACTTTTTTTGTGGCGTGGTGGCGCATTTGAACTCAAAAGCACAGTGGTGCTCCTTTCATATTATGGCATAATGTTGCTTATGTGTTTGAAGAGTACAGTAGTGCCTTCAGAGAAAATTGAGGAAGCCGCGGTGTGCCTTCCGAGTGTGCAACGAAATTTAGCGTGTGTGGGTTGTGGCTAAAGCTCACTTTATTCCCCTCGACGAGGACGTCGATAAATAAAGTGGGGAGGATGGCATACGGCAAAGCGAGCTGAGTAAGAGACAAAGACTCACGAGTAATGAAGAGTACGTGACGGATGAAGGCTGACTTGTCTAAAATGAATCCCTTTCGAGTGCCGTACGGCATGTCGGTCCGGGCTTAGACCGGCATCACCGTAACACAAGGCACGCCCTTCAAGCAGCAGGTTTTCCTATATTTTCATCTACTTTTCCATTTCAATTGATAAATTTCGCTATTATTTAACAAATTAAATCTTTTTTTTCTTTAACATATGTGCTGATTATCTTTACCTTTACGACTGTTGGATGGCAGCCTTGCGGCTTCTCTATTGCCATCGAGTTCGGCTGCCGCGGCAGTGGGATTTGGCGGCTACGTCGGTAGCTCTCGGTTTGATTCCACTCTCCCCACCGAAGTTTCCAATCCTCTTTTGGTATTCAATTCCTCTTTACCGCCAAAAGTTTTGTATCTTAATTGATAAAGTTAGCAGCAATTTATTCTTCCAATTTGATGTTGATGAATCGTTTTCAATTGAGGGATATAGATAGTGAAGTGGCACAGCACTTGAAAAGGCTGGCAAGGAAGGATCCTACTACCAAGGTAGTAATATTTTCTTGAATATTTGTGATGAACTCTAAACTTTTTGCAAGTTACACTTTGACGTGTCTTAGTTTTTCGGTTATCAGATTTTCGGCTTTAGTTCCCAAGCTTTGATTACTGTGATCATCTTTTCATTTAATAATCAATTGAGTATATCTTCAAGGTCGAGGGAAATTCTTTTTTTCCTTTGCTAAGTTATAACTTATAACCTGCACAATTTACATGTAACGACCCCAGCTTCTTGTTCATTAACAGCTTAAAGCTCTGGCATCTGTCTGCTCTGCTCAAGCAGAAGCCTGGAAAGGAAATAGTTCCGATCATTCCACAATGGGTAAGATTTTATTCTTTGCATTTTACTTTTCTTTGTAGATGCATCAACTGAGTTGCACTCAAAAACCTAGTTTCTATAATTTCCTAGTGTTGGCATGGTGAAAATTCTGAACTTCACCTTCATGATGAGAGAAATGAGCAAAGCGGTCTACATGAAAATGTTTCTGGAATTGGTTAGTAGATATTGAAGTCTAAAATAATTACTCTTAATGTGATCGCACAAATCACCAGAACATGAAACTCTGATATTGTTGAACTTAAAAGAGTGGTTGATTGTTAAAAAAAAATCATTTAAACCAAAATAATACTTATTGATGCAAATGTTTTTCATGTATACTTCAGTTTTTCAACCCTTAAGCTTGGTTTAATATGTTCAAGTATTTCTATGCTCTCCCTCATACAGGCATTTGAATACAAGAAGCTACTGCTGGACTAGAATCGAGAGGTTCGACGAGCTACTCATGAAACAATGACTAATCTTGTCACTACTGTCGGGTTTGAACTTCTTCCACCCCCTCCTTTATGGCTAATGAATATTGTTTTCTTACCTTCTTGTGTATGACAACTTAATGAATACATTGTAGTGAAGAATGTTGATCAATCATGAAGGCTTTATCCAATGAACGTTGGAAGTCTAAAAATTTTGGTCTTTGTGATGCTTAATTGTGTGCGTCTTTTGTTTGATATTTTGGAAACAAATGCAAAGCTCAAACAACGATGTTTTGAAAAATGATTTTCATGGAAGTTTAGAAACTGATACAGTTATAAGCGTTATTTATTTAGAAAGATCATGCCTATTGAGTCAGAAGAGGTGTGACATATGGAAGATGATAGAACAAAGAAAAAGGAATTGTTATTTTCCTTCACATTTCCTAGTAGAATCATTTAACTGTTTTTGTTATGCAATAAAAACTTGGTTGTCTCAATTTGATGGCATGTTTTCTCAGAAGAGATTTGGCACTGCATTTGAAGTCCTTGATGGGACCATGGTGGTTCTCTCAATTTGATCCAAGTTCTGAAGTTTCCCAAGCTGCTAAGCATTCATTGCAGGTTTGAATCAAATTCATGTTTTCTGAAGGTTCAATCCTCTTGGCATCCTATAAGCTGGTAGCCTATGCATCATGCATGTAGCGTAGTTGTAATTTTTGAACATTTTAATATGCTAGGATGCGGTGGGCTTTGAACAGTTGGTTTTCTTTATTTAATCATTTGGTTGTAAACAACGGGCTGCCTTCCCTGCTCAGGAAATGAGATTAGATGCTTTAATCTTATGCACAAATGAGGTTTTTATGTATTTGGAAGAAAATTTGAAGCTTACTCCACAAACTTTGTCAGATAAAGCCGTTGCTTTGGATGAGTTGCAAGAGATGCACCAGCAGGTATGCATTGTTCGGTTCTGGATATGGTTTTCTTAGGGACAAATGTTCAACTCCATATTATTCAACCTTTTCAGTTGCGATAATTATCTCAATATAAACTCTTCTTTTGGTTATTTTCTGCTAATTTTTTTCTGTTAATTTAATTCTTGGCCGAGTGGCATCGTTTATTTTGAAGATCTATGATTATGTGGGTTTTTGGGGCTTCCTAGTGGAAAGTTATGTGCTTATTTTTTTCTTAACCACCTCCAACACTCTCCAATCCTTGAGGATAACTAACAGAACATGCACATTATATGTTTATTTGTGCATAAATGCTTGCATGAGGGTACAAAATTAAATTTACAATTAATTTTTTGATAAGAAATTACATGTACGGTCCATGCTAATGCTCCTATGTTTTTTTTAACATAAATATGTACAATGTTTGATATATGCTGAAATCGCTGCTTGAGGAGCATAAGTGTTGGCAAACCTTTTATATTGTTTGTTGAGTTTCTTTATAATATCTTCCTGAAATATTTTGTAATTTTCCTCTTTTCTGCTTAATTTCAGGTCATATCTTCTTCATTGCTGGCTTTGGCCACACTTCTTGATGTTTTGTTCTCTGTGAAAATAGAAAGACCTGGTTTTGAAAATATATCTGCTGAACCAAAACATGCTTCTAAGGCTAAGGCGACTGCAATTTCTTTGGCAGAAAAACTCTTCTCTGCTCACAAATATTTTCTAAAGTTTTTGAAGTCTCAAAGCCCTGCTGTCCGGTCTGCTACATATACAGTCTTAAGAAGTTTCATCAAAAACATTCCTCAGGCTTTTGATGAAGGAAATATGAAAACTATTGCTACAGCAGTTCTTGGTGCTTTCCAGGAAAAAGATCCTGCTTGTCATTCTTCAATGTGGGATGCAATATTGCTCTTTTCAAAGAGATTTCCCGACAGTTGGACTACAATAAATGTCCATAAATCTGTATTTAACCGGTTCTGGTCTTTTATTAGGAATGGATGCTTTGGATCTCAACAAGTTTCTTATCCAGCACTGGTTCTATTCTTAGATACCATTCCTTCTAAAGCATTCTCCGGAGACAAATTTTTCTTGATTTTCTCCATAACCTATGGGCTGGAAGGAATCCAGTTCATTCTCTGAATGCGGATTGAATAGCATTTTTCAGGTCATTTAGAGAGTGTTTTTTTCTGGGGATTACATAAGGCTTCTAGGTACGAGTTAATAGAGTTTTTCCTTTGCGGTCCTTTTTGTTTATTGGATCAGATGTTCTCAATTCTTGCCACTTGTATAATTTGTTTTATTTGGAATGCTAACTCATATTTTCTCAACTTACCAGATTTTGTGATAGTGTTGATTCCATCTCTAATTTTCTGATCACCCTTATTAATGATATCCTTGTAAAGCTTCTGTGGCAAGACTACCTGTCATCTCTGAGCTCAAAAGACCAGGATAGTGATCAGCCTCTGCATGGGAAGACAGCGGAAATGCAGAACATCAAGTATTTGTGAGAAAGGGGCCATGGTGGCCGGAGAAGATGAAAGCCGGTGAACAATGAACAATAAAATATAAAAAGCTACAGTTTAACGATAGAACAAAAATAATATTTTCAACAGAGAACAATGTGTTTCTCTGTATTTTCTCTTATTCTTCTTAATCAAATGTGTATAAGGTGAGCCTTTAAATAGACAATTACAGAGTTTTAATATAACTAAAATTATACTTTTATCTATAATTTAAATAATATTTATCCATAATTTAAATAAGACTTCTAATAAATCTAAACTACTGACTTAGAAATAAACTCTAATTACACATTAAATTAAACTCTAACACTTCTCGTCAACTTACATTCCCCTCAAGCTCTAACACTTCTTGGATAACTTACATATTCAATAAGTTATCTTCAGGAGTTGGGAAAGTGCATTGTTGAAGTTCTTTCTGGCATTCATTCTCTGGAAGAGGACCTTCACTCTTTCTTTTGTGTGGCGTTTCAGGAAGCTTGTGAGAGATTGCTTCAGAAAAAAGTGACCCAGAACAGCCAACGTTGAATATAGAGTCAATTATAAAATTTCTTTTCTTAGTGGATCAACATGCAAAGCAAAAGGGTGAATCTTGGCCTTTGCTGCATTTAGTCGGACCAACGTTGGCTAAGTGTTTCTCGTTGGTCAGATCACTTGTAAGTTACCATTGTGTCTCGTTGGTCAGATATGAATTGCACAGTTATGCTTACCTCTTCTATTTATGTTACTATGTAAATGCATGAAGGATGGGATGGATGGCTGCCTATAACTACCTCCATGCTGTACATACATCATCCTAAACTAGTAGTTTATGAAAAACTATTAAATTATTGTTGCTGCTGGATGTAATAGATTACAGGCAAATTGTTTTTATATAGTTTTCTTGGTTGATTGAAACTAAAGGTCTTTTTGTTTCCTCCCTGAAGTATCTTTATTTATTTTAATGTCATTGTTAGCTGGGTGAGAAATCAGTTCCCGATTCTCCGGTACCCTAGACTCCCTAAAATGAAGTGTCTTTATTACGATTTTCACCGCACTTTCGTTTTGCTGTCATCTTTATTTTTCATTTCTTAATATAAATGTGAAAATTTTAAATGACAAGTGCAGTTTCATCAGAAATTGGAATGACCAGAACAATTTTAGTTTAGTTGGGAAACCAGCCCAGAGTCTCATTTGTCCTGCTCTGCTGCTGCCCTTCACCTCTTTCATGGTAATTCTATGTCATCCAATTGTTAAGTTGAAGAAGCAGAGCATCTTGTCGTGTGCCTATTGCATTATCTCTTATCTACACATGCTTTAATTTGAACGTTCACATTTGGATTTTCCTCCACGACAGGATTCAGCAGATGGTGTGAGGCTATTGTCTACTTCAGTTTCGATATTTGGAGCATGAAAGGTTCTCCAAGTGATTTTTTCCAGCAACAATGAACCTTTCCATGGTCCTCCTTGTGACAAGGACAGTGAAATGATGCTAGAGTAAGTTTACAAGGAAGAATTTGTTCCTTGGTGTTTGCGTGGACATAATTGTACTACTAGTGCTCGACTAGATCTGTTGCTTGCATTGCTTGATGATGGATGTTTCTCCGAGCAGTGCCATGCTATTATCACATATGCCATTGACTTGGTAAATTTTACGATTGGCTCAGGCTCCATGGACTCAAATCACTTAGCTGTGTTGGCAATGCTTTTTGAGAAGGCAAGAAATGAGATTAGGATAAGGAAAGTGGGAGACGGTTCTTTTCATCCGCTAGGTTCCCTCTCAGATCATTGGCATCATGAGCTTCTTGAAGCAATTGCTGTTTCTATTGCCTCTTCCGTTCCTCCTTTTGGAACTTCTGATGCACAGTTTTTGTGGTACGTGAATGCAAAAGCATGACATGTTTTATCCTCTGCAATTTGAATTTCAGGAATCCGTGAGCAAGTATCAATTTTTACCAAGAAGACTGTTAATTTAGTGCTATACTGTTGACAAAAAAAACCTTTGTAGAATATTAGAAGTAAAATGGTTCCATAGGGACGGTCCACGTGCTTTATTGTTCATAGTACATCATCCTACACCATGACATCTGTCAATGACTGACATGACCTATCATATTTCTTGGAAAATGATAGTAGTTATTTGCTTTCTCGAATACCCTTGAAACAAAATTAATGATGTTTGGGTCCTTTGGGATGTAGGTGGACCTAAAATTCTTGCTCAAACATGGACAAAGAATAGGCTAATTATTTGATAAATGTGGAGAATTTTCTCAAGTCCATAAACATTTTGTTGATCTATTCATTTATATTTCTGTGCTTTGAGTCTTGTTGTTTGTACCATCTGTAGTTCTGTTCTTGGGGGTGCAACTGATGGCAATCTAGATTCATTTGTGTCCAGAAAGTCAATAGCCCTGATATTCAAGGAGGTTTTGAGAAAGCTAGTTTCTTTTGTTATGGATTCATCTTTCAGTTCTGTTAAGCAGGCTGGTGTTTTGTTTGATCCTGAAGAGAATTGCCTTGGATTAGATGGTAAGAATCCTGCAAATGTGGTCGATATGGCTCGTTTTGCTCTTGAAATAGTTGAGGGTAGTTTCTTTTGCTTAAGGGCACTTGATGAGGAAAGTGGCTTGGTTTTAAGTATTCCAGCTGCTGTGTTTATTACTGATTGAGAGTATAGGATGACTGTAGCTAGAGAGGATGCTCTAGATGATGAGTCGAGGAAAATGATTAAGTCACGGATGGGTATTTGTGAATCAGCACATGGTTATCTATCTAAGCAATTTATGGAAAAGCTTCTGCAAAGATATGAGACAAGGAATAAGGACTATCTTGATTTGCACTATTAGGTTTTCCATCTTCAGGGAAGATAAACTAGATGACAACAAATTTGTGTCTTTGTGCTGTGTGATGATCATAGATGTGCTTGAGCGTCTTTGTCAGGATCAGTATGAGGAACAGAATCTGTTGGATCATCTTCTAAGCAAAGGTGATATGTGGCCTTGGTGGATCACACCTGACTTGAATTCCATGGAAGGACTGGCTAAATCAGATAATGAAAGAATCTATGACTCTGTGAGTCGCTGGGTGCCCTTTTTATATCTCACACACATGTTAAGATGTCATTAATTGCCCCTTCTATGAAGCACGCATCTCTTTCAAATTTATGGTAACAATTTAACTATAGTAGGATGATTTGAAAGTGCCTTGCCTTTTCTATTCGGCGTCTTTTTTAGATGTTCTACCGTCTTAAGTGGTCTGTAGAAATCTAGCATACTGCTTTAAGTGAAATTATAGCGACACATTATTTTGTAATCATACAAGTGATGTTTTTAGTGTGTGCTACAGTTTGTATGGGTAGTTTACTGAATGTATACAATTTACAATTTCCTTCAAGTATTTGCAGTTTCCACTGCAAGGCTGAACTCAAGAACTAACAAATTGCAAGTGTTTGTTGGATGCAGGCATATGGCAACTAAAAGTTCATTTCTTTAATTGATAAACTTATTTATAAACTTGGGTTTCATAAGGTCATTGCTTGTGATTGCTTGGACACTTCACCATTATCAGCCAAGGCTTCAACAATTGCTGAGGTTACTTCCCGAGCTTGGGTTGCTGCTGAAATACTATGCTCATGGAAATGGCCAGAGGGAAGTGCTAAAGCCTCTTTCTTACCTCAACTTGTATCATTTGCTGAGAGTAGAAATTATTCTTACTATAGAAGCATCTTGGATTCCATTTCCAGCATTTTATTTGATGGTGCTCTCATTCATGGTGAAAACTGTTCACAGAGTTCGCTTCATGCATGGCCTACTTTAGGTGATGATATGGAGGATATTCAAGAGCCCTTTCTGAGAGCTCTTGTATCTTTCCTTTTCACCTTGTTAACAGAAAATATTTGGGGTCCAGAAAAGGCCTCGGTTCTGTTTCAGCTTCTTGTAGATAAACTCTTTTTAGGAGAAGCAATAAACTCAAATTGTTTGAGGATACTTCCTTCTATTTTATGTGTTATTGTACCAACCTTGTGTCAAAGAAGTATCAGGTCCAGTGAATGTACTAATAAGGACGGTAAACCAGATCCACTTTATGAAGATCAGATACAGAATACTGTCAAAAGCTGGATCCTGAGGATTCTACAATTCCCACCTTTGGTCACATGGAAAACTGGACAAGGTATGCATGCTGTTTTATAATTTATATCTGAAAGTTAATATTTGGTTTAAGACCAATTGTTCTTAGGTCATAATGGTATCTAACACAATATCTTTTGTCCCTTTTATGCATGAGATTTGCCACTTGCACAAACACAAGCTTCTTATAATAATTTTCTTTTATTTAATAGGTCTTGATCATTTTATTTGGTTGCATGTGCTTGTTGTTGGACCTCTTCCACTCCCCTTGTATATCTGCATGATTTGGTTGAAATATGTTGCTTCTACTTTAAGTTGTGTCCTGTCTGACATTTTTCTTTTTTGGAGGGGGGGTAATAGATATGGAAGAATGGTTCCACTTGGTCTTCTCATGCTATCCTTTAAGAGCTGTGGGAGGTGCTGAAACAATGAAACTGGATAGAAACATTGATCATGAAGAGAGAGCTCTATTACTGAATTTATTTCAGAAGCAGAGGCATGAAAGTGGTAGATCAATTGATTCTAATCAGTTGCCGGTGGTACAAATGTTGCTGTCAAAACTACTGGTTATTTCTCTTGGTTATTGCTGGAGAGAATTTAATGAAGAAGATTGGGAGTTTCTATTTTCACACCTAAGAGGCTGGATTGAATCAGCGGTGTTGATGATGGAGGAAGTTGCTGAAAATGTGAATGATGCAGTCACTGAACACTCCTCTTCTGATAACTTTGATCTTATTCATAAAAAACTTGAAGAAAGTGTGTTAATTTCTGACCATTCTCTTATAAATATCAGTAAAAACTCCCTCGTATCGCTTTCTTCCCTTTATGGCCTTTTGGAACTCCAACCAACAGAAGACACAGATAATTTAAACCCCTTGAGAACAGAAAGATGGGATCCTATTAAAAGCCAGATTCTAGAAAGTATTCTCCGCTTGTACTTTTCCTCTGGTATTGCTGAGGCAATTGCTGGTTCTTGTTCATTTGAGGCTGCATCTATTATATCAGCTTCTTGATTTCATCATAGGTCTTTCTGGGAATCAGTTGCTTTGAGTGTCCTGAAATCTCCTCCCCATACTAGAGATGAAGCAGTCAAATCAATCAAACTCCGGGGACTAAGTAAAGGGCCTATTTGCGCTTTGTATGCCATCCTCTTTTCTTCCAGACCAATACCGTCTTTGCAGCTTGCTGCCTATGCTGTTTTGTCAACAGAACCTGTTTCTAAGTTGGCCGTCTTTGGTGAAGGAATTGCACCTTGCTCAGATGTTGATTCAAATACCCAAGAGTCCATTCATCTCAATCTTTCAGTGGAAGAGAATGTACCTTTGACGAAAGAATTATCTTGCATAATTGAGAAATTACCTTATGATGTTCTTGATATGTATTTAGTGGCAGAGCAGCGGGTATATTTAGTTTACATCCTAAATTTTGATGATTTTTTTTCCATTTGATATAATGATATATTATTATTCATATCTGCAGGTACATCTATTCCTTGCTTGGGCTTTATTGTTATCCCATTTGTCATCATTACCTCCATCGTCTCCAAGGGAAAGACTGGTGCAATATATTCAAAATTCTGCTAATCCAGTGATACTAGATTGCCTTTTCCAGCATCTACTTTCCGACTTATCTGTAATGCATTTTCAAAAGAAGAAAGATGGGGAGCTTCCTAGCATTCTGTCAGAAGCTGCAACTGCAGCCAGACGCTCCATCACGACAGGATCATTATTGTTTTCTGTGGAATCACTTTGGCCTATTGAACCTCTGAAAATGGCTGCATTTGCTGGATCAATATATGGCCTTATGCTTCGTCTGCTTCCTGCTTATGTGTGGGGATGGTTTAGTGATTTACGGGACCGTTCTACCTCATCAATGATCGAGGCTTTTACTAGAACATGGTGCAGTCCTCCGCTGGTTGCAAACGAACTGTCACTGGTGTGTATCTTTATCTAAAATATCTCTATTTCTAAGGATCAAAGTAATTGTTAAAAATTTAGTAAGCCTTTACAGCGCTCATTGAATATCAAGTTTTTTCAGTGATTATTTGGACACTTGCGTGGTGCTGGAATTACTAGATCAATTGTTCTAAAATGACAAATGCATGCTTGAACTAACATCCTTCTACTTAACAAGATGCAAATTGACTAGTAGCCACTTATCAGTAATGAGTTCATGTTTATCTTTTAAGCACTCTTAAGCACTTCCGTATGATTTTTTTTAATGCTTGACCTGTACCAGAAGAGGAAGAGACCGAAAAGAAAATTGATCAGGTTGTACTGTACTGAATTACTTAGTTTTGACAAATTTCTTCTGCTATGCAGATAAAGACAGCAAATTTTGCCGACGAGAACTTCTCAGTAAGTGTAAGCAAATCAGCGAATGAGGTTGTTGCTACCTATACAAAAGATGAGACAGGAATGGATCTAATTATTCGTCTTCCTGCATCTTACCCATTACGGCCTGTATGAGGAGCCTAGGGATCAGTGAAGTGAAGCAGAGGAAATGGTTAATGTCTATGATGATGTTTGTTCGTAATCAGGTAACTAGCTACTAGCTAATATTTTATTTGTATTCTATTTCATCTGTAGGTTTTTTTTTCCTCCCATTTTATGAGATGCGTTTCATTTGTGATGCAGAATGGAGCTTTAGCTGAAGCCATACGAGTATGGAAGCGTAATTTCGACAAGGAATTTGAAGGTGTTGAAGAGTGCCCTATATGTTACAGTGTTATCCACACTGTTAACCACAGCCTTCCTCGTCTTGCTTGCAAGACCTGCACGCACAAATTCAATGCAGCGTGCCTCTACAAGTGGTTCTCAACTTCTCACAAATCTTCATGCCCCTTATGCCAGTCTCCATTCTAACCTTGACAACAGTTTTGAGTTATGGTTTTTCTTGGCACTTTTGCTTCCCTGATACCGTTCATTTCTGAAGAAGTGAAAATGCGACAGCATAGGGCCTTAATTCATTTGATCTTGTGAGCAGAGATGAATACCGCGGATGTTGGTTCAGACCGGAGGCTGAGGGGGGTTGTACATGTAATGACAGGTAAGCTCTCTCTCTCTCTCTACCGCTCGCGCACACAATTACACTATACACGCACATGAGCTCAATCTGAGCACAATTGGAGTGATGGGTTTTTTTTGTCGAATATAGCTTTAATTGCAATGTTTTTCAGTAATGTGGCTTTTCTAGTAACTTTAGTTGGCATTTCACTTACAGGTTTGGTTCTGATTTTCACCCAACATACAGTTTAGAAGACCCGAGTTTATGATACATGATATATATTACATATATGAGGATTTATCGTCTCCTTATTTCAACTTGCTATACTTCATAAATAGTGCAGGATATCACAAGATTTTGATGGGGGGATCAGTTAGTGTAGTGTCGTCATGTGTTTGCAATTATGTAACTCAATCGCGCATGGTGTAATCAACATCCTACAGGTTTTCAATCGATGATGCTACCAGCCTACACTACAAGATTTAATCATAAACAGCACACTTGCTGCGTGCCTCATCTAAACTAATGAGCAAAACTAACCCGGGAGACTACAGGAGCATTTGGTACTATACAGATATACAGAGATAATTGCACAAACCAAAACAGCCCTATAGCGTAGATTTATGCTCTTCACTCACGTTGGAGTGCCCTGCCCTGCCCTGCCCTTCATGGAGGATTATTACACCTCTTTAAAATGGTTATTTGTAGAGTTGGTAAATGATCCACCAAATCTTCGGGGATAAAAGCCTCTCCTTTTACTTTAGTGTTGTCATCACAAGAGTTTATCATATCTTTATTTCATAAAAAGGAAAAGATTAGATTCAATCTCAAATTCTTATGTTCGTTACCGCCACTAAATCATAATCAAAGTGATTACAACTCAAAAGATGCCAACATGGCTAACAACAGTTAATATAATCAACAGTTTACACAGCACCCTACGAAACAAATGTATATTAAGTGTATATGTGTGTGTTTTTATGGACATAAAATCCTAAAATGAGTTTAAGGAAGAGTATCAACAGCATAATCAAATTGTTCTTCAGGAATCAAGATTAAGTGGATAACGTATAATTAAAAAGGGAAAAGTCTAAATAAATTTAAAATACGAAATAAATTCTTATATTTTTAATAAAAAATTTGGAGAGACCACAACCTTAGAGATCATATAGATACGCCACTAGAGCAAGATAGATGATCACTCTTTTAAAACTAATACGTAAGAAGTTAACACATTAAATGTTTGATATAAATATAGGGAAATTATTCAATACACTAGATTACACAACTCTTTATGTTTTACGGTTTAAAATTTTAGTTTATGATTTAGTTTGTAGATTTAGGGTTTGCGATTATAATTTAATGTTTAGATTTTAGGGTTAAAATTTTATATTTTAATTTTTAAAGGGTAAATATGCATGCTTATATAATTTTTGCCACACAATGTATATATTTTTTTATACACAAACAAACTATGTAAAAATATTACACATCCCTTTCTATTTAAACTATAAAATACTCACTTCCCTCTACTTCTATTCTTTGAGGAAGTTATTTTAAAAAAAAATTATTGAAATTGTTTCCGGTGAAAGTCTTCATGTCGTCGACTGATTTTTAATTTTTATGTTTGCTGCACTTAAATAAGATTATTTTTTTTGACGAAGAATTATTTATTCTTCATTAATTTTATTATTTTTTGTTTTGCTTTGTCAGCATCATACTACATCTTTTTTTAACTTTTTTCGTCAGCTTGTATGGTAGTTTATTTATTTGTATTTTTGCAGGATTGTCTGTCTTTGTGACAATATTATTTGTTATTATGACAATTTAACGTTCAGATAACAAGAATTAACGAGTGTTTCTAGTCACAAGACGATCGACGGTCTAATATTTTTCTGATTCTTTTATGGTAGTTTGCCGATGTACCAAGAATTCTCAACAGAAAAATACTTGAGCTTTATGGTCAAAATATATCGTTGTTGGGTTTCATTTAAAAGACTATGCAAGTTTTTCTACAAAGTGGTAGGTTTTGCTTCTCATGTTTTTCACTCTTTGAAATTTACTGCATTTATTTTTCACATTAAATTTTTAATGGTTGTGGTTAGGGGTGTTCATAGTAGGTTAACCGTACTATTTAGCATAAACAGTTTGTTAACCAATATAGCGGTTATTAAACCGTAACCTACTATTAAAAATGGTTAACCATTAAATTTTTAAGCGGTTAACCGTTACTTAACAATTCGGTTACAGGTTAACATGTAACATATTACGATTTTTTCCAAATGTTTAATAAATATTTTGAGAGTAATGAAATTATCTCTCCGATTAATATTGTATTAAAATTTTAAGAAAAAATATTTAAATAAAGAATTTCTAATCACAAACTTCATTTTATGTCTAAATAATTTCACGACATTAACCATTAACCACCATTTTTAACGGTTGGTTAACCGAAACCGTATAAGCTTTAATGGTAGGTTAATTAACCAGTAAATTTTAGCGGTTATGTCGGTTAACGGTTATGGTTAACGGTTACGATTTATTTTGCACAACCCTAGCTGTGGTGTAATCCTTTTGTAATCCTTTTCACTTTGAATACAATCCGGTATACATTTCTTGTTTAAAAAACTATAAAATAAAAAATCTAAATTCCTAATCTATAATCTTAAAACTCTAAACTATACACCTTAAATTCTAAACTCTACTGCATAAACCCCTAACCATAAAAGATACACTTGCATAAACTAAAATTTATATGACATATGTATCAAATATTTTTCTAAACATAATATTATTTTCATAGGTTATATTTTGATACACAATATGTATAAAAAAAAACTTCCGATGAAAAAATGTATAAAAAACTACACAATCCTTCTTTAAAAGTTATAATATAAATCTTTAACTCTAAAATCCTAAAATATACTCCACTAAATCCTAAATTTGAAACCACACGACTTAACCCCTAAACTATTAATCTTAAACTAACTCATGAACCCTAATTTAACCACCAACAATCAACTTGGTATATCAAATTTTTATATATATTTTCGTACCTAAAAAAAAGTTTATCCAATAATTTCTAAAAAAAAAACAGTTTTCACCGTACATTTAAAAAAGCAATGAAAACGAGCCTTAAGAATTGAGTTGGTTACCGATCTAAGAAAACATCGAAAGCCCAATAAAATTCCTTTCTTCTTCCTCCTTTCTTAACTCCTTTCTTCTTCCTCGAGACAAAATTCCAACTTTTGGTTGTCTGAGAGAGAGATTTGGGCAAATCCAGCGAAAATGCTAACAGCTGATATACCTCCAAATCAAACTATTTACATCAAAAACCTCAACGAGAAGATCAGAAAAGAAGGTACCACCATCTGCCTACTCTCTCTTTTCTCTCAAATTTTTTTGTTTGGTTGCTGAGAAAACGAGGGAAATTTTAAATTAGACTAACCAGAAGCTACTTAACTCTCAATTGATTCTTGCTCCAAGTAGTTATATTTTTAGATGGAACACAATTTTTTCTAGGGTATTAGAACGAAAACAAGTTATTTTCTCCTTTTGTCGGGTTTAACCCTAGCGGTGCCCTTTTTTACTTGGGCATTGAACATTTTACTAATATCCAGCTGATTCTCTACGGTTTGGACTTTGAAATGGGATTGATTTCCCGTTAATAATTTCTTCATTTTTTTTCAGAATTAAAGAGGTCCCTTTATTGTTTATTTTCTCAATACGGAAGGATTTTGGATGTTGTTGCCCTGAAGACGCCCAAGCTTCGTGGACAAGCCTGGGTTGTGTTTGATGAGTTGACAGCTGCTAGTAACGCCTTCCGTCAGATGCAAAATTTTCCATTTTATGATAAACCTATGGTGAGTACCTTAATATGTTGCGGCATCGATTGCTTCAAATATCAAAATCGAAGTGAACCTTGTCTCTTTCTTTTAATTTTAATGATGTTTGTGCTGCATTTGATCTGGGCTTTTTATCACTTACTGAGTGGAATCTCTAATGTACTGATGTTGGCGTTATTCTATTATTTATGATGTTTCTGCACCCAAGGAAGAGTTTTTCTCCCTATCAATAACACCATTTGCTAGTAAAACTATAGCCATCTCCTCGTGTTCATAAATTCCTGGAGATGGCTGCTTGAACCAAACTTCCTTCATTCTCTAGGCATCACTTGTGACTGAAATCAAATTGTTTTCCAGGCTTGATTTAGATGTGGTTTAAGTTGCTAATCATTCTTGGATTTGATTGTACGCGTGATTAATTTGGTGCAGAGGATACAATATGCAAAGACAAAGTCGGATTGCATTGCCAAAAATGATGGAAGCTTTGTTCCCAGAGAAAAGAAGAAGAAGCAAGACGAAAAAGGTGACTGCCTCACCTTTTAGTTCTTTAAATTTCCATATGCATATTGCATGGTCCTTATTGACCTGAACAAAATGATTTCTCCTGGATTTCATTATGTTATCATGTGAATGTAATTATTGCTATTATGCATGTATATGAGTCTAATTATGAATTTCATCACTCTACTTTATGAAAACTGAGAAGTTAGTCCCTCTAATATGTCTGAGTTTGGTCCTCTCAGCTTTACCGAAGCTGAGAAGTTAGTCCAGTTCTCGGTGAAATCGTGAACTTTAACCGTTGATTTTTGCTAATTTGTTGCATATAAATGTAAAACTGCTGGTTATTTGAGAATTCCTCGCATATAAATTGCCAAATATCATTGATTTCTAGGATAGCGATTTACAGTAAAGTTTAGCAGTGTTACCCAATTGGACTAATTTCTCTAGTTTTTGTGAAGTACCAGTATCGAGTTTTGACAAATTAGAGGGGTTAACTTCTCATTTTTCTGTAAAGTAGAAGGATGAAATTCATGATTAGACCAAATATTTTCGTCACTAATCTGCCATTTTTATCACATGTAAAGTAGAAGGATGAAATTCATGATTTTTATCACATGGAAATCCGGTTAGAACTTGGATATTTAGGTTTTCTTTACCTTTTCTTTAATAAAAAATCACATTTCAGTGTGACCACCGATTTCTTGTGCAAAATTTTGGTCTGTGACAAATGGAGCAGGGGAATACAACTTCTTTCACGGTATTGTCATAGCGCTTCTGTTCATTCCAGTGGGGGATAAATGCCTTCATTGAACCATTGGGTTCTTGTTTAATGACAAGCAGTCTATAGAGTTGCTTTCTCGGGGGTCGATAACTTCTCTCTGGTTTCCTAATCAAGTTTCTTCCAATATTTAAACTACTTTTCTTTTGGTTTATTTTAACTGCTTTATATTTTGATGACATCCAATGATACACTATGAAATTTTCAGCTGAAAGGAAACGACGTGCGGAGGAATCACAACAATCTGCAATGCCAAATGGCGCAGGTTCTCACAATAATGGTGGTCCAAAGGTAATTTGCGGAACCATTTCTGATTTGATTGTTGCTTCCTGTCTCTCCTTCTCTCAGCCCAACGGCTTTACCCATGGGAATTACAGCTCATGTATTTTGATTGCAGTGCATATATAGTATATAAGATATGCCTTTAAACTTTTTTGGGCCGCTTTTTTACTTAAGAGGGATTGAGTTGGCTGACATGTTATTTGGGAAAACTCTTATCTGAGAATGTGCAGACCCCTTTCCATCATGGGAACGTGAATGCCCAAGAGCAGGCTGCACCGAACAATATTCTGTTCATACAGAATTTACCTCATGAGACAACGAGCATGATGCTGCAACTGCTTTTCGAACAGTACCCTGGGTTCAGGGAAGTCCGGATGATTGAAGCAAAGCCGGGTATTGCATTCGTAGAGTATGAAGACGAGGAGCAGTCTTCTACAGCGATGCAGAACCTCCAGGGTTTCAAAATTGCCCCTCAATATCCCATGGCTATCACTTTCGCCAAGAAGTAACCTATCCTTGTGTCAATGATGTCTAATTTCTTCCCGGTATAACTTTGTACGAATATGTTATACCCTATGACCATGGTCACGTATATCTGGATTTACTAATGCCGGCCTTGTCCTCTCAAATATTTTATGTTCCAAAATAGTGATCCAAGCTGGATGATTCTATAATCAGAGACTGGATTTTGTTGCAACTTGAATTCCTGCAAGTATGAGTATGTTGGTGGAATAGATAATATGATCTCCAGTTTTATTGCCATGATTGCATGCATACATACATACATACATACATACATGAGCATGATATGATATGATTCATAGTTGTTAACTGGAGAGTGGTGGGATGAAAGCTGGATTATATGTGGCGGTGGGTGTTGGTAGTGGGAGAGGCACCCAGGGAAGGCATTATAACTGAATAAGTAAATATTTGCCACAATAGGAATAGGAGTGTGGTGTAAAGGGGAGGCGTCATGTGATTGGATTCGGGCGGCTCCGGTTGACAATGATAACAGGTAAGTAACTACTCAATTCCATAATTATATTAAAAATATGAAAATGGGAAATGAAATGGAAAATGAAAGATGATGGGGACCATGGGGGAAAGGATTATTGGGTTTTACTTGGGAGTACGTTGTTGTACGCAGATTGAAACGTGGCATCCATCGACGCAGGCTGAAAACGTACAACACTTGCGTACGTTTTATTATTGGAAAGACTTTTGAAACAAGGCCGTACCATTACCAGAACATGTGCACTTTGAATTCAATCTGTCCTTCCTCGCATGTTTACTTCCCCAGATACACGATGCCTTCACTCCTCCCTCGCTCCCTCATGTAACATCCTCCCTCTCTTCCTGCTATTATCAACTTCCCTCTTTTCCCAAAATTACCCCTTTCCTCTCTCACCCTTGATTTTTTTCTTTAAACAAAACAAGAGTTGGATTTCATTAAAGATAGGTTTATATATCATATTAGTACTTAAAGTATACTATTTTTTTATTTTGGTACCTAAAGTATATTTTTTTATCAAAATAAATACCTAAAGTAATTTTTCGTTAGAGTAAATACTTAAAGTTTTTTTTTGTCAAAATAAGTACCTAAAGTATATTTTTTTTGTTAAAATAGGCACATAATGTATTTTTTTAATTAGAGTAATTATTTTATACACAAATGCCTTAGTTTTAGGGGTTAGGGGCTCTGTTTAGGGTTTAAAGTTTAGGGGTTTAAGTGTAGTTGAGCGTTGGAGAGAACACTCATCAATAAGATCGGTGAGAGGTTCGACAAGGTCATGAGAACAATCAATCTCCAACTTGTGGAATAAGTAGCTCAAAACAGTGCCATAAGTGAAGGATGTAACAGGAGTTGTATGACGATTTTGCACAAGGAAGACTATCTCGGCAAACATAAAATTTGAGCAAGGTTCGGACGCTTACCTTCACGAAAGCAACGAATCCAAAAGTCATCGACTTGGCGGATCATTGAGAATTTTCCACCGGATAGACGAAACCACCAAGTGATCATAAGGTGAAGGGTGCGATCATGAGCATCAAGCACGGTCACGGAGCCGCCAAGAACATGTCCCAACGAGTTCAATTTAGTGGTTGTTGATAGAATTTTGAGTTTAGGGTTTATAGGTTAAAACTTAAACCCCTACCCATATTATCTTAAACCCCAACCCTAACCTTAACCCTAAATTCTAACCCAAAATCTTAAATTTTAACATAAACCCTAAATTCTAAACCCATACAATAAAACTCCTAAACTCTAAAATCTAAACTAAAACCCTAAACCCTATAATTGAGGCACTTGTGGAAATAGAAAGTTTCCACCGCCAGTGTATAGGATAATAATCCTTTTAATTAATGTCACATGACAATTTTTAGGAACCTACATAAAAAATATGCATACTTTAAGTACCTATTTTGACCTAAAAAATACTTCAGATACCTATTTGGACCAAAATATACTTTAGATACTTATTTTGAAAAAAAAATACCTCATGTACTTATTTTGACCAAAAATTATACTTTTGGTACCTAGTTTAACCAAAAAGTATACTTTAAGTATTTATTTTGACCAAAAAATACTTTAGGTACCAAAATAAAAAAAATTGGTATACTTTAGGTACTAATATAATATATAAGCCTTAAAGATAAAAAGATATATAAATAGAATAGATTCTAAATATAAAAAAATATAGAAACTATGTCCATCAAGAATTTATACATAAAAAATGAAAATTTAAAGGGCGTAAAGAAAAACAAAACATTCCTTTGAATATGAATTTTAAATTTCTTAGAAATTCAACAATATCATCAAAATTGCTTTCACTCTATTCAACTAGACATTTTCGTAGTGATGTGGAGAAGTGATGGGCATAAACAATCTTACAAATATGACTTGCAAATAGTTTCCACAGATTATTATAAAAACATCTAACCATACTATACTGTTGATCTTATTTAATCAGAGACGTACGTCCTGATGATAATTACATGAACATAAAACTACCAAAAAAGAGGTAGATGAAAATCGTACCAAACAACAGAGAAAATTTTGTCAGTAAGTAAAAAAAAAGCGTACAATAAGGGCAAACAAAACAAATATAACAAAATGTGCGAAAATAAGAAATTTAAAACAATTAAGAATCTTATTGAAAACTAAAGTTAAAAATAAAAAATAAGAAAGATCATTAATAATCGACAACCAACACAAAATTGATGTTGTTGCTAATAATATAAAAAGAACAAAAAATTAAAGAAAGATAGTAGAAAAAAACCATTTTTTATTCATAAATTAAAATCAAAAAATAGAAACACCCCTTTATCTTAATTAATAATGTAGAGACTCTATCAATAAAACTACCATTTGGATGACTATTGTAAAAAAAAAAACTACCATTATAATGTCAAGTTGTAAATTAACATCAAATATCATAATTTAAATTTGAACTACAACCTGTTGCTGGGGTAGGTGTCAATTGAGGAAAATGATGAAATTCACGGGGCACCATAGAATATAATAAATTGAATAATCACACCACGTTTAATCACATACTATTGGTTTTATTTTATTCATCAATTAGGAGCAAGGGGGGTCATTTGAGAAAAAAAATGATCTTGAAGGGTAGTATAGGAATTTCGACATTACAGATCTTCTTCTTCCCAGGTACATATACAACCCCAACAGTTGGTTACCTAAGAATCTCAGGAGCTCCCCCTCTCTCCTTTTCCATTTTCATATCCTTTAATAAATAACCCTCTTTCCTCTTCCATCTCCTATCCTCCAACAACCCTCTTTCCGTGCTCTTCTCCTTTGACGATTTTCTTTCTCACTTACAGAAATTTCCATGAAATCCCCGAGCAAGAGAAACCACCGCCACCCACTTTCGCCCCATTCTTCATCTAACCCCTTTGATATCTTGACAGAAGATATTGTCTGCAAAATCCTCGACCACCTTCACGACGACCCTTCCGCCGTAAAATCCTTCTCCCTCGCGTGCAAGTCGTTTTACTTCATAGAGTCACGCCACCGCGGGACGCTCAGGCCTCTACGCGCCGAGCTCCTCCCCAGGACATTCCATCGGTACCCTTTTGTTTCCCACCTCGATCTCTCTCTCTGTCCGCGCGTCGACGATGGAACCTTAAACGTTATATCGTTGACCTGGAAAGCTACTCTGCGGTCAATAAACCTGTCCAGGTCAAGGTTTTTCACGAACGCCGGGTTATCGAGCTTGTTCGTTAATTGTTCGGGTCTTGTTGAGGTTGACTTGGGAAACGCCACGCAGTTGACGGACTTGGCGGCCTCGGCGATCGCAGAGGCTAAGAATTTGGAGAGGTTGAGTTTAGCAAGGTGCAAGTTGATAACTGATATGGGGATCGGCTGTATTGCTGTTGGGTGTAGAAAGTTGAAACCCCTTTGCTTGAAGTGGTGCTTGCGCGTTGGTGATCTGGGTGTGGAGTTGATTGCTCTCAAGTGCAAACAAATTCGGAGTTTGGATCTGTCTTATTTGCCGGTAAGTTCAAATTCTTTTTAATTCAGCCGTGGCAAAGGAAAGAAAGAGTTTTTTTTTTTACAAATCCTAATCCCAAAGGGGAGGGGAGGGGAAGGGGACTCTAGTACTCTGGGGGAAGGAAGGTTGTTCTTAATGGGTGTAGAACCGGGAACAAAGATAAGCACAGCTTGACCAATCGGAATGTGATTGCTCGAAAGAAAGAGTTTTTCTGAGCCATCCCGGAAGTGGAAAAATCATAATCAACTCTATCAAATGTGTGCATTTAGCTGTCCCTGCTATGTACTTTATTCAATTAAAAGCGGCATGCTTTACTTTCTTTACAGGGCATTGCAATGTGATGTCACTATACTCTTTTTTCCCTTCCAACTAAGAGGTGAATGATGGGTTGAATAGTGAATAATTTCGTTATTCACAGTATTTGTTGTTATTATTTTGTTGACTATTTCCTTTATGCTAACGCAGCTTTGGTCGGTTTTTCTGATGAGCTAGAGTCTGTTAGTTTCTATGGACCAGTTATGGTCATGGAATTTGTTATTTTTGTGTTGTTATGCATCTGTGTTATGTGGCTTAATCGAATTCGCGTCCCTGATAGTCGACATTAGTTGAGCAATGGTAGTTGAGATTGACCAATCTCATGTAGAATTTGCATCATGTAGAAAAGATACACTTTTTTGGATAATCCAAAACACATTCACTAGGAGTTTTCTTCGCTTTCCGTTTCATTCTAAATTGTATTCATCATTTAAAGGAGAAAAAGGAAGGAGAAAACGTTGATATTTGACACTGGATAATGACATAAGTTCCTTGAGCAATAATTTTTCTTGTTAGTGGTAGCAATGTATTGTTGTAGAACATGATTCACTATATGTAATTGATCATTTCTCGTGTATGTTATGGCTCTTGGAGTCCACTCTTCTATTGGTTTTAATGCATGATATCTGTGTTATTTCTTTTCTTGAATCTTGGTTAGAGAACCCACAATTAGATGAGAAGTTATAATGAGAACTCATATGCCTTTTCACTACAGATTACAGAGAAGCGCCTCAATTCTGTTCTTCAACTCCAACATCTTGAAGATCTGGTTCTAGAGGGATGCCATGGAATTGATGATGATGGCCTTTCAACACTCAAGCAAAGTTGCAAGTCACTAAAGGTATATTTTCCTTTTTTGTTACTTGGAAATGGTAGGCTGTTGAAGCTGCCTAAGATTATTACCAGCAGATATAACTATGGAAAGAACATCCAGGAGTTCTGCTAGCACTAGAAATAATTTTCTACTAGAATAATATAAATGACAGTTTTTCCAAATTGGATATTTTACAGATGCTTAATTTGTCAAACTGTCAAAACGTTACTCACATGGGCTTGCCATCTCTGATAAATGGCACTGAAGAGCTACAGTAGATCATATTGGCATATGGCTCTTCTGTAAGTTGAAAAATCCCTTGTGTAATTCTGTATTAGTTTAATATATCATTTGGCCCGTTGCTTATGTATCTCGGTTATTGTTTGAGAGAAAGGGGCCATGGTGGCCGGAGAAGATGAACGCCGGTGAACAATGAACTATAAAATATGAAAAGCTACAGTTTAACGATAGAACAAAAATAATACTTTCAACAGAGAACAATGTGTTTCTCTGTATTTTCTCTTATTCTTCTTAATCAAATGTGTATGAGATAAGCCTTTAAATAGGCTGATACAAAGTTTCAGTATAACTAAAATTATACTTTTATCTATAATTTAAATAATATTTATCCCTAATTTAAATAAGATTGCTAGTAAATATAAACTACTGACTTAGAAATAAACTACAATTACAATTAAATTAAACTCTAACACTTCTTGTCAACTTACACTCCCCTCAAGCTCTAACACTTCTTGGATAACTTACATTGTTGCAGGTTACTTATGATCTAGCAAAATGCCTGCATACTTATTCAAAGCTGCAATCAATTAAATTAGATGGTTGTATTATTACTTGGTCAGGGATAAAAGCCATGGCATGTTTGCGTGCCTCTATCAAGGAACTGAGCTTCAGTAAATGCTTAGGACTGACAGATGACGGCCTCTCTTTCCTTGTCCATTCACACAAAGATCTGAAGAAACTAGACACAACATGCTGTCATAAAATAACATATACCTCTATAGACAGCATAACTAGTTCATGCACCTCGCTTATTTCTCTCAGGATGGAATCTTGTAGCTTGGTTCCAAAGGAAGCCTTTGTTTTGATTGGGGAACGTTGCTCACTTTTGGAAGAGCTGGATGCCACGGATAATCAAATTGATGACGAAGGTTTTACCTTGACCACAATCTGTTTTATGTATGAATAAAACTTTCTGTTAGTGATTTATGTAATCTCTTGCAGGTCTGAAATCAATCTCAAGATGTTTAAAACTATCCATTTTAAAGCTAGGGATATGCTCTAACATTTTAGATGAAGGACTTGCAAAAGTTGGAAGTTGTTGTTCACAGCTTAAGGAGCTTGATTTGTACAGGTTTGCAACTTTCCTCTAACTTGTACACTTTTCATGCGAGCTAGCAATGACTACCACATGAATAGCTGTTTAATCGAGCACCTTTACGGGCATTCAGCACTCCAATAGCATCGACTTTAACAATTACAAAGATCCTGCAAGTTCAAACCACAAAATTTTCCCGATTGTCATTATGAGGATCTAAAATAATTTAGGTGCTGTCATGTTAACACCTACATGGTGGAATGCTGCTGTGCAATTATTAGGGGTGTTCATTTTTGGATATCAGACCAGATCCGATCCGGTTTTTTTGGATATCTGGTTTTTCGGATCGATGATATAGTTATCCATATCCGATCTGAAAAAATCGGATATCCAATTATCCAAAAATATATTTTGATTTAATTATTTTTTTGAATTTGAAGGTCGTATTTATGAAAATTTTGAAATTTCGAATATAACAAACAACAAATTGTTAAATATAACAAGATTCGCATTTATGAAAATTTCAATGTTTTTAATTTTTGGATAATCCGAAACTTGAAATATTACGATCCGTATCTGATTTGGAAAATTTAAAATTGGATTAGATATCCGATCCGAAAATAAAAATCGGATCGGATATCCAAATTTTCAAATTGGATCAACAGATAATTGGATCGGATCGTTCAGATCAGATATTTTTGAACACCTCTAGCCTTTATGCAAAGAACATGATATCTCTTTTCTCTGCTGATCTTATTGTCCTTCTGTTATTCAGGTCCACGACAGTAAGTGATGCAGGCATTGCAGCCATTGCTGATGGTTGTCCTGCACTTGAGATGATCAATATAGCTTATAACGATAAAATTACGGATAAATTGTTAATATCATTGCCAAAATGTTCGATGTTAAAAGCACTCGAGATTCGTGGATGCCTTGGTGTCTCATCAGTTAGTCTATCAGCCATTGCTGTGGGATGTAAGCAGCTTACGGTGCTTGATGTAAAGAAGTGCTTCAACATTAATGATAACGGAATGCTTTCGCTTGCTCAATTTTCCCAAAACCTGAAGCAGTTATTCTACATTTTCAAATTCTTATTCTTTGTACATTGGAACATTATGGAGTAATGTCGAAACTAATAGTGTCGTTGACTTTCTTGCATTGCAGATAAAATTGTCATATTGTTCTGTTACGGATGTTGGGCTTGTAGCACTAGCTAGCCCCAGTCGCCTACAAAACATGACAATCTTGCCCTTGGCCGGTTTGACTCCAAATGGCCTGGCAGCAGCCCTGTTGGCATGCAGAGCATTAACTAAAGTGAAACTCCATGCATCCTTTAGACCTTTACTTTCTCAATCCATTCTTGGGTACATGGAAGCCCATGGGTGCATATTTCACTGGAGGGACAAAGCATTTCAGGTAAGCGTTTATTTACATCTAAAAGATGCATAATTTTCCAGAACTGGAACTTACATAAGAGGACATGTAGTTTGCTCGGTGAATATAGGTCAATTCCAGTGAAACCACCAGCTTTCCTGATTATTGCTGGCCCAGAAGCAGGCTATTTTAAACATCAGTTTATAATGTTTTTTAGAAGGATAGATGAGCATGGAATTGCAGTCCAGTCCCCTTGTTCTTTCATTAGATTCTTGGCATATTTTCAGCATGCTAGGGGAAGCTATGTTGTGCTTTCCATGCATATTCTAGTTTTGAGACTTGCAGTTCTGCCTCATTCAGCTATATGATGATGTTGATATATTCCATAATGACTCCTCATTATGCTGTACTTATAAGAGATTTTTTGAACTTGGGATTATTAAAATGAACCCTCTAAAGTAACCTTGAAATTTGTAGACCATCCGAAAATGGTTTTGGACCATAGAAAACATTATTATTACTACAAACATGATGATTGATGGAAGTTAACTTTCTTATGCATGGTTGACAGAAGGAAATGGATCCCAAGGGATGGAAGCTGCATTTTGGAAGGAGTAGCAGTGAAGTTCCATAGTTGCAAAGGGAATGCACACTACCAGATCCTCATTATCGTCTTCCAGAAGGAAAATAGGCCTGAATTGATGTCACCATTTCCACTGAATATGAAAATGAGTTTGTTTATCTTGATGTTTGCATCAACTTTTCAGAGGCAGAAATTGGTTGAAGACGTTTTTGCTTGGGCATGGGGTGTGCCAGCCTACTGAAAGGAAGTCGGTTGGTGTTCAATGTAGGCTTGGTCAAATGCATGCTCCCTGGTCTACAACCAATTAAAGAAAGTTGTATGATGCATTATCCAGAATTTAATTGAACCGAGTGGACTTGGTAGATATGATGTAAGAATCCAAAGGAACAACAGAAAAAAAGTTTAGAGGATATGCAAGAAATTGATGATGGTCATATGGAAATTTGTATTTGATTGTAATGTTATATTTAGTTGGAAAATTCATATGATGTTGGATAGGATTAGGAATGATGACTATTTTCTTTTTCTTTTGGGGTTCAAAAGACGGACTGCAAGCCCGCGAACGAGACAAGTGCAACCATGGCAGCCCAAGCCTATCTCCATAGCATTTTGGGCTTGCCAAATGACCCAAGAAAGATGGCCATTTACCATGGTGAAATGAGCAAGCAGAGTACTTACCATGGTGAAATCCGATAAGGCATTTCACTTATCATTTTTGTGATTATTTGTAAAGATAATTTTCACTTTATCTCTTATTTAGAATTCAAATGTTGTGGATAGGATAGGTTCTCATCTGGACCGTTGATCCATTGTAATCTTGACCGTTAATTGTACTGAGCTCTCACTATAAAAGGAGGCTCAACCCAGGTCATTTCATTCATTCATCACTTGCTTCAGTTTGTAAGCTTTTACCCAGAGTAATACCACTCAGTATTCACTCACTTTCTCTTGTTCTTTTGCCATCGCCTTTCTTTTATTTCGCAGCGGTTTCTAAGTATTTCTACATAGGAATTTTTTAGGTGACTTAGCCAGTTTTCAGCCGAGAAAGCAGCTAAGGCCGCACGGTTGTCTAGCAGAAGACTAGTCCCGTGACAAATGGTATCAGAGCAAAGTTTTGCTAAGAAATTGCTGATTCGAGATGGCACGTGATGGAGAGAACATTGCAGTGAAGAAGGGTGCAGAGGCCCAATTGACAAATCCAAGAGGGGTTCGTCGAAGGACATGATCACATCGATCCAGGGAAGGGTTACCAAGCTCGAAGAATCCATGGCGGAGGCCAAGGCGACCTTGGATCCGTTGGAGTCGATGGACGTTGAGAAGCTGAGTTCGTTGGATTTCGAGAGGCTTGAGTCCTTGGAGGGAATTCAAGATGATGTTCAAGAGGCTCTTAATGGGATGGATGTGAAGATGTCTACGCGTGGCGATGCCTTAGAGGCCATGGTGGTTGCTCTAAGGGATGAGGTTGAGGAGCTCAAGGCAAAGAGTTCCAAGTCTGAGAAAGATGAACTGAAGAAGGAAGTGGAGCTGCTCAAGATCGAGTTGTTTGTGTTGAAAGCGACGATTGCGAACAGCACGACTGTTGTAGTGCCTAGAACCTCGGGAGATATCCCCAAACCGAAAAAGTTCGAGGGGACGAGGTCCGCCCAGGAAGTGGAGAATTTCTTTTGGGGAATGGAGCAATACTTCAAAGCCGTGGGCATCGAGGAAGATGCTAAGAAGGTAAGCTTTGCAAGTATTTACTTAATTGATCTTGCACAAACGTGGTGGTGACGTAGGTGCGAAGATGTGAAGCGTGAGAACACTGCCATTGAGACTTGGAAGGAGTTCAAAGAAGAGTTCAAGGAACAGTTCTATCCTCCTTATGCTGAAGATGAGGCACGGTCAAAGCTGAGGCGACTCAGGCAGGAAGATGCCAAGACTTTGAGGGACCATGTCCGGAAGTTCGTGGAGTTGAGTTTGCAGGTCCCGAGCTTGAGTGAAGAGGATGGGTTTTTCACCTTCATGGATGGGTTGCAACCATGGGCGAAGATGGAGTTGCAGCGATGGGGAGTGACCAAGCTCTCTACTGCCTTGACTGCTGCCGAGTCCATAATTGAGATTGGGCGTAGGAAACCTGACTCCTCCAAACCAAAATCGAAGCACAAAGGTCATGGTAGAGACAAGGAGAAGTCAAGTCGATCCGACAAAGATTCGAGTGGCGGGAATAAGCCTTCGAATGGGAAACATGTAGATTCGAGGGACAAGCAGCATGTCAAGTGCTTCCATTGCCACAAAGAAGGGCATATTGCCAGGGATTGTCCCCAAAAGAACAGAATCGCCGCCGTCAAGGAGACAGCTGATGGCGAGACTAGCGAGGCTCTGAAGCTTGGCTCCATCATTAGTACAATGGAGGTCAAGAAGGGTCGGAAGAAGAAAGGGTTGATGTTCGTCAACATCACTATTGCTGGCCAGAAGTTGAGTGCACTAGTTGACACCGGTGCCTCTGAACTGTTCATGTCCGAGCAAACTGCCGAGAAACTTGGCCTTACTATCGAGAAGTCCAGTGGATCCATCAAAATAGTGAATGCCAAGGAAGTACCGATTGCGGGAGTAGCAAAGGGAGTTCAACTTGACATTGGAGGTTGGACCGGTAAGGAAGCTGTCAAGGTAATCCCACTCGATGACTTTGATTTTGTGCTTGGGTTAAGTTTTCTAGACCGGATCAACGCTTTCCCTGTTCCTTTTGCGGATTGTCTGTGTATTCTAGATCCGAAGCATCAATGGATTGTTCCAGTGAGCCGTGGGTCAGGAGTAGGTGCAAAAGTTCTATCCGCAATTCAGTTTTCAAAGGCGGCGCGCAAGGAGAAGCCGACCTTCCTGGCAGCCTTGGTGTGCGATGAGTCTGTCGCAACTGAGGGAGTCCTTGATGAGGTGGAACAAGTCTTGGTGGAATTTGAAGATATGATGCCTGCCGAGTTGCCAAAGAAGTTGCCTCCGAAGAAGGATGTTGATCACAAGATTGAGCTTGTGCCAGGTGTGGAGCCCCCCGCTCGAGCCCTTTACAGGCTAGCCCCGCCTGAGTTAGAGGAGATGCGCAAACAATTGAATGATCTCCTAGATGCCGGTTACATCCGCCCATCAAAGGCACCTTACGGTGTGCAGGTGTTGTTCCAGAAGAAGCACAATGGGTCCCTACGGATGTGCATCGACTATAGGGCTTTGAATAAGCTCACAGTGAAGAACAAGTATCTGATTCCTCTCATTGCGGACTTGTTCGACCAGCTTGGTGGTGCAAGGTGGTTCACCAAGTTGGACTTGCGATCGGGCTACTACCAAGTCAGAATAGTCGAGGGTGATGAGCTGAAAACAGCTTGCATGACGAGGTATGGTTCTTCCGAGTATCTTGTGATGCCTTTCAGCCTCACGAATGCTCCAGCTACTTTTTGTACCCTGATGAACAAGGTGCTACAACCGTTCATGGACAAGTTTCTTGTAGTCTACCTCGATGACATTGTCATCTACAGCAAGACATTGGAGGAGCATGTCGAACACTTGCGAGAGGTGTTCAAAGTTTTACGGGAAAATGAGTTGTATGTCAAGAAGGAGAAGTGCTCATTTGCCCAGCAAGAGGTTCCTTTCCTTGGCCACATTGTTGGAAGAGGCATGATCCGAATGGACAAGGAGAAGGTTCGAGCCATTGAAGAATGGGAGGCGCCAACTAAGGTAACCAGGCTGGGATCTTTCCTGGGGTTGGCGAATTACTACCGAAGGTTTGTCAAAAGCTACTCCAAAATTGTCGCACCATTGATCGACTTGCTGAAGAAGGAAAAGGCGTGGGATTGGGGATCGGAGTGCCAGAAAACCTTTGATGAGATCAAGCTCACCATGGTGAGTGAGCCTGTCTTGGTGTTGCCAGATTACACCAAACCTTTCGAAGTTCACACTGATGCCTCCGACATTGCCATTGGTGGGGTCCTAATGCAAGAGGGACATCCGGTTGTATATGAAAGCCGGAAGCTCAATGAGACCGAGCAGAGATACACCATCCATGAAAAGGAGATGACGGTGGTGGTGCATTATCTACGCACATGTAGACATTAGGTGCTTGGGTCCAAGTTCATGGTGTACGCCGACAATGTCGCCAATAGTTACTTCTTGACTTAGAGAAGTTATCCTCGAAGCAAGCTCGTTGGCAGGAGTTTCTTGCCGAGTTCGATGTTACTTTGGAGCACAAACCAGGGAAGGTGAATTCCGTGGCTGATGCTCTAAGCCGAAGGTATACCATGGAGTTTACGAGTTTGCCAGAGGGACCGATGCTGGAGCGCATCAAGGAGGGATTGACACATGACCGAACGGCCAAGTCATTGATCGAACTTGCCAAGGAGGGTAAAACCCGGAGGTTTTGGCTAGACAGAGGCTTGTTGTTTGTTCGTGGACGTCATCTCTTTGTGCCTCAGTTTTATGGAATTCGAAAGGAGCTCATGAAGGAATGCCATGATTCAAAGTGGGCGGGACATCCGGGGATGCAACGGACATTGGCCTTGATGGCGGAGCACTATTATTGTCCGCACATGGGCAGTGATGTTGAAGCCTATGTGAATACTTTCCTTGTGTGCCAGCAAGACAAGATCGAGCAGATGAGTCCAGCGGGGTTGTTGCAGCATTTGCCAATTCTGGAGAAACTATGGGTAAGTGTTTCTATAGATTTTATAGTCTGTTTGCCAGTTGTTGACGGAAAGTCTAGTATTATGGTGGTCGTAGACAGATTTTCCAAGTATGCGACATTTATCCCAGCACCCAAGGTGTGTCCAGCTGAGGAGGCAGCTAGATTTTTTCTCAAGCACATGGTGAAGTACTGGGGTATTTCATAATCAATTATCAGTGATTGGGACACGAGGTTCACGAGGAGGTTCTGGACAGAGTTGTTCAAGTTGTTGGGCTCAAACCTGAACTTCTCGACGAGTGTCCACCCGCAGACCGATGGGCAAACCGAGAGAGCGAATGCACTAGTTGAGATCTACTTGAGGCACTATGTGAGTGCTAATCAGCGTGACTGGCCAAAGCTGTTAGATGTGGCCCGGTTCTCTTACAACTTGCAGCAGAGCGAGGCAACAAATCAGAGTCCGTTCGAGATTGTAACTGGGCAGCAGCCGCTTACACCGAACGCGGTTGTGACCAGGTATTGGGGGCCGAGTCCAGCAGCCTATCATTTTGCTAAGGGGTGGCATTAGCTTTATGACTTAGCCCGTGCATGCTTGCGCAAGGCGGGAAAGCGGACCAAGAAGTGGGCAGATCGAAAGCGTCGGGATGTGTACTTTGAGGTTGGTGATCTAGTCCTTGCCAAACTGACTTCGATCTTGCGCAACCCAAATCACAAGGGGCTTGTGCGACGATATGAGGGGCCGTTCAAAGTTGTGAAGCGGGTAGGCACCATGACCTATCAACTAGAGTTGTCGCCAACTATCTGAGCTCATCCGGTGTTTCATGTGAGTTTGTTGAAGGCATATCACCATGATGAGGATGATCCAGATCGGGGCAAATCACACCGAGCGCCAGTCGGAGTAAAGGTCTCATACGAGAAAGAGGTAGAAGCGATCCATTCAGAGAGAGCCATTCGTCAAGTGGGAAATCGACCAAGTCATGAGTACCTTGTTCAATGGAAGGGTCTTCCCGAGTGCGAGATGAGTTGGGAACCCGTCGATGCCTTATGGCAATTCCAGGAGCAGATCGACCAGTACCATTCTAGCCGCGCGACGAGGGCGTCGCTAGAACTAGTGGGGGAGAATGTCACGGATCGCAAGCCCGCGAACGAGACAAGTGCAACCATGGCAGCCCAAGCCTATCTCCACAGCATTTTGGGCTTGCCAAATGACCCAAGAAAGCTGACCATTTACCATGGGTGAAATGAGCAAGCAGAGTATTTACCATGGTGAAATCCGATAAGGCATCTCACTTATCATTTTTGTGATTATTTGTAAAGATAATTCTCACTTTATCTCTTATTTGAAATTCAAATGTTGTGGATAGGATAGGCTCTCATATGGACCGTTGATCCATTGTAATCTTGACCGTTGATTGTACTGAGCTCTCACTATAAAAGGAGGCTCAACCCAGGTCATTTCATTCATTCATCACTTGCTTCAGTTTGTAAGCTTTTACCTAGAGTAATAACATTCAGTATTCACTCACTTTCTCTTGTTCTTTTGCCATTACCTTTCTTTTGTTTCGCAGCGGTTTCTAAGTATTCCTACTTAGGAGTTTTTCAGGTTACTTAGCCCAGTTTTCAGCCGAGAAAGCAGCTAAGGCCGCACGATTGTCTAGCAGAAGACTAGCCCCGTGACATAATGTTATATTTAGTTGGAAAATTCATATGATGTTGGATAGGACTAGGAATGATGATCTTTCTTTTTTCTTTTGGGGTTCAAAAGACGGATAGAGATGCCCTGCCCCTCTAGACATTAAAGTCTGAAGCTGATAATGATGCTTCTTCTAGATTGCAAGTTGCAGGATTTATATTCCAATATTTGGATTTGGGTAATGAAAGGGAGAGGAAAGTCAAGTAAGAGAAAAAAAATTCTTTTATTTGGAACAATCCGTTCTCATTTTCTCTTCATTGGTATGGTTGGTTCGTCTTTCACTACATCTCATAGAAAGTAGTCATTGGATTTGATGAAGAACTTTATGGGATTCTTCTAATAGGGATAGTTATCCTGACTGAAATATGGCAGCTTGGTGACAGATTGAGACTTGTACAAGTTGTGGCCGAAAGTAGACGCTATGGCTTGAATATCGGTTAATTGAATACCTCTAAGAACGTCTCAAGTGGATGTTAATTCTTCAAATGAGCTAGGTTCTGATACTAATTGTTAGGATGATCAATCAACTCGGTTTGACCAAGAAGGGGTGAATTGACACTTCTAAAAATAAAGAGAAGCAAAAAGATATAAAAAATGTGACACAATAAATATCTAGTGGTTCAAGCTTCTAACAAGTTTTACATCCACTACCTTAGTTTCCCATTAAGGATTTCAAACCATTTCACTAAGAAATTCTTCCATATTTCAAACCATTTCACTCTCTTTTACAAGAAGATTGACAAACTAATGAAAACCTCTTAAAGGTAAATGATTTGCCCAAATACAAGTACATCTAACCCAACTTGAAATAAACAATTATAAATTTGCTCAACACAAGTGGGTTACAAATGATATGACTCTAATAGGCTTAAAGTAAGTTAGATTTTTGCTTGAATGCTTTTGACTTGTTCACTTGTTGTTGAAGTTTTTGGAGACTGGATTTTATATCACCTCATTGATTTTTCGTCGTTTGGGTGGTTGGAATCATCAATAGAGCCGTTGGAATGCTTTTTCCCCGCAATAAATGATGTTTAGTAATCTACCGTATCAGTACACGAGGAGCTGTATGGGTACTTTCCATAAGAAAAAAATAGCCGTTGTATAAAGGGGTATCGATATGCTTAAGGACGTATCGAAACGAGTATAAAGTAAAAACATAAGCGTATCGATACGGTATAAGCATATCGATATGGTATAGCCATATCAGTACGATTTTAGCTCACTAGAATCTGAGGAAAAATCCAAGGAAATTTGCATCGGTACGCCTAGGGGGCGTATGATACGGGTTAACTGAAATTCAAAGATTGTTGATTCCGATAACTGACAAGACAACGATCATATATTAAATGTAAAGATTTGAAAATCTTAACAACCCGTATCGATATAGGTAAAGCCGTACCTATACTCGTAACCAAAATATATAAACCCAGATGAAGGCTGTATCGATACGGGCTCAACTGTATCGATACGATTTTGCAATTAAATAATTCAATAGCCAAAAGTCGTATTAGATCACTCAAGAGTGTATCGATACGCCTGGACGTTTTTGGTTATTTGAGTATAAAAATATTTAGAAAAACTTTTGGGGTTTAAGTTTTTGGCTTAGAAGCATTTTAGGTTTGATTCTTTGTCATTTTGTGAGGCTTTTGAATACTTACAAATTGGTCCTTAAACACTTTGTTATATCAAAATCAAACATAGGTTTTTCAATCTCCCTTTTTTATATAATAAAATTAAAGTAAATTTTTAAGTAGGTTTGAAAGATACTCCCCATTTCTTTAAGTCTAAAAGATGTATTTTTGAAAATTTAAGTACTCTTTACTTCTCCCCTTTTTGTTAAACCAAAATCGATAGAATATAAATAAAGCAAGATATAAACATTAAAGGTACCCAAGCATAAAAAACAACATATATATCATTAAAATTCAAAGAAAAAAAATAAAATCCAACTGAATTCCTAAAACCATAAACCAAAACAAATAAAGCAAATCATAGGAGTTCATTAAACAAAGACATATGTGCATAAAACAATCCTAATATGATATGATATATCATGAAATGTAAGACCCTAGGGAGCGTCTTTATCATCTTCTTCTCCATCCTCTTCATCATTGACATTGGTTTCAAGAGATCGTCGTCATTTTCCATGAAAAGCAATAAGAGATATATCCATCGAAGCTTGACGATTCTCAATGAAAGTAACCCTCTCTTCCAAAGATGTAAAATGAGTGTCAATAGCGGCAAATCCAGAGGTCATGGTAGTGTCCAAAGATGCAAACTTCCCGTCGAGATAAGCCATGAAAGCATTAAAAGAAGGTTGGGCCACTAGAGTTTTGAGAACTTGAGGAGCTGCCACCGGATCGGGTTGATCATCTTGAGGGAGATCTGCAATACAGACCCATTCTCTATTATAGTATGAGAACCCACATCCTTAAAACCAAAAACATTTGCTAAAACCGAAGAATCAATTTGAAATTTCTTTCCCATAAGATAGGATTCAATGGCAACAACCTCGGATCTATCTTGGTTGTAAATACACCGGGCATTGAAATAAAAGATAAGAACAATGTTTCGGTATAAAATTCCGAGTATGCTTAAAAAGTCATAAACCTCCATTGATGCATTGGCTTAAAGTATTTAAATTGAAATCTTTCGGAAGACAAAAAAGGAATTGAAACAATGTGCTCATGACGAATTTTATAACATTGATATTGTTTAAAGTGAGCCATTGCATTTAGAAAATGAGGTTCATTAAAACAATTTTGAAAATATAGGTAAGGTTGGGTTTGGTACCATCATTGTCGGAATTGGTATTGGATGATTGTCTCAATTCTCTTCTTGTTCGTTTCTTAGGTACCATAACAAGATTTGAAATCAAACCAAACCACAAAATATGTATGCATAAATCATCACATTCGATTTAATTAACAATCCAATGATCAAGGTATTGTAAAAAACTTATATCGTATAGTTTAAAAAGAATATTTGGTAAAAAGAAAACTGAAAAACAGAGTTGAAAAGTATATGGTATGCTTTTATATTCGAACAAAAAAATTTGAAAAAGTTTTTACAGAGTTTTTGAAAAATAGTTCATATACATATTAAATATATAAATTTGAAACGAAAACAGTGTAAAAATAAGAACAAAATTAAAAAATAAAGATAAGAAGTTTATACCTTGAATATGGTATTATGGATGAATTAGGAGATGATGATGTACAAATCTTGATGATTTCCCTAGGGTTTGATGAATAACCCAAAAACCCTTAAAAGTTTTGAAGAATTGTGTGAAATATAAGAGGGTTTGAGAAGTTTTTATAGATAAAAATTGTATCTAGGTTTTGGAGTGTTTTAATTAAAGTGAAAACCTCTTTAAAGACTCATTTAACTCTCTAGCGGCTACGCATATCGATACGCCACCTGTGCGTATCGAAACACTGTACCAAAACAATTTTTAGCTATTTTGATACGCGACCCCGTACCGATATAGGTCAAACTATCGGTACCCCTGAGCCAAAAATGTCATTTTTGACTGCAATGTGCTCAAGAATTTGATTTTACTCAAATTGAAATGCATGAATATGATATGTGAACATCATGTATGATCAAAAATAGATGCATACTCCTCCTAGCAACAAGCATAGATGCATATAGGAGCAAAAACACATAAGCAAAGCAATCAACCAAATTCAAGCAATTTTAGACACTAAAAAGGCTCTAACGTTCAAGGTAGGCTAGTTAAACCTAACTCTCTCCTAAGAGACCAAAAATGCTCTTTGTCTAAAGGTTTGGTAAAGATACCCACTAGTTGGTTTAAGGTGACTACATATTATAGATCTACTTCATTTTTCAAGACATGATCTCTAATGAAATGATGTCTTATCTTTATGTGCCTTGTTCTAGAATGTTGGATGAGATTCTTAGTGAGACATATGGCACTAGTGTTGTCACACTTAAGAGGGATGACACCTATACCAATTCTATAATCTAAAAGTTGTTTCTTCATCCAAATTACTTGAGCACAATAACTTTCGGCCAATACGTATTCCGCTTCGGTGGTAGATAATGCTACACTATTTTATTTCTTTGAAAACCATGATATGAGCATACTATCTAAGAATTGACAAGTACCAGAGGTACTCTTTCTATCTATCTTACAACTTCCATAATTCGCATCTGAATAAACATGCAAATCAAATGAGGAATCTCTAGGATACCAAAGGCCTAAACAAGGTATGTCTCTAAAGTATCTAAAGATTCTCTTAACGGCTATAAGGCATGGTTCTCTAGGACTAGCTTGAAATCTAGCACACAAGAAAACACTAAACATTATATCCGGTCTTTTTATGGTAAGATAAAACAAAGATCCTATCATAGAGCGTTACAGCTTTAAATCAACACACTTACCTCCTTCATCTTTGTCAAGCTTTGTAAAAGAGCTTATTGGTGTGGCTTGAGGTTTCACATTCTCCAAGCCAAACTTCTTGAGCATGTCCTTGATGTATTTAGCTTGATTGATGAAGATGTCATCATTCCTTTGTTTGATTTAGAGTCCCAAGAAGAATGGAAGCTGCCTCTATCATGCTCATCTCAAATTCTCCTTGCATCAACTTAGCAAATTCTTAGCAAAACAACTCATTAGTAGAGCAAAAAATGATATCATCAACATAAATTTGAACCATTAAGATGTCTTTGCCTTTTCTTTTAATGAAGAGTGTAGTGTCCGTTTTTCATTTTCAAAACTTTTTTCAATTAAAAAGTTTGACAATCTTTCATACCAATATCTAGGAGCTTGTTTTAAACCATATAAAGCTTTTGTAAGTTTAAAAACATGGTTTGAGTATTTTAAATCCTCAAAAATGGGTGGTTGTTCTACATTCACTTCTTCATTAATAAAACCATTTAGAAAAGCACTTTTTACATCTATTTGAAAAAACTTGAATTCATGATAACATGTAAATGCAAGAAGCATCCTAATACACTCCATTCTAGCTACAGGTGCATAGGTTTCATAAAAATTGATTTCTTCTTCTTGAATGTAATCTTGAGCAACAAGTCTAGTCTTGTTTCTCACTATGTTACCACTCTCATCTAGTTTGCTTTTAAAAACCCATTTAGTTTCTATGGTAGACTTATTACTAGGCCTATCAACTAGTGCCCAAACTTGATTTCTCTCAAATTGTTTTAACTCCTCTTGTATAGCCAATATCCAATAATCATCTTTTAATGTTTCTTTGATATTTTTAGTCTCAATGCACGAGATAAATACAACATTACAAGCATTTTTAAGAGAAAGTCTAGTGGTTACCTTTTTGATGGATAACCCAAAATCTCACCACCTTTGACATAGTTGAACTCTCTTGGGTAGCTCACTTCCTTCTCCTATAGAGTCATGTCCTTCAATACTTCTAGAGCTGGATCTTGTGCTTCTTCTTCTTTGGATGAAATTTCATCTACATTTGATGATTGCCCACCATCATTGGCTTCAAAAATTCGTACATCTTCACAAGAATCCTTCCTCGAAAGGGGGTTATCATCGAAAACCACATGAATATACTCTTCAACTACCAAAGTTCTTTTATTAAATACTCGATAGGCTTTAGAATTTAAAGAATAACCTACAAAAATAACTTCATCACTTTTAGCATCAAATTTGGCCAAATTGTCTTTTTCATTATTTAAAACAAAATATTTACATCCAAAAGGATGAAAATAGCTAATGTTAGGCTTTTTGGATTTTAAAATCTCATAAGGAGTTTTCTTTAATATTGGCCTAATCATTACTCGGTTGGCAATATAGCAAGCCGTATTAGTGGCCTTCGCCTAAAAATACTTTGGCAAATTGTTTTCACAAAGCATGGTTTTACCCATTTTTTTTCTAAACTTCGATTTTTCTTCTCAACAACCCCATTTTGTTTAGGAGTGCGAGGAGCAGAAAATTTATGGCTTATACCATTTAAGTTACAAAAATTCTCAAAACCTAAATTTTGAAATTCGATTCCATGGTCACTTCTAATGTGAGAAATAGAATGACCAACATCATTTTGAGTAATTCTTGAAAACGTGATGAATTTTTCTAAAGCCTCATCCTTGGTACTTAAAAATAGAAGCCAAGTAAATCTAGAGTAATCATCAACTAAAACAAATGCATACGATTTTCCACCCAAGCTCATAGTCCTAATAGGGCCAAAAAGATCCATGTGGATCAATTGTAAAACTCTACTAGTAGAAACATCATTAATAGGTTTAAAAGAAACTCTTTTATGTTTTCCTTTTGCACAAGCATCACAAATTTTGTCATTTTTTTTATTTTTGGCAAACCTCTTACTAGATCATTTAAAACCAATTTTTCTAAAACACTCATGCTTGCATGCCCTAGTTTTTTATGCCATAACCATGAGTCATGTTCATCTTTTGCAACAAAACATGCATTTGAATATATAAATGTCATCTAAATGCACCATGTATATGTTTCCTATGCGATGACCAATAAACACAATTTTGTTAGTTTCAATGTTTATAATTTTGCAACCATTTAAATAAAAAAGAACATTGAAACCTTTATCACAAAGTTGACTTATTTTTACGGACTAAACTTCTCCAAGCTATCCGTGCAGCGTTAGCACTCCCGAACTATTCTAACAAGCCTTGATTCACACAAACGCAATGGCTAGTAAAAGAGAACTAGAGAAGGCAAGAAGGATTTTGAAGGGAAAAAGAAAGGAACTTGTATTAAGCTTTAAGAGAGAGCTTTGCAAGGCTTGGATTCTTGAGTGTCTTGAGATGTTGTTGGATTGTGGATGTGTCTACAAATGAAGGGGGTGGTCCTATTTATAGGCCTCCACCTCCTTAAGGGATGCTTATAGGTTATCCTAGACATGTACAAGCGTAGAGGATTCTAGATAACTCTACAAGTATTTTCATATGTCCCTAAGTGTCTAAAAGATTCTAGAGAGTTCCAGACTTGTCCTAATCTTTCCAAGATCTTCCAGGGTCATCTAAGACCTTCTGGATATGTGTGGACTTGGGTAAAACCTCCTAGAACATTATGGAAACCTTTGAAGATGGATGTAGGCCATTCTAGAAGCTTTCTTGGTGCATGCTTGCTTCAAAAACGCCCAAAGATATTGAGCTTGCCTTGGCGGGTTGTGACATTCTCCCCTACCTAAGCTCGCGACGCCCTCTTCGTGTCATTATTGAACTACTGGAGTTGGCCCTTGAATTGCCAAAGTGCTTCACCGGACTCCCAGCTGGCTTTCATGTTGGATTGACCCTTCCATTTGATGAAGTATTCTTTATATCTTAGTACGTCCCACCTTCGAATTACTCAGTCCGATAGAACTTCTTCCACTTCTTTATCGAATGGAGTGACTACGACTGTGGGCGCTCTCTTGGAAACCCCCCGTGAGGGATCATCCACATCTCTATGATATGGCTTCAACAAACTCATATGGAAGACAAAATGAATCTTAAGTCTCGATGGTAGTTGGAGTTTGTAGGATAGTCTGCCCACTCACTTGATGACTGGAAAAGGTCTTTCATACTTGCGTACTAGGCCTTTATGAACCTTCCGCAAGGTCTTGAATTGTTGGGGTAAGAGTTTTAACATGACGAGATCGCATTCCTTGAACTCCAGGGCCATCCGTTTTTTATTTGCCTATTTCTTCATTCTCTTGGCAGCCTTGTATAATGCTGCTTGAGCTAGCTCGTTTTGCTCGTGCCACGACTTAGCAAACTTGAAGGCTGCCGGGCTCATCCCTTCACAGCGTGTGGCAAGGAAGAGTGGGGTGGTCAGTTTTTGCCCCCTAAGAACATCCTCGGAAGGTTTTCCCTTCAACACTCGTCTTATGGTGGTCTCTAAAGCCATGTTCTTTCCACGAACAAGCTTGGTGAACTCCTCGGTAGCCTTCTCGGACATGGTCATCCCTTTCTGCTCTCGGTCTCCCTTGGCCTTGGCAGAACTTGTCATTATCGAATCAAGCTCGGTAGCCTTGCTCTCTTCGGGCTCACCCAACTCCTTGGATGTGTTGTCTAGATCTGTGCACTATCGTAACTTGTAAGGCCCTTCACACTGGTAGCTCTGTAGTTGCTTCCTCTTCACCCTCAGCTTGTCAACTTTATTTTTTGCTATCACACCAGGTCTCGATCTTGGCTTGACTACTTTGACACTCGTAGTCACACCATGGCTCTTCTTTGGCTTGTTGTCTCTCACAACTACACCAAGTTTGCCTATTCCTCCTTTTGGCTCACCAACACCCTTAATGATGGAAGCAAGGCGAATTTTCTCGGGACAACCCCTTATTATACGAGGACCATCGTAGAAGTAGCACTTCAACTTTTTGCTCGAGGACTTAGCCTCGCCACTCCCACTGTTACTCATCGTAGGCTTAGACATCTTGACATTGACTGGCTTGTCTCTCACAGGCTTAGTCAGCAACTCGTCCACATCTTTGGCCCTTGAAAGTAATTGGGCACCTCCTTGCTCCAAAGCAAGTTTCGCCCCAGGCCTAAGTCCCTCATCACCATGTTTATTGAGGATAGCTAAGTAGCTTTTCTCATTTCTCTTGATGCCCTTTTTGCACTGAAGTGACGAGAGCACTTTAGTCTCCTGCTTGATGGCCCTAGTTGTTGGTACCACACAAGCCTGATTGCCATCCATGATTCACATGCTATTGGTAAACGGTATCGAGATTTCTTTGACTCGATCGAGGAAGTCGAGTCCTAAGACAAGTTTGAAGTCATTCATTGGCACTATTGATAAGTTCATGTGGCTAGACCATGCCCCGATATTAGTCTTGACCCTCGAGCAATGCCATGGATGGGCCGTGCGACAGAGCTAACTGCCTTAATAGATCCTCCTCCCCTATCACTTTAAGATTGAGCCTATTTGCTTCATTAAGAGGGAAAAAGTTATGAGACGCACTTGTGTCTAGCATGACCCTTGTTGCTTTTCCATTAACAGTGACGTCTACATATAACAACCCTTTGGCCTCAGTCTTTGGGGCGGATTGAATGATATTGAATAGTTGTATAGATCCCATGTGTGCACTTTCTTCGTCTCTATCGGTATCACTGCCTTCTCGATGCTTTGCTAGGAGCGAATTGAGAGCTTGCCATTGTGGGCACTCTCGAACCCAATAATCGTAGTCGCAAATGAAGACTTATTGGACGGTGGTCTTCTCGTGCCTCGAGAGTACTTAGATTTACCTTTATACTTGCCCTTCCATGAGGACGATTCTTTGTGCTTAAAGGTGTTTTCCTTTTGGTGGCCCTCATTGCATTGGCTTTTATCTCCCCCACATTTAGTTTAACCGCTCTTCTTATCCTTTGGCTTGGCAGTGAAGTCTCTGTGGCTAGTATAGTCAATGAGAATCTCGGCTACGCCTATGGCATCGGCAAGGTTTTGTACCCTATGATGCATTAGCTCGACTTTGGCCCATTGTTGGAGTCCATCCATGAAACTAAAGAGCGAGTCCTTTTCGGAGAGGTCAGGGATCTCAAGCACCAAACTGATGAATTCTTTGACATAGTCACGAATGCTCCTTGATTGTTTTAGTCTTTGCAAGCGAGCTTTTGCCTCGTCCTTGGCATTTTCTGGATAATATTGTCGTTTAAGCTATCATTTAAAGTCATCAAAGGTAGAGATAGTGCACGTACTTCTCAACATCACCGCGCTTTTTCCTCCACCAAAACATAGCGGTGTCGGTAAGATATAGAGCTACGATTTTAATCTTGGAGGCCTCCTCCACAATGCTGACAGCCGTAAGGTATTGTTCTAAGCTATATAAGAAATTTTCTACTTTTTTTGCGTTGTGTGATCCAACTAAGGTCTTTGGCTTGGGCACATCGACCTTTCTAGCCTCGACCGTGGTGCTTGGCCCTGCTACCAAGGCACATTTGCATAAGGCGATGTCGCCTTTTAATGCCTCAAGCTGGGCATGAGTGTTGTCAATCTCGCGTTGGAAGAAATCACACATTTTTTAGAACTCCCCCATGAGTAAGTCACGGATTTCCCCCATCTCTGCTCGTATGGTCTCCTCTAGCTTGATCATCATGGCCTTCATGGCCGTGTAGATCTCGACATCCTCTACCTTGGGGCCTCCTACCCGCTGGTAAAGTTCATCCACCTAGGCACCCATGCCCCCACGTTTTCCTCCATATGGGTCATACGAGACTCAAAGCTAGAGATTAGATCTATGGACTTGGCTCACGGCCTTACCATAGCAGGACCAACCGTCTCCTCGCGCCACCGTTGCTCTTGCATGATCTCTGTCTCGGATGAGCCAACAACTTGGTTCTTCTCAGTCTTTGCCATGTCTCGAACCACGCTCTGATACCAACTGTCACAGACTAACTCCAAGCTATCCGTGTGGCGTTAGCACTCCCAAACCATGCTAACATGCCTTGATTCATACAAATGCAATGGCTAGTAGAAGAGAACTAGAGAAGGCAATAAGGATTTTGAAGGGAAAAAGAAAAGAACTTGTATTAAGCTTTAAGAGAAAGCTTTGCAAGGCTTGGATTCTTGAGTGTCTTAGGATGTTGTTGAATTGTTGGATGTGTCTACAAATGAAAGAGGTGGTCCTATTTATAGGCCTCCACCTCCTTAAAAGGATGGTTCTAGCTTATCCTAGACATGTACAAGTGTAGAGGATTCTATATAACTCTACAAGTATCTTCATATGTCCTTAAGTATCTAAAAGATTCTAGAGAGTTCCAAAGACTTTCGAACATGTCCTGATCTTTCTAAGATCTTCCAGGGTCTTCTAAGGCCTTCTGAATGTCCGTGGACTTGGGTATAACCTCATAGAATCTCCTAGAACATTATGGCAACCTTTGAAGATGGATGTAGGCCACTCTAGGCCATTCTAGAAGCTTCCTTGGTGCATGCTTACTTCAAAAACGCCCAAGGATGTTGAGCTTGCCTTGGCGGGTTGTGACATTATGCTTAAAAGGTTATGTTTTAGACCGTTAACATATAAAACATTATCAATGACAATAGAAGAGTGATTACCAATGGAACCAATTCCTTCAATGTGGCCTTTGTAGTTGTCACCGAAAGTCACTACTCTTCCACTATTTGGTTTTAGCTCAAAGAACCGACTCTTGGCACCGGTTATGTGTCTCGAGCATCCACTATCAAGGTATCATGAGTTTGCACATGTAGCTTTGTCCTTGTAGCAATGCCCCCTACAAACAAAGAATTAAACTTTGGTTTTTGGTACCCAAATAATTTTGGATCCATGAGTATTAGCTCCCAAAATTTTGGTTCCCTTGGGAATCCAAGAAGATAAAACACTAATGTTGTTAGAAGCAATTAGTTCCTTAGGAATCCACACGCTTCTAACCTGCTTACTCTATGAGTGCCTTGGGAAGCCTATTTTTTTGTATCCATTAAAGTTTCTCTTTAAATAGTTGGGTTTTGAAGAACCTAATTTTTTAAAACTTTGTTTCCCAACCTTTCTTAGAGAATGTTTAAGATCACTCACCTCCTTGTGATGATCATCATGAACTTTAAAAAGAAGGTTGTTTAAATCAAGATTTTTCTTTTCAAAATCGTTTTGTTTTAAATCAAAAACCTTATTTTCAAGTTTGGAGTTGGTTTTAGAAAGGGAATCATTTTGGTTTTCAAATTGGAAATCATTTTCTTATTTTTCAAAATTGTTTCCTTAAACATTTCAACCAACTCGTCATAAACCTCTTGTAACTCATCGTATGCCTCTTGAAGTTCATCAAAAGATAAATCAAATGAAGATAAGTTAGAGGTTACTTTAGGAACTTCTTCAAGAGCTATGAGGCAAAGGTTGGCAACTTCTTACTCCTCTTCATTGGATGATTCCTCATCACGCCAAGTAGAAACGTTTGCCTTGAGCTTCTTCTTCTTCGCGAAGCTCTTCCTTTTGAGTTGGGGGCATTATGTTCTTATGTGCCCGACTTCTTGCACTCATAGAAAATGAGTTGTTCTTTCTCCTTCTCCTTGTTCTAGTTCTTGAAGTCTCCTTTTCGATGTAACTTTCTTCCTTGATTGGACTTCATGAACCGAGTGAATCATTTGGCTAGCATAACCATTTTTTCATCTTTCTCCTCACTAGAATCACTCTCTTCTTGTGAAGCTTTAAGAGCAATTCATATCTTCGTTTCTACTTCCTTGTTTTTGACCTTCTTCTCTTCTCTCTTTTTCTCATTTTCTTTTCCTTTATTTATGATCTTATGGGTTAGAAGAGATCCCATAAGAGTATCGAGCTTTAAGGTTTTGAGGTCATTGACCTTGATGATGGCAGTTCTTTTTCCATACCATGACTCGAGAATGGAGCAAATAAGCTTCCGGACTAGCTTGTCTTTGGGGATGACTTTTTTGAAGCCTTTGAGACCGTTGAGGATGCTGTAGAAATGATCGAACATCTTGTTGACGCTCTCATCGGGCTTTATCTTGAAATTCTCATAGCTCAAGTTGAGGAGTCTAATCTTGGTCTCCTTGACATCGTTTGTGCCTTCATATGTGGTCTCAAGCTTGTCCCATATCTCCTTTGCACTCGTGCAGGAAGAAATATTCGAGTACTCATACGATCTAAACGCACAAAAGAGCATGTGCATAGCTTTATCATTGACTTGTAAACACCTTCGTTCTTCATCGGTCATCTCAAGCTTGGACTTTGGAACAAACCAATCTCATTCTCTCTTTATCGGTATGGTTGGTCCGTCTTCCACTACATCCCATATGAGGTAGTCATTGGATTTGATGAAGAACTTCAGGTGATTATTCCAATAGGGATAGTTATTCCCATTGAAATATGGCGATTTGGTGATGGATTGAGACTTGTACAAGTTGTGGCCAAAAGTAGACACCATGGCTTGAATGTCGATTGATTGAACCACCTCTAGGATCATCTCAAGTGGATGTTAATCCCTCAAATGAGCTAGGCTCTGATACCAATTGTTAGGATGATCAATCAACTCGGTTTGGCTAAAAGAGAGTGAATTGACACTTTCAAAAATGAAGGGAAGCAAAAGGATATAAGAAAAAATGTGATAGAAGGAATTTATAGTGGTTCAAGCTTCTAACAAGCTCTACATCCACTACCTCATCTCTCCATTAAGGATTTCAAACAATTTCACTAAGAAATTATTCCATTTTTCTAGGCTTAGAAGGAAACCGTTACAAAGATCAAAGCTTTCTACCCGAAGCTTGATCAAATTCACTCTCTTTTATAAGAAGATTGGAAAAATAATGAAAACCTCTCAAAGGTAAATGATTTGCCTAAATATAAGTACACCCAACCCAACTTGAAATAAAGAATTACAAATTTGCTCAACACAAGTGAGTTACAAAGGATATGACTCTAAAAGGCTCAAAGTACGTTGGATTTTTACTTGAATGCTTTTGAATTGTTCACTTGTTATTGTTGAAGCTTTTGGAAACTTGATTTTATATTACCTCATTGATTTCTAACCGTTTGGGTGGTTGGGATCATCAATAGAGTCGTTGGACTGCTTTCTTCCCGCAATAAATGTTGTTTGATAACCTACCGTATCGGTACATGAGGAGCTGTATAAGTACCTATGATAAGAAGAAATAGCTATTGTACATAGGGGTATCGATACGCTTGAGGGCGTATCGAAACGGGTATAAATTAAAAACATAGGCTTATCGATACGGTATAGCCGTATCGGTACAGTTTTAGCTCACTAGAATCTGAAGAAAAAGTCTAAGGAAAATTGCATCGGTACTCCTAGGAGGTGTATCAATACGGGTTAACTGAAATTCAAAGATTGTTGATTCCAATAACCGACAAGACAATGTTAATATTTTAAATGCAAAGATTTGAAAATCTTAACCTGTACCGATACTCATAACCAAAAAATATAACCCCAGATGAAGGTCGTATCGATACCGGCTCAACCATATCAGTATGATTATGCAATTAAAAAAATCCACTAGCCAAAAGTCGTATTGAAACACTCAAGAGTGTATCAATACGCCTGTACGTTTTTGGTTATTTGAGTATGAAAATACTTAGAAAAAATTTTGGGGTTTAAGTTTTTGACTTAGAAGCATTTTAAGTTCTATTCCTTGTCATTTTTGATACTTTTTGAATACATAAAAATTTATCCAATCTTACAATTTGGTCATTAAACACTTTGTTATATCAAAATCAAACATAGGTTTTACAAATACCTATGTGTAGGTATTACAACAATTGATTGAAGCGGGAGATTACTACAAACCACTTACTATTATTACTAATAAAGATAAGGCCATGACAAATGTCATTTCTCAAGTACTACCTGGGGCAAAACATAGATTGTGTTTATGGCATATCATGAGGAACGTACAGTCTAATGCTAAACACAGTTTTCTCGATGGGGGTTTTTAAGATACTCTGACAAGAGTAGATTGTGTTTATGGCATATCATGAGGAACTTGGTTGGACAAAAAGGTGATGTATCAATTTGTTGAGAACTATCATAGACAACTGCAATCTCTAAGATAGGAGGAAGGTCATCAAGACTACAAAACAATAGATGAACAACCATATTGTGACGGTGTGTTAGAAATTTTAAAATGTATTGCAGCGCAAGTATATACGAGAAATTCTTTTGCTACATTGTACAAAGAAATGTCTTATGAGGGTTATTATTTGGTCAAAAAAGTGAAGTACAAAATGTGTGCAGGTGTTATTGGTTATAGCTTGTTGAAAAAGAGAAGTGGTATCTTGTAGTTAAAGATACCACAAATGATACCATGTGCTGATGTTGTATGAAGTTGGAGTCCGTTGGATTTCCATGTCGCTATATGTTTGTCGTGTTGAAATCTGAAAAGGCAAAGGAAATACCCCAAGGATGTTTAATGAAACGGTGGACTATTTATGCATTTTTGTTTTCTAATCCAACATCTTTCTTCGCATAAATAGTCTACTGTTTCACTATATATCTTTGGGGTATTTCCTTTGTCTTTTCAGATTTTAACACGAAAAACATATGGCGACATGAAAATCCAACAGACTCTAACTTCATACAACAACAATACATGGTATCATTTGTGGTATCTTTAACTAGAAGATACCCGTTGCAACCATTTTTCTGGTGGCTCGACGTTTTTTGATTTTAAAAAAAGAAAACAAAAATCAACGGAGTTGCCACTAATCTTTTTTAAATGTGTGATTCGATCACCTAAAAATAGGTTATTTTAATAAAAATATTTATTTTATTAAAACAATGGTTTTAGTTTGCGAAAATTACTAAAAACGGGTTCGGAGTCGGTTACGCGTTGGGAAGGATTAGTACCCATACAACGCCCAAAATTAGTACCTAGCTGATTACAAAATGTTTTTAATGTCGAAATTTGCAAGTTCTTAAAAATTTAACTTATTGTCCATTTATGAATATGAGGACATCTTAACGGTCTTACCATCTGGAGAATGAACTTTAATCATCGCCAACACTCTTGGCGCTAACCCGTCATCTCCGTTTGATAAGACACCACATTGATTAGGTTTCCGATTCTTAAACATTAGATCAAGAAACAGATTTAAAGTAATCTAACAAAATAATATAAAAGCATACAATATATAAAGTTAAATAAATGTAAGTAAATACACGAACATTAAAGGAAAAAAAAGGATGAGACTCGTGACTTTTCAAAAATGTATTACTCCCTAATCGTATGAGCCTGATTTTAAAAGAAAGAACAGATTGAAGATTAAAAAAGAAAATGTATTTTTTTGTGTAAAAAAAGGTTATATATATAGAAAATCAAACTAGAAAAGTGATTAAATTAAAAACAAAACAAGTTTAAAGAGTATTTAGAAAGAGCTTTATGGAATAAAAATGGTGTGGAGATTTAATAAAATTAAATGGCCCACTTTTGTTTAAAATGGGTACAAAGCCCGAAAACACCATTCACCTATTTTTATTTTAAAACAAAAATCAAACACCTATTTAAAGAGTTCATCAAATGTTCATGTAAAGAATTGAAAATAGAGAACAAAGATCTTTAAAACTTTAAAAAAATTAGAATTGCTACAATTATAGTTAAATTTGAAATAAAAAAATAAATAAAGAACAAAAGAACAAGAGCAAGATACCTAAAATTAAGCTTTTCTTCTTGTATTCAACTTGAGAATGTTAATACAAACTTAATTTCTATGTAATTTTCAGATGCTTCTTGTCTGTCCATTACAAGTGATAGAGAGGGGTTTGTATAGTAGTTTCACTACCATAATTACATGAAAAAAATCATAATAAATCACCAAAAAATCACTAATTTTTGGGTGGATTATTTCCCTAAAATTCTTTGATTTAATTCTAATATTCCCCTCTTCAAATCTATCTCAAATTTGTTTCCTTCTTTTCTTGATATGATCCGAATTTGAGCCCTCGCTTTTCTTTCTTTCTTCCTTCCTTCCTTCCTTCATTCCAGTTGAATTACCGGCCCTTCTTTTTCCTTTTTATTTCCATTTGAATAGAATCAGTCCAGCCATTTCTTTCCTTTTTGGTTGCCACGAAATGCTTTCCTTTTTCAATTTAATTTTGCATTGCAGGTTGAATTGCTGGAGGAGCAATCACGTGGAGATGGACTGTTGCTGTGGGGCCACATGCAAAAGAGAGTTGACCAACTTCCCATTTCTGATCGAATCTAGATCGATGGATCTCATATGGATCCAACGGTTAATAATTGGTTGCACATGAGATAATAATAAATTAGTTAGGTTTTTTATTTGGGCCAAATGAGTTTTATTAAAAATCAGATGAACCCTTATTTTATTCAAATTGGAACCTTATTAATTTGGACTTCTTTATTATTTATTTTCATTTTTTGGCTTTCTTATTAAACTAAATAAAGCATATAATAAAAATAAAATTAAAAAATGATAGCTAAAAATCAGTGACAATAATACCATTTCTCCTTTTCAACATGCTCTAACCAATAACACATGCACGCATTTTGTACTTTACTTTTTTGACCAAATAATAACCCTCATAGGAAATTTCTTTGCACAATGTAGCAAAAGCATTTCTCGTATATACTTGCGTTCCATTACGTTTTAAAATTGCCAACACACCATCATAATACGGTTGCTCATCCATTGTTTTTTAGTCTTGATGGCCTTCGTCCCATCTTAGAGATTGTAGTTGTCTATGATAGTTCTCAAAAAATTGATACATCACCTTTTTGTCCAACAAAGTTTTCAGTATTCTATTCATTGACTCGCAGAGTTGAGTAGTCCTCATTGCTGCACACATAAAATGTTTAATAATTAGGTTAAATACAATAAATAAATATAATATTATATACAATTAAAGTGTATATAATTTTACTTGTATCAAAATATCCTTGCAAATATGCTTCTGCCCATTTCTCTTTATCTTCATACAATTCTTGTACCCATCTAATTCCTTCAACTTTGTGTTTGTCCACTAATTCTTTCCAAGCCCTTTCAAAACCTGATGGCGTTCTGCACTTGTCAACGCATCTCAAAAACCCATCGAGAAAATTATGTTCAGCATTAGACTGCATGTTCCTCATGATATGCCATAAACACAATCTATGTTTTGCCCCGGGTAGTACTTGAGAAATGACATTTGCCATGGCCATATCTTTATCAGTAATAACAATAAGTGGTCTGTAGCCATCTCTCGTTTCAATCAATTGTTGTAATACCCAAACATATGTGTCATCTTTCTCATTCACAACCAATGCACATACAAATGGCACTGTGTTTCGATGATGATTGACACAAACTAAAACAACGAACGCCTTGTTGTATGCGTTGCACTTGTAAGTCGTATCAAATGCGAGTACATGACCAAATTCTTTATAGTTGGCCCGTGATATACCATCGCACCACAACTTCTCTAAGTTTTGGAATTCATCCCCGTGTGCTTTACAAAAAAGAAATGACCAGATTTTTGCTTTTCATCTAAATACGCCATCACCGTTTCAACATCACCATCTTGCACTTTTTCTCGTTTAATTCTATATAAATAGTTTTACAAATCATTCGGTAGAAAACCAACATTCTCAATTGAACCAACTTCATTCATGAAATTTCACATCATCTTACTTGGAGTAATTCCAGAGTGGTGCATGCTCTTAATCTTAAGTTCGTCTAACTCACTAATTTTCCAGAATGATCTAGAAAATTAATCATTAAAAAACATTAAATATATATAAGCTACAAGTTAGTATGTAACAATTTACTTATTGATGAGTTACATAGTTGATGTAAGCAACTTGTGTTGGTTGAACCATTTCATGGTTATGTTCTGCCTCAAATTTAACAACTTTCTAATATTGATACAGTTCATCCAATTTGAATCTAATAAATGTTCTACGTCCAACTCTGATGGTTGGTCTTGGTTCACGTTTTCTATTTGAAAAGTTAATCCACCTTTTCTCTCTATATCCCTCCTTACATCACACCATTTTCTTTGCAACTATGTAATCACCATTTCGACTTTTCACGTCTAGTCGAATCGAACTCCAAAACCTTTCACTTTTGCATAAGTATGATAAAATTCAATGCAATCATCTAAACTCTTCCACTTCAGCATACTCATAACATTCTCATCGTACTCTTTTAATTCTTTCCAATCTTGTCCTATGTGCTCTCGTTAATGAAGTAGTCAAGGGTCTTCTCATCATCTATATGTTTGTCATCGTTAATAGTGTTGTCACCTAATTTTCACTGTCCTTTATTTATTTTATTTTACTCTTGTATATATAATATAGCTGATATAAAACCAAAAAAAGAAAAATAAAAGAGGAGTCCATGTATATGAGTAAAGGCCCAATTGGCCAATTTTTTATTTCATTTTTATTTTATATTATTAATATATTTTAGTTATTTTTGTAGATCACACAAGATCCTATTTACATTTGATATGAGAAGATTGCAAAAGATCTCGTTCAACAAGTATGGAAAGTCGAGCTATGTGCAAGGAATTCTCACTGCGGACTCACGGACAATTTCTCATAGGTTCCAAGCATTTTTGAGTCAGGATGTCTTCTTACATATTGACCATCTTTCAGTTACCTTTCCAACGCATCTTGAAAAGCCTCAATCAGACGTTGGGAGCTCAAGATATGCTTATTTTACTAAAGACAACGCGTGCAGAAAATTAGATACGGGTTCAAAACGAGAATGTGAGTTTATTACGATTTTTCAATTATTTTATCGATTATTTGTAATTAAATTCATGCTTAAATATTTCCCTATATGTTTTAGCTCATTTAGGATCATATTGAATGTAATGAAAGAGTTTGATGCCCAAATAATGACATTATCCCCTTTCTAAGAATGTTGAGCATAAGAAGGGAATGTGTTTTTAGGATTTTAGGATTTTTAGGTTTTTAGGGTTTCTTGAAGCCTATAAATAGGCTTCATTCCATTGTAATTTAGACACAAACAATTTATTATAGAGAATTTATTGGAGAGAAAACACAGTTGAGTTCAGAGAGTTTGAGAGTTTTTGGAGAGTTCTACGCAGTTTAAGCTCGAGCTTTTATATTTGGATTCGAAGTTGGAATAAAATTTTGAAGCATCTTTTGAGGTATTTGACTACTTTTTTATGTGTTCTTCTTGTTCGAATGTATGATTTTTCATTCATATTTTAGAAAAAAATAAAAGTTGATGTTTGATCTATTTTTTTAAAAGAAATTTGCAAAGAGTGTTTTTTAATTGAGTTATTTACACCCAATTCACCATCTCCATGAATCTTTTAATTTTTAAGTTTTTTTAACCATTGTTTTTCAACTTAGTTTTTCTGAATTTTAATGTAATTTAACCCATTTTTTTGTAAATTTCTAAATTAAATTCTAATTTACACATATGTGTCTTAAAGAAAATTCAATTCGTATATTGTGCTGACCCATTTTAGGGAATGATACACATTCCTTTTTATTAAAAAATCATTTTATTCATCTTTTCTTTGAAGATTTTGCACTTATTTATTTTTCGTAGATATAATTGTTTAAATTTAATTCCAATGTATTTTATTAATTAGATTCTTTCCTAAAATACCTAAGCTTTAATGGTTGTCTCAATTAAATTATTAGGTTAAATAAAGGCCCTAGGGTTAGATACTAAATTACCTTAGTTAGAGCCTTGTAAACATAAAAATAAAACACTACTCATTTAGATCAATAAAGCACACTTAATCATACTTTAACCGTAATAGGTAAAATTCATGTAAATTATTCTTTAAGTTAATAATCACTTACTTAGATTAAATAAAATCTTTAACACAATAATTATTTCCTTGTTTGTCTAATTAAAAAGTAGAACTTAATTAATGCGGTGTCTTATCAAACAAAGATTACGGGTTAGTGCCAGGAGTGTTGGCGATGATTAGAGTTCATTCTCCGGATGTTAAGATCGTTAAGATGGCCTTATATTCATAAATGAACAACAAGTTAAATTTTTATGAACTTGCAAATTCTGACGTTAAAAATGTTTTGTAATCGGCTAGGTACCAATTTTTGGGCGTCGTGGGGTGCTAATCCTTCCCTACGCATAATCGGCTCCCGAACCCGCTTTTGGTGTTTTTCGCAGACCAAAATCGTTGTTTTAATAAAATAAATGTTTTTATTAAAATGACCAATTTTTAGGTGATCCAATCACACCTTTTAAAAGATTGGTGGAGACTCCGTTACTTTTGTTTTTAAAAACCGTTGAGCCCCAGAAAAAGGGCTATGACAGCTTGGCGACTCTACTGGGGACATTTTTTTTTTTTTACAAATACGAGAGTCAGGCCACAAGTCAATTACATTTTGTTTTAATGCCGAAATTCGCTAAGTTCATGTGAAATTTAACTTAATTGTCTATTTATGATTATGATCTCATTTTACACATCTAAAGCTTGATTATAAGCTCTATGCCCGAGCTTCGTCCCGATCGTTTAAGTGAGGGGAAAACGCTTTGCTCATGTTAGAATATTGATTCTCCGTATGAGCCTAGCAAGTACCTTTGAGACTTGTATGCATTATGCCTTCGTAAGGATACTGATCCTTCATGAAGATGTAGGAAATGAGTCATCCTGAGTTGAACTTGGTTCGTTTGAAGCCTATAATGGGTGGGAATCAAGGGCATTGTTACCCTTAATAGGGGACAACAAGGACAATTCAGTAACCCTTTTAGAACCAAACCTTGGTGAGAATCTATAAGCCCACCCCCAATAGAGCCAGGTGGAAAACACTAGAATTAGGTTTCGGTCAAAATTATTTCATAAGGATAATCCGTGGAGACATGTCGAGAAGTGTTGGAATGCACTGCCCAGTTATTATTCATACAATGAAATAATTTTGGGCCATTTATGTTTTCAAGTTTACTAATCCTTCTTTTTGTGTTTTGATGTTTTGCATATTTTTCTTGCATTCACATCTTATATCTAGAAGGGGTCGATTCTAAAGCACGTTGCTCAATTAGAAAAAGCTTTCGCCATGGATATAAGGTACCTAAAGAAAGAGGAAGACAATGCGGATGTACGTCACTGGTCCGAGGTCAACCAGCGGGCAAAGAAAGTTTTTCGGGTGATCACATGGAGGAAACATTAAAGTGTGTTCATATCAGTGTCAAGCAGAATGTCGTACATAAGCTGCAAGCCTTACGTGACTACTTCGATAGTGCAACCAAACAGTTATTGCAAAATGAAAATTTTGGTTTTTGAAGATTACTGGTCCACCCGACTTAGGGGCAATGCCAGAAGGTTCCAAGAGCGAGACAAGTTCGACATAAGTATCATATCCTGAACTGAAGACGTAGTTAAGAATGTGAAAGGTAAAATGAGACCAAGGCTCCAAAGACTGATCGAAGAAATAAAGGAACTGGATGCTCAGATTGAGACGTATTCGTAGAATATATCTTTAACCTTTCGTAATAAGGGCCTTTGTCATCAAATGAAAGCTACTTCTAGAGCAATAATTTAATGGAATTGATGACCCTTCGCTTGCATTCATGCATTTGCATTTTTGTTTGATTATTTTTTTTACATTAATTTCTGTTATGGTCATTGCATACATACACACATAATAAAATGACTAATTATGGTAAAATTTGGAAAAATCTAGAAATAGCAAAAGCCTCGCATAAGTATGATATCCGAGTATTGGTCATTGAACTAAAACTGCAAGAGTACACAAGCTTATTGGGACACAACCACGTTGAGGTCCAGTTTGCCTAGAAACAACAAGGATCTTTCTGTAGGGGCATCCATGGCGGGTCTGTAGATTTTTTCATTTTAATGAAGCATGCATCATTGACCATGAAACCTTGAATTTATGTATATATATCATCCAACCCTTGTAGCTCCTCGGATATCAATTGCATGATATGGCATTGATTCTAATGTAGATATCAATTGATTTTTGCGAAAACGATGAAATATGATTTGCTTCTGTGACTGCTCAGATCGGCAAAGCAAGAAAAAGAAGATTGCTACGCCTTTGATGACGTTCGATGATGAGAAAATCTTGGAAATTCATAAATGAGGAATCGTGAACTAGGCGAGTTTAACCAATGAGAATTGCTAAAAATTGAAACTCTAATGATAGACTTCTATACCCACTAAAGACACATCAATTGTAACTAGTAGCTCAAATAATATCTCGGGGGCATTCCGCTGAAGCTATAATGTTGAATATCTAGTAAGGAAGCAATGCTCCACCTATTTTATACATTGACTTCATGAATGATTTTCAAATCTTGACAAAATTTAAATATTTAATGAGATGAAATCCCGAGATAAGTAAACCGACCGGTAAAAAGAAAACCTTAAGGGCACTCCACTGTGGTCGTGAGGTCGAGTATCTAATAAGATAGCAATGCTCTATCTGCTCAATGCCCTGGCTTTACGTGTGATTTTCAAATCCTGAAAAAGTCAAACAAATTAATGAAATGAAATCTCGATGAGGTCAAAAAGAATTTTTTTTGATAAAAGAGTGGCTAGTTGCAATCAGAAACGCACACATGCACTCATAGAATTCTATTCTTAGGAAGATATTTTTGCACTCTCCTAGTTAAACAAGTTTAATAAGCTTGAACACATTCCTGAATGGAGAAGAATAATGAGAACTGAAAAGGAGTTGTTTTCGACTGTATCAAGTAATGTGATAATCATAAGGATGAACCGAGCAGTCTGAGAGAAATTTCACAACTTCGAAATATCACTGCAACATTCAAAGAGTCTAAAGACTTAAGCTATGCTTAAAGTGATCATTGGAAGGTTGAGTCAGAGACACTCATGCACTTGATATCAGGGGCATCCTATTCTATTTTTATTTTTTTAAAATAATTATCATGGTCTAGAAGGCATCTTTCATTGAAATAATACATGATAAGCAAATCATGACATCAGATTGGGGTAGTTTATGTTGGCCAATAATTTAAGGCCCTAAGCGTTAATAGGCGTGGGAATAAGAGATTAAAGCATCAACATCATTCAAAGACATTTAAGGTGAAAATAAGCTTTGTTGCAAGGATTTATATGCAAGCGCTTCAAGGTGCCCTCTAGGGGCAAGAATTTGAGAACTCATGAAAGGAACTGAAGGTGCTTGATATTATTTTAAGAGACGACTGAATGGAAAATCATATTATTTTGATGAATATCTAGATCAAATGTATAAAGATCAGATGTTGTCTATGAAGTAGAAAGATATGAATAATGAAATGACAGAGCATGGTTGTCAATTTGAGTTGAACGAGCAAATGTGCAAAGAGACAAAGAAGAAGAAAAGAAGAAAAAACCAAAAAGAAAAATATAAGAAAAAAGTTTAAAATAAAAAAGAAAAAGAAAAGGAAAGAGAAAACGACATGCATTCATGTGTTAGGCATCCCTAGGGGCATGCTCATCATAATCATAGCACTTTGTAAAATCTTGACAGATATACGAAAGCTCTACCAATAAAGAAAAACTCGCATATTCATTCAGGCATAAGGAGAATAAAACTCGTCTATCCGTTCAGGCATAAGGAGAATGAAACTTGCCTATCTAGTCGGGCTTGATGAGAATAGAACCTTCTTACCCATTCGAGCATGAGGAGAATGAAACCTTTATTTTTAGCCTACTTATCTATTCGAGCATGAGGAGAATAGAACCTGCTTATCTATTCGAGCATGATGAGAATGAAACCTTCATTTTTCAACTTGCTTATCCAGTTGAGCATGAGGAGAATGTAACCTTTATTTTTCAGTAACTACTTATCTATTCGAGCATGAGGAGAATAGAACCCGCTTATCCATTCAAACATGAGGAGAATGAGACCTTTATTTTTTAGCATATGCTTATCTATTCGAGCGTGATGAGAATAGAACCTGCTTATCCATCCAAGCATGGGGAGGATGGAACATTTTGTAGCATCTGTTTATCTATTCGAGCATGAGGAGAATAGAACCTGCTTATCTATTCGAGCATAAGAAGGATGGAACCTTTCTTTCAGTATCTGCTTATCCATTCGATCATAAGGAGGATGAAACCATTTTTTTAGTATCTGCTTATCTATTCGAGCATGAGGAGAACAAAACCTGTTTATGGAGGATAAAACTTTTTTTGAAACCAGTCTATCCGTTCGGGAATAAGGAGAATGGAACCCGTCTATCCGTTCAGGCGTAAGGAGAATGGAACCCTCCTACCCATTTAGGCGTAAGGAGAATGGAACCCGCCTATCCGTCCAGGCTAAGGAGAATGGAACTCGTCTATCCGTTCAAGCATAAGGAGAATGGAACCCGCCTATCTGTTCAAGCGTAAGAAGAATGGAACTTGCTTATTCGCTCAAGCGTAAGGATAATGGAACCCGTCTAATCATTCAAAAGTAAGGAGAATAGAACCCGCCTATCCGTTCATGTATAATGAGAATGAAACCTGCCTATCCGTTCGGGCGAGAGGAGAATAGAATCGTCAAACGAATTGGCGATCGACGAAAATTAGTGCCTTTCGTTCTTTGCTCTATTCTTTTCTCATAGGGATAAACAAAGAGGGGCAGCTATTGTCACCTAATATTCACCGTCCTTTATTTATTTTATTTTACTATTGTATATATATAATATAGCCTATATAAAACCCAAAAAATAAAAGAGGAGTCCATGTGCATGAGTAAAGGCCCAATTGGTCAATTTTTTTATTTTATATTATTAATATATTTTATTTATTCTTGCAGATCACATAAGATCTTAATTACATCAGATATAGGAAGATTGCAAAAGATCCCGTTCAACAAGTATGGAAAGTCAAGCTATGTGCAAATAATTCTCACTGCGTACTCATGGAAAATTTTCGATAGGATCCACGCATTCATGAGTCAGGATGTCTTCTTACGTATTGACCTTCTTTCATTTACCTTTCCAACGCATCTTGAAACGCCTCAATCGGACGTCGGGAGCTCCAAATATGCTCAATTTATTGAAGACGACGCGTGCAAAAAATTAGATACGAGTTCAATACGGGAATTTGAGTTTATTACGGATTTTCAATTATTTTATTGAATATTTGTAATTAAATTCATGCTTAAATATTTATCTATTTGTTTTAACTCATTTAGGATCATATTGAATGTAAGGAAAAAGTTTGATGCCCAAGTAATGACATTATTCCCTTTCCAAGAATGTTGAGCAGAAAAAGGGAATATGCTTTTAGGGTTTTAGGATTTTTACGTTTTTAGGGTTTCTTGAAGCCTATAAATATGCTTCATTCTATTTTAATTCAGACACACACAGTTTATTCTAGATAATTCATTAGAGAGAAAATACAGTTGAGTTCAGAGAGTATGAGAGTTTTTGGAGAGTTCTACGCGGTTTATGCTCAAGCTTTTATATTTAGATTAGAAGTTGGAATAAAATTTTGAAGCATCTTTTGAGGTATTTGATTACTTTTTATGAGTTCTTGTTCGAATGTATGGTTTTTCATTCATGTTTAAAAAAAATAAAAGTTGATGTTTGATCTATTATTTTTAAAAGAAATTTGCAAATAGTGTTTTTTTAATTGAGTTATTTACATCCAATTCACCATCTCCATGAATCCTTTAATTTTTAAGTTTTTTAACCATTGTTTTTCAATTTAGTTTTTCTGAATTTTAATGTAATTTAACCTTTTTTGTAAATTTCTAAATTAAATTCTAATTTACACATATGCGTCTTAAAGAAAAATTCAATTCGTATATTGTGTTGACCCATTTTAGGGAATGATACACATTCCTTTTTTTTTTTAAAAAAGAATCCTTTTATTCATCTTTTCTTTGAAGATTTTGTACTTATTTATTTTTCATAGATATAATTATTTAAAATTCCCATATATTTTATTAATTAGATTCTTTCCTAAAATACCTAAGCTTTAATGTTTGTCTTAATTAAATTATTAGGTTAAATAAAGCCCCTAGGGTTAGATACTAAATTACCTTTGTTAGTGCCTTGTAAACATAAAAATAAAACACTACTCATTTAAATCAATAAAGCACACTTAATCATACTTTAACCGTAATAGGTAAAATTCATGTAAACTATTCTTTAGGTTAATAATCACTTACTTAGATTAAATAAAAGCTTTAACACACTAATTATTTCCTTGTTTGCCTGATTAAAAAGTAGAACTTAATTAATGCGGTGTCTTATCAAACATAGATGACGAGTTAGTGCCATGAGTGTTGGCGTTGATTAGAGTTCATTCTCCGGATGTTAAGACGGAAAATAAGTTAAATTTTATGAACTTGCAAATTCTGACATTGAAAACGTTTTGTAATCAGCTAGGTATCAATTTTTGGGCGCTGTGGGGGTGTTAATCATTCCTCACGCATAACCGACTCCCGAACTCATTTTTGGTATTCTTCCCATATCAAAACCGTTGTTTTAATAATATAAATGTTTTTATTAAAATGACATGTTTTTAGGTGATTCATCACACCTTTTAAAATATTGGTAGCGACTCCGTTGTTTTTGTTTTTAAAAACCATCGAGCCCCGGAAAAAGGGCTACGACAAATAGGATAATCAGTTCATTCTTCCTCAGTATAAATTTCACAATCTAATTCACTATTGTAACGATCTTTATCCTGATTATGATCATCTTCATCTTGATTATAACACGCCAACTCTGTAGTTTGAATTTTGGTATCTTCATTATCAACCATCTCGAAAAAATCTGTGGTAAATGGCAAGAGAATTGAACTTAACACAAAAATTCAAAATTCAAAATTTGGAAAGTAAATCGAACTTAACACAAAAAATTCATTATGTATGAACAGAGTGTGTCGGTACAGTTTCAGAGAGTACCGATATGCCTGTTCGTACATAATTTTCAGTGGCCACTTTTCGTACCAGTTCGAATTCAGTACCGATATTGATGCCTCGCGTACCGATACACTTAAAATAACGTACCAGTACGGCTGGCAATTTGATTCGGGGATTCAAAGTCGGACTTGGGAATTAGGGTTCTAACATAGAAATTAGGGTTCAATTTCGGTAATTGGGGTTCTAATTTGGGAAGTAGGGTACTCAATTTGGAAATTAGGGTTCTATATTGGCCTAATTTAAAAAATTAGGGTTAGGGTGATGGTTAGAGTTTGAGAATTAGGGAATGCCGGAATTGGGAATATCAGTTTAGGGGATGCCGAAATTGGATGGCCAATTGGACGTGGATGCCGGCGAGTGGCCGGTGACGGCAACGACTGGCTGAAAACTCCTAAATCAAAATAAAATTAATTAGGGTTCGAATGGGGGAATTAGAAAAACGTTACCTTGTTGCTCGAACAGTGAACGGTAGGGTGCGACGGTAGGGCTGAACGGCTGTCACGCACAGACGACGACAGGGCAGCGAAAATGTGGCCAACGTAGGTGGCTGGTGGCGACGACTAAATTTCAATGGAGAAAAATAGGGTTTTATAATTTAGGGGTTAGTTTTTGATCTAATTATGTTTAAAAGAAATTTAAAAATAAAATATTTTAATTATTTTACATTTTGATTTTTAAGTAATTTATAATTGTACAGTGAATCCTTTAGATTTTAAATCTTTATAAATTAAATTAATGGTGCTCATCGTTAATGGTGTTCATCGGTGCTCGTCGAGCGTGACAGACTCATCCTACTAATTTTATTCAATATTATTTTTTGTCAAAAATTTTAGTTTTGATTGATATTGATTTAGGTAAATATACAAAGGAAATTCTCTCTGTTATATTACCACAATTTCGTTGTTCTATTAACTTTTGTTCAGTATTGTTTTCTGTCATTTTTTAGTTTTGACTCATTATTATTTTAAATTTATTATTAATAAAATATGAAAAATATATTCTAAAAACCTTCGATCAAGTTTTTAAAAAATATATTTTTATAAAATTTAATTAACTAAAATATTTAAAATAATTATAATCCAAGTTTAAATTTTTTTGGTAAAAAAGTATGATTTATTGATAGAAAATCATACAATGGGTGTTATCAAAGACCTCATTCAAAACCCCTCTAATTCTAAATGAAAGAAAAGAGTACAAATGATAACACAAAACTAATAATAAAACTAATAAATCAAACAGGTAAGTAAACACAAATAAATCAACACCCAAACATCGAAATGCCTACCACGCGGAACCCGAGTAATCCTTGTTCAAGAGATAATCACTGCAATAGGCGGAACATCAAAAAGGACAGGATCAAATCCTCCAGCTTCGGATATCCTAGCACAAGCATCTGCTATTCGATTACCATCACAACGAACATGCCGAATGTGAACTACCCACAACCTCTTTCACAAATCTACAAAATGATCGTGCATACCATGTAAACCATCATACTCTTGGTGAATAATCCTAATTGCCTCAATACTATCCATTTCCAGAATAATGTTGCAAAATCCTACTTCCCAAGCAAATAAAAGTCCAGTATATGCTCCCATATTTCCGCATCAATTGCCGAACATATTCCAATAAACTTTGTAAAACCAAACCTCCAAGTCCCAAAACTATCTCGAGCAACACCCCCGCATGATGCGAAACCATCCACCTCATGACGAGAACCATCGGTGTTCATCTTAAGCCAAGCTGCTAGCGGTGGGGACAAATTTGCAGCACCACAATTCACGACCGTGCCAGCCAGCTGACCCAGCCAGTTCTCCTCTTGCGCCTGCTTGGTAATGTCCAAGAGCCGTCAACTCCGCTCGATCACACCTAGCCCATCTTCGATTGGATTATCAAAGAGCAAGGCATTGCGGCCGAGCCACAAATTCCGTAGAATTGTACCAAACATAATTTCCCAATCAAACGCAACCTGCGGGAAGTATTTACCACCCGAGATATTGACCGTGATCCATGCACACACTTCCAAATTCAGAAATTCCTCAAGCCTATCGAGGCGTATAATTTCCTTCCATACAAGCAATGTAGGGGGACATCGACGATGGATATGGTTTATACTCTCAATAGCAGCGCCACACATTGCACAACTACTATCCTCGGTCATGTGACGACGGACACGTCCCTCATTTGTCATAATTCGACCCCAACAAACAAGCCACATGAACAATTTAATTCTCGACAATCCTTTAAATTTTTGAAGAACACTCCATACGCCATTCACCCCTCAACTTGGTTCCCCGGCTCGCAGCTGGTATGCTACTTTAATCGTGAATTTCAAATCTCTCGGGCCTTGCCAACCAATCGAATCTGTGGCCATCAAAGGTGTCAGGCCCTTCACAACAGCTACACGCAATAAAATCTCCAGCGGAAGCAAATGCTCAAACAGTCATCATTGCCAATCTCCCACATCATTCACCATTCGTGCAACAGTCATTCGATCAATGGAAGGAACTAGATTAGGATGGACATAATTGATCAAAGGACCAACTTCCGTAATCCAATTATCGTGCCAAAAATAATATCCCTACCAGCTCTGAGAGACCAAATAATATTGCTACGCACATTATTCCAAACAAGGCTAAGACCCTTCTAAAGTCTTGAACAATTCGTGCGACGTAAAGTGAGAGGAACACCCTCGCCACATTTATACTTAGCGCGGATAAAACAGAACCAAAAAGCATTCGTACAGACCAATAAATTGAAAGCCAATTTTATAAGAAACGCCTCATTTTGATTAAGCATTTTTCGAAATCCCAAGCCCCTTCATGGACCGGACGACACATAACCTCCCAATTAACCAAATAGAGTCCTCCTTTCACCGATGTTATACCCCAAATAAAACGATGTATCAGGCATTCCAACTCCAAACATGTACGCTTTGGAAGAACTAAAGTCTGCATGGCATATAAAGGGATAACCGATACCACATATTTAGCTAAAACTATTCGGTCAGCCAGGGAAAGGCTTCGCACCTTCCACCCACAAAGTTTCCGTTGCACCATTTGTATCAAATACTGATAAGACGCAGAAGTAACCTATCGATGTAAAAGTGGAACTCCCAAATATTTACCGAGGTCATCCACTTCCATGAAACCAAAACTATTACAAATATTCTGCCGAACATCACCATGAACATTCTTTGAGAAAAAATAGTAGTCTTAGCGGCACTCACTTTATATTATAAAACTTGACAGAAGTTTGCAAGCATTACTCGAATAGCCTTCATCTGATCCATAGAAGCCTCAGCGAAAAGTACCATATCGTCTACGAAAAAGCGCTAGGATAACGCATGACCACTTGCTGTAATCGTAAAAAGTTTCCATATACCATGTTCAACAGGCAACTGTATCCCCTGAGCAAGTCGCTCCATACACAGAACAAATAGGTATGAGGACAAGAGATCACCTTGATGAGTACCCCGAGAAGCTTGAATGCCTCAGTTATGGCCCCATTCTAGAGAATGTGAGTAGAAACTGTAGTCACACACTGCATGATTAAAGAACGCATGGCAGAAGGGATTCCAGTATCAATCAAGGTATCATCAATGAAATCTCATTTCAATCTATCATAAGCTTTCTCCAAATCTATTTTCAACGCCATTCACCCCCGCTTTTCAGCCTTCTTACGCATTGAATGGATCTCCTATGTGTGATAACAATATTATCGGTAATAGCATGGCCAGGGACAAACTAGTCTGGTTCTCAGAAACCCATGATGGCAGAAGACACTTTAAGCGATTAACCATGATCTTAGATATCGCTTTATAAATCATCAAACATAAACTAATAGGCCGAAACCGGTTCATGGATTCAGGCAATGAGACTTTTGGAAGCAAAACCAATAGAGTACGATTAAGAGACTCATGGATAATACCAATTTGAAAAATATGCAGAAAAAAATCACAAACTGCATCCCCCACAATACCTTAATTTTTTTGAAAAAAAATTCGCGTTCAGGCCATCAATGCCTGGTGCTTTATTATCTCCAATATTAAAAATTGCATGACGAACATCATCCCTAGTAATCGAAAGAAACAAGCTATGCAAGGATTCTTGAATCCCTTTGCCAATGATCTAGGACTCGTGGACTCATAGAAGTAAACAATTTGATGTAAAAAGACAACGCCATTTGCGCAAGTTCCTCATCCTCATGGCACTAAGTACCATCCCCACGCTTAAGGGCCGAAATATGATTCACTTTCTTCTGAGCCAACACCGAAGCATGAAAATAACATGTGTTTCGATCCCCATGCAACACTCAATTAGCACACGCCTTTTGTCACCAAAAAATCTCCTCCTGGGCCAAAACCTCATCAAGTTCCGATTTTAGTTTTTCCAACAAAGCAACTAAAGAATTCAAATACTTATACAAAAGAGCCCTATCAATGCCCCAGATACGTGCGCGAAGGCGTTTCTTACACAGTCCAATATGCTCGAATGTTTCCGTGTTCCACTCCCCAATACTTGTACTAAACTTTGCGATTTTTCCTTAAGAGAACCAGCACCAACCCAAGAATTTTAGAGAAAATCCTGAAAGGTTGGGTGAGACTGCCAAGCATTAATAAAATGAAACGGATGATTACCCCCAAGTCTGTTATCCTCACCCAAAGAAAAAAGCAAAGGGCGATGGTCTGACCCCAGTCGCTCAAGGTTTGTGACAAAAGCTTTGGCAAAAGAAATACTCCATTGTGCATTCACGAGACACATGTCGAGTCTCTGATAGAGATTACCCCTATTTCAGGTAAATAGAGGGCCCCGAAAACCAAGACCCGACAATCCAAGATTACCAATGAACTCTACAAACGGACGGCTTCCCACAGCATGCTGTACTACACCTCCAACGCATTCATCTGCATACAAAAGGACATTGAAATCGCCCTCTAGCATCCAAGAAATATCATTCTCGGGACTTATACTCTCTAACTGGCTCCGCAAGAACTTGTGCTTAGCACTAGTTGAACTTGCATGAACAATTGTAAGTTGAAATTGGAATTTACCATTCGTATCAAATATTCGACAATTAATAAACTTTTTGGAGATGTTAACCACCTCAACCTCCACAGAGTCATGCCATAGTAACCACAAACCACCACTAAAACCATGAGACTCCACCCGATAAGAATTAGAAAAATCGAGCTTAGCAATAACCCAATCTTCTCCATGACCACTGACTCGTGGTTCAAATAAAGCCACCAAATTCAAATTATTTTCCCTAACAAAGGAATTTAGATGCCTTTGAAACGTCATACTCGCCGCATACTGCAATTCTACAAAAGAAATTTAATCTTCATAAAAAGATAAAGGGAAAAACTTACTGATTATCGGTAGGCTCCCTCTAACTTGACCCGTAACCTTCCAGCATATCCTTCGATAGGAATTCAGCTAAATGCTCCACATCATCATCTGACGACTATACAATAGACAAGATATGATCAGAATCAATAGCCTGCATACCGTGAGAAGAACCCTCCAAGAGGTTCAACATCTCCCAATTGATCTGACAAGTGCTGAACCAACTCTGTCGGAGTCATCTTCGATGTAATGCGATAAGGCTAATTCTTCTTAATCTTCAGTCCTCGGCTCCCATTATCACCCTATCCTTTATTTTTCACCCCCTTACCCCAATTAGACTTGAATTTTGCCGAAGCAATTCGTGGGTCATCGCCCTCTACAATAATAACCGTCTGATGAGATCTAGATGCCACTGTTGATCGGTGAGGTATAGTCTAAACTCCCTATCCACTAAGCAAGGGCACAACATCCACTACTTTCCCCGCTCCCTTGGTAGCTTTGGTTTTCTTCTCCAGATTGGACGCCAAATAGTCTTCAGTACGATTAACCTCACGAGCGCTCTCTTGTCCAACATCGGTATTCCTTCCCCTCCGCGGTCCTCTGCAACGGTCGGTACCTCTACCACATCCTCAACAGCCTCTAAAGAAGCAAAACGAGACCCCATAGTAGCTTTAGTAATGGGTTTAGACGCGTTCAAATTCACTTCAGGTCTTCGCCGACGCGTATCTACAACCATCCACGGTCTAAAAAAATTGGATTCAGAGACTTCCACCTCCTTTTGCACATTATGATCAGCACTAGAACCAACATTCTCCTTAGGAGCCTCAGCAGGAGTCTTACCGACATCACATGAATCTTTCGAATGCCCATACACTCCACAAGTGTAGCATACTTGTTGTAGTCCCTCATACTCCAACTTCTGGATGGTCTCATCTATTCGAATACAAGAAAGTAATGGTTTATTCAAATTGACAAGAATTGTCAGTCTCACAAACTTACCTCTATTACCCTACCAATCAATGCAACAATATGACGAAATAAAAGCCTTTGTATAGTATTTGTAAGGTAAACTAGGCAATCTAACCCAAACGATCACTTGTTTCAGATGCTTCTCTGCAGTAGTAAATGTCCGACTCCAAGGTTGAACAGTTAAGTAGCTTCCATAAATCGTCCATGGTCCCTGTGTAAGAACTTTCGTATAATCCCGCTCATCCGAAAAATGTACAATCAAATAATTATTATCTAGATCAATGACATGAACCTGTCCTACTGGTTTACATAAAGCATTCGTCTGATTCACCAAAGCATTATGACCAATTGTCCGACCTAATAGACGTACAATTATTGCATTGCGCATATTCTTATCAACCTAATCATGCACCCGATCAGAGAAATGTATAGATAGAATCGTATTTTCTCGGTTTATGTTGATATCTTCAGGCAAAATCACCACTTCATTTTCAACAAAACTAGGTTTTGCACTCGCGTCCACCACCTCTTGCTTCCCCGCAGACACCATACTAGCATATGCCGCTTTGCTTGTGTCCGACGGAATCGACTCCCTGGCAGCAACCTCAGCCAAACCGGATTGTAGTTCCTTATCCTGCTCAAGACCTGCATCGACCATAACATCAACCTCCATGGCGGCAACATTATCTGCATATCGTATTCCAACTCTCTATGACCCTTTTTAGTCGTTCGATTTGTTATTATACATCAACCTATATGTATTTATTTCTATATTGTATTGTATATTTTATTATTATATATCACTGTATACAATTTTGTGTTATAGATAATTTTTTAATAAGAAAAGAATGTTGGATTATACTAAAAGTGAGAGTTTATAAAAGAATCACACCCAAATATCGAAAATTCAATGTGAATAACATAGAATAATAAATTTCAAAAAATGTGAAAGACATAATTTTGTATTATAGATATTAAATTTTTATTGCCTACAATGTAAGAAAACGATAACAGTTTATATAAAATAATAAAAATATATTTTTATGAAAAAAATATTTCAATAAACAGTTTTAGGTGAAATAGTAAGAGATTTATTTATAAATTTATTGGTTTTGAATTTAATTTTTAAGTAATGATTTTAGTTAGTTTATTTGAAAATTATGAAAAAAATACTCCTATACCATTATTAATTACTATCAAAGGCGGATCCTTGAAAAGACCTGTGGGTTACAGCCCCTAAAATTTTAAAAAATTTAAATTTTATCTCTAAAATTTTAAAAAATTTAATTTAATCCCCTTAAGATTTTTTTGATTAAATAGAGAGGTGTTACTTTCCCGTGTCAAGATTCAAACCCATAAAAGAAGGGGCAAGATGAGCATTCTTAGCCATTAGGTCAATTAGTGGATCTCGACCCCCTTAAGATTTTAAAAAATTCATATTAAGCTTCAAAATTTTGAATATTTTTAATTAAATTTCCTCTTAAATTTTTTAAGATTTTTTGTTAAATCTCTCAAAATTATATCTTTTAGTTAAACGCTCAAATATTTTAAAACTTTTCGTTTAAGCTCTAAATTTAAAAAAAATTAATTTGGCACCCTCAAACTTTTACTTCAAGTTCTGCCACTAATTATTATTATTAAAATAAATATTTTAATTTAATTGATTAGTGATACTAATATAGATTCTTTACGGTAGAGATGTATCATGTATACATCGAGATAGATTGGGTTATCACGTCAACTATGTCTCCCAACCGTTGGCGTATTGTAATGAAGAAACAACTTTAATTGTTGTCTTAATAAAACGCTATGTTGTTTTTTGTGCAGCTAATACTGTTGGTTATTTAACGAAAACCATATCTTCCACGTAAGTTTTTTTTTTTTATCATTTGAAAACGAAACTTACGTTAGCAGACACTAACAATAATAATAATAATAATGACTTAAAAAAGTATTGTAATTCAAAAGTTTTGGACTTTTGTAAAAAATAAATTACGTCTTTAAATTTTTCACTCAATTAAATTTTTAAATTTTTATATTTTATTAGTTTATCCTTTTTAATTAACGTTAACAACAAAATTTAACTGTTTTTTTATTATCTGTAGTTGTAATGTGTCATATTACACTATTGTAACTTGGCATATTTAGAAAAATTTTCTTTTATTTAAAAAATAATTTAATTTTTTTAAAAATTTATAATAATAATAGTAAAATAATTTACTAAAAAATTGTAAATGTCACATGACAGAATGTAGTGTGTCATATGGCAATAATATCTCAAGAAAGAAATCATAAAAAATTGATAATTAAAATTGGACAATGAGTTTAATTGATGTAATTTATTGGTTCAAGAGCTTAATTAGGTGCAAAAAAATATAAAAAATTAATTAATTTGTTTCAAAAGTTTAAAGAATTTAAGCACTCTTAATAATAATAATAATAATAATGCACCCACATCGTTATTCCAATAAGAAAAAAAATATATAATTATGAATTTAGTTCTTAATGTTTAAACTTTTATTATTTTGACTTTTATTTTTATTTAAATTTAATCCTTAAATTTCCAAAAGAAATTGTCAGTTTGACACTCAATTATTCAAAAATACTCTAGTGTTGTTTTTTCAATTGAATTGTCAACTAAAACATTAAAATTTTAAAGTATTGATATAATAATCTATAGGGTTAAGCGTTAGAAAGGTGCTCAACCTATACATTTTTTTTTAGTTTGGTGTCTAATATTATTTCAGGCCACTTTGGTGCCTAACGTTTCATTCAGTAACTCAAATCAAGTTTTTCCATTATCCAATAAAAACACGACATGTGACATTTTTCTGGTATTTTTTAATTCTTATTTTTTTATAAATCGTTTTTTTTTAATTTTATTAACCTCAAAATCTTTAATTTCTCTAAAATTTCAAACCCTACCTCTCTAAATTCCTCTCCTCCCACCACTAATTCAACCACCACAGGCCATTCTTGCCTTCGTCGGACCCACCCCACAACTGAAAACCCCATCATCATATCATCGAAAATCGGCGAATGAATCGTCAATTGCTCCGTCGACGAACATCCAATAATGAAGAAAAAAGAGACCGATTGAGCTTGTGACCGACAGCTAGAGGGTGGGAGATGCTGAACGGTGAGGGAGATGTGATTTGAGGGATTGGTCGAAAGAAATAAAAAAACTTTATGGTTTTTCAAGAAATTCATATTTTAAATAAATTCAAAAATAAGATAAAATCAAAAATCTAGGCCACATGTCATGTTATAATTGGATGACAGATTACTTTTAATGGCCGTTAACGGAAAAACCTGATTTGGGTTACGGAAAAAATGGTAAGCACCAAAGTGGCTCAAAAAAACGTTAGGCACCAAACTGAAAAAGTATAGGTTGACACCTTTTTGACGGTTAACCTTAATCTATTTGATAATTCATGTATACTTTATACTTTGTTAGTATTTTTTATATATTTTTTAAATTATTTGTTTAATTGATGTATATGACAAACAGTGACGGAACTCAACGTTATTTATTGAAGGGGTAATTTAAAAAAAATTAGGGGGTCAATAATATTGTTGAGATATTGATTTTAATATAACTTAAATGAAAATGTTTTTGGACTTGAACTAATTTGCAAAAATATTTCAAAAGTCCGTAAACTTGAAAAATACGTTTGAAATGTTTTGAAAAGGTTTTTGACATACTTAAAATGATTTTAAATAGCCAAAGTGTTAAAGACATGCTCTGAGTACCGGTACAATTTGACTCGTATCGATACCTAGAAGAGCTTGTACCAATACAGTTTTTCGTGTACCAATATGCCCCTTCATCCCTGTAACACCCCCGACCCGGATGTCACAATTTGGGCCTCAAGCCCAAATCAAAACCATTAAAAAAATCTCAAATGACGTTTAGCCCAACAAGTTATTTCTCAAAAGCATTTAAAGTCAATAGTTGAAAATATATATAAATCATTTAAATAGTTACAAAGGAGCTTCACTTTAATTTAAAACATTTAAACACTTTATTTGATTAATACAATTTCAATATAAGAAGTACAGACTCAACCACGTAAGATCCTATGAATACACAGCCCACTAAACACAAGTATCGTACTCTAAAGGCCCCTACATGCTGGAATACCAAACCGATAATGCTCTTTGATCCCATGATCAACCTACGCACAGAAGTTACGATTATGAGCTCTGAGCTTACAAAGCTTAGTGGTACACATCTACTTTACTAAACTTCATGCTAATCATAAAAATAAGCATGCAAGCTAGTACGAGCAAAAAAAGAGATAAATAAACATGTGGCGCTACCACTAGTAGCCTAAACACATGCTCTCAACATAGCAATCATCATATATGGCCTACAAGGTCCGACTATACTCAAGATCCTACTGGATCCTCCGAGAAAAACATACAATGTCATAATCATAAACTTAGAGTGAGGCCCAGTGTCACACAACCTCGGTAGGGTACACTCATGCTCAGAATCTCACATCAATACTCGAAATTTCACATCGAGTATCATCACTCAGAATCTCACATCGACTGGAATGGCTTAGAATCTCGCATCATCACTCAGAATCTCACATCGAGTGGTCTTCATGTGTTGCCACACTCTACCACTAGGTATCTGAATCCCACTAACCAATGATGACTCAACCACACGAGTTCCCAAACTTGGCATGACTCAACCCACGATCCACCAAGGATCTCTATGGTTTACTATTACAAACAAGTCACCTAACAGTTACCGATTTATTACTCATTAGGCTCATATATAATTAATCCCATTCATTAGCTCCCTTTTTGTTATTCACATCGATTTCCATCCTTAACTTGCATTTATTGATTATTTAACGTATCGAGTACCGGTACTCGAACATAAGTATCGATACAATACCCTCGGGTATCAGTACTTACACGCATACCGATACTAAAATGCTCACTGAAAATTATTATTTTCTACAAGTACCGGTACGGGTCGACCCGTACCAATATGACCCTAAAGCTCGTATCGATACGACTAAAGCTCATATCGATACCCTATTCACGGGTTCATACAATTTCCTTAAATTATGATATTACCAAGCTTATACGATCCCAAAAGCTTATGAAAGTCATTAGAGTTGGTTTGCTAATGCATTCACTGGCTTATGCTCATTTATTCGAATATTATCATTTTTTATCTAACATGCAGTTCCCACTGAATCACATCAACCCATTTGAAACAAGCATACAAAAATATCACATTCATCTCAATCAATCCAACAATTATCAACTAATCATACTGGCATCACAGCCGACCCTACACGGTCTTTAGAGCCTCTAACAGTCTCATTATATCCGTAACATCATCATGCATCTCATAATATATCAAGTCTCAATATACCGGTCCCTACTCATGCTTATCAATCATCAACCCATTTGCAACCACTAACAAGCAAGGCAATCACATTTATGATGCTTACAAAGCAATGGGGGTTCGAGGTGTGCTAACCTTATGCCGATACTTCTAAAATCCTCATCCAAGCTTCTTGAACATTCTACTAGACCCAAAATCCGCTCTCTAATAATCCTCGTAAACCAATTAATACCATGAGTATCACTTAAGAATATTCTCTAAGGAATTTCAAGGGTCAAATGCGTAGAAACAGCTTATCGAGTTTGAATTTGGCAAAACGTACTGCGTCATTAGATCCGAACGTCGAGAAACCTCCGAACTCTTGGTCAATGGTCAAAGGCTGGTGTAGTACCCAAATTTTACCCGAGCATGAGTGTATATACATATATATTTCTCTTATAAACAAAAATAAATAAAAAATTTTGATATAATAAATAAATAAAGCTTAAATAGTAAATAAATATAAATGTCTAACCCGTAAACAATGAACTTAAAGTCCATGTATACAATATCTCTTTTACAGTTTAAAACCCAAACAAGTACAAGGCCCAAATTTATCTCTCCCCTCAATTACAATTGTATACAATCCATTTACAGCCCAAGATACATTTTCAGATAACAAAAACCCAAACTAGCACATTTGTGCTTTTTGAGCCCGCCAAAACAGACACGTGTTGCCTCGAGAGTTGTAACACCCCCGCCCTGGTTAGGAGCGAGGAGTGTCAATGCAAACAATCAAACAAAGACACATAAAATTAGGGGTCAATTTGAACCTTTCATACAATTTACTTAGACATCAAGTTAACACTTTCTTCTTATTCGAATAGATTACTTACAGACCAAGGAACTATATTTGTCCTTTACCAATTTAGTCTCATTCGAACACCATATAGATATTTAAGGCCCAATTCATTTAAATTCAAACTAGATTAACTAAACAATTTCCTAGTATCATTCGAATGGAATTGCAACTTAATCAAGGAAGCATTCGAAAATATATACATATACCTACAAGCAAGACATGAAATCAACTTATGTGCCTTAGACCATTCAACCAATCTATTTGTAAGACAAGAAAGAATTTGAAATTCATACATATATGCAAGCATGACCATTCATGTTCAATTACTAATCTTGGATACCTATAATGATCATTTGAGCATGTTTCAAACAATTAAATTATACCAAAGTACCAACTATGTCAATTCGAACATTGTACAAGATTCAAGGCAAGCAATAAGTCATAGCATTCAAATTGACAAGCATGATTCAAGATAACATTAATATATACCAATAGAAAGGTCCATAAGCCTTACAAACTTTACCTACAAATTTACATATCAAAAGATGCCCTTAAGGTTATACATTAGGTTCCATATGTACTCAAAACATTACAAACCATTTCACCAAGTTTTCACATACATTTCATATACATATCAATGATAAGCCAAATGCATGAAACTTGTACCAATAGACACAAAACTAAGCCACCAACTAGGAGTGCAACAAGACAAAAATAAGGCATACTTCAATCTTTGCTTGATAAACTCAGCTCAAGGTCGGAATGCTTTAATCTCTTTAAAACCTGTGTTTTGGGAAGAAGGAAACAAGAGTGATAAGTACACATGGTACTTAGTGAGGTAGTTCCTAGACTAGCATGTTATCGAGTTAATTACTTTAGGGGATTATAATTCATTTATTCTAGATCAACTTAGTTAAACTTCAATTCAATTAAAGTGTGATCTAGCTAGTTTCAAGCACCAATCAAATGTACACATTAAGGGGATCAAAATTCAATTCAAGGTCCACAATATACACTTTAAGCAAATAGCCAATTACTATTTCAAACAGTCAAGCATCAAAGTCCATCAAAATTCAAGCAAATGGGCACAATGTTCATCAATCCCTTATTCGAATGGGGTCACTATTCCATAGGGCTTGTCTTGCAAATAATGAGCAAATCAGAATAGCATTTCTATCATCTTATACATGTAATTTCATTTCAATATAAGCTCAATATCAAGTATTACATTGCTCATTCATAAATCATGTGACTTGTCTTATTCAAGCTTATTAATTTACTTTGCCTTGGTAGATAGTAGGACTAGGTAATCAAGTCTCAGTAGGGTACTCAAAGTACCAGAAACAGTAGGGTGTCTACAACACCAAGCAGTAGGGTACTCAATGTACCAGAGAAATTCGATACCCGAAGGTATCTAACAGTAGGGTGTCTTCAACACCAATTAGTAGGGTACACTAACGTACCAAAATATCGAGCTCTAGAATCTAAGGCATGCCGTTCTACCTAAGAGCAACTAGCAACCAAGGGCTTATAGAATCTTTTATTTCAAGCAATCACACAAGTTACTTATTTATCAAGTAATTCAAGATCAATTCATTTGAGACCCTTAGGCCAATTGCACCTTAGTTCATTACACATTAGATCAACTTAGCAAGCATTATTCAATACAACAATATTACCAATTCCATTCGGCATTTTCATACCAAGCAGTAAATCCATCATCATTTCACAAATTCAGAATCAATTCATAATACAATCAAACAAGCAATTAAAATTACTTAATCTTTATTAGTCCTTTCTTCCCATTTAATCAAACCAAGTATGATTTAATTTCATTTCATAGCATGGAATTCAAACAAGAATTTAGACATGTAAGGTTGGTTAGGACCTAAGTCCCAACCCTAAAATAACTTCACTCACAATACAATCCAGCAATCTAGCAATTGCCTTGTATAGTTATTCCTTTGTTCATAGCCTTTGGATGATTTCCCCTTTCTTCTTCCACCAAGTTCACTTCTTGCTCTAGCAAATTCATAATTAAACATGCTCATCAATATGCATACACAAGACAATTCCACATGGCAGCAAGGTTATTTCAATACATATAGACATATACACACAATTCTGCCTACATTTCAATAAACAAGACTAGGCAGGATCCAATTATTCCAAACAGTTACAAAACAGTCCAATAAAACTGTGTACAAAACAGTTTCTAACTAGCTTAACTGCTGCTGCCTGGCAGCTTGCACACTAAATGCTTAAACAAGCATATCTTTCAATTCCTTTGTCAGAATTTTGATTAATTTATACCGTTGGAAAGATAACAAAATTGTCTCTAAGACCATAATAGGCTTGCATTTTAGTTCTTAGCCGATTAATACAGTTTATTGTTCAAAGATAGGGCATTTACACTGCCTAGACAATTTGCACTGTCCATCTATTTTTATTTACAGTTTCCAGCATAGGACCCAGTTTTCAGTTCTGTTTTCACCTAATGAAAGTAGACATACTAAAGATCATGTCATTAAAATTTCAGTTATGCCAATTCTTGCTCCTGCCTCTAAATTGTGTAGGCGGCAAAGTGCAATTGTTCCAAACTCAGAGTCGGGCGTACTTGAATTGCCCCTCTCATGCTTGCTACATGGTCATTGAGTTGTTGAAACTCAGCTTTCAACTCTTCGACACGTGTTATCAAAGCTTGATTTTCTGAGTTGCTGGCCTTCAACTGCTAGTTGAGCCCTTGTGCTTGAAAAGATACTTTTCCAGACATTTCACTTGATCTCTCAAGGCTCTACTTTGGTGTTGTTCCTTTTCAATTTGTTTTGAATGGGAGGTTCTCAAATTCTTCATTTCTTGGGTCAAAGCGAGCACTCAATCTTTGTGCTCGAGAAACATCCTCTTATAGTTCTCATCTCGTACTTTTTCTTCCTTAAGCCGGTGCTCCAACCCCTAGCTCGACCCTCCTTCTGCGACTCTCTTACTTCTATTTAACCTTTTGAGCTGCAGGATCACTTCTTTTTCTAGCTTGAGTTCAAGTTCTAGCTCCTCTATCTTCTTTTGTAGGTCTCTGACTGCTTTTTCGAACTGTATCTTTTCTAACTCAAAGTCGAACTTCTCCTAATGGGCTTTCTCCTCGAGCTTGAGGTACTTCTTCCGCTCTTCTTTAAGATGTTTCCTCATTAGATTGGTTTTGGTGGGGAGTGTGGCCAATCTTTCTTCTAAAGATTTCCTGCTACTGGGGGATAAACATGGAATATTGTCGTTGACACGGTTGAATCGCTACGCCTCATATTCAGGAGTAACCACATATGGAGCATTCATGATCCTAACCTGACTTACACTATTCCAGGTTGAAAAAGTGTTGTATACCATCGCCTTATAGCCTTTCTCCTTTGCGTAGTCCACGTTGAACTCATTCAGCCCTTTGGTGGCTGGCACGAATTGCATTGATCCATATTGCCTTAGGACTAACATGGATGCGTAGGCAGTGTGCCCCCAAAGGCCAAGCAACGGTACCCACGAATACTCTTCGCATCTGTAGAGAACATTCTTCACCAACAACCACGGTGCCCTCCAAACTATATCTTCTTCCTTTAGGTTCCAGAGAACGTCATGCCATACCTCCTCAGATCTACGGGTTGGCCAATCATTCTTTCGTAAGAATTCTTCCAAGGGTGAGAACTTACCATCGTAAAGGGGTTTAGAGAAACTGGGATTGGTTCAAAGGTGACTGTAAAACCAAACTGTCAAAAGTTGCGAACATCCCTGGAAGTGTCCTCCTCCATTCTCCCGACAGAACCTCAAGGATCGGAAAGTTTCAGCCAAAATAACAGGTACTGGATTAGTCTCACTACTCAAACGTTCAAAAAGATCGAAGACTGACGGGTCAATGAGGCCTAAATCCTGAGGGAATAGTACCAACCCATAGATCAAAAATACGAACAAGTTCCGCTGAACTCCCACGGGGCGCACAGAAACCAAAACCAGGATTCCCTCCCATTTAGGATACTCCTTACTGTTCTAGGTGATGACCTGCTGCTCAACCCAAGACAGTAATGCATCTGATATTCTGACAAGCTTTCCTCGGAAAGCTTTGTTCTTACTTGGCTTAGAATACACTTGATCCATATCAATCCTTTTGTAGTTTATGAGATCCCGGTATTCCTCAATTGTAGGAGTGAGATCAAAGTTACCAATTGTAAAGCAATTGTAGGCGGAGTTCCAAAAACCTACCAAGGTTTGCAGTAGTGCTTGGTCAATTGAATCCTCCAGCAAATATGCGATGTCACCGTACACTTCTCTGAAAGTGCTCCTTGTTGCGAAATCCTAACTATCCCATACTGACTTCAAATTGGACACATCATTGGACCTGGTGTTCATGAATGTTGTGGTTGACATGGCTGATCTGAACCCTCCAGCAATACTATCTCCCTTATGTAACTGTTCCCCTTCTGACCATATCTGGACGTCAGAATTCTTCTCGTCATTGCTGCGAACTAAGTTCCCCATCGATCTAGTTTTTAATTTTAAACTATTCCCAGACTCAGTGTGCTCTTCATGATTATGACACAATATGCAAAATAAAAATAAAAAGAATAGGAAACAAGAGAAAAGGTTAGTCATGAGGTGAAAAATAAACTTGCAAACGAGAAGAGGAAAATTAAATAAATTAAGCGAGAGACAAACATATAAAAGAAAACCCTAATCACAAGAACTCTAATTCGCTATGGTTATCCACATGGCTCTAACAGGGTGGGATTCTTAAATTCACACACATGAGTTTGGTTCTAATTAGGGTACCCGAACTTATCTTATTACCTACTAAGGCAACAAGAACCCCAATTCTGGCCCATTACAAGCTTACGAATTGGTTTCGGTTTGAGGGAAAGCATAACCTAATGACGTGGAGGGCTACTCACAAGTCAAAAGGCGTGGATTTCAGAAGTGAATTACCGACCCGTGGAGGGCTACTCACATGGGTATGTGGTGTTTCACTCCCACTTAAGGGATGGAGCTCGGGTGTAGAGCTTGATGAGATGGTGCGACATATGTCGGTGATTCCTTAGAAATTAAATAAAAAATTAATTTAAAGGCCACCAATTATCAAAGCCCATTCAATTATAGTTACATTTTCAAGAAAGGTTCAACCTTACTAGAATCAATTGAAATTGCGACAATTTTCCATCATTAATAAGCAACAAATATTTTATTTGGCCTAACTCTCTTTTTGTTTTAAAAACAAAATTAATCCCTAGTGGAGTTGCCAACCTGTAATGACGTTTTTGAAAAAAAAACTACTTTTAAATGTATCCCACTTTTGGGGATAAGGTTCGCTTGAAAAGGGGATTTTCTTTTGAAAAATCATAATCCTTTGAAAATTGATTGAAAACTGGGAGTCGCCATCGGTCACTTAGATTAGGTAGGCCGAACACCACGAAACCGAAGATTTATTTTAAAGGGTTCGGGAGTTGGTTACGTGTGGGGAAGGATTAGCACCCCCATCACGCCCGAAAATCGGTACCAAAATATTTGTTGCTTTTAATCGAAAGAAGTTGTCGAAATTTGAACAGAATTTAATTCGGTGACCTTAATTGAAAATTAACCTTAATTAAACGGGCTTTATTAAACTGGTGGATTCAAATTAATTAGACATTTAATTAATATGGTTGACGATACATCGGACCATAGATTAAATCGACATCGAATAAGCCCGACTATCGTGTTAATTTAGGGTTCGAATCCCGTATGTCACCTTTATGCATGGTGCAAGCAGTAAGGAATGATGTAATGGCTTTGTCAAGTTTTAATTCTTTCTTGATCCGGTAAAGATTAATTCAAATATTTGGTCAACATCCTTTAAGCTCGGACTGTTGCGACCCAAATATCGGAACTAATGAATACCTCCCCTTTTTGTGATCCGAGTTAATTAATGTGCAATCAAACATTACAGTCATATGAATGACAAAATAGGAGATGACAAACAAAAGGCACAAAAGATAAGCACACAAGGCCCACCCCAAGACCTAACCTAAAAGGCCCAAATTATTGAAGTTCAATTAGTGACCTAACTGTTAATTAAGTGATTCTAATATTTAATTCTAAATTAATTAGCCCTAAATGACTAAGATCCTAACAAATTATGATAATTAATTGGGGATTTAAGCGTCAATCTAAGTTTGAAATTAATTTTAACCTAAGCCATTGAGAAACGTTCAATTAATTTAACGAATTTAGCATTTACTCTAATGAGCCAAGAGCAAATTAAAATTCATTAGATTAACCCGAACATTAATCTAACCAAGGCCTTAAGGAATCTAAATCTAGAATTAACTTAATTAATTTAGGAATCACGCCCCTATAAGACGAGCATGCGATTTAAATTAATTGAATTAATTCATTTAACCTAATCTAAAACTCAAAAAAAACTAAGCCCAAGACCTAAAGCCCAAAAACTAAAGGCCCAAAACCTAAAATCCAAAAACTTGACTAATTAAACAAACTAGGCCTAAAACACCCAAAGGCCCAAACTAAACTAACTAAGCATACACTAAAACTATGCCAAACCTAAACTATTCCAAGCAAAGCCTAAACTAAAAGCTCAAGCCCACACATCACCAAAAATATTGCACCCCTTTTAAATATGTACATATTATGTATAACATATATATACATATTATAAAATACCTATTATATGTAAAGAAAGAAGGATACATATATATATTATGAATTTCTTTAAATCATATATGTATATAAAAACATTTTTGTTAGTGTATATTTTTATAAAACTATCACTTTCTATAAGAATTACATATCATAAATATTTAAAAAAAACTTTTGTTACCATTTAAAAAAACCACACATTCCATACTCTAAACCATATGTCACAAACACCACAAATCCCTACACTTAAGAAAAATGAACATCCAACACGAATATTTCAACCGATATACAAAAAACAAATTCAAACATGAATAAAGGCAATAATCAAACGAGCAAGATAAACTATAAATAAAATACATGAAGAAAGAAATTACATACTGAAAAAGGACTAAATCGAAAAGAAATAAAAACTTGAGACTTAAATAAAAGGATGGTCGGGACGAAATTAAAAGAACATATAAAACTACAAGGGCCCAGACTGTAATTATGAAAGGTGGAATGGCCTCGGAGGGGGTTTTAGGGACACTGAGGGGCTATTTGTGCAATTTAAAAAAGTGGAAGGGCTAAAGCCAACATTATAACAGCACGGAGGCCCTTATTATGCTATTTCCCCCATTTTAAAACATGAAAACATTATAAAACCCCCTATATTTTATTTCTTTTCCTTTTTCGGCAAAAACCGAAACCTCCCCTATTATAACACCTTTACCAGTGTTTATCTGGGTTTTTAATGAACCCAGATTCTAGCGATCCTTTACCGTCAAACCCAGAACCCCGTCATTAAACTATCGTGCCAGCCGCCGTACGACGGAGGTCGGTGAAGCCGAAACCCCAAAAAAACCCTAAAAAAGATTTAGCCCCTCATTTCCTCAAAAACTGAAAACCAGACTCAAAAACGGGACTAGAGAGAGACCACCCCACCGTTCGCACCCTTCTGTTTCACCGCACATGACTCAGGGAAGTATTAGAGTTTATTAACAGCGGCAGGATGTAGAGCGGGGTGAAAGGAAGGGAAAACGACGAGGGTAAAAAAACTCACGAACCTTAAACTTCAATGCTTTTCTTTATGTAAATGCTCGAAATAGAAAAGGAAGAAAAGATTATACCTCTGAAACTTGAGGCCATTTCTGTTTTCTATTAATTCTCTAAATATTCCCCTTTTTGCTTGTTAGGGTTTACATTTGCTTGAGTTCGGCTTTTATAGCCAGAATTACATGAAATTCTGAAATACATGGAAATTGCATCAATTAATCCTATTGGTTGCTGCTATTTTCTCTAAAATTGTTATGCATCTCTTCAATTTCCGGCCTGTCCCTTAATTCGTATTTCTCCCTGACATTTTTGTTGTTTTTGCTTCTAGTTTGTTTTTGTGTGCCTTATTGCATGTGAGCAACTGGTGGAAAAGGGGGACCAATGAGAAGAGGCCAACGTGGAGCGGACGTGGAGCACAATAGAGGCATGGCACCAGGCCATTGGCTCTCCTTGCCAGCGTGTAGATATGGTGTCGGAGCGTGGAAGCATGCGAACAGACATTACGCTCGACTGAGAAAGCGAAAGGGCAGCCGATGCTGTACACGCGCGAGTGTGGGAATGATGGGCCGCACGTGCGGCGTGTGACAATTTGAGGGGTCTCCTCTTGCTTCATCATAGACCGTCAGATCTTGCCAGATCTGACGGTGGGAAATGGGCTGCGCAAACAAGAAGTGGGGAATTAGGGTTTTCTGTTATCAGATGAAAGGGTTTTGGTTTTAATTCAGTTGGGCCCAATTGGGCTAAGTATGTAATATATTGTTTTGGGACTTTTGTAATGGACTGTTATAATATATAATTGGGTTGTTTTTATTTAATTTTATCACTCTTTTATATTTCCAGATTCGTTTTATAATAATAATGATAGTATAATATAAGTGGTAACAACATATGATAGTAATATAACAATAATGATACTAAGGTAATAAGATAATATAACACTCTAATAATATCAAAATGAATAATAACATAACAATAAGGAAAAATAAAAGCATAATACTAGTAACCTAAGCCCATTAAATCCTTTATAGCATTTAGTCCTTTTAATCGGGTAATGCATAGTCAACACACACATAACTTAATATGATATAAGATCCCTATTATTCATGATTCTAATAACCCTAGTGTTTAGTTTCTTTGTTTTTTTTTTTTTTTATTATATCCAAAATAAGCAAGACAAGTAAAACATTTTATTGTTACATCAAAATAAAGAGGTTTTTCCCCGGACAAAAATTAGTGATTACAAGAGGCACATGCTTTGGTCAAAAAAATCAAAAAAACCTTAAGCACCTATTGCAAAAAAGAGACAGTTTGCACATTTATTTTATAGTTTAGCCAATTTTAATGGATCGGTTTTTAGTCAAGTTAATGAGTTAATTGAACTATACGTCCTAGAACTATGATTCTCATTTTAAATTGGTCTCTGAACTTTTAAATGTTCCAATCCCAAAACTACAACTCTCATTTTAAATTGGTCTTCAAACTTTTGAATGTTCCATTTTCATCCCCAAACTATGGACCTTCATTCTAAATTGGTCCTCATACTTTTTTAATGTTTCAATTTCATCCTCAAATTATCGTTTATATAACATCATATTATTACATAATACACATCAATGTTTCATGACAATTAACAATTTTTATAACAATTTTATTAACATAAGTTATGATTAGCATATACTGATAATTTGGGGATGAAATTAGAACGTTCAAAAAGTTTGAAGGCCAATTTAGAGCAAGTCACAGTTTGAGGATGAAATCATAATGCTCATAAGTTTGGGGGCCAATTTAGAATGAAGATCATAGTTTAAGAGTTAAATTAGAATGTTTATAAGTCTGAGAACTAATTTTAAATGATTACCATAGTTTGGGCCTTGGGGACGTGTGGTACAATTTTAACTCCAAGTTAATTGGAGATCAAAAACATTTCGAATTCGGTTAATTTGAAAGTTGAGGTCATTTTGGGTTAAAGTTAATTCAAACACTAATCACTACAGGTTGGAATCAATATTGGATTTGGGATAATTCAAGTTTGATTGTTGACTTTCTAGTAAATTGGATTGAATCGAATTTGAACACGTTCAAATTGGTTTTCAGTTCACATCCAAACTTGAGGTCTCTTCGTTATTGGTAAGCTTATGAGATATTGCTATGTTTTCTTAACCTTGCCCAAACAAATGCAGAAATTCCGTCGTAGCTCGTAACCATGCAAATTTCAAACGTGCTTTCTTAGATTTGGAAAGAAAAAAAAAACTCGTAATCGATCCTTCTTTTCCCGTACTATATCAAAATGGTTCGACAGTCTCTAAAATTAGTTCTTCGGAGAATTTAACTCCAGTCCTCAAAGGTTAGATCTCAGTATGTAGAGTTAGAGACAATAGTTGAACTTGAATCAATCTCACTTTCCGTCATTCATGGTAGTTCCTAGTTTATTGTGTTTCAAGCAGTGTTGGTGTTATGCAGTTGTTGAAGGCTAATCGGATTAGATTTGAAGTCTCTGTCAAGGTTTTCTCCTTGTCTGCAACTACCAGCACCACCATAATTCAATCCCTAATCATAAAATCGACATGTTTCGAGTATTGAGTTCGATGTAAACTAGACTCCAAGATAGGGTGTTAAAATCACTATCCGATGTGAATTAGAAGTATTATCTTTACAGGAATGGGGTTACTGCCATTTCAAGTTATCAGGGAGGATGGGCGCTGTTAGTTTACTGCTGTTGCTTGATATAGTTGTCTTGGCATTCAGTTTACAGCCGGGGAACAACCATGGAAGTAGTAAAATACAAGTCGTGTCGAAAACAAGATTACAAGATCAAAGGTCAACACCAGCTAGAAATGTCCATATGGCAGGCGCAATATAGGCTGATTTAGCCATAGATTACAATTACTAAATGTTTGTATGCCAGACCAACTCGGAATGTTTGTCTCTTCTTTGATTCAACAAGACTTAATCATGGCCAAATTGTAAAAGGAAGTCCATTTAAGACCTAAATTCAGGCAACTGTAAAACTTGTCCAAATTCAACCCGATTCAATTCATTCTGAATTCGAATTGATTCAATCCGATTCAAAAACCAAGTAAATGAATCTAAACTTAGTAATCATAAATGATCCCTAACACCAAACTCGAACTAACCCGATTTGATATGTTCAGGACAAAAGAGATAGACCTCAAAGACAAGGTAAGAAAATGCCCGTAAATCTGGATTCAAGCTCAGCCAGCTTTCTTCGCCTACTAATTATGGAAAGAATCTGGAAAACATGCAGGAACCCAGGTTTTTTGGGTTGGAATGTTGAACTTATGACATCCTGTTTTCCGGAGAAACAGCAAAACGATTTTCTTCTAAAGATTTCTTTATTATTATAGCTTTCCGACTTCCAAAACTCCCCTTTTATTTCTTACCAGAGTAAACAATATTACAAAGAATAGTAAATCTGAGGAACTTACACATTTCGTAAACAAACCATAATTACGGCTAAATCCTACTGTTCATAGCATACTCAGCAACAAAATACAAGTTCATAGCAAATGATTTTGCGGGCGAGAAAACACTCTGTAAAAACAAACAACGAACAGTTGACACAAACGTAAGACTGCTAAATCCTACTGTTCTACTTTTCAATGTTCACTACTTTTTAAGGCTACAAAATGGGGTAAATAAGATATGAAAATGACAAAAAGAAGAAAAAAAAAGGTTAGCTCTTAGTTCTTGGCCACTTATGCAATGTTAAAGCAACAAACCCATTGCTTGGTTCTTCACTTAGGTTTAAGACTCAAAAAACTACAATTAGTTTATAGAAAGGAAAAAAAAAAGTTATTTTTAGAAGGGTGCATAAGAGCAAGAAAGGCACCTGATGAGGCCATTTTCGTTACAGTCCGTACAAGCCTTGAACCCAGATTTTTCAGTGTACAATTTGCGGCTACCATTACATTCTTCGCATAATACGAACCTGTAACCGCCGCAATCGCCGCAGGTGCCGGGTTCGGCCGCCGACAGTCCTTCCATTAACTTCTTAAGCTCCCCCGTCTCGTGTAGCTGTCTGATCTCCTCAGCCCCTCCCAAGTATCTTCCTCCAATGAAAACCCGCGGCAAGGTCAGCTTGCTTTTACCAAGGATCCCTTTCAACTCGTTCAAGAATCGGGAATCCATCGACAAATCTCGCTCGTCGATCGAGACTCGGAACCCTCGGAGGATCGACCGGACGCTCTTGCAATCCTCGAACGTCGACCGAACCACACGGAGGCTGGTGAAGTAAACCACAACGCGCTTATCGGAATCCGGGATCGAAACGGATCGATCCGGAACCGAATCCGGGAACTTCCCATTGGGTTCGGGTCTGGCGGGAGCCCAGGAGCGGAGGAGAGAGTTGGCGAATCGGACACGGTGGAAAACGTTGGCGGCTCTTTTGGCTGCGGGGGAGAGAGAAGATGGAGAAGAAGAGTCCTCAGCGCAGAGGTGCTGGATGTCTTTGAAAGAAGAGCAGGCGAAAGGAGACGACGTGTTATGAATCCGCGCCGGTGTTTTCTTGTTGCCCCACGGCCGCCACATTTGTTTCCGGTTGAAATACAGATGGATTTCCCCCCTTAACAAGTCTGAATTGAAAATACCATGAAACAAACAAAGTTGGGTTTTTTTTTTCTTTCTTTCTGAATTGCTTGCTTAAAGGGAAGAAGGACAATGATTGAAGGAGGAGGTGCAAAAGTCAGGGTTGGGGACGGTGGAGGCGCGTGAGCTGTTGGTCTACTGGTGAATGTAGTTGAGAGGGTGGGTTTGTTTTTTAGCTTTTAAAGATGTTCGAGTTGTTCGCGTGTTAGGCTCCATTTTTTACAACTTTGGGTTTAAATTATTTTGAATTTTATTCGAATTGAATTTATATAATTTTAAGTTCAGTTTCTCTTCATTTTAGTTTTAAAGATAGTTCGAGTGGGATTTGAATTGATTTGAATTTGAATTAATTCAATGGATTTGAATTGAATTGATTTGAATTTGAATTAATTCAATCTTAAATTAAATGTATTTAGATTTTTTATTTTTAGGATTAAATTGGATTTAAGTTGAAATTGGGTTTAGAATTTTGTGTTCGAATTAAAATTAATCAACTTAATTAATACTTGAAATAATATTTTGTATTCAAATACTTGAAATATTTTTTTAACATAAATAGTTGCATAGTAAGGTATATAAATCACACTCATCATTAAAAAATTAATAATAAATATTATAAATAATTTTTAATATTATTTCTTCTCTAAAAAAATATATATTTTATTTATATGGTTAAAATCTATATTATTTAATTTTAAATCACATTACAATTTTTGTTTGAAATTTTAAATTTTAAAGAATGACTTGATTTTAAAAATAATGTAAATTGAATAATAAAACATATAAATATAATATTTTTAGTTAGTTATTAGTATATTTATTTAGTAGCGAATATGATGATTATTACATAAGTTTATAAATTTGTTTGTTTTTGTATGTTTCAAATATATAATTATAATAAATCACAAATATTTAATGTACTAACATTAAAAACTATGTTCAATTATTTTTATAAGAACTTTATAAAAGAAAGATATAGAAATTAAAAATAATAGAAAAATATATTTCCTATAAATTTTCATTCAAATATTTTTATTTTAATATTAAAAGTTTGACTAGTTAAAAAGAAAACATATCACAAAGATAATTTTAAAAAATATGCATTCTAGTAATCTTATATTCCATCAACCAAACATTGTAATTTTACATTTCTGTCAAACAAACCAAATAAAGTAATATAACATTCTCAATAATATAGCTAGTAATAAATCATTCTGAGAATCACATTCTCATGGGTAATGTTACATTCTGTCAACCAAATACCCCTTAGTACATTACGAAATTGTGGTGGATGCATAGAGGTTTAGAAGGGCGCAATTGCACCTTCATTTTAAAGAGAAAATTTTAAAAATCTACATACTCATTTGAGAAAAAATATTTTGAACCTCATTTTTGAAATTTTAGATATGTCACTGTTACAAATACAATAATTTTATCACATATTAAAATCATAAGTGTCATATTTTAAATGGTAAATACATCACAAGTCACCTATCTATAGGTTCAGTAGTAAACATGTCACTTTTATTCTAAAAATAACAATTTAGTCATTTAATTATAAGTTTAATAATAAACATGTCGTTTTTCTTCTAAAGGTCACAATTTAGTCACTCGATTAAAATTTTGTGACAAACATGTCACTTAATTATAAGTTTGGTAACAAATAAGTCACTTTTCTTTTAAAAGTAATAATTGAATCATTCAATTAAAATTTTGTGACAATTAAGTCACCCTGCCATTAAAATTGAAACAAACGACTTGGTATAATTAAAAATAATTCAATAATTTTCACACTTCATATTTAAAAATTCCATTAGTGAAGTGACTATGTCTACTAGAAGGCGACATTAAGATCATAATAAGTATGTTCTATTAGTTTGTCAGTTGTCTAATAATGAAGTAGTTGTGTATGTCGAGCTATCACATCTATTTATCGATTATCGGGCTAAAGGACTATAGCATGGAGCGACAAGTGGTCATAGGTTGTGTTAGGAGCAGGGGTGACAATCAAGTGGGGAATAATTGAAAACTGTGGGGATCCTAACTGACATGGATGAGGAATAACCAAAAATCTTCATCCACTGGGACGAGAAAATTTTATCCTCAAAGTTTAAATAGAGATTGTTATATCTGCATCATGTGGATCTTCAAACTGTACTCGTATAAATCCCCGTAAGTATCCTTAAAAAATATCTACAAGATCCCCAAAACAAAGAAATTCTATTCATTGTTTTGCGTAGAGACTGTGATTTTATTTTAGGGTAAACTACACCAATAGTTACTGAACTATTATTTCTTTTTTAGTTTGATCACCTAATTAATCTTTTTAGTAAAATCGTCACTAACATTATTATTTTTTATTTTGGTCATTAACTGTTAAGTTTTAACGGAGAAAATTACATTGCATTGCCTGGTACTTTACCCTTTAATTAAACTCCCCTCAACCCTCATCCTTCATTACCCATACTTCCCCACACTCTCTCTCTTTGCTCATTTAAATATACTCCGTTATTACCATTAACGCGTTTTCATTTCACATCCTAAAGAGATGCCCAAACAAACAGAAACGCAGGGTCAAATTTAAATGGACTCACCGACTCAGGGTGTGGTAGTTTTGGACAGTATTTGCTGCACCAACATTTATGTCATTTTGTACATAAAGGATATCATGTTCTATTCGGATGCCTTAAAATCTCACTTCAGCTCGGCCAACTTCTGTTAACTAAATTTAACTCATGCAGCTCATTAAATGTTGGCCATTTCTCAAGCAGATGGGACTTATTGCAGGCTTGTTGGCATAAAATGTGGACTCATCTTCTTCTCCATCAAAAGCAAATTGAGAATTTTAAGATGGAAAGGATTGGGGACCGTGATTCCTGTTAACACAAAGGACTGAATCAATAGTTTCCCTTAAAGTTAAAGCTTAAAGGTTAAAATATTAGTATTTTTATAAAAGAAAAAAAAACCCAACCAAAGTGAGTGGACTCTGAAAAGTTTCACATGGTTGGGGAAGAAAGTAGAGAGGATATACTTGATGGATCAACTTTTTGTTTTGTTTTTGTTTCAGTCCAAAAAAAAAAAGACCAAAATTTCTATTTTTTTCCTTTTTGTGACTGGATTCGTTTTGTCTCTTAAATACTGGTCATTGGATTCCTGTGCTTTTACTCTATAAAAAGAAGAAAAAACCCTTAACCGTTGCGTATGCTTAAATTCATGAATGATATTGAATTTCAAGTACAAAATTTTGGTTTATAGCTTGTAAATTGATATTGGGAACTGAAATGTGAATAGAAATCTTAAATTTCAATTGTTAACACTTGTTTTTTTACTATCAAAGTTAACGCTTGTTAAATATGAAATCACGGGTAAATGTTCACATGACAAGCACAAGCTAAAGTATTTTATGCATTACACTATTGATTATGTTTAGTAAATAACGGTTTGAGCTAAAATTAGAAGCTTAAGTTAATATTAATAGTTTCAGGGACGGATGTACATTAAGGGTGGGAGGGGCAATTGCCCCTCCGGACTTTGATTGTTTAATTCTATTTTAAGTTATTAATAGTTTTGAAAATATTGTAATTAGGTCCTCGTCCCTTCCAAAATTTTGTAATTAAGTCTTTACTCGTCCCAAAATTTCTTGTTTAATTAATTTTTAGGATTTTGTTAGTTTTAAAATTAATGAAATTAAGTCTTGACTTCCAATATTTTAGTTTAATTACATTTTAAGTCCTTTAATTTTAAAATTAAAAAAATAAAATCCTAACTCCTTAATTTTATAGTTTAATTACTTTTTAAGACCTTACTTATTGTAAAAATAAGCAGTTTGCCCCCCTCATGGGTAGGGATGTAAAAATAGGTAATCGAATGGGTTTCAGGTCGGGTTCTGTCAGGTCGGGTCAAATCGGATACAGGTCATTTCAAGTCGTTTTTCTGTTTTGACTCGATTCGGGTCGGGTGCAGGTCAGTTTCAGGTTGGGTTCATTTTAGGTCGAGTCAAAACGGTTAATTGACGGGTTAATTCGGGTTCGGGTCGACTTCAGGTCGGGTTCATTTCAGGTTGGGTTCATTTCAGGTCGGGTTCATTTTCAGGTCGGGTTCATTTCAGGTCGGGTTAAATCGGGTTCCGAATTCTTATTAAGTTTGAGTTTGGTACAAATAGTCGATAGACTTCGGGTTGGTCATTCATTTCGAGCTAATTATTGAACGCCTTTCATGAACACGAATCACATTAAAAATAAATATTAGGTTCTAGAATGAACAAAAAATATCGAATGATTCATTTCTAAAATATTAGAGTAAATTACAAAAATTATAAATTAATAAGGGTCAATTTTGGTGAAAAATATTAAATTAAAATTATAAACATTGGACTAAATTACAAAAAAATGAATATGGGTCATGTTTGACTAAAATTAAAGTTTTAGGGACTAAAATGAACAAAAATATCAGCAAATGATTCATATCTAAAATATTGGAGTAAATTACGAAAAATGTACATTAATAAGGGTAAATTTTGGTGAAAAATAAAATTTTAGTTAATATTATGAATAAAAATATCATAATATTAAAAACACTGGATTAAATTACAAAAAATGAATAGGGGTCAATTTGGAATAAAAACAAAGTTTTAGGTACTATAATGAACAAAGATATTAAATTAAAATTATAAACATTAGACTAAAATACAAAAAAAATATAGGTTAATTTGGAGTAAAAATAAAGTTTTAGGGACCATAATGAACAAATATATTAAATTAAAATTATAAACATTTGGAGTAAATTACAAACAAAAAAAGAATATAGGTCAATTTGGACTAAAAATAAAATATATGTATGTATATAAGTTTTACTATATGTATATATTAATATATATATACATATATATACATATATATATACACGTGTGTATGTATATATATGTATGTTATACATATACATACATACACATATATTTTTATATGTATGTAAGTATATATAATTGTATATGTGTGTATGTATGTATGTGTATATATATATATATGTTTATTATATATATACATACATGATACATACACATATATATATTTATATATGTATGTATAATTGTATATGTGTGTATATATATATATATATATATATATATATATATATATATATATATATATATATATATGTAAGTTTTAGTATGTATATGTATATACATACATATATATGTATACATAAATGTATATATGTATATGTGTATGTATATATATATGTGTATGTATGTATGTATGTATGTATGTATGTATGTATAATAATATATATATATATTATACATACAATATACATGTAAGTTTTAGTATGTATATGTATATGTATATATACATAATACATACATATATATATGTATTAATGTATACATATATATGTATTAATGTATACATACAATATTCATATACATATACGTTAATACATATACATACGTATACATTAATACATATACATACATATATATACATTTACATTAATACATATATATATACATACATACATACATACATATACATTAATACATATATGATAAATATATATATATACATATACATTAATACATATATGATATATATATACATATACAATAAGTCATTAATACATATATATACATTAATACATATACATATATATACATATATATTAATACATATACAATTATACATTAACACATATACGTATATATATATATACATTAATACATATATATATATATATATATACATTAATACATATATGTATATATATATATATATATACATTAATACATATATATGTATGTATATAATATACATATACATTAATATATATATACATATATATGTATATGTATATGTATATATATATTGTATGTATAATATATATATACACACATTAATACATATATGTATATATATACATTAATACATATATATATATATATATATGATATGTATGTATTTTATGTATGTATGCCCCTAAACTATATCCATAAACCTCAAATCTTAACACCTAAACTATCTACATATGTATGTATGCATGTTAAGTGTTATGTATGTATTAATGTAGGTATGTATGTGTAATGTACTAATATGTATGCATGTATGCATACCCCTAAACTATATATGTATGTTAGTATATATGTATAATGTAGTAATATGTATGCATGTATGTATACCCCTAAACTATATATTAATACATATATATATATTAATACATATATATATATATATACATATTAATACATATAAATATATATTAATACATATATATACTTTAACACATATATATACATTAATACATATATATATATATATAATACATATACATATATATCCATTAATACATATACATATATATACATTAATACATATATATATATTCATACAATAATACATATACATATATATATATATATTAATACATATATATATATATATTCATACAATAATACATATACATATATATATATTAATACATATATATATATACATTAATACATATACATACATACATATATATATATACATTAATACATATACATTAATACATATACATATATATTAATACATATATATTCATTAATACATATACATATATATACATTAATACATATACATATATATATATATATATACATTAATACATATACATTAATAAGGACCAATTCAAATGAGGGCCAAATCGAATAAGGGCCAAACTTTTAAGCTCAATTTAAAAGTGATCAGGGCCAAATTGAAACAAATTTAAAACATGAGTGCCAGTGGAGCAACATTTGAATAGTAAGGCGCGACCCGTTTAAAAACGTGTGTATCATTTTACCCGACCCTACATTCTATATATACCCCAAAAATCAGATCGAATCCATTTTTCTCATTTCATTTTTCTCTTGGAAAAACTCTACCCAGATTTCTTCTCTCATTCTCACTCTAAATTCTCTGCCTTCTCTCTAGAAAAACACCATATTCCTAGAAATCTCAAACCATTTTCGATCAAACACTTGAACTTTAACCCAGTTCATCCTTTGTTCTTCGATCAAACCCTTCCAGATCTTATACAAACATCAAAACTCATCCCAAACCTATTTATGTTCGATTAAAACCTAGAATTTTTGAAGAACAACCTCTTGTTCTTCCACTTTTCCCTTTTCAATCCTTCCAAACCCTAATCCCCAAATCAATTCTGTTTTACCCTTCAACTTCTTAAAATCTTTTCATCTTCTTATCTAAACACTTCAACTTATTAAAATCTTTTCATCTTCTCATCTAACCCCTTCAACTTCTCATCCCAAACTCATCCCAAACCTGTTTCTGTTCTCCTCTTACCCCTTTAACTTTTCTGGTTCAAATCTCTTAGCTTCTTAGTTGGTTTGGGTAAGTAACACTATGTTCTTTTTTTTTCGATTTATGCATTTTTTGTTGTTTGTTTTCATTTATAATTTTTGCTAACTGTGTTCTCTTTCTAATTTCTCAGATATATCTCTAGTCTCTCTCAGACTCTCGATCTTCTAATTGTGGGTTTGTTTCACTCTTTCTATATATATGTTCTGTCTTTTGTATATGACTGTGTTGTCTATTCCGAGTATATATGTTGTTTATTCTAATTTTTGATTGTGGGTTTTGTTATTGTCTTTTCTGGGTTCTGGGTTTCTAGATGTTATATGTTCTGTTTCAATGGTTTACTCCGAGTATATAGGCTGGACATCCCGTTCTGTGATGCTACTGGTGTCAAAGGAGTTTTTTAAAGGATCTTGTGGACATGTTTAACAATGCCACGTACAAGGATTAATACCATTGAGTTTAGGGGTTCTGTTTGTTGCTTTGTAGATTTGTTATTTGTTCTGTTTTTTTGAGTCTCTAACAACAAATCACATTGTTTACATTTCAATATTTATCACAGCTATGAATGCTGATTCTTATGAGTTGGAGTATCCTAGTGAAAGAGGTATATTCCTCTCTTTTTTAATTTCAGAATTATATTTGTATCATTTCGGTCAATCACTAATACATGTTTGTTTGTTTGTTTGTTTGAAGTGGATATAAATGATCAACTATCTGGAATATCTCGTACCCCTAAGAGTAGGGCTACAACTGCAAATTCAATGGACTTTGGGAGAAGAACTTCTCCTGTTTGAGATCATTAAATTGCAAAAAATGAATAGGGGTCAATTTGGAATAAAAACAAAGTTTTAGGTACTATAATGAACAAAGACATTAAATTAAAATTATAAACATTGAATTAAAATACAAAAAAATATAGGTTAATATGGAAGAAAAACAAAATTTTAGGGACCATAATGAACAAAGATATTAAATTAAAATTATAAACATTTGGGGTAAATTACAAACAAAAAAAGAATAGGGGTCAATTTGGACTAAAAATAAAATATATGTATGTATGTATGTATGTATGTATGTAAGTATGTAAGTATGTTTTACTCTATGTATATATATATATATTAATATATACATATATATATATATACACGTGTGTATGTATATATATGTATATTATACATATACATACATACATACACGTATATTTTTATATGTATTAAGTATATATAATTGTATATGTGTGTATGTATGTATGTATGTATGCATATATATATATATATGTATATTATATATACATACATTATACATACACATATATATTTATATATGTATGTAAGTATGTATAATTGTATATGTGTGTATGTATGTATGTATATATATGCATATATTTATATATGTAAGTTTTAGTCTGTATATGTTAAATGTATAATGTATATGTATGTAAGTTTTAGTATGTATATGTATATATACATTAATATATATGTATACATATATGTATATATGTATATGTATATGTGTGTATGTATAAATATATGTTTATACATATGTATGTATGTATGTATATATACATAATATTATATATATATATATATACATACAATAATATACATGTAAGTTTTAGTATGTATATGTATATGTATACATACATAATACATATATATATATATGTATTAATGTATATGTATATGTATATTGTATGTATATAATATATATATAAATTAATACATATATATACATATATATGCATACATTAATACATATACATAAGTATACCTTAATACATATATATACATATACAATTATATATTAATACATATATATACATATACATTAATACATATATGATATATATATATATATATATATATATACATATACATTAGGTCATTAGTACATATATATACATTAATACATATACAAATATATATACATTAATACATATATGTATATATATACATTAGTACATATATGCATATATATACACACACATTAATACATATATATGAATATATATAATATACATATACATTAATACATTAATATACATATACATACATATGCATATGTATATGTATATTGTATGTATAATATATATTTACACATTAATACATATATGTATATATATATATATATATATACATACATATATATGAATATATATAATATACATATACATTAATACATATATACACACACATTAATACATACATATGCATATATATATATACACACATTAATACATATATATGAATATATATAATATACATATACATTAATACACATATATATACATATACATACATATGCATATGTATATGTATATGTATATGTATATGTATATTGTATGTATAATATATATTTACACATTAATACATATATGTATATATATACATATACATATATGCATATATATATACATATACATACATATGTATTTATGTTATGTATGTATTAATGTAGGTATGTATGTGTAATGTACTAATATGTATGCATGTATGTATACCCCTAAACTATATATGTATGTTAGTATGTATATATAATTTATCAATATGTATGCATGTATGTATACCCCTAAACTATATATGTAATGTATGTATGTATATATACCCCTAACTATATATGTATGTATGTTATCTATGTATTTATGTTATGCATATATTAATGTAGGTATGCATGTATACACATATTATATACATTAATACATATACATATACATATACATATACATATACATATACATATACATATACATATACATATACATATACATATACATATACATATACATATACATATACATATACATATACATTAATACACACACATATATATACTAATATGTATGCATGTATGTATACCCCTAAACTATATATTAATACATATATATATACATTAATACCTATATATATACATATTAATACATATACACATACACATATATATATATATATATTAATACATATATATACTTTAATACATATATATATATATACATTAATACATATATATTAATATATGTACATAGATATATATTAATACATATACATATATATACATTAATACATATACATATATATACATTAATACATACATATATATATATACATTAATACATACATATATATATATATATATACATTAATACATATATACAACCTCCTATTCTTTCACTTTTCCCTTTTTAATCCTTCCAAACCCTAATCCCCAAATCGATTCTATTTTACCCTTCAACTTCTTAAAATCTTTTCATCTTCTCATCTAACCCCTTCAACTTCTCATACCAAACTTGTTTCTGTTCTCCTCTAACCCTTTCAACTTCTCTGGTCCAAATCTCTTAGCTTCTCAGTTGGTTTGGGTAAGTAACACTCAGTTCCTTTTTTCGATTTCTGCATTTTTTGTTGTTTGTTTTCATTTATGATTTTTGCTAACTGTGTTCTCTTTCTAATTTCTCAGGTATATCTCTAGTCTCTCTCGGATTCTCGATCTTCTAATCGTGGGTTTGTTTCACTCTTTCTATATATATGTTATGTCTTTTTTATATGATTGTGTTGTCTATTCCGAGTGTATATGTTGTTTATTCTGATTTCTAATTGTGGGTTTTTTGTTGTCTTTTATGGATTCTGGGTTTTTAGATGTTATATGTTCTGTTTCAATGGTTTAATCCTAGTATATAGGCTAGACATCTTGTTCTGCAATGCTACTAGTGTCAAAGAAGGTTTTTAAAGGACCTCGTGGACAGGTTTAACAATGCCACGTACAAGGATTAATACCATTGAGTTTAGGGGTTCTATTTGTTGCTTTGTAGATTTTTTATTTTTTCTATTTTTTTGAGTCTCTAACAACAAATCACATTGTTTACATTTCAGTATTTATCACAGCTATGGATGTTGATTCTTGTGAGTTGGAGTATCCTGGTGAAAGAGGTATATTACTATCTTTTTTTATTTTCAGAATTATATTTGTATCATTTCTGTCAATCACTAATACATGTTTGTTTGTTTGTTTGAAGTGGATATAAATGATCAAATGTTTAGAATCGCTCGTACCCCTAAGAAGAGGGCTACAACTACAAATTCAGTGGACTTTGGGAGAAGAACTTCTCATGTTTTGGATCATTATACCTTCGTTAAGCAACCTGAAGGTGTTTTTGGTCAATATAAGTATTGCAAATCCAAAAGCTATAAAGCAATTTCTTATGTTGGCACATCTAACCCTAAAAGGCATACTGAAAAATGCCCATCTTACATGGATTTTCTTGCTACTAATCCCAATAGTAGTACAAAAAGTTCTTTTGATCAGAAAAGATACTGTGATTTATTTGCTGAAGCTATTCTGTGTCATGGTTATACTTTGAGTGTGGTTGAGCATGAAAAACTTAGGGTTTTGCTTCAGTATCTAAATCCTAATGTGAAGGATATTTCGAGGTATGCTATTACTAAGCATTGCATGTTAAAGAATGAGCAGCATAAAAATTGCTACTTGATTTAATGCATTTGTTTCATGTCGTATCTGTTTTACATGTGATGGATGGTCTGCTTGCACTTCACGTTCATATTTTGCTCTGACTGCACATTATGTTGATAATAACTGGAAACTTCAGTCCAAAATACTGAATTTTCGTCGTTTCCCCCCACCCCATGATGGCGAGTCTATTTATAAGTTTATGAAAAAAATGTTATGTGAGTGGGGTCTTGAGAAAAAAAAGCTTTTACCACAACTCTTGATAATGCTTCTACAAATGAGAAAATGGTTAAGCGTCTCAAAGATGATTTGCATGCCATTTCGCTCATTCCATGCAATGGTAAGTACTTTCATATAAGGTGTGCTGCCCATATTTTGAACTTGATAGTTCAAAAAGGTTTGAAGGTAATTGACTCTTCTGTTATTAAATTGCGTGAAATTGTTAAGTTTATTGATTCTTCTGATGCTAGACTTTGTAGATTTGAATTGGTTGTTAAAGATTGTGGTTCTGTTTTTTTTTGGTAAGTTGATATTGGATGTTCCTACTCGATGGAATTTCACTTACTCAATGCTTCATAGGGAAATTGATGCTAAATTAGCTATCAATTTTTTTGTTAACAAGGAAAATTATTTGATATAATTAGTGAGGTTGAGTGGGAAACTGCTCAATTAATCTGTGATTTCCTTGAGCCATTTTTGAAATTACTACTCTATTTTCAGGATCCAAGTTTCCCACTTCTAACATGTACTTGGCTGATGTTGTTGCCATTGAGAAGCTATTGCATGATGCTCACAATGATCCCTATGAGGGCATTTCTGCAATGGTAGGACCTATGCTTGAATTGTATGAGAAATATTGGTCTGATCACTCAACGATTTTCTCCTTTGCTGTTTTGCTTGATCCTCGATATAAATTACAACTTCTGAAGGAGTTGTACGGTGTCCTCTATGTTGAGGATGAGGTTGAAAGGAGGGTAAGCCTTGTTTACAATGAGTGTTAATTTGTATATATATTATTCAAAAGTTGTACTCAGTTCTTCTTCTAATTCTTCTGTCCAAAGTAACTCATTTCAAAGTACAAGTGTGTCAAGTTCCAGTCGGCCTCGAACATTTAAAAAATCTAATCTATTTTAGGTTAGTCTTTATTCTCTTAAATTTCAATTAGGATTATGTTTTACATTTAATTAATTTTTTTGTTTTACTTACAGTTTACTGATTAACCTTTATCTTTTTTAATGTTAGAACTTTGATGCCAATTTAGCTGCTTCTAGGAGTGGAAAATCTAATGTTGACTCCTACATTACTTTACCCCTTCTACCTCGTATTGATGATGCTTAGTTTGATATTTTGGAGTATTGGAAATCACAATCTGTTTCTTTTCTTGTACTTTCAAAGATGGCTAGAATTCCAATGACTTCAGTTACTTCTGAATCTACTTTCGAATCTTCATTTACCATGGGGGGTTGGATTTTGAATAAGTTGAGGGCTAAACTTTTGCCTAAAAATGTTGAGATATTTGTAACAACCCGTAATTGGTTGTATGGTTTTGAACCTAAGGAAAGGGATGAAGATTATTTTACTGTTGTGAAATATTCTTCAATCTCTAATCTTGGTGAAGATTTACTTCATGATTAAGGTAAAGCCTTTTATGCTTTATTTGTGATTCTATTTTGTTTTTAAAAAATGTGACTGATTCTGTTTTCTTTTGTAGGGCTCATTCAAACCAAGCAAGCACATTAATGCTTAGGGTGTCAACTAAATAGTGAAATGTGATGAGAAGGCAGGTATAATTTTACTTACATTTGGTGTTTATCTTTGTTTTTATATTCTAAATTCCCGGTGTTTATTTTGTTTAACTTTGCAAATGTTTAAATGTCTGATTCTATTAGTGTTTCTAATAATGTTCACTGTTTTGCAATTTAGCTACTGTTGGTGCTGTTACTCACTTGATGTTGCTGTTGATTGGTGGTTGCTGTTTGTTGTCTATTGCTATTTGCTAATTGTGTCTGTTGGTGGTTGTTGGTTGCTGGTTACTGGTTGCTAGTTTACTTGGTAGTTCTTTTCTTATCTAATTAGTTGCCCTTGTTTTAATTATGCTGGTTTCTTAGCTATGCAAATTACCCATAATTAACCTTGCTGGTAGCATTAGATCTTTTGACAACTCGATGATGAAATTTCTAGTAGCAAAGTCGAGCTTTTAGTCTCGTAAAAATTTGCTATAAGATCTGAGAGCTTAAATTTTCACCCAACAAACTTGTGTTTAAAGTTTGTACTTTTGTAAGTTTAATGTTTATTAAGTTATACATTTTATGTTGTAATAAACTTATGTTTTATTCAATTATAATTTTACTTACATTTGGTGGCTAATTCATTTGTAATTTTTAAGTTTACTTATTTTGTTTTATCAACTCAAGTAATCAACAAAGACTCAAACAATGATTGTCAAAAATAAAAAACAAAAACTCAAACAGTTTCTAACTTTATCCAATAAAGTTTGGTCAAGTTAAGTTATGGTGTAATTTACCTTACAGATAAATAGAAATGAATGCCTTTTGTCTACAAGAATAGAAGCATATTTCTTAATTTGACAAATTTTTTGTATTGAATGCCTTAGTATTTATTAAGTGTAACACCCTAAAATTGGCCTAGAAATATTACCACTATCTAAACAATAGGCTAATTGAATTCATAAACAAATCAATTTAAAAGAAGAATGAACATTGGCCATCCTTATGAATCAAATAAGTGAAATCGAACTAAAATGAATTGAAATGAAAACTAGGAGGCATAAATGAAAGGATGGAAGTGTGAACATGTAAAATCCTATAGATTGCATGTAAAATAGAAATTACATGGAGGCCTTGACACATGTTCTCTTCCAAGGAGAACATGTGCTAATTTGGATGATGACTCATGTTTAGTAGGAATAATGAAAAAAGAAATAGTGTCATCTTTTCTCCATTAACATCCTTGTGACCGAAACTTGTGAGAGAAAGGGGAGAGAAGAATTTTCATGCAAACATTCAAATTCAAGCTTCTTGATTCATCCATTGATCAAATTAAGCTTGGAGAAGGTATAATACTTGATCTTAACTTGCCATAGATTGTTTGAATGAGTGATTGATGGTGTCTTTGTTGCCTTGGTGAATTGGATGATTTCTATGTGTGTTAGAAACATGCTAGTTGCAATTTGAACTTGAAATTGTAATTTCTAGTAACCAATTTGATATAGGCATTATGTATAGTTGCTGGAAATCTGGGAATTATAAACATGATAGAAAACAATCTTGATTAGGGACTGTTTTGGTTGAGAAATTGTGTAAACATGTTAAATGAACATAGAACCCTGTTTTGATCATGTTGCTAGGTAAAAAGAAGATTGAATTGAATACATATGTTGCTAGAAATGTGACTACACCTAATTGAACTAGTTAAATTAGGTAATGGACTGCCTAGTTGATGAATGGATGTGCAAATGTGATCAAATAGATCAAATTAGGTTCAACATGATTGTTCCCTGTTTTAAGAACATTTATAGGTGAATTATGATTGCCTAGACATGTATGAACATGAATGAAATTTCCATGTTAGAACCTTGGTAAAGTGAATTAAGAAGCTAGAAATACAACCTAGTGTAATCTGCCCAGAATGCTCTGTTCTGGGCAGTGACTTTGAAAAATCACTAAAAATTGTATATAATGAATTTAAGACTTAAGTTTTTATGGAAAACACCTTGGTATGTCTAAATTCATTATGAGAAAACAAAGCTAAACTCTGGGTTGTATACTTAAATGAAGAGTAGAAAAACTAGGGACAGTACAAACTGTCCAGTATAGCAAGATGCCATGTCTTTAAGTTAAAAACTGTATTAATTGGAAAAGAACTAAAATGCAATCCTTATATGGTCATAAATAAAATTTTGTTAGCTTTCCAACTGTGTAAACCAATTAAAATTCCAACGTACGGAATGAAAGTTATGCATGATTTAGTAACTAGAGCGCAAGCTGTCTGGGAGCAGCTGCATAGGCAAATGCACACTGTTTTGTGGCATTTTGTAAACTATCTTGTAAACAGTTTTAGGCCTTGAAATATGCCTTGTTTTACATGAACTAGAATGTATAAAAATGTAGTTAAGTGTAATGGAAAATGCACATGAGCATGCTGCCCAATATGTAAATGTTACATGCTTGTAGTATTGCTTGATTTAATGATCTTGTCTTGAATTGAATGACTTTGAGAAATTGTCTTGATATGCGTTTGCTTGTAATATGTTAGAACCAGGATTGAACTTGGTGGAAGAGGAAAGATTGGAACAATCTAAAGCCAAGAACAAAGGAGTGTGGATCCAAGACTAGCTAGCTTGGAGTATTGTGAGTGTAGTTACCTCTAGGGTTAGGACTAGGTCCTAACCAGTGTATTCTTGTTACATTCTTGACATGATAAATGAATCTAATCATGAACTTGACCTAATAATGGAAGGATGATTAAAGTAATCCATGAAACTTGATCCTAGTCTTGAATACATGTCTATTTCGAATGCTAAGCATGATTGTATGGTATATTGGTGCTTGTATGTGCAATGATGCATGTGATTGAATGCTAAGAACATGCTTGAGATATTATCTCATCTTGATGAAATAAATCATGAAACTACTTGATATGTGAGCTATGGCTCAATGGCCTAATATGAAATGAACTTGCTTGACATAATCTTGATCTTGAAACTACTTGACATGTGAGCTATGATCTCATTGTGTACGAGTGGACTACGGTCCAGGGCTAAGGCCCTTATTTGGTGACAGACAGAGGATACGTAATGGTCTTTGGAGACAGTAGGAGGGTTAACCAGCATTAAGGTGCATCTTGTGACGACAGTTGGTTGGAGACTCGATTAACTATACAAACTAAGTACCAAGGGGGTTGTTTAATGAATAGCAATTGTAATAACAATCCAATAATACATGATATTTGTCTTGAATGCCATGAAATGTATGTTACTTGACTTGAAAGCATGATTCCTTCATTTCTTGTTTTGCAAGCATGTGTGCTTGATTCTTGAAGTATGACTTCTTGTTGCTTGTACCTTGTGGCCGAATGCTTGATATCCTTAGATAGGATAATCTTGATGCTTGAAATCGTAGCTAAGATCACTCTTGATGCTTGAAAGCCTTAGCTAGGTCTACACTTGATTAAAAGACATGAAACTTGAAATAACAAATGGATAGACTAGTTACTACATCACTAAGTACAATCTTGTACTTATCACTCTTGTTTCATTCTTCCCAACCTACAGGTTAAAGGATACGAGGTTGCTTGATCTTGAAACCTGTTACCTTGAGCAAGAAGCAACTCACACAAGCTTGGTTAAAGTATGATTCCAAACTTGTTTTGTATATCTCCTAGAATTGTGGCACTAGATGTATATAGATAGTTTGATCATGCATTTTGAAGCTTGTGTATAGTGTCTTGATGGGCCTACTATGTGGTGAACCTATTGTTAAGTATGTAAAGAACTTAAACTTCATGAAATGAAATCTTGTGCTGCGCAAATTGTGTAAATTGAATTGGAACGATCTAATGCTTGTTTGTGTACATGTCTTGTTTGAATTGGATATGTAATGATCAAACCACAATGCTTGTCTTCCATTCGAATAGCCTAGTGTATGTTTAAGTGATTGCCGAATGGTTGTGTGTGATCATGCCTTGACTATAAGTGTATTGTGTCCTTGTATGGTATGGCTGAATGATCTAGATCATTAGGAAATAGTTATATGCTTTGTATATGTGTTTGGTGTAATGGCCGAATGTTTGAGTATAGAATGTACCTTGAATGCAAGCTAGAACATGTAGTTTGAATGATCAATCAATTGTGTTAGTAATTTAGGTATAAGATGATACATGTTTACATCAACAAACAATGAAATGAAGAAAGCATGTTTTAACCTTAGGTTAGTCGAATAGGATAGGTTAACAAAGAATGAATGATGTAATATGAACTAAGAAAGTAGTAACTTAAAGTGTAAGCATGAAATGAATTAAAATTGGTGACCTATTCGAATGATAAGCTTGAAAGGAATTAAGAAAGTTGCCTTGTTTGCCTTGTTCATTGTTTGTATTGTGTTCGAATGCTTGATCCTTGTCTTGCCATGTCCTTACTTGTTTGTTAAGTAACGCTCATGAACCGGGTTACTACTAGCCCAGGTAGGGGGTGTTACATTAAGTATATTTTGAATTTTTACTAAGTATGAATTTTAGTATTTAGTATAAGTTTTACTAAGTTAATTTGACAAATTTTTTGTCTATTTAGTATTTAGTATAAATTTTACTAAGTTAATTAAAAATAAATATCTTAATTTGACAAATCTTTTGTCTATTTAGTATTTAGTATAAATTTTACTAAGTTAATTAATAATGAATATGTTTTGTCTATTTAGTGTTTAATAAGTATATATTGAATTTTTAGTAAGTTAATTAAAAATGAATGTCTTTGGTCTATTTAGTATTTACTATGTATACATTGGATTTTTACTTACCATTATCTTAATTGATTATATATATATATAAATTCAATCTTAATTTTAATAAGTATCTACAATTTAGTGTCAAAAGAATAATTAAATCTAATCTTCCATATATATATAATTGATTATATATGTATATATAATAAAAATATTATTTAACATTTTAAATTGATTTTAAAAAGTAATAGTTTACATTTATCAACACTTAAAACTTTACATTTATAAAACTTTAAATTCATCAAATCATAGACTTCTTCAAATGTCAGGTAAATATCATTAGCAACTATCAAGCTAGGTCAATATCAGTTCAGGTCAACAACAGGTCAGGTTCAAAACAAGTCGGGTCAATTAATAGGTGGGGTTCAAAATAGGTTAGGTTCAAAACAGGTCAGGTTCAAAAACAGGTAGGGTTGAAAATAGGTCGGGTTCAAAACAAGTCGGGTTCAAAATAGGTCAGGTAAAATCAGGTCTTGGGTCAATTCAGTCGGGTAAAATCAGTTATCTGCCAGGTCAGTCTTGGGTTCGGGTTCGTTTCAGTCGGTTGTAGGTTGGGTTTCGGGTCCATAGTAACAGGTCCAATTCGGGTTCGAGTCATTTTCGGTCGGATGCAGGTCGGGTTCAGTTACTACAGCAACAAGTCCAATTCGGGTTTGGGTCAACAACAGTCGGTTACAGATCGGGTTTGGGCCAACAAATCCTCAGGTCAAACCAGGTTCTGACTTGAGCATGTTTTAGTCGGGTTTTCAGGTCGGGTTAGCATTTTACATACCTACTCATGGGTGAACCCTGGCTCCGTCCCTGAGTAGTTTGACCTGTTAAATTTGCTAGTTTGGATGTTTGGTGAATAGCAGATTGAAATAGTGAATTGGAGTGAAACCTCTAATTTTGAAAAATTTGCTAATAGGAGCTTTTTGCAATTAGAGGTTTTAACATAAGAGCTACAAAGATCATTTTCCCTCAATTTATTTTCCAAAATATACATTTATATACAACATTTCTTTGGAATTTTCAAGTATACATTTTTAAAGTAAAGTGGTTTAGCTAGAAACTTATATGCTTCGTTTTCCATCATATATCTAGAGGAACTGTACTTTGGACTTTGGAGACATAAATGATGTCATATCAGCAATGTTCTTACTAGTTTATAGTGAACAATAATGGATACTCGGCAACGGGTGTGGATGTTGTTTGTAAAGAATGTCGCTGATCGTCTCCATTGGAAACGTGTTTGGCAATCTTTTTATAGGCATGGTGAGGTGTTGGATGTGTTTATTCTGGCAAAGAGGTCGCGAGATGGGGCTCGGTTTGGTTTTGTACGGATGGAAAATCGTACCAATGCGCTTTGTGCTATAGAAAGACTAAATGTGATTTGGTTGTATAGGACACGAGTATCGGTGTCGATGGCACAGAGGGGAGGAAGGAAACCGTTTTGGCGGATAATGAAGGTAGTGGTGGCAGAAAAGGATGAAGAAATGAGAAAAGTGTCATGAGAAGAGGTGGTGCCATCGAGGAGGAGTCAGATGGGTACAACAGTCAGGAAGTACCGACAGTGTTATACTATCGAGACGATAACGACAAGACAAGTAAATAAACACAAACACAGAAAAGAAAAATAACACCAAGAACTTATGTGGAAAACCCAAAAGGGAAAAACCACGGGCAGAGGATGAGAACTTTCACTATAATGAAGAAAAAAATTACAACTAATTTATGATGTTTTGTCTAAACCCTCAATCCCTAGTATCTATTGCATAGAAAAAAGTTATACTCAAACTAAGTTTCCTATCTTTAATTAATGTAAAGTAAACAAGATCTACTAAAAGTAAGATTCTAACTTTAAACCAAATCCTAAAAGAATTTGGATCATAATTGTTGCGTGTTGTGATGTACTATAAATGATACGCAAATAGTGCAAGTATACACATCGAACAAGTAGTAAAGTGGTGAGTGAGTATCGTCTCCACAAGTATTGGAGGTAAATTGAATTAAGCTCAAGCACACAAAACACGAACTGAAAGTAAATGCAATAGCAAGTGGGAACAGATTAAGAAATGCTACAGCAAATAATTGTAATGAAAACTGGGCTGAATTGAATATACTTTGAACGTCCTATCATGTGTGTGAAACTCTCAACTGGGATGACAGTCCAGGTTAGTTAGGGACTCCTATGTCTAAGCCTCAAGAATATTTAGCACCTTTCAGCTCATACCATGCTCGACAGAGTTTACTAGGGTATTTCTAAACTATCTTTAGCAAGAAACCTGACAGCCAGAATGCTATGGAAATACCTCTCTGCGTGAAACCTAGCAAGCTACTATCCTTGAAATTTTACTCATTTTAGTCATTGAAACTCTACACTTATCTCTAAGGTGAGTTAGGATTTTGCCTCTCAGCATCAAACCCCATTGTCCACGTATATCTAAGACTAACTCTCTTGAATATTAAGCTATCCAACACCTAAGCAAAGGCTAACTCTCGAAAGCTCTTACAAGCTTAAGGCAATAAAACAATGAACAAAGCATGTAAAGAACTGGAAAATAAGCTAAACATCCATTAAAAACTTAAAACATAATCATCCAAAACAAACCCAAGCCACTTAAAGTTAGTTCATGGCTGGGCAAACATCATCCATAATCAACCATTTTAAACAACCTATTCCAAAATAAAAATGCAACAACAAAAAACAGCTAAGAGTGAAGGAAACTCCTAAGCTGCCGTGGACTGCCGTGAACCACCCTAAGCTTTCTGCTTCTCTCAAAGGCCAGCAAGATCTTCCTTTTGGAGCTTTAACAATGGAGGACGCAATGAAGAAGAAGAAGAGTGGCCGCCTCTTTCTTAGCTCACAAGGCTAATTTTTAGCCCCCTTTAATATAGGTGTCCTTTTCTTTATATAGTGGGGGCTCTTAGGGTTTTTTGCCCTTAATTCTCAGGGAATATTCCCTTCACATGTGGGGGCACAACTGGCTGTTGGAATCATGTGTGGGGCTGCAAAATATCTTTATTCCTTTATCTTTTAATGCGCCCAGAAATGCCGTCCAAAATGCTGTGGCATTTTTCTCTCTCCCCAGAAATGCTACTCAGCTTCCCTGCATATCACCACACCAAAACAAACCTCTCTCATAAAGCACCAATTTCATAAATAAATAAAAAATACCAAGCAAACACCACCATATGCAACTATATAAATTAAATGCAACTATATACAATGAAATGAGCTTGAAACTAAGCAATAACCTAAGTAAAAAGGCATGAAATGTATCATTTTTATAAGGTTAACAACAACTCTATCAAATCTCCACCTTGAGACAAATTCTTGTCGAACATAATCTCCACCTCTTCCATGAAACCTCTTCAAGGGGTAGTCTTCAACAATCATCGACCGAATCCAAGCCTTGCCCAAGCTTGGATGTACAAGGTAATTTAGTCTTCACATCGGTAAGATCAACATTAGTGCCAAATTTGCTCACAACTATATCACCACAAGCAATAACAAGACCCCAATCATCAATGGCAATACTATCTTTCTCATTATTTATTTTTGAAGCAAATCATACTCTCTTAAGCTTCTCAAATCTGTTATACCCACATAATTCAACTTTATTCTTCTTTTTAAATTCGTTATGCCCACAAAATTGAACTCTTTTCTGCCTACCAGAACCGTTATGCCCACGTTTGATATGTTCAATACAAAATCCTCTTTTACTTGATTCAGTCAAGACGCCTTCACCAATAACATCATCATTTGACACTTAGGAGGAAACAACGGATGCATCACCTAAAATAGTTGAACCATGCATAACATAAAAATTTGTTGCTCTTTAATATCCTTTCATCACAACGAGCGAGCCATTGCAAATTTTTATAGCTGCACCTTCATTGGAGTATCTATACCCTTTTGAATCTAGAGTGCCTAAAGAAATCAGATTTCCTATCAAATATAGAACACACCTCACATTTCCAAGTGTTCGAACAATCCTATCAAACATCTTAATCTTGATTGTGCCAATACCTACAACTTTACAAGAGACATTATTTCCCAACAAAACAACATATGTAGACACAAGTTTATACGTTGCAAACCAATCCCAATTTGGACTCATATGAAAACTACTACCAGAGTCAAGAATCCATTCCTCACTAGCTATAAAGTCTTCACCTTTGCCGAAAGCAACTAAAAGTTCAGCATCATTATACTCTTCTGCAATATCATCTTCATTGGAAGTCTAATTCTCAGATTCCCTATTTATCTTATTTTAACCCAAATTCTAATTGGTAATTAAGTTGGGTTTTATTGTAATTCTAGTGATTGAAGATTACTTGGTAATTAGTATTTAATTTAATGAGTAAATATCTATTTTAGGTAAGAGATTGTATTGAATAAGGTTTCTTGGTGACCAAGTATTTGGGTCTGTAAATACAGGCTAGGTTTAACCTTTTGAATTATGAGAGAACAAGAGAATGAGGGTTAGAGAAAATTATTCTCTGGAGAGATGTAATCACTTTTAGGTTCTCTACAACTATTGTGTCTACGTTGTAGAGATGGGTATAGTAGGGATATTGGGAAGAGTGTTTTGGTTCCACCGGGTCATGGGATTTGTTCACCAGGTTTTGGGATTACATGGGTTATCATGTATTTCTACTCTTCATGTTCTCTATGTTTATAGTGGATTGTTCGTTTCTCTCATCTGTGGAGGTAGACTATGCTGAACCACTTTAAATCTTATCTCCCGTGCATGTCTTAGTCTATTTTGATATGCTTTGGTTATTTTTCCACATACCAAATTCCTAACAAATGGCATCATGAGCTATGGTTTGAGCTGCACGTTTTTGAAGGAGTTTTATTGTAGATTTTGTGATGTGATGTTGGAGACATGCTAGATAAGTATAGCTACAATGAGCTTTCACTTGCACGGGGAGTAATTCTCAATTGGTTCAATGGTGCTTCAACGAATACTACATAAGAATTGGAGTTGTTGAAGACTTGGCGGTGGTGCTTCAACGGATATTTGGCTTACGTAAAAATTGAAGTTGTTGAAGACTTGATGAACAATTCTTGAATAGAATTTGTGTTAAGGGAGAGATTTGTTATATTTTGACTCAAATTCTCATTGGTAATTAAGTTGGGTTTTATTGTAATTCTAGTGGTTGAAGATTACTTGGTAATTAGTATTTACTTTAATGAGTAAATATCTATTTCGGGTAGGAGATCGTATTGAATAAGGTTTCTTAATGACCAAGTATTTGGTTCTATAAATATAGGCTAGGTTTAACCTTTTGAATTAGAAGAGAACAAGAGAATAAGAGTTAAAGAGAATTATTCTTTTGAGAGATGCAACCACTTTTAGGTTCTCTACAACTATTGTGCCTACATTGTAGAGATGGGTATTGTAGGGAAGTTGGGAAGAGTGTTTTGGTTCCATCGGGTCATGGGATTTTTTGTTCATCGAGTTTTGGGATTACATGGCTTATCATGTAGTTGTACTCTTCGTGTTCTCTACGTTTATAGTGGATTGTTCATTTCTCTCTTCCATGAAGGTAGACTATGTTGAACCACTTTAAATCTTGTTTCCCATGCATGTCTTAGTCTTTTTTGTTATCGCTTTGGTTATTTTGCCGCATACCCAATTCTTAACAAATGGTATCATGAGCTATGGTTTGAGCTGCGTGTTTTTGAAGGAATTTTTGTTGCAGATTTTGCGATGCGATATTGGAGACATGCCAGAGGAGTATAGCTACAACGAACTTTTAGTTGCAGGGGGTGTAATTCTCAATCGATTCAATGGTGCTTCAACGGACACTATGTAAGAATTGGAGTTGTTGAAGACTTGGCGACGGCGCTTCAATTGATATTTGGATTACTACGTAAGAATTGAAGCTGTTGAAGACTTGAAGACCAATGCTTGAATAGAATTTGTGTCAAGGGAGAGATTTGTTATATTTTGAATCAAATTCTAATTGGTAATTAAGTTTGATTTTATTGTAACTTTAGTGGTTGAACATTACTTGGTAATTAGTATTTACTTTAATGAGTAAATATCTATTTTAGGAAGGAGATCATATTGAATAAGGTTTCTTAACGACGAAGTATTTAGGTCTATAAATATAGACTAGGTTTAACCTTTTGAATTATAAGAGAACAAGAGAACGGGAGTTAGAGAGAATTATTCTCTAGAGAGATGCAACCACTTTTAGGTTCTCTAAAACTATTGTGCCTACATTGTAGAGATGTGTATTATAGGGATGTTGGGAAGAGTGTTTTGGTTCCACCAGGTCATGGGATTTTTCGTTCACCGAGTTTTGGGATTAAGTGGGTTACCATGTATTTGTACTTTTTGTGTTCTTTACGTTTATAGTGGATTGTTCGTTTCTCTCGTCCGTGGAGGTAGGCTATGTTGAACCACGTTAAATATTGTCTCATGTGCATGTCTTGGTTTATATTGTTATCACTTTGGCTATTTTTATGCATACGAAATTCCTAATATGCAGTTTTGTAGAGTCCTAGATGCAGATAAATTAGGGCTGTTGGAGACGAGCGTAGTGGCATGGTGTAATCGGCCTATGAATTGGGAGGTGTTAGTATCGGAAATGCATAAGGAGAATTTGAGGAAATGTAATATCATGCGTATATCCGATATTGTGTTTTTGCTCATGTTCACCAATGATGTGGATAGGCATGCTATTTTATCTAATAAGGATTTAAAGCAGTGGTTTGATCGAGTGATTGCTTGGTGACCGGAATGTTTCGTTGGTTATCAATTGTGGGGCTTCCGATTCATTTATGGCCGGTTGAAACATTTTGGAATGTGGCAAAAGGTTAGGGTACACTTGTGCAGTTGGATGAAGGTATAGAGGAACCGAAATCATTTTAGAGAGCTTGTATTTTAATTGTGACAAAACGGTTGGAACGAATCGGTGAAGTGATTGAAATTGTTTGGGAGGAAAAGGTGAGCTTAATTCGGGTATAAGAGGTGGAGGTGATACATGCTCATGATGTGGTGTGTGATTGTGAAGAGGAGGATAAGAGTTGTGATTCTAACGATCAAAGGGATTAGAGGGATCGACAATATTCAATTTTTGAGGTGGAGATGCATGAGTAGACTCGGTCACATGGAAAACATGAGGAGGTTCATGGTGTTCGAGTAGATTGGAAATCAAATGAGCTTTAGGAAGGTGATAAGAGGCAGTCGAAGCAGGTGCTGGAAGAGTTTGTGCCCTACGAAGGGGTGGTACCAGATGAAATAGTTGGTGTGGTAAGAAGAGTATTGCCATTGGGAAGTAATGGTTTCAAGGAAACTGGTTGTAACGATGGAGATAGGTTACGACAAAGGGTTGAGTCGAGCCTGGCGCGTAGGGAGGGTGAGATTGGGACAACAATAGAGTTGGATTCGGGTTTGAGGTCCACTAGTGGTAGGAGTCTTAAGGAAGTTGGTTTAGGATCAGATTCTCTTGATAAGGATTTAGTGGAGGTGAATTTAATTTTAGATTATCCTAGAAGTAGAGATTTAAATTTATTTTTGGATTATCCTGGAAATAAAGATTTGAATGTGATTTCGAATTATCCTAGTAATAGGGAGTTAACTGCGATTAGTCATTGTCTAGTCACGGTTAATCTAGAGATTGAGTTCTGCTGGGGTGTTGCAATCGAGATAGTGGTTTCAAAGGGTATTGGACGCAAGGTTTGATCTAAGAATTCATTAGTGGACAAATCACTTCCGTTAGAGAAACGTATGGCGGTGAACGTTGTGCGCGGTAAAAAATAGCAGGGTAGGCCTCGTAAAGGTCATGTGAAAGGGATTGGTTTTGCGAACAAGTCTTTGTCAGATTTAGGCTTTTAGTTATGCCAATGGGTGATTATTAGGCAAGTAGAAGCAACTGTTCAATTGGGACAATTGGTGGGGGTTGAGACTATTGGGCGTGAGGAAGATATTATGGGTGATTGGTGACCGGGGAAAACCCTCAGCTTGATGAAAATCTTATCATAGAACGTCTACGGGCGGGGGAAGGCTGCTAAAATGAGAGGGGTACAAGACGTTCTACGGAAATAATAGTGCAAGTTAGCGTTGATACAAGAGACAAAATTGGAGGATGTGTCTGTGGAATTGGTAAAGAAGGTTTGGTTTACGAATGATTGTGGCTTAGAGTTTACGGCACCGGTTGGTGCCTTGGGTGGAATTCTTGCGATATGGGAGGCGTTAAGATTTCGTGTGGTTACATCTATGTCGTATAAAGTTTTGTGGTCATAAAAGGGTGTTGGGTGTAAGACAATTTTGATTGTGGCATTATTATCGTATATGCGCCATGTACGGTTGAGGAGTAGGTGATTCTTTAGAGTGACTTCTACGGGCTGATGTGGTGCCTTGGTGCGCTGCAGGTGACTTTAATGCAGTTCAATGGTTATTAGAAATGATAGGTTGTAGTTCACGACCTCAAGGGATGAAGGATTATTGATTGTTCATTGATGATGCGTGATTGGTGGATGTGCCTTTATATGGGAAGTGATTCGCATGGTTTGGTTTCGGCAATCGATGTAGAAGGATTGATTGAATTTTCGTTTCTCTGTCTTGGCATGTTTTTAGAAATTACAACAGATAAGTTTGCCACGTTTAATTTTGGATCATTCTCTATTAATGCTTATTAGTGATGAAGGCCTTTCAGATTTTTAAATTGTTGGTTAGATTGTGCAGAGAATGTTCGTTGTTTTGCACATGAATGGGTGAGGTTGTCGGAAGAAAGGATTGGTTGAGAAATGTCCTAGTGGAGTTGCAGCATTTGAAGAAATTTCTAAAGTCTTTGAATCTGTCGATTTTTGGGGACTTGGAGAAGACGATTGAGTCTATTCAACACGCTATTGAAGGTGTTGATGGTGCAGTGACCTTGGGGGTGTCCGAGGAGGTAATTAAGAAGCATCGGGCTTGGATGCAGGCGTTGTGGTGAGCAATTGTAAAGAGTCCATTTGGAGGCAAAAGGCTCGTGTGTTGCGGTTGCGGTTAGGTGATTGAAACATGGCATTTTTTCATCGAGTCGCGAAATTCCATGTTGCAAGAAACTTCATTATGGGGATGGTTATTAATGGCAGGTGAGAGTCAGACCAGTGTAGACTTTGGGGCTTTGCGGTGCGTGAGTTTCTAAGGCATTTTGCAGTAGTTCCACAGCTTGCCAAGTGGGCGGTGTTGGGGAATTTTAAGTCTATATCAGAGGTTAGGCACAAGGCTAGTTGTTCCTTTTCTGAGAAGGAAGTGCGGGCTGCAGTGATGAATTGTGATGGGTCGAAGTCATCGGGTCTAGATGGGTTTAGTTTTGAGTTCTGTAAGAAGTGTTGGGATTTTGTGAGCGCGGATGTGGTTAATTTTAAGTTTCAATTTTATAATTTAGGGAAATTATCGAGGGGTTCGAATGCTTCTTTTCTAGTATTGTTACCTAAGAAGGAGGTGCCACAAGTTTTAGCGAATTATCGGCCTATTAGCTTCTCCTGAAGAGTCTGAAGCACAATACGAAGATGTACACGATGTTCAGCTTGGCGTTTGGAATAGAACAATATATTGTCTATGAATACTACTACAAATTTATCAAGATAGGGTCTAAAAACCCAATTCACGAGATCCATAAGGCAGCAGGTGCATTGGTTAACCAGAAGGGCATAACCAAGAATTCGTAGTGGCCATATCTTGTACAGAAAGTTGTCTTGGGCACATTGCACTCATTCACTTTCATCTGATAGTATCCAGACCTCATGTTAATCTTAGAAAAGACTTGCATCTTTCAGTTGATCAAACAAGACATCAATCCTCGACAAAGGATACTTATTCTTGATTGTGAGCTTGTTCAATTATCGATAATCAACACAAAGACGCATTGATTCATCTTTCTTTTTGACAAAGAGGACCGGATCTATCCAAGGAAAGGAACTCAGTCAAATAAAACCCTTGTCCAACAAGTCCTAAATTTGCACCTTAAGCTCAGTGAGTTCAATCAGTGCCATTCGATAGGGTGCAATGGAAACTGGAGTGGTTCTAGGTTGCACTTCAATCCCAAATTCAACCTTACGGGTAGGTGGTAAACTCGAAAGCTCATCGGGAAACACATCAGGAAACTCTTGCACAATGTCTATATCTTGTATATGTGGTTCTTCTTTGCTTACGGTGGCATACAACAATGATCTTTCGCCTTTGGAATCCATGAGAGTCACATTCTCCTTACCTAAACCTCGAAGGTACAACTTCCTCTTCAAACAATCTACCCAAGTTTGATGCTCCCCAAGCCAATCAAGTCCCAAAATAACATCGAACTCATGTATAGGGAGGGCCATAAGGTTGGCCATAAAAGGTATCCCTTAAATCGCAAGGGTAGAATTCTTGCATACTAGCCCAATTACAACATTAGCCCCTAAAGGGTTGGTCACAGTGAGCTTGGAGGCTATATGCTCAGATGTTAACTTAAATCTCTTAATCAATACAGTTCTTAAGAATGAATGAGTGGATCCAGGAACAATCAATGCATAAACATAATGAGTATACAATTCAACAGTTCCTGCAATGATGTCAGGGTCCTCATCCTCTTCTCGGCTCCTTACGTGGTAAACTTGCACTGAAGCCTTAGATTCATGTCGATTATGAGCCCTTGCAGAGCCACTGGATCTATCAAAAGCTCCTAATACATCTTGTCTTGGTCTTTTACCCCTGAGGGATGGAGCAAGGGACGTAGGAACTGTTGGTGCAGAAGATTTAGCAGCATTCATTGGACAATCTTTAATATAGTGGCTTTGTTCCCTATAGAAGAAACACGCTCTAGATTGCTTACGGTACTGTCTAGATCCTCTAGTACTCTAAATAGAGGCAGTTCTTGTAGCGGACTGGGACATAACTTGTGGTTTTGGGAAATCACCCGATCGAAAGGATTGGTGATGGTACGATTGCTTGTACCCTTGTTGTTGCTTGCTTTTCTTGTGCGGCAAAGGGGTCGTGGATTATCTCGTGGCCTCTTCTCAAATCTTTTAGGCCTATTAAACTGATGCGATCTTTGAGCAACTTCAGTGGAGATTGCTCGATTCACAAGCTCCTAAAATCCTTGATCCCTAGAGTAGTAAACAAAGGTCGTAGTTCATCACTCAAACTTGCAATGAACATTCTACACTTATCTTCTTCTTTCTTGATGTATCTGGCCCTATACTTGCAATACTTACAGAAGTCGTGGATGTACTACTCCACCGTCCTTCCACCTTGTTTCAAATGTAGAAAAATATCATGCCTTTCAACTAAGTAATGCTCACTGATGTACTTCTTCTTAAACTTTCATAGGAAGAACTCCTAAGTTATTGATTCTTCGGGAGCAGTAAGAGTCATGGTTTCCCACCAAATTAAGGCTTTATCAGTCAACAAGGCTAGAGCACTGATAAGTGTTCAAAAGTACTATTTTTCTTACCCTTTTTACTCATATTATTGTTAGACTTAGGCTCATATTAGTTGCATAGTTAGCCATTCATGCATTAATCCATGTTTCCTTCCATCGTTGAGCTTGATTACATAACTTGGTAGTTTTTGTGGAAAAGATGCTGCTTTGGTGTGCTTTGTGTGTGTATGTGCAGGATCACTTGCCAAAGCAATGCCGAGCTAGTTGCCAGGGCAATGCATGAAGGATATGCCGAGCTAGTTGCCAGGGCAATGCATGAAGGAGACGCCGAGCCAGTTGCCATGGCAATTGTCGACAAGGAGAAAATGCAATAGGGATGTCGAAATTAATGACTTTACAAGCCCAAGATGACATGGAGCAAGGCCCAAGCCCAAAGGAATTTGATTGCCATGCAGAGATTAAAGAAGAATTAAATTCCAAGAAGATAGGAGAAGTTCTAATAGGAATAAAATTATAATAAAGAATTATATTCTTTAAAGATAATTTAATTCCAACTCAAACTCCTCCTCAAAGAAGGACTTTGGCCTAGCCCTATAAATAGCAAGGAGATTTCGACAACTTGGGGAGAGAGCATTAGGGGAAATTTCGGCAAGAACCAAGAGAGGAAGAGGAGAGGATTTTCGACAACTCCAAAGGACAAGAAGAAATAGATTTCGACAAGATAGCAAGGAGGGAGAGAGTTCGATTTCTTCTTCTTCTTTGCTTCCATTAGATTCATGGTTTGGGGAATATTCTTTGTATATCTTTTGAACCCAACCATGAACTAACTTGATTGGTTGGGGTTATTGTGTTTTGTTGTTGTGAAAAACAATTGGATTTTGTTTAGGTAATAAGAGTTTGCACTTTCAATTCAAGGTATACTCATTCTTGGTTCTTATTCTTGTTTGCGAGTGAATTGGGAGAGAATCACGTAACTTCATCTATTTATCTAATATCGGGAGAGTTAGATTCAAGAAACGAATGAGTATGATCTTTATTCAATCCAATGATGGTGAAGATTAATCCAGCTTAGGAATAAGTTAAGGATTTCAATGGCTAAGAGGAGCGCAAGATTGGTTGTTGTTCACCCTTGATTCACGCAGTGATGTATTATCAAGGCATGCACAAGTAGCTAGAGTTTCGACTTAGGGATAAGAAGAAACCATTGAAGAACGCTCTGCCGAACCTTGAAGTTGCTGCCCAGACGCCCAAGTAGTTGCCCAGCTAGTCACCCAGGCAAGCATCGATTAGTTGCCAAGGCAACCCCGCTGTGCAAGTTGCCACGACAACTGAGTTGCCCTTGCACTCTTTTACCAAGACGATCCAATCGGCTATCACACCTCAACTCATGATAACCTGACCTATTCTCTCTTTTGATTTAATCTATTCTTTTAGTTTATTGCTCTTAGTTTACTCGTTAATTAGAACTCCTATTATCAATTGTGTTTTTACTTTTCACAGTGCAGTAACTTAAGCAAAGTGGCCCAAACCAATCCATGTGGAGACGATACTCGATACTCATATCACTTTATTACTTGCGACGTGTATACTTGCACATTTGCGTAGCAGTTATCCCACGCAACAAGTTTTTGGCGCCGTTGCCGGGGATTGGCAATAGAGACTTTGTTTTTACTTTCTTGCACTTTCTTTTTATTTTTCTTGTTTAAAATTCAAAGGGCTAACAAACTTTGGTTTTGCATTGGTATATGACCAGGGCGAGACCAACTTCACCAGAATATCCCTTTGATCCAGAAATCGAACGAACCTTACAAAGACTTAGACGAAGGATAAGAGAAGCAATGGCAAATCAAGACGGCAATATGAATCAAGATGTTCGAGCAGGAGGAGGAGTGATTCTTGCATGAAACAGAACTATTCGAGACTATCTTGAAGAAGATCTTGATGGACTTAACCCAGGAGTTGTCGCACCTGAAATTGAAGCCGACCACTTTGAGCTGAAACCGGTAATGTTTAATATGATCAACATAATTGGTCAATTTGGCAGCTCAGCAACTGAAGATGCACGACAACATCTAAAATCTTTCCTCGAGATTTGCAACTCGTTCAAGATACACGGAGTCACCCCTGATGTCCTACGATTAAGATTATTCCCCTATTCACTGAGGGATAGGGCGAAAGCATGGTTGAATAGCATTCCTGCCGGATCCATAGCATCTTAGACTGATCTTTGTCGTGATTTCCTTGCTAGATTTATTCCTACAAATTTGACTGATAAGCTTCGTAACGACATTACTTCTTTTCGGCAGGCAGATGATGAATCCATGTACGAGGCTCGGGAGCGATATAGAGAACTTATACACAAATGCCCTCTACACGGATTCCCGGTGTGGACTCAAGTAACAATGTTTTTCAATGCCGTGAATACACCAACAAGGATGATGCTAGATGCCTCGGCAAACGACATACTTCTAGATAAGTCGCCGAAAGAAGCAATGCAAATTTTAAACAGGCTGGCCAAGAATGATTATCAATTCCCATCTACTAGAAGAGGAGGGGTTAGACGCCAAGCCACAATACATGAACTAGGATCATCGATTCAATTTCGCACAATTGGTCGCTTTAACCAAGATGGTCCGAACATGCAAAAACCAAACAACACACATGAAGTCAAGGTAATGGATTCTTTTTGTGAGTTATGTGGTGATAACCATAATTCTTCTGAATGTATGCGAGAATCCGAATCCAAATTCTATGTGGGGAATTACAATCGGAACAACAATGTGATGTCCAATACATACAATCCAGCTTGGAAGAAGCACCCAAATTTTTCATGGAGTAATCCCAACAATGCTCTAAACCGGAACAATCGGAATGCACAAGCATCGGGATTCCAAAGAGAATATGCCACGGCAAATGGATGCCGCAGCAACAACCGACAACATCTAGTTCTTTGGAAAATTCTCTAAATGCTTTTATGATGAAAACTGAATCTTATATGGCTGAGAATAGTAATTTCATAAAAAGAACTGATGCTTTTATTAACAGGACTGAGATGAGATTGCAAAACCAAGAGGCGGCAATCAAATCATTGGAAAATCAAGTCGGACAGTTTGCTCAAAATCTGAATACTAGACCACAAGGTGGTTTACCTAGCGATACTGAAGTCGCAAGAGGAACTGGCCATGAGCAATGTAAAGCGATCACCACTAGAAGTGGCCAACAACTTAGAGAGGTTCAAACCCGCTCGTCAAACAAAACTCCACAAAAAGATCAGGACGAACCTAGCGGCAAAGCCTCAGATGCTGAACCATGAATTGCCACGGCGACCGGCAATAAGCATGCCTCGGCAACCGACGATAAAGATGCCTCGGCAACTTACGATAAGCATGCCTCGGCAACCCCAGTTGATAATGCCTCGGCAACTCCAGATATCCCGGCAATGCCGTCAATCAGGTCTCAAACCAATGAAAGGATTGAAGATATCCGACTTCCGCCACCATTCCCACATAGGTTGAAGCGACAAAAGCAAGAATACCAATTCAAGAAGTTTCTTGATATCCTAAAGCAAGTCCACATCAACTTACCATTGGTGGAAGCAATTGAACAAATGCCAAACTATGCCAAGTTTCTTAAAGACATTGTGTCCAAGAGAACAAGGCTAGGAGAGTTTGAAACAGTTTCCGCAACAGAGGGATGCATGGCAATGTTGCACAATCGTATGCCACCCAAGTTGAAGGATCCTGGAAGTTTCACAATACCCTGTTCCATTGGAAATCACTATGTCGGGAAAGCATTATACGACCTTGGGGCTAGCATAAACTTGATGCCTAAATCGATTTTCTAGAAACTAGGAATCGGGAAGGCAAGACCTACAACAGTTATGCTGCAGCTAGTCGACAGATCCTATGTACATCCAGAGGGAAAAATCGAGGACATACTGGTAAAAGTTGATAAATTTATTTTTCCCGCTGACTTTATTATTTTGGATTGTGAAGCAGATGAGCATACACCTATCTTTCTCGGGAGACCATTCCTAGCAACATGGAGAACCTTGATCGATGTTGAAAAGGGAGAACTCACAATGAGGGTGAATGACCAGCAGGTCAAACTAAATGTGTTCCAAACACTAAGGCATGCCGATGATCCAGAAGAATGCCAACTACTTCATGCCACGACAGAGTTTAACTTCGATGAGGAATTTAGTTGCCTCGGCAACTACATTGCCGATCAAGAGGAACCTGAGGAGTATGAAGAACCGGTCGATGAGGAACAACAAGAAGAGGCAAATTGGCTAGTCAACCGACCAGGTAAATACTTTGAACCACTGCATCACTCAGGTAAGGAATGTAAGCTCGAAAAACCCTCTATTAAACAACCACCAATTCTCGAGTTGAAACAATTGCCAGAGCAACTAAAATATGTATACTTAGGGACCGATAATACATTGCCTGTAATTATTTCTTCTAAGTTACAGCCTGAGCAGGAAAAGAAGCTGATCAAGATGTTGAAGCTACACAAAAAGGCAATAGGGTGGACAATTGCCGACTTGAAGGGAATTAGCCCGGCGGTGTGCATGCACAAGATCTTGTTGGAAGATCATCACAAACCTTCAATTGAGGCCCAGAGGAGACTGAATCATGCCATGAAAGGGGTTGTAATGAAAGAAATCATCAAGTGGCTTGACGCCGGCATTATATACCCTATCTCTGATAGTACGTGGGTAAGTCCGGTACAATGTGTACCGAAAAATGGAGGTATAACAGTGGTAAGCAATGAAAATAATGAACTTATCCCAACCAGGACTGTGACCGGTTGGAGGGTTTGTATGGACTATCGAAAGCTAAACAAAGCCACTAGGAAAGATCACTTCCCATTACCCTTTATTGATCAAATGCTTGACCGTCTTACAGGTAAACCCTTTTATTGTTTTCTTGATGGTTATTCAGGTTACAATCAGATTGCCATAGCACCAGAAGATCAAGAAAAGACAACCTTCACATGCCTATACGGTACTTATGCCTTCCGAAGGATGCCGTTCGGATTATGTAACGCCCCGACAACCTTCCAAAGATGCATGATAGCACTCTTTTCAGACATGGTCGAAGACTTCCTTGAGATCTTCATGGATAATTTTTCGGTTTTTGGTAATGACTTCGACGGCTGCCTCGGCAATTTAGAGAGGGTGTTAGCAAGATGCGAAGAAACGAATTTAGTCCTCAATTGGGAGAAATGCCACTTTATGGTAGATGAAGGAATAGTGCTCGGCCACAAGATTTCATCCAAGGGAATTGAAGTAGACAAAGCCAAGGTAGACGTGATCGAGAGATTACCCCCACCAAGTTCGGTTAAAGGAATTTGAAGTTTTCTCGGACATTCAGGTTTTTACAGGAGGTTCATTCATAATTTTTCTAAAATCACTAAACCCTTGTGTAATCTGCTTGAACAGGATAAAGTCTTCAATTTTGATGATTCTTGCACCCAAGAATTCGAAACCCTAAAGAAAAAGCTTACCTCGGCACCCATTGTCGTTCCACCAGATTGGACGCTACCTTTTGAGCTCATGCGTGATGCAAGTGATTTCGCAGTAGGAGCAGTCCTAGGCCAACGCACAGGTAAAACCTTCCATGTGATATACTACGCTAGTAAAACTCTTAATAGTGCTCAAGTGAATTACACAGCACCGGAGAAAGAGTTACTAGCTGTAGTTTTCGCATTTGACAAGTTCCGATCCTATTTGATTGGTACAAAGGTAATTGTTCATACGGACCATTCGGCAATCAAATACTTATTTGCTAAAAAGGATGCCAAAGCTCATTTGATTCGTTGGATATTACTTTTACAAGAATTTGATATTGAAATTAAGGACAGGAAAGGAACAGAAAATCAAGTGGCCGATCACTTATCACATCTGGAACACAATAGGGAAGAGGACGCGGATCTTGAGATATGCGATGCATTCCCGGATGAACAAATTTTAGTTGCCTCGGCAACCCTCGATGCCTCGGCAACCCTTGACGCCTCGGCAACCATGGATGCGCACGCCTCGGCAACCTTCGACGCCACAGCAGCCTTTGACGCACACGCCTCGGCAATTCTGGGAGCAGTCGCCACGGCAGCACATGCCTCGGCAATACCCTGGTACGCGAATTTAGTTAATTTCCTTGTTTGTGGTATTTTTCCTTATGGCATTACTCACCAAGGGAAGAAACGGTTCCGCCATGATGCTAAGCATTACTTTTGGGATGAGCCTCTTTTGTTTAAACAATGTGCAGATCAGGTTATACGTCGATGTGTCCCTGAAGAAGAGCAACAGAATGTACTCCGGCAATGCCATTCTTCACCCTATGGAGGACATTTTGGAAGAACTCGTAACGCGGCCAAAGTTTTGCAATCGGGTTTGTATTGGCCAACATTATACAAAGATGCCCAAGACTTTTACAAGCAATGTGATCGTTGCCAGAGGACGGGCAATATCTCTAGACGACATGAGATGCCACTTCAGAACATCATCGAGGTGGAACTGTTCGATGTATGGGGGATCGACTTTATGGGACCTTTCCCATCTTCATTCGACAACCTCTACATCTTACTTGCCATCGACTATGTGTCTAAATGGGTAGAGGCAGCTGCAGTTCCCAACAACGATTCCAATACCGTGCAACGATTCCTGCAGAAAAACATATTTACACAGTTTAGGATGCCGAGAGCAATTATCAGCGACGAAGGCAAGCATTTTGAAAACAGACTAATTGCCAAGATGTTGCAACTCTTCGGCATATCACACAAGATCACCACGGCATATCACCCACAAACCAACGGGCAAGCAGAAATTTCCAACCGGGAGTTGAAGGGAATACTCGAGAAAGTTGTAAATCCCTCAAGGAAGGATTGGTCATTAAGACTAGATGACGCACTTTGGGCATATCGCACTGTATTCGAAACACCCTTAGGTATGTACCCCTTCCGACTTGTCTATGGTAAAACATGTCATCTACCGGTGTAAATCGAGCACAAGGCGTACTGGGCAATCAAGACCGTGAATATGGATTGGGAAAGTGCCGGACAAAAGCGTTTGATGGATCTCAACGAGATAGAAGAATTCTGTGCACTCGCCTATAACAATGCACGAATCTACAAGGAGAAAACAAAACGATGGCACGACAAGAAACTATTGCCACGACAATTCACGCCAGGGCAACTAGTTCTCCTATTTAATTCTCGGCTAAAACTTTTCCCGGGAAAGCTGAAATCAAGATGGTCAGGACCATTCGAAGTCGTCAAACCATTCTCCCATGGTGCTGTGATAATCAAGTCCATCTCTGACAACCATGAATTCAAAGTTAATGGACAAAGATTGAAGCACTATAATGGTGCCCATGTGGAACGTAACAAAGAAGTGGTCAACTTGGGAGATGCATGAGCATGCTCTCCTTTCAGTATTTTCTTTTTATTTTTCTTTTTATTTTCATTTTTATTTTTAGGAGATATTTTATTTTTCTTCATTATCTTTAGTTTTCAGGTTTTCTTTTTCACAACAAGACTCACAACTACTATGCTAAGGAAATTTACTGCCAAGATCCTTGCCCCGACAACCAATGAAGAAGATGCCGCGGAAACCTACATCGTGCCTGCACAAGCTGATGCCACGTCGACCAACCCTGAAGATGCCACGGCAACCAAAGCTAAAGACATCCCGGCAACAAGAAAACAACCATCGCGTTCAAGCAAGAGAATCAAGACACCGACCAAAAGGAAACTAATCATCTACGATGACGAACTCTCGGAGTAAGTCCTCGTATGCATTTTTATTTTTATTTTTATTTTTTCGTTATTTTTATGCATGCATTGAGGACAATGCCTCACTCGAGTTTGGGGGGGGATTGTTATTACCATGTTTAGTTTCATTCATCTTAAAGTATTACATTTAGGATACATAAATTGCTTGCCATGCCTTTAATTGAAACAAGAATTGCTTAGATTTGATGAATATTCGATGATGACTTTGCCAATGCACTTAAATTGATAGAATTTTTATTCTAGGATAACCATGGAAAAACTTAGAATTTTACTATGATGCTAAATTTGATGAAACACTGTTGTGGTTTGATTGATTTAAGGAATTCTAGTGAACTTAGGTTGATAATTAAGAAATTAGGGGATTAGAATAAAAATTGGATGAATGCTAGAGGTGCCCGAAATTGGCTCTAGCATGTGCTAAAAAAATTGATCACTAGAGGTGCCCGAAACTGACTCTAGGATGTGTTAAAAAAAATTTAACTAGAGGTGCCTGAAACTGGCTCTAGTCGATTAAATTAACTTAAGAAAACTAAAAACAAAACACTAGAGGTGCCCAAAACTGGCTCTAGTTAAAACGTGTTAAAAAGAACCCAATGAAGTATTTTGAAAACCTATTGTTTGCATAGGATCCGAAAAATCAACTTGCACACAACTCCGCACACACTCACAAGCATTATAGTTTGATTCCGAGTAACTCCTCAGTTTTCTAAAAAATAAAAAGCCAATCATACTTTGTGCCCCGGTTCAGAGAATTGAAATCAAGTTCAAAGCTAAGTTTGTGAAAATTGAAGTCTTGGCAGGTAATTATGAGTTTGCATTGCTTGAGGACAAGCAATAGTTCAAGTTTGGGGGTGTGATAAGTGTTCAAAAGTGCTATTTTTCTTACCCTTTTTACTCATATTATTGTTAGACTTAGGCTCATATTAGTTGCATAGTTAGCCATTCATGCATTAATCCATGTTTCCTTCCATCGTTGAGCTTGATTACATAACTTGGTAGTTTTTGTGGAAAAGATGCTGCTTTGGTGTGCTTTGTGTGTGTATGTGCAGGATCACTTGCCAAAGCAATGCCGAGCTAGTTGCCAGGGCAATGCATGAAGGAGACGCCGAGCCAGTTGCCATGGCAATTGTCGACAAGGAGAAAATGCAATAGGGATGTCGAAATTAATGACTTTACAAGCCCAAGATGACATGGAGCAAGGCCCAAGCCCAAAGGAATTTGATTGCCATGCAGAGATTAAAGAAGAATTAAATTCCAAGAATATAGGAGAAGTTCTAATAGGAATAAAATTATAATAAAGAATTATATTCTTTAAAGATAATTTAATTCCAACTCAAACTCCTCCTCAAAGAAGGACTTTGGCCTAGCCCTATAAATAGCAAGGAGATTTCGACAACTTGGGGAGAGAGCATTAGGGGAAATTTTGACAAGAACCAAGAGAGGAAGAAGAGAGGATTTTTGACAACTCCAAAGGACAAGAAGAAAGAGATTTCGACAAGATAGCAAGGAGGGAGAGAGTTCGATTTCTTCTTCTTCTTTGCTTCCATTAGATTCATGGTTTGGGGATTATTCTTTGTATATCTTTTGAACCCAACCATGAACTAACTTGATTGGTTGGGGTTATTGTGTTTTGTTGTTGTGAAAAACAATTGGATTTTGTTTAGGTAATAAGAATTTGTACTTTCAATTCAAGGTTTACTCATTCTTGGTTCTTATTATTGTTTGCGAGTGAATTGGGAGAGGATCTCATAACTTCATCTATTTATCTAATAACGGGAGAGTTAGATTCAAGAAACGAATGAGTATGATCTTTATTCAATCCAATGATGGTGAAGATTAATCCAGCTTAGGAATAAGTTAAGGATTTCAACGGCTAAGAGGAGCGCAAGATTGGTTGTTGTTCACCCTTGATTCACGCAGGGATGTATTATCAAGGCATGCACAAGTAGCTAGAGTTTCGACTTAGGGATAAGAAGAAACCATTGAAGAACGCTCTGCCGAACCTTGAAGTTGCTGCCCAGACGCCCAAGTAGTTGTCCAGCTAGTCGCCCAGGCAACCATCGATTAGTTGCCAAGGCAACCCCGCTGTGCAAGTTGCCACGGCAACTGAGTTGCCCTTGCACTCTTTTACCAAGACGATCCAATCGGCTATCACACCTCAACTCATGATAACCTGACCTATTCTCTCTTTTGATTTAATCTATTCTTTTAGTTTATTGCTCTTAGTTTACTCGTTAATTAGAACTCCTATTATCAATTGTGTTTTTACTTTTCACAGTGCAGTAACTTAAGCAAAGTGGCCCAAACCAATCCCTGTGGAGACGATACTCGATACTCATATCACTTTTTTACTTGCAACGTGTATACTTGCACATTTGCGTAGCACTTTTCACACGCAACAAGCACACTAGAGCTTATGCTCATCCGAGCACTGCAATTGCTTGGTCAAGATTCTTATCATGCTATCCAGCCAGTGCTCCGCTACTTTAGGGTCTTGTTCGGCCTTACCCGATAAGGTAGTAGCTCAATGTTGAGCTAACTTGTCAATAGTGGCTCGGTTCATGGAAGTAGCAGATGCGGAAGACTATACAGTCTGCTGGGATTTGAGGGTAGCCATGAACTGTGGATGACTAAAGATTGATTTCTTCATCCTAATGAAACTTAAATAGTTAAAGAAAAAAAGAAAGGAAGGAACTCACTGGTTAAATGTTAAGCAAGCACCTCCACATCTTCTTCCTCTAACCACCTTAAGCACACACATCCATTGGAGGTAGAATCAAGCTTTGCTTTTCTTAAGTTCGTCAATCATAAATCGAAGCAATTGATTGGGTAAGTAGTTTTCCTCAATCGGTTTATCAAATCCACGGCTAAATCATGTTTAATCTTGAACCCAATGATTGAGTTAAGCCCTAGAAATCCTCTAGGGATATTATAGCTTAATTGTTATTGTTTTTCATAGCTATTGAGTTGCTATGAATCTATTATCGGTATTGAAATCCTTGTAAATCCTTGTTTCATTGTAGCTCAAGAGATTCAAGGTGAAGAATCTCCAAATCCTCCCAATTCCACCAAGCCCAAGAGCAAGAGAGTTGTCATTCAGGAGCCTTGAAAGCCTCGGAATCATCGGTGAATGTAGTCGGAGTCAAGGTATTGGCTAGGTGTCTTTCCCGAATTTGTTGATATTGAATTATTACATCATCATCATTGACCAAGGTATATTTGCATTGAAACCTCATGAGAGGTGCTATCAGTAAGCTTTGGTAAGCTCATTACATCACCAAGTCGATTATTGAATCTTCATACGATCATTGATATAATTAAGTATTGAAAGAAGCTTTAATGAATATGCTATGTGATTATTGTTATTGTTATCATATTGATATTGCTACCTTTATTGTTATCGCTATTTTCTTTGGCATTGGTAAATATTGAAATCCTTGGATACAAATGGACATGGGATACAATTGGCATGACATAGAATTTATGAGCTCATTGGTAAAGAGTGGACTACGGTCCTTGAGCTAAGGCTCTCATTGGTGATGTTGGCGGGATATGATTGTGTTGGTCTTATTGGGGATGTTGGAGGTTTTGACCATTCATTGTTGGCGATGTTGGATGGGAATTCATGTATCCATATTACATGTCGATCCAAGGAAATTATGTGAATAAGTATTGCAAGTATTGTCATAACATGTCTTGAGATGCATTTCCATTGTTATCTATGTCATGTCTTTCATTGATGTTCATACGATTTCTTATGACTACCTCACTAGGCTAAGTAAGCCTAACGCATCTCATTTCCATGCATTTTCATGTTAAAGCTTAGTTGGATCAAAGATCGGAGCAATTAATGTTTTTGGAGCAAGTCACAATCCTCTATATAATGTTAATATACTCATTGAACTCCTAGAATGGTGGCGTAGGGTCTAGACAAGTTGGTTTAATCCCATTTTGCATGTATATATGGACCACTATGTTAAAAGGGTTAAAATGCTCATTTTGGTCATGTAATGTTTTGGTTAAAAGCATCAAATATTCTTAAATACCACTAAAAGGTAAAAACCTAGTAAAAGGATTCGAATAACCCTAAAATTTGGTATGCAAGTAGATTTCAGTATTGAAATATCGTTGGTAAAGTTTCATTGTGTTTGGACATTGATTGCTAGGTCAAATAGACTTCAAACCAGATAAAAATGACATTATAGTGCAGGGCATATCGATGCAGGTCAAGCCGTATCGATACAACCTTGCATAATTGGTCTAGAAAAGCATAATTTAACCTCAATGTATCAATATAGGATTGATGTGTATCGATACGGATTGTGACAGTAAGGTTTGGGCATTTTAAATGTATCGGTACGGTCTTAGGCCATATCGGAACGAGTCAACCCATGTCGATACGGTCTCAGTGGTATCGATACAGGGCCTTAATCACTTGACGTCAAAATTGAGTCTGCGCATACCTGTATCGATACAGACCTAAGGGGTATAGATATGGAGGTAGTTAATTTTGTTAAAAGGCATTGGACACGATTTTAAAGGGTTTCCTAAATAGTCACCAATTATTGTACAACCTAATTGGATGGGTAAATGATATCAGAATAATATGAAAATTTACATGGTCACTGTTATAATGTTGAATTTCATTATTATATAGTTTATTGCATTAAGGGAACCCTAAATTATCAGATTCACAATTTAGTCCTTAAAACTTGTAAAGGTTAGAAACCGATCCCCGTTAATTAGTTATTGTTTCAAATGGTATCGTTGAGCTAATATCGATATTGGGTAATGTTTGGAAAGTGTAACCTTGAGTTAGTGACAAGTAATTACTGAAGTTTTATCACTCTGATCATTAGTGTGTTCACCGGTATCATTCTTCGACCCGATTCTCGACCAGGCTGGGTGGGGGATATTACAATTGTGGAATCAGAGCTAGAGTTTAGTCGATTCTAGGACTAAACTGAAGTTCGTTGCATAGTTATTGCATTGTATACGCCACCTAGGAGTTTGATTCGTTATATTGTGACTTGCAACTAATCCAATCCTTCTTCCTTTTATAGTGTAAAGATATCATAGAGAAGTTGAGCACATGGTTGGCTCCTCGAACAATGGTGAGGAGAAAAGGGGGAAGAATCCTCCTAACCCCGCAAGTACCCCCGCAAGAACCAGTGAACATTGAGCCTGTGTTACATGTTGCTCAGTTCGAGTGTTATAAGAACATGTCTGAGATGTTCATACAGTTCATTTCTACCCTCAAATCCGAGCAGACTGCATAGTCCTCCACAGTTGCTACTTCCATAAACCGAGCCCCTATCGACAAGTTAGCTCAACACCAAGCTACTACTTTCTCAGGTAAGGCCGAGCAAGACCCTGAAGTATTAGAGCACTGACTGGATAGCACGATAAGAATCTTGACCAAGCAATTGTAGTGCTTAGATGAGCATAAGATCGAGTGTGCTCTAGCCTTGTTGACCGATGAAGCCTTAAGTTGGTGGGAAGCCACGACTCTTACTGCTCCCGAAAAGGCAATAACTTGGGAGTTCTTCCTACGAGAGTTTAAGATGAAGTACATCAGTGAGCATTACTTAGCTGAAAGGTAGTATATTTTTCTACATATGAAACAAGGTGGAAGGCCGGTAGACTAGTACATCCTTGACTTCTGTAAGTATTGCAAGTATGGGGCTGAATACATCAAGAAAAAAGAAGAGAAATGTAGAATGCTCATTATAGGTTTGAGTGATGAACTACGACCCTTGTTTACTGCTTTGGGGATCAAGGATTTCTAGGAGCTTGTGAATCGAGCAATCTCCACTAAAGCTGCTCAGAGATCGCATTGGTTTAATAAGCTTAACCGATTTGAGAGGAGGCCACGAGATGATCCACGACCCCCTCTACCGCACAAGAAAAGCAAGCAGCAACAAGGGTACAAACAATCGTACCATCACTAATCCTTTCGATCGGGTGATTTCCCAAAACCACAAGTTATGTCCTAGTTCGCTACAAGAACTGACTATGTTGAGAGTATTGGAGGATTTGGACGAGAGTCACAGTACTCGATTTGCAACTTCTACAAAAGGATGCATCCCACCAAACAATGCTACAAGCAATTTGGAGCGTGTTTCTTCTGTGGGAAACAAGGCCATTATATTAAAAATTCTAATGAATGCTACTAAATCTTCTTTACCAACGGTTCCTACGACCCATGCTCCATCCCTCAGGGGTAAAGGACCAAGACAAGATGTATTAGGAGCTTTCGGTAGATCCGGTGGCTCTACAAGGGCTTCTAATCGATAGGAATCTAAGGCTTCAACTCAAGTTTACCACGTAAGGAGCCGAGAAGAGGATGAGGACCTTGACATCATCGCAGGTACTGTTGAATTGTATACTCATCCTATTTATGCATTGATTGATCTTGGGTCCACTCATTCCTTCATAAGTACTATGTTAATTAAGAAATTTAATTTAACATCTAAGCCTATAGCCTCCAAGCTCACTGTGACAATCCTTTAGGGGATAGTGTTGTAGTTGGGATAGTATGCAAGAATTGTCCCCTTGTGATTCAAGGGATACCTTTTCTGACCAACCTTATGGCACTCCCTATACACGAGCTTGATGTTATTTTGAGGCTTGATTGGCTTGGGAAGCATCAAGCTTGGGTAGATTGTTTGAAGAGAAAATTGTACCTCTAAGGTCTGGGCAAAGAGAGTGTGATTCTTGTTGCACGTATAAGTGCTCCGCAATTGTGCAAGTTTACACGTCGCAAGTTATAGTATAAAAGATATCGTCTCTACAAGGATTGGTGCCACTTCAAGAACCTAGTCTCTTATATTGTAAAAGTAAAAGAACACAAGTAGATGATTGTATGAGTTTAAACTAACAACTAAACTAGAAAGCAATAAAGTAAAAGAAGATGTAATCAAAAGAGAGAGAATAGGCCAAGTTATCGTGAGTTGAGGAGTGATAGCTGATTGGATCATCTCGGTAAAAGAGTGCAACGGAAACTTAGTTGTCGTGGCAACTTGCGCAGCTGAGTTGCCTTGGCAACTAGTAGAACGGTTGCCCGGCCAACTGGCTGGGTAACTTTTTGGGCTACTGGGTAGCAACTTCAAGGTTCGGCAGAGCGTTCTTCAATGTTTTCTTCTTATCCCTAAGTTGAAACTCTAGTTAATTGTGCATGCCTTGACAATACATCCCTGCGTGAATCAAGGGTGAACAACAACCAATGTTGCGCTCCTCTTAGCCGTTGAAATCCTAAACTTATTCTTAAGCCAGATTAATCTTCACCATCAATAGATTGAATAAAGACCATACTCATTTGTTTCATGAATCTAACTTTCCCGATATTAGATAAATAGATAGATTTACGAGATCCTCTCCCAATTTACTCGCAAACAAGAATAAAAACAAAAAAATGAGTAAACCTTGAATAAAAACTTGTTGCTCGTAATAAGTGCTACGCAAACAGTGCAAGTATACACGTCGCAAGTAATAAAATGATATGATAAGAATCGAGTATCGTCTCCACAAGGATTAGTTTGGGCCACTTTGCTTTAGTTATCGCACTGTAAAAGTAAAAACACAATTGATAATTGCAGGAGTTCTAACTAACGAATAAAATAAAAGAGCAATTAAATAAAATAAAGATGTAATCAAATGAGAGAGAGTAGGCCAGGTTATCGTGAGTTGAGGTGTGATAGTCGGAAGAATTGTCTTGGTAAAAGAGTGCAGCGGAAACTCAATTGTCGTGGCAACTTGTGCAGTTGGGTTGCCTTGGCAACTAGTCAAACGGTTTCCTGGGCAACTGGCTGAGCAACTGTTTGGGCGACTGGGCAACAACTTCAAGGTTCAACAGAGCGTTCTTCAATGGTTTCTTCTTATCCTTAAGTTGAAACTCTAGTTAATTGTGCATGCCTTGACAATACATCCCTACGTGAATCAAGGGTGAACAACAACCAATCTTGCGCTCCTCTTAGCCATTGAAATCCTAAACTTATTCCTAAATCGGATTAGTCTTCATCATCGATATATTGAATAAAAACAATACTCATTCGTTTCTTGAATCTAACTCTCTCGATATTAGATAAATAGATAGAATTACGAGATCATCTCCCAATTCACTCGCAAACAAGAATAAAAACCAAGAATGAGTAAACCTTGAACTGGAAGTGCAAACTCAATTACTTAAACAAAATCCAATCATTCTCAAAACCAAAAAACACAATAACCCAAGCCAAATAAGATTAGTTCATGGCTGGGTTCGAAAGATATACAAGGAATAATCCCCAACTATGAATCTAATGGAAGCAAAGAAGAAGAAGAAGAAATCGATCAGCCCTCTTGAATTCTCTCTCAATCGAACTCCCTTCAAGGTTTACAGCTAGTCTTGTATTTATAGAAGATGGTTAGGTCAAAGTCTTTCTTGAAGAGGAAGTTAAGTTGGAAGTAAATACAATATAATAAAAAAAATTAATCTCTTTTATTTTATTATTTTATTCCTCCTAAAACTCCTCATTAAACTCTTGGAATTTAATCTCCTTTAGGATTTATCTTTGCTCTACGTCATATTGGATTTATCCAGTCATCAATCGACTGCCACATCACCTTATCCCTTCTTGTCGACAATTGCCCTGACAACTGGTTCGGCATATCCTTCCTACATTGCTCTAGCAACTGGTTCGGCATATCCTTCTTGCATTGCTCTGGCAACTGGTTCCGGCCTTGTTTGGGCAATTAGTTCCGGCGCACAAAAGCACACCAAAGCAGTATATTTTTCCACAAAAATCACCAAGTTATGTAATCAAGCTTAACGATGGAAAGAAACATGAATTAATGCATGAATGACTAATTATGCAACTAATATGACCTTAAGTCTAACAATAATATAAGTAAAAAGGGTAATAAAAATAATACTTTTGGACACTTAACACAATTGTGCAAGTGTACACGTCACAAGTTATAGTATAAAAGATATCTTTCCACATGGATTGGTGCCACTTCAAAAATCTAGTTTCTTGCACTGTAAAAGTAAAAGAACACAAGTAGATGATTGTAGGAGTTTAAACTAACAACTAAACTAGAAAGAAATAAAGTAAAAGAAGATGTAATCAAAAGAGAGAGAATAGGCCAGGTTATCATGAGTTGAGGAGTTATATCCGACTGTATCGTCTCGGTAAAAGAGTGCAATGGCAACTCAGTTGTCGTGGCAACTTGCGTAGCTGGGTTGCCTTGGCAACTAGTAGAACGGTTGCCTGGGCAACTGGCTGGGCAATGGGCAGCAACTTCAAGGTTCAACAGAGCGTTCTTCAATGGTTTTTTCTTATCCCTAAGTCGAAACTCTAGCTAATTGTGCATGCCTTGACAATACATCCCTGCGTGAATCAAGGGTGAACAACAACCAATCTTGCGCTCCTCTTAGCCGTTGAAATCCTAAACTTATTCCTATGCCAGATTAATCTTCACCATCAATAGATTGAATAAAGACCATACACATTCGTTTCATGAATCTAACTCTCCCGATATTAGATAAATAGATAGAGTTACGAGATCCTCTCCTAATTCACTCGCAAACAAGAATAAAAACCAAGAATGAGTAAACCTTAAATTGAAAGTACAAACCCTATTACCTAAACAAAATCCAACCGTTTCTCACAACCAAAAAACACAATAACCTTAGCCAAATAGATTTAGTTCATGGCTAGGTTCCAAAGAAAAACAAAACAAAGTTTTCCTAATATAAACCTAATCGAACAAGAAATAAAAAGATGAAGATGGTTGAAGCCTCTTGTCGAATTCTCTCCCCCTTGCACATATATGGAGTTGACGGCTTGGTCCTCTATTTATAGGGCTAGGTCAAAGTCTTTCTTAATGTGGAAGTTAAGTTGGAATTAAATACTTTTAAAGAATATAATTCTTTATTATATTTAAATTCCTTCTAGATCTTCTCCTATCTTCATAGGATTTAATCTCTCTTTGACCTCTTCATGGAAATCCAACTCCTTTAGGATTCAGCTTTTCTGCACGTCATACTGGGCTTATCTAGTCATATATCCCTTGTCGATAATTGCCCTGGAAACTTGCTCAGCATATCTTTCATGCACTACCCTGGCAACTGCATCGACATCTCCTTCTTGTATTGCGCTGACAACTGGTTCCAGACTTGCTTTGGCAACTGATTCTGCGCACACAAAAATAACTATCAACAACAACCTTTTCCCATAAAATTAAGCAAAATATGATATCAAGCTTGACCACCAAGGAAACAATGTAAACATGCATGAATGGCTACTAATGCAACTAATATGAGCCTAAGTCTAGCAATAATATGAGTAAAAAGGTGAATAAAATAGTACTTTTGGACACTTAACACGCCTCCAAACTCGAACTATTACTTGTCCTCAAGCAATGCAAACTAATAATTACCCGCCAAGACTTCAATTTTCACAAACTTAGCTTTGAAGTTGATTTCAATCCTCAGAACCGTCGCACAAAGTATGATCGACTTTTCATTTTTCGGACAACTTAGGAGTTACTCAGAATCAAACTATAATGCTTGTGAGTGTGTGCGGAGTTGTGTACAAGTTGATTTTTCGGATTCTATGTGAAAAAGAGGTTTTCAAATTACTTCCTCAGTTTCTTTTAGCATGTTTTAACTAGAGGCGGTTTCGGGCACCTCTAGTGATTTGTTTTTAGTTTTCTTAAGTTTTTCTTTTATTCAACTAGAGCCTGTTTCGGGCACCTTTAGCGATCAATTTTTAGCACATACTAGAGCCAATTTCGGGCACATCCAGCATTCATCCAAATTTTATTTTAATCCCCCAATTATTTAACTATCAACCTAAGTTCGCTAGAATTCCTTAAATCAATCAAGGCACAACAGTATTTCATCAAGTTCAACATCATAGTAAGATTCTAAGTGTTTCCATGGTTATCCTAGAATAAAAAGTTCTATCAATTAAGTACATTGGCAATGTCATCATCGGATATTCATCAAATCTAGGCAATTCTTGTTCCAACTAAAGGCATGGCAAGCAATTTATGTATCATATATGCAATACTTAAGATGAATTCAACTAAACATGACAACTAACTAGTAACAACCCCCCCCCAAACTCGAGCGAGGCATTGTCCTCAATGCATGAAACAAAAAATAAAAATAAAGAAAAGTAAAATGCAAACGAGGACTTACTCTAAGAGTTCGTCGTCGTTGATGATTAGTTTCCTTTTGGCTGGTGTCTTGATTCTTTTACTTGAACGCGATGGTTGCTTTCTTGTTACCGATGGTGGAATCGATCCTCGTACGGGGTGTCCTCATCATCCGCTTCCTCAATTTCATTGGCTTTTCGTTTGGGCTTGGAGGATTCAACTGGTGTGGTCTTTTTTGGTGCAATGGAGGACTCATCTGAATTTGAAAATCAGAGAATGATTCAGTAGGAGTTGGTTCGGGCATAGGTGTTTTACCTTTGTCTTTTGTAGTGGTTGTCGGGGCATCTTCAGTCTCGGTTGCCGCGGCATCTTCAGTGTTGGTTGCGGGGCAACTGTTGGGGCAGGCACTGTGTAGGTTGCTGCGGCATCATCTGTTGCGGTTGTCGTGGCAACTGCTTCTTTGGTTGTCGTGGCAAGGATTTCAGCAGGAAAGATAGGGAATGGTACACGGCTGTCTGGGTAATTTTCCATGATGACTTGGGTGAGGCATTATTTTGGTCCTTCGTATACGGCATGAACATTAGTTGCCGGTCTTCAATTTGCTGAAGACGGTGTGCCAACGGTTGTAAGAGTGCTTCAAGTTATCCTGGGGTTGCTGGCCGAGTTGCCCGGGCATCAGTTGCTTGGGCATCAGGAGTTGCTGAGGCGGCAAGAGTTGTCGCGGCAACTGTAGGCGTTGGGGATTTTACCAGTTCCTCTCCTATTAGCTTTCAGATTTGTGCTCGATTCCAACCGGACTTTGGTAGGGCCTTTTCATCGGTTGACTCACTTGGGACTGCATATCCTTGCAAATATTGGAAATTAAGCAAGGAAGAAAAGAGAACCCTTGTCTTTTATGCTACATACAAAAATCTCATCACAAATAATTTTTCCACTGTTAATGATGCGATTATGCAAGATAAAATATATGAGAAAAAGATGAGGTGTATCTACGGTGGTGTTGTGGGCATTATAGAAGTTTTAACAAACTTATTCTATAATTTTGCCTCGGGTTTAAGCCGAAGGCAGTTTATTGTGCCCTTGTATTTATCGTCGTTCCAATGAGTCCCCGGTAGAGTGAGTTCCTGAAGCACCTTATCGAGTTGTTTGGGTGTGAGTTGATCAACAAAAGCTTGATGCTCGTCCTTCTCAACGTAGAGCCCATAAAAGGCGTTGATGCTTTCGGGGGCTTATGACGATAACCTTGTTGTGAACAAAAACATAAGGATTATCCGGGTTAGGCGAGTGAGCATAGAATTCTCTTACCTATAAGATGTTGCCCGGTTCTGGTTGATGGCAAAAGATTTGCTACTTTCGATGTGCAATCTTTTCGAAGATAAAAGGCTCAAGACCGAAATCTTGATGAGAGTTGGAGTATTTGAAGCCTTGTTCTTCGCAAATCTTCCGGGTTTCAAACTTGGAGTGAAATCGTTCTTGAACTGTCGGTGTAGCAAATTTCTTGTAGCTTGGTTCTTTGGAAGATCTTGGGTGCGCCAAAAACTTGATTTTGGATGCCATGGATGATCTTGGTTGTGAGTTGGGTAGAAACAAAGAAAAGAAAGCAAAAGAAACTAAAGAGTTGCAAGGTTAAAAGTAGTAATAGGTTTCTTGGAAGTTAAGGGTGATGGGTTAAATAGAAAAGATAGGTAGTAAATATGGTGGGTGGGATTGATTGGAAAGAAAGAAAGCAAGGGTTTTAATTGGGGGAAGGGGGTGACAAAGGGATTTGGGGAAGGGGAAGGGCTTGGCCGGCTATGTAGGAGAATTAGGGTAAATTGGAGGCTTAATATAAGCCTTAGATTTAGCCCATTAGTTTCCTTGTTGAAGAAACTTCCTTTTGAATCAAATTCCTCTTTATCTTGAACTCTTTTCCTATAATTCAAAAACAAATAAAATAAGGATTAAAATTAAAGATAAACTAGTAAATAAAATAAAAAGAAATAAATAAAGATGTGCAAAGAAATTCTTAAACCTAAAATTCAAAAATAATTAGATAAATATGAAAGAAAGATGTAGTCTTAACCTAAAGAAAATAAATAAATCTATCCTAAGAATAATCGAAATTAAAAAAATAATAAGTTTGAATAAAAGAAAACTAAAAATAAAAGGAAAATATTTAAAGGAGAGCATGCTCATGCATCTCCTAAGGTGACCACTTCTTTGTTACGTTCCACATGGGCACCGTTATAGTGCTTCAATCTTTGTCCATTAACTTTGAATTCATGTTCATTAGTGGTGGACTTGATTATCGTGGCACCATGGGAGAATGGTTTAACAACTTCGAATGGTCCCGACCATCTTGATCTCAGTTTTCCCAGGAAAAGTTTCAGCCGAGAATTGAATAAGATAACTAGTTGCCCTGACATGAATTATCGCGGCAATAGTTTCTTGTCATGTCATTGCTTTGTTTTCTCCTTGTAAATTCGTGTATGGTCATAGGCAAGTGCATAGAATTCTTCTATCTCGTTGAGATCTAGTAAACGCTTTTGTCTGGCACATTTCCAATCCATATTCACTGTCTTGATTGCCTAATATGCTTTGTGTTCAATTTCCACCGGTAAGTGACAAGTCTTACCATAGACAAGGCGAAACGAGGACATACCCAAGTGTGTTTTGAATGCGGTTCAGTAAGACCAAAGTGTTTCGTCTAGTCTTGTAGTCTAGTCTTTTCGGGAAGGATTGACAACCTTCTCGAGGATATTCTTCAATTCCCGGTTAGAAATTTCTGCTTGCCCATTAGTTTGTGGATGATATGTCGTGGCAATTTTCTGTGACACGCAAAGCGTTGCAACATCTTGGTAATGAGTCTGTTGTCAAAATGCTTGCCTTTATCACTGATAATTGCTCTCGGTATCCCAAATCGTGTAAATATATTTTTCTGCAAGAATCGTTGCACGGTCTTGGAATCGTTGGCGGGAACTGCAGCTGCCTCAACCAATTTAGACACGTAGTCGACGACAAGTAAAATGTAGAGGTTGCCGAATGAAGATGAGAAAGGTCCCATAAAATCAATCCCCCATACATCGAACAATTTCACCTCAAGGATGTTTTGGAGCGGCATCTCATGTCGTCTAGAGATATTGCCCGTCCTCTGGCAACGATCACATTTCTTGTAAAACTCTTGGGCATCTTTGTACAGTGTTGGCCAATACAAACCAAAACTTTGGCCGCAGTACATGTTCCTCCAAAATGTCCTCCATAGGGTAAAGAATGGCATTGCCGGAGAATATTCTGCTGCTCCTCTTCAGGGACACATCGGCGTATAACCTGATCTACACATTGTTTAAACAATAGAGGCTCGTCCCAGAAATAATGCTTAGCATCATGGCGGAACCGCTACTTCCCTTGGTGAGTAAGGCCATAAGGTAAAATACCAAAAATAAGGAAATTAACTAAATCAACATACTAGGGTATTGCCGAGGCATCCGTGGTTGTTGATGCATGTGTTACCGTGGAAACTGCTTTCGTGGTTGTCGAGGCGTGTGTTACCGTGGCAACTGCTTCCGTGGTTGCCGAGGCGTGCGCATTTGGAGTTACCGCGGCATCATGGGTTGCCGAGGCGTGCGCATCAGTGGCTGTCAAGGCATGCGCATCTAAAGTTGTCGAGGCATCAAGGGTTGTCGAGGCAACTAACAGTTGCTCATCCGAAAATGCATCGCATATCTCTAAATCTGTGTCCTCCTCCCTATTTCATTCTAAGCGTGATAAGTGGTCGGCAACTTGATTCTCTATTTCTTTCTTGTCCTTAAATTCAATGTCAAACTTTTGTAAAAGCAATATCCAACGAATCAAACGAGGTTTGGCATCTTTTTTAGCAAACAGATACTTAATTGTCGAATGGTCTGTGTGGACAATAACCTTTGTACCAATCAAATAGGATCAGAACTTGTCAAATGCAAAAACTACGTCTAGTAACTCTTTCTCGGTTGTTGTGTAATTCACTTGAGCGCTATTAAGAGTTTTACTAGCGTATTATATCAAATGAAAATTCTTACCTGTGCGTTGGCCTAGGACTGCCCCTACTGTAAAATCACTCACATCACACATGAGCTCAAAATGTAGTGTCCAATCGAGTGAAACGACGATGGGTGCCGAGGCAAGCTTTTCCTTTATGGTTTTAAATGCTTGGGCGCAAGAATCATCAAAATTGAAGACTTTATCCTGTTCAAGCAAATTGCACAAGGGTTTAGTAATCTTAGAAAAATTATGAATGAACCTCCTGTAAAAACCTGCATGTCCAAGAAAGCTTTGGATTCCTTTAACCAAACTTGGTGGTGGAAATATCCCGATCACGTCTACCTTGGCTTTGTCTACTTCGATTCCCTTGGATAAAATCTTGTGGTCAAGCACGATTCTCCATCTACCATAAAATGGCACTTCTCCCAACTAAGGACTAAATCAGATTCTTCACATCTTGCCAACACCTTCTCTAAATTGCTGAGGCAACTATCGAAGTCATCACCAAATACGGAAAAATCATCCATGAAGATTTTAAGGAAGTCTTCGACCATGTCTGAAAAAATAGTGTCATCATGGATCTTTGGAAGGTTGTCAGGGCATTACACAATCCGAACGGCATCCTTCCAAAAGCATAAGTATTGTATGGGCATGTGAAGGTTGTATTTTCTTGATCTTCTGGTGCTATAACAATTTGATTTTAACTTGAATAACCATCAAGAAAACAATAAAAGGGTTTACCTGCAAGACGGTCAAGCATTTGATCAATAAAGGGTAATGGGAAGTGATATTTCCTAGTGGCTTTTTTTAGCTTTCGGTAATCCATACAAACCCTCCAACTGGTCACAGACATGGTTGGAATGAGTTTATTGTTTTCATTACTTACCACCGTCATACCTACCTTTTTCGGTACACATTGTACCGGACTTACCCATGTACTATCAGATATAGGGTATATGATGCTGACGTCAAGCCACTTGATGATTTGTTTCATTACAACCTCTTTCATGGCATGATTCAGTATCCTCTGGGCCTCAATCGAAGGTTTGTGATCACCTTCCAACAAAATCTTATGCATGCACACTGCCAGACTAATTCCCTTCAAGTCAGCAATTGTCCATCCTATCGCCTTCTTGTGTAGCGTCAACATGGTGATCAGCTTCTTTTCCTGCTCAGGCTGTAACTTAGAGGAAATAATTACTGGCAACGTTTTATCGGTTCCCAAGTAAGCATATTTTAGTTGCCTTGGCAATTGTTTCAACTCAAGAACTGGTGGTTGTTCAGTGGAGGGCTTTTCGAGTTTACCTTCCTTACCTGAGTAATCCAGTGGTTCAAAGTATGTACATGGTCGATTGACTAACCAATTTGCCTCTTCTTGTTGTTCCTCATAGATTGGTTCTTCATACTCCTCAGGTTCCTCTAGATCGGCAATGTAGTCGCCAAGGCAACTAATTTCCTTTTTGAAGTCAAATTCTACCATGGCATGAAGAACTTGGCATTCTTCTGGATCATCGGCATTGTAGCGATGTCTTTTTTCGCTAAAAATGAGTGTTTTGTTTGTTTGGAAAATATTTTCTTCCGCGTGGGATTTTAGAAAACCCGTGTTTTATTTAAAAATGGAGTCGCCACTGGCCACTCAAGGTGGACCGGACACCGTAGAAAACCAGAGATTTTGAAATATCGGGTTCGGGAGTCGGTTACGGATGGGGAAGGATTAGCACCCCCACACCGCCCAAAATTGGTACTTTAATAATTACCGCTTTATTAATATTAGATTTTCCGGATTAAAGCGACGATTAAATTAAAATTTGATTATAAGTGCGAATAAATTTTAAAGGCCCCGTTATCCGAGAGTAAACGCCCAACCACTATCACTACGCCTGATACTGGCCCCGTTTACACTCGAATAAAAGGGCACCACATTGACAATTTATATATCCGAAATGCAACTTAAAACACGACAAACATAAATAAATACGATGCGATAAAAATATAAATAAATACTAACATAATAAAATACTAATATAACATAAATAAAATACTAATCTAAAACATACATACATAACTATTAATTTAACACATAAATAAAAATAAATCTAACATAAATAAAATATTAATATAAAACATAAATTTAAAACATACTAATCTAAAACATAAACATACAAATTAAAAACACAATTTTAAATTAACTACTAGTTCATTAAATCATAAAAATTACAACATAAATAAAAAGGAAAGAAAATATACCTAACTAGGAGTTCGAATGACGAACCCGACTGAACTCCACCGAGATCTACCACGACCTCTCCAAAAATATTAACTAGATCGGACCTAAAATAGGACCCCGATCGAACCGACTAGGACCGAGGACACTGTCCCGGTCCTGGGCTAGCCGGGAGCTAAGCTCCCTTATTTGGCCAAAGCCCCCTGCTGATTCTTCCTCTTCTTCAATTTCAATTGCCCCTGCCTATTTATAGGAAAAATCAAAAGGGGTGGGGATATTTGGGGTGACGTGGAGCAACATGCTCCACGCATTTTTTTTTTTTTTTAAAATTATTATTATTTTTTTTTTTTTATTAATTTTATATTAATAATATTACTATTACAACAATACTAAAAATACTAAAACTCGGACAAAAATGAGTGATTACAGTTGCCCCTCTTTGCTTGTTCTTGTGAAACGAGAACAAAGCAAAGATCAAAAGCACTCATTTTTGTCTTATCTGGCTGAACTTCTCTCCTTTTGACGCGTGTCTTCCTTCTTTGGTAGATCTTCTTTCTCTTCGGCGTAGGCCTTTTTTATTGTCTTGATTGATCTACCTTGTCACTTTAGGGAAGCAAAGCCTTCAAAATTGGGGGTTGTTTGTTGGGGAAGCAAAATGAGTCCCACTTGCTACATTATTGATAATAAGCTAATACCTATAGAGAGTTCGACCCAGCTGCAACACCGACGAAGAGACAGGGTCTACAAAATTCGATCCAAATGCAACAACACTTAGCGAGGAGGCAAGACAGATAGGTGAAAGTTCTGATGTCTGATCCAGCTACAACTCTGACGAAGAGGCAAGATCAGAAAACTGACAATTTTTCTCTTTTTTCTCTCTTTTTTTTTTTTTTTTGTTTTTTTTTATATATTTTTTCATTTTTTTCTTTTTTCTCTCTTTTTTTCTTTTTTGATTTTTTCTTACAACATTGATAAAACTTGAAAGTTGGTGAATTTTGACCAAGCTACAACACCGACGAAGAGGCATGGTCTAAAGTTAGTAATGTTGATCCAGCTACAACACCGACGAAGAGGCAGGATCAAGAGTTAGTGAATTTGGTCTAGCTACAACACCGACGAAGAGGCAAGACCGGGAGTTAATGAATTAGGTTCAGCTACAACACTGACGAAGAGGCAGAACCGAAAGTTAGATTTGACCAAGCTACAACACCGACGAAGAGGCAAGGTCTGAAGATTTTATCCAGCTACGACGCCGACGAAGAGGCAGGATCGGATAGTTGTTCTTTTTTGTGATCAAGCTACGACTCTGACGAAGAGCCATGATCAAAATTTGGTTGAAAGCTCATTTTATCATTTTTTTCATTTTTGTTTTTTTCTTTTTCTTTTTCATTTTTTTCTTTTTCTTTTTCTTTTTTCTTTTTTTTCTATTTTTCTATTTTTATTTGTTTTCTAGCTACAACATTAATAAAGAAAACTTGAAAATCAGTACAGTTGGATCTATCAACGGAGAAACATAAACATTAACTGGAACCCTACTACACCATCAGTGGATAAGTAGGACAACAGCAACTGGGACCTAGCCACTCCATCAACGAAGGACTGGATCGGATAATGACGACCTGGAACCGGCTACACCATCAGCGGAGAGCAGGATCTGAGGGCGACGGGAGCTTGGACCCGACCACTCCATCAGCGGAGGACTGGATTGGACAATGACGACCTGGAACTGGCTACACCATCAGCGGAGAGCAGGATCTGAGGACGACGGGAGCTTGTACCCGGCCACTCCATCAGCGGAAAACCGGATTGGACAATGACGACCTAGAACCGGCTACACCATCAGCAGTGAGTAGGATCTGAGGACGACGGGACCTTGGACCCGACCACTCCATCAGCGGAGGATTGGATTGGATAATATGACGACCTGGAACCGGTTACACCATCAGCTGAGAGCAGGATCTGAGGACGACGACAACTTGAACTCGGCCACTCCATCAGCGGAGAACCGGATTGGACAATGATAACCTGGAACCAGCTACACCATCAGTGGAGAGTAGGATCTGAGGGCGACGGGAGCTTGGACCCGACTACCCCATCAGCGGAGGATTGGATTGGATAATGATGACCTGGAACCGGCTACACCATCAGTGGAGAGCATGATCTGAGGACGACGATAGCTTAGACCCGGCCACTCCATCAGCGGAGAACCGGATTGGACAATAACAACCTGGAACCGGCTACACCATCAGCGGAGAGCAGGATCTGAGGGCGACGGGAGCTTGGACCCGGCCACTCCATCAGCGGAGAGACTAGACCGGGCGATGAAAGTTGATAAATTTTCTTTTGAATTTTCATTCATTTTTTCGATTTTTGATTTTTTTTCGACTTTTGATTTTTTTCTAATTTTTTCAACTCTATTTTTTTGATAATTTTCTTTTTTCTTGAACTATAAAAAAAAGTAAGACTAGAGAAAAAAATAGGTCTGGTTGCACCGTCAGCAGATAAACAAGACCTGAATAGAAATTCAATCTGCTTGGGGAAAGGTTCGGATCTGTTGCACCATCAACGGAGAGACGAGATCTTCAGGATGTCTATATTGTTGCACCATCAGCGGTAAAGCAGAATCTGGAAATTGTTGGCCTATCAACAATGACGAAGGCAAGATCTGGAAAAGTCTACTTCCACTGCTCTACTAGCGGAGAGGTATGACCTAAAAATGAAAAAAAAACATTAATCAGTAAATGTTCACAAAATTTGACACTGTTACCTTTTATTGATGTTTCAGCATCCTCTTTGTGTTTGGCCTCCTCTAAGACTGAGGTTGGTTGTCGTGTTGTTGCCCCCACGGCTGAGGATGTTCGGTCTCTTTTTGAACCTTTTTGTAAGCAAAAATACATGAATTTTATGCCTAAATGCATGGTGACTTCAGTGTATGCACTGAACATAGATGTATGACGTTTGCAAAAATGGTCTAATGCAAGATGAATGCAACTACATGCATGAATGTGACATGATTTTTTTCGATCCTCAAAGGGATGCCCTGATTCCTCATTGGTCCCGTCAGGATCTTGGTTTTTTGTATGTGATGGCGCCCCAACCTCAACTTGGGTTCGATCAGTCATCTGGGTGCATGCCCCAACATTTTATTAATTCCTATGACATCGTCTGAAATTGCTCTTGAATTTGACACTTTGAGTGTGGATTCTGTTGCCCCCTAGGTTGGGTTTATAAATTGTGTTGGTTCATGGTAGCTCGTTACTATTATTATTTTGGATTAGGTGCATTTTTGCAGTCTGTGGTCAAAGATGCAAGAGTTTGACTCGGCAATGAAGGTTGGACCTTGGCAAAGAATGCCCCTAGACTGAGGCCTTATTAGAGGCACAATATTTGTAAAAGATGTGGAGGGTGCTTTTGGACATGCCCCAATATCAGGCTCTTGTAGAGGTTCTGCAAAGTGCTAGGTTGACCAACTTTGTTGTATCTAATGGGATAACCCGGGGACCGACTTTAAAATTTTCAAAATATATGTGTAAATGCAAAATGCATGTCTTAGATGCGAAAGTACTGATTCAAAAATGGTTCTCGTGGCTCAACTTCCGAACTCACGGGATTTATTTGCAACTTTGAATATTGTCTTGATATCTAGAGTGCTAGATTTTCTCCCGACGATAATTTTTCAAATTGAGAGCCATTCGTGAATCAGCATTTCATGCTGGTAAAAGTGCAAAAATTAAAGTGTTATGATATGCCATGCAGTGAATGCCAAAATGAATCGATATGATGTGATCACAAAAGTGGGTCAATTTAAAATTAGGGTAAAAATGAAAAAAATTTGATCGAGTAAACCACTTGAACCAATACCCCAATGTAATGCAAATGTGATGATGTATGCAAAAAAGGGTAAAACAAGAAAGAAAACGAGTCAGTACCGAATAAGATCAACAACATATAAATAGAAGAATAATTTAGATAAGGTAAACAAACAAAACAACCCTATTTACATCCCGTCTAAAACACCTAGGTTATCCGCATGGCTCTAAAAGGGTGGGTTTCTATATGTTCTCTACATGCAGTTTTGGTGCTACGAGGTACCCGAATTGTCCTTGCTGTCCTCTACTAAGAGTAGCAAGGCCCCCGATCATCACCCATTATAGGCTCATTTCAACCGGGTTCAATTCAGGGGGACCCATTCGCTTATACCCATACGAAGGAACGATATCCTCACGAAAGTATAAGGTACTCGAGCCCCGAAGGTACTTGCTAGGCCCATACGGGAGAACGATATCTCCACGAAAGCATTAGCATTTTCCCCCCACTTAAAAAACGGGTTTATATGCCATATTTTAAATGCGTTAAAACAAACGCGCAATTATAACCGAATGTTAGTTTAATAGTCACTTTAATCCGGAATTTCCGATATTAATAAAGCAGTAATTATTTGAAAAAGCTCGACTCTCATTTCTTTTTGAAAAACAAAAATGTCCCCAGCGGAGTCGCCATCTGTGGCGATGTCTTTTTTCGCTAAAAATGAGTGTTTTGTTTGTTTGGAAAATATTTTCTTCCGCGTGGGATTTTAGAAAACCCGTATTTTATTTAAAAATGGAGTCGCCACCGGCCACTCAAGGTGGACCGGACACCGTAGAAAACCAGAGATTTTAAAATATCGGGTTCGGGAGTCGGTTACGGATGGGGAAGGATTAGCACCCCCACACCGCCCAAAATTGGTACTTTAATAATTACCGCTTTATTAATATTAGACTTTCCGGATTAAAGCGACGATTAAATTAAATTTTGATTATAAGTGCGAGTAAATTTTAAAGGCCCCGTTATCCAAGAGTAAACGCCCAACCACTATCACTACGTCTGATACTGGCCCCGTTTACACTCGAATAAAAGGGCACCACATTGACAATTTATATATCCGAAATGCAACTTAAAACGCGACAAACATAAATAAATACGATGCAATAAAAATATAAATAAATACTAACATAATAAAATACTAATATAACATAAATAAAATACTAATCTAAAACATACATACATAACTATTAATTTAACACATAAATAAAAATAAATCTAACATAAATAAAATATTAATATAAAACATAAATTTAAAACATACTAATCTAAAACATAAACATACAAATTAAAAACACAATTTTAAATTAACTACTAGTTCATTAAATCATAAAATTTACAACATAAATAAAAAGGAAAGAAAATGTACCTAACTAGGAGTTCGAATGACGAACTCCGACTGAACTCCACCGAGATCTACCACGACCTCTCCAAAAATATTAACTAGATCGGACCTAAAATAGGACCCCGATCGAACCGACTAGGACCGTGAACACTGTCCCGGTCCTGGGCTAGCCGGGAGCTAAGCTCCCTTATTTGGCCAAAGCCCCATGCCGATTCTTCCTCTTCTTCAATTTCAATTGCCCCCTGCCTATTTATAGGCAAAATCAAAAGGGGTGGGGATATTTGGGGTGACGTGGAGCAACATGCTCCACGCATTTTTTCCTCTTTTTTTAAATTATTATTATTTTTTATTTTTTATATTAATAATATTACTATTACAACAATACTAAAAATACTAAAACCCGGACAAAAATGAGTGATTACAGGCATGCTTTAGTGTTTGGAACACATTTAGTTTAACTTACTGGTCATTCACCCTCATTATGACTTCTCCCTTTTCATCATCGATCAAGGTTCTCATGTTGCTAGGAAGGGTCTCCCAATAATGATAGGTGCATGTTCATCTGCTTCACAATCCAAAAAAATAAAGTCAGCGGGAAAAAAATAATCAACTTTTACCAGTATATCTTCAATTTTTCCCTCTAGATGCACATAGGATATGTCGGCTAGCTGTAGCATAACTGTTGTAGGTCTTGCCTTCCCGATTCCTAGTTTCTGGAAAACTGATTTAGGCATCAAGTTTATGCTTGCTCCAAGGTCACATAATGTTTTCCCGACATAGTGGTTTCTGATGGAACATGGTATTGTGAAACTTCTGGGATCTTTCAACTTGGGTGGCATGCGATTGTGCAACATGGCCATGCATCCCTCTATTGAGGCAACTGTTTCAAACTCTCCTAGCCGTGTTCTCTTGGACACAATGTCTTTAAGAAACTTGGCATAGTTCGGCATTTGTTCAATTGCCTCAACCAACGGAAAGTTGATATGGACTTGCTTTAGGATATCAAGAAACTTCTTGAATTGATATTCTTGCTTTTGTCGCTTCAACATTTGTGGGAATGGTGGTGGAAGTCGGATATCTTTGATCCTTTCATTGGTCTGGAATCTGACTGATGACACTACTGGGGCAACTGGGGTTGCCGAGGCTTTGTCAACTGGGGTTGTCGTGGCATGCTTATCGTTGGTAGCCGCGGCATGCTCATCTCGAGCATGCTTATCGTTGGTTGCCGTGGCATTTCCTGCTTCAGCATCTGAGGCTTTTTTCGCTGAGTTCATCTTGTTCTTTTTGTGGAGTTTTGTTTGATGAGCGAGCTTGAGCCTCTTTAAGTTGTCGGCCACTTCTAGTGGTGATTGCCTTACATTGCTCGTGGCCAGTTCCTCCCTCCTTACGGTCTATTATTCAGGTTTTGAGCAAATTGTCCGACTTGAGTTTCCAATGAATTGATTGCCACCTCTTGGTTTTGCAATCTCGTCTCAGTCCTGTTAATAAAAGCATTAGTTATTTTCATGAAGTTACTATTCTCAGCCATATAAGATTCAATTTTTAACATAAAAGCATTGAGAGAATTTTCCAAAGAACTAGATGTTATCGGTTGTTGCTGCTGCAACTGTTGTCGTTACATACTCTGCTAGAATCTTGACGATTGTGCATTTTGATTATTCTAGTTCAGATCGTTGTTGGGATTACTCCATGAAAAATTTGGGTGCTTCTTCCAAGCTAGATTGTATGTGTTGGACATCACATTATTGTTTCGGTTGTAATTCCCCACATAAAAGCTGGATTCTGCATACATTCAGAAGAATCATGGTTACCACCACATAACTCACAAAAGGAATCTACTACATTGACCTCCTGTGTTGTTTTGTTTCTGCATGTTCTGGACCATCTTGGTTAGAGTGGCCAATTGTGCCAAAATTGAATCTGATGATCCTAGTTCGTGTATTGTGGCTTGGCGTCTAACTCCTCCTCTTCTAGCAGATGGGAACTGATAATCATTCTTGGCAAGCCTGTTCAAAATTTGCATTGCTTCTTTTGGCGACTTGTCTAGAATAATGTCGTTTGCCGAGGCATCTAGCATCATCCTTGTTGGTGTATTTACAACATTGTAAAACATTGTCAGTTGTGTCCATACTGGGAATCCATGTAAGGGACATTTGTGTAGAAGTTCTCTATATCGCTCCCAAGCCTCGTACATGGATTCATCATCTGCCTATCGAAAATAAGTAATTTCGTTACGAACCTTATCAGTCAAATTTGTAGGATTAAATCGAGCAAGGAAATCACGACAAAGATCGGTCCAAGATCCTATTGATCCGGTAGGAATACTATTCAACCATATTTTCGCCGTATCCCTCAGTGAATAGGGGAATAATCTTAGCCGTAAAACATCTGGGGTGACTCCTTGTATTTTGAATGAATTGCAAATCTCGAGGAAAGATTTAAGATGTTGTCGTGCATCTTCAGTTGCTGAGCCACCAAATTGACCAATTGTGTTGATCATATTGAACATCACTGGTTTCAACTCAAAGTGGTCGGCTTCAATTTTAGGTGTGACAACTTCTGGATTAAGTCTTTCAAGATCTTCCTCAAGATAGTCTTGAATAGTTCTGTTTCGTGCAAGAATCACTCCTCCTCTTGCTGGAACATTCTGATTCAAATTGCCGTCTTGATTAGCCATTGCTATTCTTAACCTTCGTCTGAATGTTTGCAACGTTCAATTTCTGGATCAAAGGGATATTCTGATGTAGTTGGTCTCGACTTGGTCATATACCAATGCAAAACCAAATTTTGTTAACCCTTCAAATCTTAAACAATAAAAGTAAAAAGTGCAAGAAAATAAAAACAAAGTTGCTATTGCCAATCCCTGGCAATAGCGCCAAAAACTTATTGCTCGTAATAAGTGCTCCGCAATTGTGCAAGTGTACACGTTGCAATTTATAGCATAAAAGATATCGTCTCCACAGAGCTTGGTGCCACTTCAAGAATCTAGTCTCTTGCACTGTAAAAGTAAAAGAACACAAGTAGATGTTTGTAGGAGTTTAAATTAACAACTAAACTATAAACCAATAAAGTAAAAGAAGATGTAATCAAAAGAGAGAGAATAGGCCATGTTATCGTGAGTTGAGGAGTGATAGCCGATTAGATCGTCTAGGTAAAAGAGTGCACTGGCAACTCAGTTGTCGTGGCAACTTGCGCAGCTGGGTTACCTTGGCAACTAGTAGAACGGTTGCCTGGGTAACTGGCTGGGCAATTGTTTGGGTGACTAGGCAGTAACTTCAAGGTTCGGTAGAGCGTTCTTCAATGGTTTCTTCTTATCCCTAAGTCGAAACTCTAGCTAATTGTGCATGCCTTGAAAATACATCCCTGCGTGAATCAAAGGTGAACAACAACCAATCTTGCGCTCTTCTTAGCTGTTGAAATCCAAAACTTATTCCTAAGCCGGATTAATCTTCACAATCAATAGATTGAATAAAGACCATACTCATTCGTTTCATGAATCTAACTCTCTCGATATTAGATAAATAGATAGAGTTACGAGATCCTCTCCCAATTCACTCGCAAACAAGAATAAAAACCAAGAATGAGTAAACCTTGAATTGAAAGTGCAAACTCTATTACCTAAACAAAATCCAACCGTTTCTCACAACCAAAAAACACAATAACCTTAGCCAAATAGATTTAGTTCATGGCTAGGTTCCAAATAAACACAAAACAAAGTTTTCCTAACATAAACCTAATCGAACAAGAAAGAAAAAGATGAAGATGGTTGAAGCCTCTTGTCAAATTCTCTCCCCCTTGCACATATATGGAGTTGACGGCTTGGTCCTCTATTTATAGGGCTAGGTCAAAGTCTTTCTTGAGGAGGAAGTTAAGTTGGAATTAAATACTTTTAAAGAATATAATTCTTTATTATATTTAAATTCCTTCTAGATCATCTCCTATCTTCTTGGGATTTAATCTCTCTTTGATCTCTTCATGGAAATCCAACTCATTTAGGATTTAGCTTTGCTCCATGTCATACTGGTCTTATCTAGTCATCAATTGCGGCTGCCATATCATCTTATCCCTTGTCGACAATTGCCCTAGCAACTAGCTCAACATATCCTTCATACACTGCCTTGGCAACTGCGTCGGCATCTCCTTCTTGTATTACCCTGGAAACTGGTTCCAGCCTTACTTTGGCAACTGATTCTGCACACATAAAAATAACTATCGGCAGCACCCTTTTTCCACAAAATTAAGCAAAATATGATATCAACCTTGACCACCAAGGAAACAATGCAAACATGCATGAATGGCTACTAATGCAACTAATATGAGCCTAAGTCTAGCAATAATATGAGTAAAAATGGTGAATAAAATAGTACTTTTGGACACTTAACAACTCTCATGGATTCCAAAGGTAAAAATTATTGTTGTATGCCACCATAAGTAAAGAAGAACCGTAGATGCAAGATATAGATACTATGCAAGAGTTTCTTGATGTTTTTCGCGATGAACTTCCAGGTTTACCACCTACCTGTGAGGTTGAATTTGGGATTAAAGTGCAACCTGGAACCACTTCGATTTCTATTTCACCCTATCAAATGGCACCGATAGAACTCATTGAGCTTAAGGTGCAAATTCAGGATTTGTTAGACAATGGTTTCATTCGACCGAGTTCCTCGCCTAGAGGAGCTCCGATCCTCTTTTTCAAAAAGAAAGATGGATCAATGCGTCTTTGTATTGATTATCGAAAATTGAACAATCTCACAATCAAGAATAAGTATCCTTTACCGAGGATCGATTACTTTTTTGATCAACTGAAAGATGCAACAGTCTTTTCTACGATTGATATGAGGTCTGGACACTATCAGATGAAAGTGAAGGAGTACGATGTGCCCAAGATGGCTTTCCTTACAAGATATGGCCACTACGAATTCTTGGTTATGCCCTTCTGGTTAACCAATGCACCTGCTACCTTTATGGATCTCATGAATCAAGTTTTTAGACCATATCTTGATAAATTTGTGGTAGTATTCATAGACGACATATTGATCTATTCCAAAAGACAAGCTTAACATTGTGAACATCTTCGTATTGTGCTTCAGACTCTTCGGGAGAGACAATTGTATGCCAAGTTCAGCAAGTGCGAGTTCTGGCTTACCCAAGTCTTATTTTTAGGCCATGTGATATTCACTGAAGGCATTCAAGTAGATCCAACGAAGATTCAAGCTATAATTGAATGGAGACCACCGAAGGATATAGGTGATGTTCGTAGCTTTCTCAGCCTCGCTAGCTATTATATGAGATTCATTAAAATATTCTCTATAATAGCAGCTCTACTGACTAAACTCTTGCGGAAAGATGCTCATTTTGAATGGACCGAGAAGCAACAAAGAAGTTTTGACCAACTCAAGCAAGTATTGACTCATGCACCGGTTTTGATCCAACCCGAGTCTAGGAAAGATTACACTTTGTATAGCAATGATTTGCACAAGGGGTTGGGGTGTGTATTGATGCAAGAAGGCAAGGTTGTTGCTTACGCCTCAAGGCAGCTTAAGACACATGAGATGAACTATCCTACCCATGATCTTGAATTGGCTACAGATGTCTTTGCATTGAAAATCTAAAGGCATTATATCTACGGGGAAAAATGCTATCTATACACCGACTATAAGAGCCTTAAGTATTTGTTGACACAAAAAAGCTTAATCTTCGTCGAAGGAGATGGATGAAACTTCTCAAGGACTATGACCTTGTTATTGATTACCTTTCAGGCAAGGCCAATATAGTAGTAGATGCGCTCAACCACAAGCTTATGTCTACCTCTCAGGCTATTAATGCTCATTCCTGACTTCGAAAGCACCTTAGTTTCATAGCTGAACTTCGAGTTTAGTCTACTATTGTGATGAGAATCAAGTCCTTACAAGAATAAGATCCTAAATTACAAGCCATTGCTTCTAAGCTTCAGAATAATCCTGAACCTGATTTTAAGATTAATTCTGAAGGACTCTTGTGCTTCCATCATAGAATATGTGTGCCCAATGATGAGTCCCTTCATGATGAAATCCTCAAGAAAGCCCATTATAGCCCTTACTTAGTTCACCCAGAAGCAATAAAGATGTACAAGACCTACGAGAATTGTATTGGTGGCCTGGCATGAAAGCAGCTATCATAGAATTTGTATCAAGATGTCTCACATGTACAAGACCTAGTGGATTGATGCAACCCATTGAACTCCCTTACTGGAAGTGGGAAAATATAACTATGGTTTTGTCAGTGGTTTACCATTGACCCCAGCCAAGCATGATGCTATTTGGGTTTTTGTAGACCGTTTCACTAAGTCAGCACACTTCATACTAGTTAGAATGGACTACGGTCTTCCTAAACTAGCCGACTTGTATATCAAGGAAGTTATTCGACTCCACGGTGTGCCACATTCTATCATCTCTGATAGGGATCCATAATTTGTGTCTAATTTTAGAGGTCATTGCAAGGAGCTCTGAGAACCAGAGTCAATCTTAGTACAACTTTCCACCCTCAATCTGATGGCTAATCAGAAATGGGTAATCAAAATATTAGAATATATGCTTCGTTCTTGTATTATTAACTTTGATGGGTCTTGGGAGAGATCCCTACCTTTCTTTGAGTTTGCTTATAATAACAGCTATCAAACATCCATAGGCATGGCACCGTATGAAGCATTATATGGCAGGAGATGTAGAACAACGCTATGTTTGTCTGAACTTGGTGAAGGCAGGGTGTTGGGGCCTGACTTACTTCGGGAAACTGAGGAACAGGTAACCATCATCCATGACCATTTGAAGGTCGCCTTTGACCGACAAAAGGCCTATGTTGACCTTAAGCAAAAAGATATACAATTTGATGTTGGTGAGAAAGCATTCCTGAAAGTCTCCCCGTGGAAGAAGATTCTCTGATTTGGCAAAAAGTGAAAGTTGAGTCCCCGATTCATCGGACCTTTCGAGGTTATTGAAAGAATTAGCCCTGTAACTTATCGCCTAGCTTTTCCCCAAGAATTGAACAAAATCCATGATGTGTACCATGTATCGATGCTTCGCAAGTACAGATCCGATCCATCACATGTTCTAGAGTCTGAATCTGTAGAACTTCAATCCAATTTAACATATAAAGAGGAACTTATGTAAATATTGGCAAGGAAAGTCAAAAGGATTCGAAATAAAAACATTATGTTAGTTAAAGTATTGTGGAGGAATTACAAGGTTAAAGAAGCCACATGGGAACTAGAGGAAAGAATGAGAAGTCAGTACCCGCATCTCTTCGATTCAAGTAAAAATTCGAGGATGAATTTTTCTTTAGGGGAAAAGTTGTAACATCCCAAAATCGGGCCTAGCCGGAATTCAATTTCGATGACTGGAAATTTTACATCAGAAAGTCAAATTTAAGAGTTGACCTTTGATCAAGTGGTATATTATTAGTTTATTGAATCCCAAATAACCATTGACACTATTAAGGACCATATTGTAAACTTTGAAACATAGTCTAGTGACCAAATTAAGAGAACTGGAATTTGGAGTGGCAAAAGAATAGAAAATTAAGAGTTAAGGGACTAATCTCACAATTAGCCCCTCCTCAATCTTAATAATCACCTATGTGGATGACTAAGGATTAATTTCTTCATCCTAAGGAAACTTCAATAGTTAAAGAAAGAAATAAATGAAGGAACTCACCGGTTGAATGTTAAGAAAACACCTCCCTATCTTCTTCCTCTAACCACCTTAAGCACATACCTCCATTGAAGGTAGAATCAAGCTTTGCTTTTCTTAAGTTCATCAATCATAAATTGAAGCAATCGATTGGGTAAGTAGTTTTCCTCAATCAGTTTATCAAATCCACGGCTAAATCATGTTTAATCTTAAACCCAATGATTGAATTCAGCCCTAGAAATCCTCTAAGGATATTATAGCTTAATTGTTATTGTTTTTCATAGCTATTGAGTTGCTATGAATCTATTATCGGTATTGAAATCCTTGTAAATCATTGTTTCATTGTAGCTCAAGAGATTCAACGTGAAGAATCTCCAAATCCTTCCAATTCCACCAAGCCAAGAGCAAGGGAGTTGTCATCTGGGAGCCTTGAAAGCCTCGAAATCATCGGTGAGTGTAGTCAGAGTCAAGAGATTGGCTAGGTGCCTTTCCCGAATTTGTTGATATTGAATTATTACATCATCATCATTGACCAAGGTATGTTTGCATTGAAACCTCATGAGAGGTGTTATCGGTAAGCTTTGGTAAGCTTATTACATCACCTAGTCGATTATCGAATCTTCATACAATCATTGATATAATTAAGTATTGAAAGAGGCTTTAATGAATATGCCATGTAATTATTGTTATTGTTACCATATTAATATTGCTAACGTTATTGCTATCGCTATTGTCATTGGCATTGGTAAGTATTGAAATCCTTGGATATGAATGGACATGCGATACAATTGGCATGCCATAGAGTTCATGAGCTCATTGGTAAGGAGTGGACTATGGTCCTTGATCTAAGGCTCTCATTGGAAGTGTTGGCGAGATGTGATTGTGTTGGTCTTATTGGCGATGTTGGAGGTTATTGACCACTATGTTAAAAGGGTTAAAATGTTCATTTTGGTCATGTAATGTTTTGGTTAAAAGTACCAAATATGCTTAAATACCACTAAAAGGTGAAAACCTAGTAAATGGATTCAAATAACCCTAAAATTTGGCATACAAGTAGATTTCAGTATTGAAATATTGTTGGTAAAGTTTCAGTGCATTTGGACATTGATTGCTAGGTCAAATGGACTTAAAACCATATAAAATGACATTATAGTGCAGGGTGTATCGATACAGGTCAAGCCGTATCGATACAACCTTGCGTAATTGGTCTGGAAAAGCATAAGTTAACCTTGGCGTATCGATACAGGTTTGATGTGTATCGATATGGATTGTGATAGTAAGGTTTGGGCATTTAAATGTATCGGTACGGTCTTAGGCCATACCGGAACGAGTCAACCCATTTCGATACGGTCTTAGTGGTATCAATACAGGGCCTTAATCACTTGAAGTCAAAATTGAGTCTTTGCATACCTGTATCAATACGGGCCTAAGGGGCATCGATATGGAGGTAGTTAATTCTGTTAAAAGGAATTGGACACAGTTTTAAAGGGTTTACAGAATGGTCACCGATTATTGTACAACCTAATTGAATGGGTAAATGATATCAGACTAATATGAAAATTTACAATATCACTTTTATAATGTTGAATTTCGTTATTATATAGTTCATTGCATTAAGGGACCCCCTAAATTATCATATTCACAATTTAGTCCCTAAAACTTATAAAGGGTAGAAACTGGTCCCCATTAATTAGTCATTGTTTCAAATGGTATAGTTGAACTAATATTGATATTGGGTATTGTTTTGAAAGTGTAACCTTGAGTAAGTGACAAGTAATTACTGAAGTTTTATCACTCTGATCATCGTTTTGTTTACCGATAGCATTCTTCGACCCAGTTCCTGACCAGGCTAATGTTCAACGGAACCGGGTCAGAAAATGCTACCGGTGAACAAAACAATGATCAGAGTGATAAACTTCAGTAAATACTTGTTACTTACTCAAGGTTACACTTTCCAAACATTACCCAATATCGATATTAGCTCAACTATACCATTTGAAACAATGACTAATTAAGGGGGACCAGTTTCTAACCTTTATAAGTTTTAGGGACTAAATTGTGAATCTGATAATTTAGGGGTCCCTAAATGCAATTAACTATATAATAATGAAATTCAACATTATAATAGTAATCTTTTAAATTTTCATATTATTCCGATATCATTGACCCATCCAATTAGGTTGTACAATAATCGGTGACCATTTTGTAAACCCTTTGAAACCGTGTTCAATGCCTTTTAACATAATTAACTACCTTCATATCTATGCCCCTTAGGTCCGTATCGATACGGGTATATGCAGACTCAATTTTGGCTTTAAGTGATTAAGGCTCTGTATCGATACCACTGAGATCGTATCGATATAGGTTGACTCATTTCGGTATGGCTATTGACTCTCAGGGAGATGTGTAAAATGAATGCTGGAAAAAGGTATAAATTGTATGCATTTGGGCAAGATAAACTATGCCAAGAGTATTTTGCGTGCAAGTATACACGGTCAACAAGTAATACAACTCGGTAAGTTGAGTTATCGATCCCATAAAGATTGACTTGAATTCGATTGTTCGATAGTTACTTGTTTGGAAGAAAATATTGTTGTTTGAAAGAGCTGATTTTTAAACTAAGAAAATAAAATAAAATAGAATAGAAACTAAAGTAAAGCATTGGCAAGGAAGGTGTTTTCAAATCAATGATGACTGTTGGCAGGGAATGCCTGATTTTAACGTGGTTCATGATAGCCTTTATTGGCAAAACTGCTTTGGCATTGTTTGCCGAGCAGATTCAAAAGTAGCAAAGCCTCTCTCGATGGTCATTTCCCTAAACTGGGCCAAGTAAAAACCCCTATATCTCAATAGTGTATGTTTTCCTTAAACTAATTTGTTTTAAAAACCAATCTATACTCCGTGGGGGTAGATTTCACTTCCGAAGTAAGTTCATCTACTTGAACGACTTCTCTCGAAGCTTATCTCCCAAGTATTCAGCAACTTGATCGTTGCCAACACAAGTCTGTTAAGATATTGTAAGACAATAAACTAACTGTGCCAGCTCTCGCTTTGACACAGCACTTAGGAAAATTAAAGTATGCAAAACAGACAAACTTTTCCAAAAGTAGAATTTTTATAAAGGAACTAAGCCATAAAAGCCAACGTTTAAAACCAAAACATCCCACCAACTATTAAATTAGTTTATGGTGTTGGGGTTAACCAACAAACATTTTTAGCATCACCAAAATAATAAAAACTAAAGAAAAACAACTTGTGCTAAGGGAATATCAAAGGGGTCTCTCGATGCAGTCATCCACGCCAGGCTCTCAGCCAAGAAGTCGAACCACCCTTCCTCGGTTGCACCGACTGTCACTCGCCGCTCCAACACCTCACTCCGATCAACTCGACCTTCACCGGTCTTTCCTTCTCTCTCTATATCGCCTTCTCCAAGCTTGATCGGGTAGTGTATATATAGGCGTGCAAGGGAAGGGATTAGGATAACTTTTTCTTCATTTAAAATTTGAGTTCTCCATGGATAAGAGATAAGCCTCATCTAGTCGGTGTGATAGCTTATCAAGCTAGGGCTGACGTCATCATGCCATGGCCATCCTGGCACACTAACTTGGCACGACCTTGCCAACACAGCTTGGCATCACCTTATCCACTATTTTTCCGGAGGCTATCCAAATGTGATTTTTAACGAGCCTGGTGTATCCTATTTTTTCAGAGATTCTTCCTCTCTTAGCATGGCTGCTGGCACTCCTCATGCCAACAAATGCTTGGCACACCTCTGATCCTTCCGTGCCCACAGCATCTGGCATTCACCTTGGCATTTATAACTGCGTCCCTATGTCCTGCATTCATTTCTCCTGCCAAACACCCTACCAACCTGCAAAAAGGCCATAAAATAGCCTTTCACACAAGCATAGGCAGCCAACTAACTCATTGATGCAAATGCATGATACTATTAATCTAATGCAACGAAATGTACTTGAAAACAAGCAAAAGCATATCAAAATAGGCATGAAAAACAATATTTTTGAGGAGATAAAATACACCCAAACCCAGCTCTTTGCTTTTCCTCAAGTAATGCAAGAGAAAAACAAAAATAGTGAAAATAATACCTCGGCAAAAGTTTGGTTGGAATGCCAACAAATGCTGGCAAGTAACTTATTATCTCGAGGTAGATGAGAGTTCATTTTTTATTGCCTTGAGAACTAAGAGGGAGCTACCATAAAGCCCCAAGTAACTTATTTTCCCTAGGTAGAGGATAGTTTATTTTTTATTGCCTTGGTAGAACATTGCTGCCTTATTTATTTTCTTTTTACCATAGCATCATTTTTCTCTCTTTTTTTCCTTTTTTGAGCATATTTTCAAGCATTCTAAGTTCGCTAGGGAACTAGATACATATCACGTGTTAAGTGTAAATTCAATTCCCTAAACTAGAGATCAATTGTCATGGCAAACATGGCATACAATTCTACTGGCATGGTAAACTGCAAATTATAAACTCATCATCGGGAAAACAAGTAGATCAAAATAAGCTTGCCTAACAGTTGTTAACAAACTTCAAATTTAAGCCGAGACAAAATTTTCTTTTTCACTTTTTTTAAATGGTTCGGTATGCAACTACTCTACATGAACTACATGGAAAACAAAAAGGATTAAACATGAAATGCATGACATGGCATAAATTTGAGAAAATGCACACCCCCAAACCCAAGATATGCATTGTCCTCAGTGCATGAAAATAATATATACAAGACAAAATAAAAATACATGATCATGAAAATGCAATAATGAAATGCAAAAATGGAATGCAAAGGAGTTAGGAAGAAGAAGACTCCCCTTCAGACGAGGCTTCATCTCGTTTAGCATGAGCTTCTTCTTTTTTTTGGCATGGGTCTTTCGCATGGTTAGGCTCCCAAGGTCAGAGGCCATTCTTTTCTTTCCTTTCTAGTCCTGCTTTGAGGCAGTAGTGGAGGCTCCAAGATCACCCTTCTTCTTGGCAGACTCGGCTGGTGGTGTGATTGGTGCTGGCTTCTCTTTCTTGGCAGGAGTCTCATCTGACTCAGAGGAGGAATCGGTGATGGTAGTTTGAATGTGCACCAGGGACAGGGGAACTGTTGCTTTAGATTCAGAACTGGCAGAAATGACTGGACTTGTATGACCGGCTGGACTAGCAGACTTGACTGGACTAGCTGGCTTGACTGGCCTGGCATAACTGGCTGAACTAGCTGGCATAGGGTCACTGGCAGTAGGCTCGGTAGGGAAAGGTGGAAATATCGGCACCACATCGGGGGAGAGTTTCACAAGTACCTCCCGAATGATGGCATCCCACTTCTTGGTGTAATTCCTCATTTTTACATTAAGCTCCTCGTCTGTCGCCAATTTTGGGAGGATAATCTCCTTGCGAGCATACACTTGGGATAGCACCCCCAATGAGCTTGCTGGCATAGTTTCCAGAACACAGTCGGGCTCTACCCCTGTCTTTGGCTTGGGCTTGGGCTTTGGCGTGGCTTTCTTGGCCTTTCCCTTGGCTCAAAAGTCGTAAGGTTTTTCCAAATAATGACAGTAATGGTGGTTCCCTTGATTGTTTGGCCAATATCTTCATCCATTCTAGGCACTTCATGGCGCAAACAAATATTAGAAATTAATAAAAGGAAAAATAAACTGCCCTTACCCTTCTCAGCACATTTATAAGCCTCATCGGTAATGATTTTGCCAACGTTGATCTTGCATCCTTTGATGATGGAATGCAGCAAAATCAACCAATCTTCCTAGACGGTCTCGTTGTGAGATGTAGGCAATAGATTTGCCTTGATGAAATGGTTTCATCCTCGAATTTGTGGCTTCAAAGCCAACCTCTTCACTGTCCAATCTATGCCAAGTTCACACAAGTCTGCCAACAGTTTCTTGCGTTTGGTAGCGGTCATAGATGCAGCATAGTCGAAGTGCATATCTTTCATAGCATTCAAAGCAAAAAGTGAGTTCACATACCCTTCATCAAAACACACACATTTACCTCCAATCATCAAGAACAGAGAATATTTTGTGAGATGGGCATAAAACTCTCATGCGATAGTAGCATAGATCTCCCATTTTTGTTGGCAAAAAGAACTCCAACCATGCATGTCGACAATGTCCATGAACTCCGGTGGGAACCCAACGGTGTTGTCGGTTTGGAAGTCAAAGTGCTTCTCGTACAAAAAGGATCTTGAGGCAAAGCTCGTCTCAAACTTCTTTTGAATATCTTCATTGAAGAATCTTTTGAAGGGAAGAGATGACGATGCCATAGAGAAGAAGAGCTTGAATCGGTGATAAAGAAAAAAAAAAAGAAGAGTTGAATGGTTTCTTGAATCTTGCTTGAGAAAAAAATTAAGAGATTATGGTTCCTGAGAAATCGGGTAGGGTAAAAAAAGAATAAAGAATGTGGAGTGTTTTTAAGAGGTTTTAATGATGGTAGCCGAAAAGAGGGGGATAATGATGAAAGTTTAAAAGTTTTGATTGGGATAGATGTTAAAAGTGATAAGGTGAAGTGATAAGGGAAGACTTGAAGTGATAGGATAATTATGATGAATTTAAATCTTCCTTAAATTGAACGGCTAGGGTTAATCTCAAGGATTTTTCTTTCTCTTCTTATGCAAGTTAGGGTTTCTTTTCTTCCTTCACACGAAAACCTGCGCATACCTTTGGCATGAGGCATGGCACGAGTATTGGCAAGCGCTCTGGCTGGCAATGTTCCTGGTAATATTCCTGGCATCAATTCTTGTCAAAATTCCTGCACACACTAAATGGAAAATCATGTAACGCAGTAAGGGAATAAAATTTGAAAGATAAAAATGAAAACAAGAACAAAAACCTTATTCTTAAAGGAAAACAAAAACAACTAATCCTAATATTTACAAAGAATTTCAAACATGCGGATGCTTCATTTCAATTTTGCCAAGAGGATCACCTCCTTGGCATGATTTTTCTTACCTTCCAAGTAATGCTTTAGGCACTGACCGTTCACCTTAAAAATTTCTTCGGTCTGTAAGTTCTTGATATCTACAGCCCCATGAGCATATGGCTTCACAACTTCATAAGGACTCGTCCATCTTGACTTAAGCTTACTTGTGAAAAGTTTGAGCCAAGAGATAAACAATAGAACAAGCTGACCTATTTCGAACTGTCTTGGTAGGATCTAACTATCATGCCAATGTTTTGCCTTTTCCTTGTATATCTTAGCATTCTCATAGGCTTGTATTCTAAATTCCTCCAATTCATTGAGGTCAATCAACCACTTTCCTCCAGTAATTCTCCATGCCATGTCAAGCTTCTGGATGGCCCAATAGGCTTTATGTTCAAGTTCTACCGACAGATGACATGGTTTGCCAAAGACAAGTTTGAATGGAGAAGTACCCAAAGGAGTTTTAAATGTCGTCCTATAAGCCCACAAGGACTCATCTAGTCTTAAGGAACAGTCTTTCCTTGTTTGATTCACAGTTTTTTCCAAAATGTTCTTAATCTCCTTATTGGATATCTCGGCCTACCCATTTGTTTGTGGATGGTATGCTGTGGTGATTCGCTGTTGAATGCCATGCCTGCATAATGCTTTAAAAATTAATTTACATTTAAAATGAGTACCCTCGTCATGAATAATCATTCGAGGAGCACCAAATCTAGTGAAAATGTTTTTGTGCAAGAACTTGGCAACAGCCTTGGCATCATTTGTTGGCAAGGCAACAACCTCTACCCACTTTGACACGTAGTCAACAGCCACAAGAATATACGCATTACCAAATGATGGAGGGAAAAGGACCCATAAATTCGATCCCCCCATACATCAAATAAATCCACTGGCATAATGTATTGGAGCGATAATTGGTGTCTTCCAGAGATGTTCCCTGTTCGTTGGCATCGATTGCATGCCTTGGCATACTTGTGGGCATCCATGTACAGTGTGGGTCAAAAGAATCCTGACTACAACACTTTGGCAGCAGTCTTCATCCCAGCAAAGTGTCTTCCATATTGTGCGGCATGGCATAGATGCAATATATGTTGTTGTTCGTCCTCTGGCACATATCGGCGAATCACTTGGTCGGCACACTGCTTGTATAACATGGGCTCATCCTAATAGTATTGCCTCACCTCTCGTAAAAATCTTTTCTTGGCATTATATACCAGGTTGATGGTAGAATATTGCTTACCAGGTAGTTGACTATATCAGCATACGACGGTATAGCATCGGCTGCAAGCAAATACTCGTCAGGGAATTCGTCTCTAATTATAATGGACTTACCATCCTCAATGTGATTCTCTAACTGAGAGAGATGGTCAGCTACTAAGTTTTCGCTGCCTTTCTTATCTTTGATCTTCAGGTCAAATTCTTGAAGTAAAAGCGTTCATCGAATTAGTCTAGGTTTGGCATCCTTTTTTGCCTAGAGATATTTCAACACCAAATGATCTGTATAAACCACAACCTTATTACCAATTAGATAATATCTAAATTTATCAAAAGTAAATACAACCACGAGGAATTCTTTCTCGGTTGTAGAGTAATTCAGTTGTGCTTCATTCAAGGTTCTGCTGGCATAGTAGATGGCATGGAACATCTTGCCACGTCGTTGTCCTAGAACTACTCCAATGGCATAATCGCTGGTATCACACATGAGCTCAAAGGGCTCATTCCAATTCGGTGCCACGACTATGGGGGCATTAATCAATCTGTCTTTAAGCTCCTGAAATGCTCTTAAACAAGAATCGTCAAATGCAAAAGTGGCATTATGTTCCAACAATAAGCATAAAGGTTTAGCAATTTTTGAAAAATCTTTAATAAACCACTGATAAAAACCGGCATGACCTAAAAAACTCCTTATACCTTTAACACTTGTTGGAGGTGGTAAATGCTTAATTACCTTCACTTTGGCTTGATCAACTTCTAGTCCTCTTTTGGTTACCTTATGACCAAGAACAATGCCCCCCTTCACCATGAAGTGGCATTTCTCCCAATTCAACACTAGGTTTGTCTCTATGCATCTCTTCAAAACTTGCTCCAGGCTATGGATGCATTCCTCAAATGTTACACCAAACACTGAGAAATCATCCATGAATACTTCCATGTTATGCTCAATCATATTAGAGAAAATGGCCACATGCAACATTGAAATGTTGCTGGCGCATTACACAGTCCGAATGGCATCCTTCTAAAGGCAAATGTCCCATATGGACACGTGAACATGGTCTTCTCTTAGTCGTCAAGGGCGATGGCAATCTGATTATATCCTGAATAACCATCTAAAAATAGTAAAAAGCTTTATCTGCCAACCTGTCCAACATTTGGTCAATGAAAAACAATGGGAAGTGGTCATTCCTTGTAGCCTTGTTTAACCTTCTGTAATCCATGCACACCCTCCATCCATTGATGGTTCTAGAGGGAATCAATTTGGCCTTACTATTTTGGAGCACAATCATGCCACCCTTCTTTGGCACGCACTGCACCGAGCTAACCAAAGAGCTATTGGAAATGGGATAAATGGTCTCGGCATCCAACCATTTTATGATCTCTTTCTTTACTACCTCTTTCATGCTTGGTTTTATTCGCCTTTGGCCTTTCAATGGTCCTGTCATTGTATTCATCTAGTATGATCTTGTGCATGCAAATGGTTGGGCTAATACCTTGGATGTCTGCCAAGGTCCGACCCAAAGCTTGCTTATAATCTTTTAGTATTTCCAGCAGTCATACCTTCTGATCATGAGTGAGATCAGTGGCAATAATCATCGGCAGAGTCGTTTCCTTACCTAAATAAGCATACTTTAAGTGTTCTAACAAGGGTTGAAGCTTCAACTCTGGTGGTTCCTCAATAGATGGCTTTGGTTTCTTTATCTCTCTATCGGCCAACTAGAGTGGCTCAAAATAACTCACATCTTCAGCCTCCAAGGATGATTCCACAGGTTCCTCAAACAGTTCAGCTATGCCATCAAGCATGCCGTCATCACTTGCTATATCATGGCACAACTGTGCCATGTCCAAAGTAAAGATGGACTCCATCATTTCATCGGCTTGACATTCATCAGGCTCATCTGCATATTTCAAAGCTTGAAACACGTTAAAAGTAACATGTTGATCATTCATTCTCATGGTTAGTTCCCCTTTATGAACATCAATAAGAGCCTACCAGTATCAAGAAACAGCCTACCCAAAATAATTGGCACATTAATATCAGTTTCATAACCCAAAATGATAAAATCAGCTGGGAAAATGAATATTTCTGCCTTTACCAACACATCATCAATCTTACCCTTGGTATGTGCATAGGATCGGTCTACCAATTGAAGGGTCACCGTGGTAGGTCTTGCATCTATGCCAAGCTTCTTGAAAACTGATAGTGGTATCAAATTGATGTTGGCTCCCAAGTCGCACAGTGTCTTCCCCATGAACTTGTCAGCAATTGTGCAAGGATTAGTAAAACTCCCTGGATCTTTCAGGTTTGGTGGCAAACGGTTTAGGATTCTGGCACTATATCCCTCAGTGAAAGCAACAGTTTCAAATTCTCCCAACTTCTTCTTTTTGGACAAGATGTCCTTCATAAATTTTCCTTAGTTGGGCATTTGCTCAAGGGCTTCCACCAATGGAATATTAATTTGCAACTGTTTAAGCACTTCCAAAAAGTGCTTAAATTGCTGGTCCTGCTTATGCTTTTGAAGTCTTGGTGGAAATGGTGGCGGTGGATATACATATGCTGGCGCTGCCAGCTTTACCGAGGCAGTGCTGGCATCTGTTTTGGCATCAGTATGCCTATCATCATTGCTGGTGTCATTGTTGCCACTAGGACTAGCATCCTGTTTGAAACTCTTACTGGCATGATCGTTGGCATCATCTACTTTCTCTTTCTCTACTTCTCTGGGTATGTCTGCTGGCACAAGCTTTGCATCATGGCTGACGACTGGCTGCTTGGCAGCCATCTCTATTTTGCACTGCTTACCACTCCGAAGAGTTATTGCCTTGCATTGCTTATTTTCTTTGTGCCGAGCATCTTCAGTGTCACTTGGCAAAGTACCTTAGGGTTGACTGCTAAGTGCATTAGCGATCTGCCCAATTTGTATTTCCATGTTTCTTACTGAGGCTGCTAAACTTTGGACTGTTACTTCATTTCGCTCCATATATTGTGTAAGATCTCCTCCTTGGTTGCTTTCTTGCCCTTGCTGGAAATTGTTCTGAGCTTTCTGTGGCATGGTATTTTGATTGAATGTTGGCATGGCATTGTTGTTCTACCGTTGGATGTTCTGGCATGGGGCATTATAGTGATTGCCTCATTGATTTCCCCAAGCTAAGTTAGGGTGTTGTCTCTAACCTACATAATAGGTATTAGCATTATAAAATCAACCAGTATTCCCAACAAAACTTACCAACTCAGGATTAACAGGGCATTCATCCACATGGTGGTTTTCTCCACAAATGGTGCAAAATGGATCAGTGCTTTGACTTATTGGGCCTCATTGCTCTTTTGCAACGTTCTCACCATGCTAGTAAGGTTGGAAATCTCAGCATGAATGGACGTGAGTTCATCAACATTGAATTTCCCACTGGCTTTAGTCCCGATCCTAAGTCTAGCAACAGGATATTCAAAGTCATTGATCGAAATTCTCTCAAGGATATCAACAGCCTCAGTGTAGTTCTTATCAAGCAACGATCCGGCTGCTGAAGCATCCACAACAGTCCTTGTTTGTGCATTCAATCTGTTGTAGAAGGTTTGTATTTGGGTCCAATTTGGGAACCCATGCATTAGACACCTTCTCAACAAGTCTTTAAATCTTTCCCAAGCTTCATAAAGAGTTTCATCCTCGGCCTGTTTAAATGTAATAATCTCACCATGCAACTTGGCGTGAGTGTTTGTGGCTGAAACTGTGTCAGAAACTTCTGGAAAAGATCTGCCCCGAAGTAACTGATCCTGGTGGCAAAGAATTGAGCCACGCCTTGGCTCTGTCTCTCAAGGAAAAAGTAAAGAATTTTAGCTTTACAGTATCTCCAGATACTTCAGTTTGTTAAAATAGTTGGCATATCTCCATGAATTGTTTGAGATGTTGTCTCAGGTCTCCAGTAAGTGCTTCATCGAATTGACCTACATTCAAAAGAGTTTGGATCATTAGGGGTTTAAGTTCAAAGTTAGGCTCATCGGCATCAGTGCTAGTAAGTCCTGGCATGAGATTTGCAATGTTAGGTGATGAATGTTCTCGGATTGGCCTCTCTTCTTCTTCAACCATATTTGGGACATTAGGAAGTGGTGGTGCATTGTTATTAGGCTGATTGTTAATGGGTGGATCATTATTCACCACACCATTCCTCTGATTGCCTTAATTCATTTCTTTGTATCACCTCTTTAACCTCCGCAAGGTTCTCTCAATTTCTGGATCGTATGGCCACTCGTCTATCAATGGGTAATTTATGGTCATACACCGGTGAAAACAAAGATAGAATAAAAACAAAAACAAAAAAAGTAAAAATTTAAAAGCAATCAAATCCATTGCAATCCCCAGCAACGGCGCTAAAAACTTGTTTAACTCTCAGGGAGATGTGTAAAATGAATACTGGCAAAAGGTATAAAATGTATGTATTTGGGCAAGATAAACTGTGCCAATAGTCTTTTGCGTGCAAGTATACACGGTCGACAAGTAATACAGCCTGGTAAGCTGAGTTAACGATCTTACAAAGATTGACTTGAATTCGATTGTTCGATAGTTACTTTTTTGGAAGAAAAGATTGTTTTTTGAAAGAGCTGATTTTTAAACTAAGAAAATAAAATATAATAGAACAGAAACTGAAGTAAAGAGTTGGCAAGGAAGGTGTTTTCAAATGAATGATGATTGTTGGCAAGGAATGCCTGATTTTAACGTGGTTCATGCAAGCCTTTATTGGCAAAACTGCTTGGCATTGTTTGCCAAGAAGATTCAAAAGTAGCAAAGCCTCTCTCGATGGTCATTGCCTTAAACTGGCCAAGTAAAAACCCATATATCTCTATAGTGTATGTTTTCCTTAAACCAATTTGTTTTAAAAACCAATTATACTCTGTGGGGGTAGATTTCACTTCCGAAGTAAGTTCATCTACTTGAACGACTTCTCTCGAAGCTTCTCTCCCAAGTATTCAGTAACTTGATCGTTGCCAACACAAGTCTGTTAAGATATTGGAAGGCAATAAGCTAACTGTGTCAGCTCTCGCTTTGACACAATACTTAGGAAAATTAAAGTATACAAAATAGAAAAATTTTGCTAAAAGCAGAATTATTATAAAGGAACTAAGGCATAAAATCTAACGTTTAAAACCAAAACATCCCCCCACCAACTATTAAATTAGTTCATGGTGTGGGGGTTAACTAACAAACCAACAAACATTTTTAGCATCACCATCATAATAAAAACTAAAGAAAAACAACATGTGCCAAGGGAATAGGCAGAGGGGTCTCTCGATGCAGCCCTCCACGTCAGGCTCTCAGCCAAGAAGTCGAACCACCCTTCCCCGGTTGCATCGACTGTCACTCGCCGCTCCAACACCTCACTCTGGTCACCTCAACCTTCACCGATCTGTTCTTCTCTCTCTCTATCGCCTTCTCCAAGCTTGATCGGGTAGTGTATATATAGGCGTGCAAGGGAAGGGATTAGGATAACTCTTTCTTCATTTGAAATTTGAATGCTCCATGGATAAGAGATAAGCCTCATCTGACCGGTGTGATAGCTTATCAAGCTAGGGCTGACATCATCATGCCATGGCCGTCCTGGCACATTAACTTGGCACGACCTTGCCAACACAGCTTGGCATCACCTTATCCGCTATTTTTCTGGAGGATGTCCAAATGCAATTTTTAAGGAGCCTGAGTGTATCCTATTTTTTCGGATATTCTTCCTCTCTTGGCATGGCTGCTGGCACTCCTCATGCCAACAGATGCTTGGCACACCTCTGATCCTTCCGTGCCTACGACATTTGGCATTCACCTTGGCATTCCTAACTGCGTCTTTGTGTCCTGCATTCATTTCTCCTACCAAACACCCTACCAACCTGCAAAAATGCCATAAAAACAACCTTTCACACAAGCATAGGCAGCCAACTAACTCCTTGATGCAAATGCATGATACTATCAATCTAATGCAACTAAATGTACTTGAAAACAAGCAAAGGCATATCAAAATAGGCATGAAAAATAATAATTTTGAGGAGGTAACAATGGCCTAATACCGTACCGATACATTTAAATCCCTAAACCTTACTGTCACAATCCGTATTGATACATATCAAACTTGTATCGATACGTCATGGTTAACTTATGCTTTTCTAGACCAATTACGCAAGGATGTATCGATACGGCTTGACTTGTATCGATACACCTTGCACTGTAATATCATTTTTATATGGTTTTAAGTCCATTTGACCTAGCAATCAATGTCTAAACGCAATGAAACTTTACCAACAATATTTCAATACTAAAATCTACTTGCATGCCAACTTTTAGGGTTATTCGAATCCATTTACTAGGTTTTCACCTTTTAGTGGTATTTAATAATATTTGGTGCTTTTAACCAAAACATTACATGACCAAAATGAGCATTTTAACCCTTTTAACATAGTGGTCCATATATACATGCAAAATGAGATTAAACCAACTTGTCTAGACCCTACGCCACCATTCTAGGAGTTCAAGGACTAGATTAACATTACATAGAGGATTGTGACTTGCTCCAAAAATGTTCCTTGCTCTGATCCTTGATCCAACTAAGCTTTAACCTAAAAATGTAGGGAAATAAGATGTGTTAGGCTTACTTAGCTTAGTGAGGTAGTCATAAGAAATGGTATGAACATCAATGAAAGCCATGGCATAGATAACAATGGAAATGCATCTCAAGACATATCATGACAATACTTGTAATACTTATTCACATATTTTCCTTGGATCGACATGTAATATGGATACACGAATTCCCATTCAACATCCCCAACAATGAATGGTCAATAACCTCCAGCATTGCCAATAAGACCAACACAATATTATCCCGCCAACATCACCAATGAGAGCATTAGCTCAAGGACCGTAATCCACTCCTTACCAATGAGCTCATAAATTCTATGGCATGCCAATTGTATCTCATGTCTATTCGTATCCAAGGATTTTAATACTTACCAATGCCAATGACAATAGCGATAACAATAACGGTAGCAATATCAATACGGTAACAATAACAATAATCACATAGCATATTCATTAAAGCCTCTTTCAATACTTAATTATATCAATAATCGTATGAAGATTCGATAATCGACTTGGTGATGTAATGAGTTTACCAAAGCTTATCGATAGCACCTCTCATGAGGTTTCAATGTAAACATACCTTGGTCAATGATGATGATGTAATAATTCAATATCAACAAATTCAGGAAAGGCACCTAGCCAATCCCTTAACTCCGACTACACTCACCGATAATTCTAAGGCTTTCAAGGCTCCCGAATGACAACTCTCTTACTCTTGGGCTTGGTGGAATTTGGAGGATTTGGAGATTATTCACCTTGAATCTCTTGAGCTATAATGAAACAAGGATTTCAATATCGATAATAGATTCATAGAAACTCAATAGCTGTGAAAAACAATAACAATTAAGCTATAATATCCCTAGAGGATTTCTAGGGCTTAACTCAATCATTGGGTTCAAGATTAAACATGATTTAGCCATGGATTCGATAAACCGATTGAGGAAAACTAATTACCCAATCGATTGCTTCGATTTATGATTGATGAACTTAAGAAAAGCAAAGTTTGATTCTACCTTCAACGGAGTTGTGTGCTTAAGGTGGCTAGAGAAAGAAGATGAGAAAGTGCTTGCTTAACATTCAACCGGTGAGTTCCTTCCTTTCTTTTTTTCTTTAACTATTGAAGTTTCCTTAGGATGAAGAAATCAATCCTTATTCATCCACGTAGGTGATGATTAAGATTGAGGATGGGCTAATCATGAGATTAGTCCATTAACTCTTAATTGTCTATACTTTTTCAACTCCAACTTCCAATTCTCTTAATTTGGTCACTAGACTATGTTTCAAAGTTTACAATATGGTCCTTAATAGTGTAAATGGTTAATTGGGATTCAATAAACTAATAATATACCACTTGATCAAAGGTCAACTCTTAAATTTTAACTTTCCGATGTGAAATTTCCAATCACCGAAATCGAATTTTGGCTAGGCCTAATTTTGGGATGTTACAAATGAAGTGATACATTCATTGCGGAAGAGAAATTTGTCGACAAAAGGGTTTACACTAAATTTATATTTTGCAAAGGCATATGACTGTGTCCGGTGGTCTTTTTTGGATGATGTAATGGCACGGATGGGCTTTGATTTAGTTTGGTGTGGGTGGATTCGAGAATGTGTTAGTACTACGTGTATGTCAGTTTTGTTTAATAGCTCAACTTCTAAAGAGTTTGTGGTGGGGCATGGTTTGCGCTAAGGTGACCCTTGTCACCTATGTTGTTTGTTATGGTATCCGAGGCACTTCATGTTTTGTTGGAGAATGCGAAGGCTGGTGGAATTTTTAAAGGAGTTGTTGTGGTCGAATGGGTGTTTGTATCACATTTACAGTTTGTCGATGACACAGTGCTATTTTTTAAGGCATCGATGGAGGTGGCACGGAACATTCAACGGATTTTGTATTGTTTTGAGGTTTATTCGGGGTTGACGATAAATTTTTAGAAGTCATTGTTATTTGTATTTGGTGATGCTGAGGTGATTTTGGATGAGGCTGCATCGATTTTCATTTATGATATAGGGGAATTACCGTTTAATTATTTAGGATTACTATTAGGTGTTAATCTGAGGAGTAGTCAATGTGTGATCCTGTGATTGCACAATTTCGTCTTAAATTTGCCGGCTGAAAGTGTTCAACTCTTTCGCTTGTTGCTCGGTTGTTTTGGTTAATTCAGTATTGTCGGCATTGCTGGTGTATTACATGGGATTGTTTGAGGTACCTAAGGGGGTGATTGCAAAGATTGATAGGATTCACCGTTGTTTCTTGTGGGGGGTGTTGAACTACAGCGGAAGTTGTGTAGAGTCAGTTAGAATGTAGTATGCTTTCTGAGGTGTTTAGGTAGATTAGGAGTTGTGAATTTACGGATATGAAACATGGCATTGTTTTCTTGTTGGGTTTGCTTAAAGTTTAATGTGGATGGCTCTGCGTGAGGTAAACCGGGTGCGGCAAGATATGGGGTGTGTTGCGAGACACGACTGGTTGGATCTTAGCAGTATTTTCTGGTCCTTTAGGGATTATGAAGTCGAACAAGGCTAAATTAAGGGCGATTGAGTGTGCATTGTCTTTGTCTGCTGGCTCCCGATGGAGCATTGGGTCGAATTTGATTATTGAGTCAAACTCGAATGTTGCTCTTGGTTGAGTTTCGTGTGTTGATCAGCGGCCGTGGCAGCATTGGGAGACTTTCGTTAGCATTGATTCATTGTGTGCTTCGTTACGTGAGGTTTATTTCGTGCATGTGTTTCATAAGGCCAATGGCATCGCGGATGCTTTAACTAAAGAAAGGGTGGATAGAGTCTCGTTGTTTCAAGCTATGTTATAGGATGATGGATATGTGGGTGGGTGTCGATGTTGTAGTTTATCGTTACTTTGGCATTTGTTTTTTGTTTCGGGATGCAAGTGTACTCTTTTTCTTCCATTTAGGATTAGGGGTTTTGATACCTTCAAGTATAACGACAATATGAAATTTCATATCATAACTGAATCTTGTTGATACCTGGCTCATCATGTCAGTTTTATGTTTAGTCGTATATCTGCTTGTGTCTATAGCATTTTGGTAGTTTTATATTACTGAGCTTTTTCAAGCTCCCGTTGTTTTTACCATCGCAGGTTAGAAGAAATATACCATGGTACAATGACCGACATCAGTGTTTAGAGTTCTCTCAATGTTGCTTTCAAAATGCGTTACTGGTACAGTTAGTGAGCATGTATGTCATGTATTGTTTTATGTTAGTGTCTGTAATATACTTAATGAACTATTGTTGTATGTTTAAATGATTTTCTAAAATTGTATTTTGAACAGAAGTTTATTTTATAACTTTTAATGTATCTAAAGAAAAATATTTTCATGTAAATTTTACTGTAAGTCACTCTTATGACCCTAATGTGACCTCTTAAAATTATGTGTAACACATAAGCGAGTCTAGGGGTTTCCATCCCTCGCATTATGTCGTTCTCTTTCGGATGCCCTAACCTTACAGTTGCACAAGTCCGTTTAGAACAAAAAAGTTTTTCAATTCGATTGTTCCACATAACAATCTACATGATCTTTGATGTAGATCTCCTTCACCATCAACTCAACTTCCTCTTTATTATTAAATTGAGTCCCAAAAAACAGCACACCTGAATATATGGATGGGTAACTTTTGTTTCATTGAGTTAAATGCAGCATGTTTTTTTCAGTATATTATCTAATTGAACAATAAAACTTCAAACTTCATTTTTCATTGTTTAATCACGTCCAGCAGTGCTTAAATGAACTTGAACTTGAAAGGGCAACAATTGAGAATGGTGAAATAAATCGATTTTGCATAAAATGATTCATTCTAGACAATTGAACTTTAAAGGGCAACAAGCAACACAATTGAACTTTAAAGGGCAACAAGCAGCCAACAGCTTGTTGGTTGATATGATAGATGCCGAGCAAAGCTCCTTTTAACTGCTTCATGTTTAATGTGGATGGGGATATATAAGTTCACACAAAAATGAAAAACAAACAGTTTTCTATGTTTATTTCTTAAATTATTACACCCGTGTATCCCGCTTAGACCTTCAGAATAAATATACGTATAACTTATAATCCTTACAGATACAAATACAAGCAATCTATGGGCATCTTTCCATTGGATGAATGAGAAGATTGCTACACAAAGACAAGACGAAAACGAAACAATTAGAGTAAGAACATGTTGGAAACTTAAGATACGATGAATTTACTGTGAAAAATTATCCAATTTAGGTGCTCACTGATAAAAATATTGTAAAAGTTTTATCCTTAAACCACAGCTCCAAGCAGAAGGGTGTCAGAGAGAAACCTTAGCTGAAGTAGATAGAAACCTGAGGAATGTCGATATCATTGTCATCATCATCCTCACAGGCCACGACGACATCTAGGTGCTTTCTATTTGGAGGCAATTCAGCCTTTGCCACTTCCCGAGCTAGATCTACAACCTTCTTGTCCATTCGCTCCCTGTGCCGAGGGAACATACTATTGTACAGCAAACAACTTCCATAAGATATGCTGTAGGCATTCAATCCCTTATCCTTAAGCCATTGGATGAGCTCTCTCAAAGTTGGGTTGTCCCTCAGGATCCACCTGTCCCAAACAGTCCAACTCATGTCACCGTGTTCAATGACTTTGGGTGGAACTGGCTCGGCCATAGAGAACAGAGGCAGTGCAAGGTTTGCAAAAGTGTTGCGGTAGTCCTCCAGTTTGTGGCCTCCGTCAAGAGCCTTGTAAAGCTCCAGGCAGACAAGACCTGTGGCCATAGCTGTGGAGGTAGCAATTGCGGGGATGATTCTTCCTGCAATAAACTTGGCTTTGAGCTTATCCACCTCAGGAATGCTGTAGTTCCTGGCCCTCATATTTGCAAGCCCAGCTATTAGATCCATGTGGTAGTTTGTGTCATCATCCTGCAAATTCATGAGTCGATATTTTATTATTATTATTTAAAAAAAAAACATTTGTTTAGAACAAGAAATACGACAAACCTTTTCAAACTGAATAGGTTTCATCTTGAACCCTTGAGGCAAATTTTTTGTGCAAAGTTCTAACTTGAAGATGAGTTCGTTGATAACTGCTGCATCATCGATGGATGCTGTAGAGAGAGTAGTGTCCTCATCTGTTACTATTTTTGCATCTTTCTTTGGCTGGAAATCTGGGACTGTCACTTTGTTAATAGCCTCTGCCAACATCTTTGGTTGCTTAACCCAATCAGGAATTTGAATGCCAAATGTTTCAGCTCGAAGGATAGAAGCAGCCATCATAAACTGCAGGTGGCTTGGATCAGCTGCTGAGAAATGAAGTGGATGAGGGAATCTTTTTGGAGCAGACCAGAAGGGAGCCCCAGTACTGGTTGCAGCATCTTCAGGAAATGTATAAATCAGCTGCTTCACACGGTTCACAAAATAATCTTCAAACCTGAGCAGAAAAGAAGGATAAGGTCAGAAACAAATGCATCAATGCACTATCTTCGATAATACATATGTAATCACATCAAAAGTCAAAAGAAGTACCTTAGACGAGCCCAAGTGATGCAATCCTGGAATGTCGCACACTTCTCTTTTTCAAGGCATTCAAGAATTCGTTCCAAATTATCTCTTGCCTGAGCATCGCCAGCACTCCTTTGTGCAGCTTTATATTCAACTGGGTTGGACAAATAAGCATTCACTTCCGCAGGAGTTTTCTCAAGTAAACCCTCAAACTCAGACCGAGCCCAAGTCAAACAATGGTCAATATTGTGTGGAAATGAGTGCACAGTGCACATCGGAGCTTGTTTCTCAGGTGGGTCTCGTGAAGCACCATAGTTTTCAGTTAGATGAGGGATAACCATCTGTGTGTTGCATTTAGCACCTAGAGTTCCAGATTCGAGAAGTGGTTTCTGGAAATATAAACACCTCTGATCAACATAAAGCCTGGCATTTACATTATCCAATGCATTAATAACCACTGTTAAATTCTCCCAGAAGGTATCATCAAATACGATTTCGGTCTCAGGACCCACACGGTTTTGCAATGCTTCAATATTTAAAGAAGGATTTATTGATGCTGCAGCAGAAGCAGCAACTGTGGATTTGGCCTGCCCAATGTTCCAATCCCGGAAAAGAAACTGCCTGCTGAGGTTGCTCTTCTCAATAACATCATCATCAGTGATTGTCAGCTTTCCTTGGTTACCGCATGAAACTCCCATCAGAACAATATTTTTTAGGAACTCACAACCTAGTGCACCAGATCCCACCATAAACACTTTAGCATCTTCCAGTTTCTTTTGGAGCTTGGAACCAAACACTGAAATTTGTGCATCATAACGGCTATTCAATGGTCTGAAATCACTAGGGTCCACAGGCTCGGTTGGAAGTGACTCCACGGAGTCAAAATAAAAGAACTGTAGAATCAAATGATAGAAAATTAGAACAGAAAAAGGTGCACGGCGGGGAGAGTTGTACGAGTTTCAATAAACTGTAAAGAAAAATTCATTAACTCTAGTTATCAAATATTGTGGCAAAAATAAAGTGGAAGATGGGGAGGTTAAAAGGTTTCAATAAAATGTTTGAGTTAGAAATCAAGGTATTCATTGATAAGTATAAAACTCAGATTAAATTGTTAATCTGATAAACTCCTCTTTTTCCTCTTCTATGCTGAAACCAAACAAATTTAAGCTTCTCATATCCTAAACAAAGAAAATTGCTCAAAGCTCATACAATACCACCAATTCATGTTTAAGGGTAGGTGGGAGTAAATTCTAAATTATCCATTCGAACTAAAAGCATTTCACAAAAGGAATAATGAACACTAACCTGAAAGAGGGGATGAAACTTTCCAGAGCATGCTTTGACAACCTCTTGTCCCACAATTCCACCAAACATGGCAGCCATGGGATTTAGTACAGCCCTGGAACCAAAGGCAAAGTGTCGCAAAAGTTTAGGGTTGATATCTTCCACCCTCCCATCTCCCATGCTCTCATTAATGTTACCAGCAATAGAAATAAGCTTATTAGCATCTTCTTCTGAACCAGCAACAGGAAAGCGTCCAAAGTCAATGACGAACTTATCCAATGATTGGAATGCCAAGTGTAACAGAGGTGGACGGTCAAACTTTGAGAAATCACTCAGCAGAAAGTCACCAGGGTCCTTGAGAGCATCTCTTAATGATTTAAAATTTAATACCTTGGGCTGTTTTACTTGTGTAACAATACCACCTTTTATATATGTACTGAAATTGGTGGTGTCCTCCTCAAGAGTAAATGAATATGGCTTTGCGCTCTTAATCTTCCTTGGTTTTCCATCATTTAGTTCTGTCATTCCATGAACTTCAGAGAAGGCAACAAGATCCCCATCTTGAAACTCGAGCCTTTCATCATCAACACATGATACAAGTGCTGGATTGTCATTGCTAATAGACGCAATTATACCCGTGTGAGGAACCTCTCCATCAACATCAACTACAGTGAACTTAGGTCCAAAATCACAAAATATAGCACCAAAAAGACCTCTAACTTCAGCCTTGATGAAAGAGATGGGAGGCTGATGAGTATGACAGTAATCATTGAACTCGATGGCTTTCTCGAAACTGATATCAGTAAATACAACAGCCTGTACAAAACAGCGACGAAGATTACTTATGTGATGAAATACGCAGAGAACGTAAAAATCATCAAAATTACAAATTCAATATAGACCAAGATTTTAGATCAGATTCCAAACACATTTGTAAACACACTTTCCCAGATGCTCTTCTACATCCCGTCTTTTCCCAGCTTAAAAGCACCTTAACTTCGCTTTATTCCCAACTGAATTAGATGTAAATGGTGGAATTTTAAGATGATGTAACAAGCTTCAGCATTACTTCTCTAGGTTTCTTATCAAACATAAGAGAGCTATTCTAAATTCAGTAAAACTTTAATACTTCAAATATAACATGGTAAGAAATTATAAATTAGGAGATCCAACAACGAGGTAATACCTGAAAGTCAGAAAGTTGTTCCTTTGTTAATTTTGTTGTTAAGGTGGAAATGATCACCGTGTTGTTAAGCTCTTGCAATTTTTGGACAGAGGCAAGAGCCCTGTTTTTACCAACATCACTCTCAGAGAACACGAAGTTACTGGACAAATCCCACAACTCCACTGCCCCTTCATCATGCAAAGTCACAGACTTGACACCGGCAAGAATGAGATTTTTTGCTGCACAAGCAGAATAAATAGAAGTATCAGTGGGAATATCAACCCTGATGATGCATGAAAAACGCACCAAACAAATCTAAATATCAACACCCAATCCATCATCAGTAATGGGGCGTCAATCAATAACCACGGTATACGCATCACACAAGGTAACTGAAAAAAGATTTTTAAACACAGGGGTGGAGAATCATGCATTCCATAAAAGATTTTTAAGGACCACATAGAAACCCAAATACCGAAGTTTGCACAAGAAGATTCAGAGAAAGAAACGATCACAAATTTTAAAGAAACCCTAAAGATCGATTCATCAAAATCTAATCATCTTTTACATCTCATGATTCCCAACAACCATTCCATGGAAATACAACCGGATCTATCTTGATCAAAAGGAAAAGCAATTATGAATCTGATACGATCCCAATCATTTAACGAATTATGAAAAAGAAAGAAAAAGAAAAAAGAAAATCTAAGTTTCGAAAATTCATACCAATTTCAGCACCAAGACCCTGCATCCCGGAAATAAGAATATTCGACGCGAAAAGACGCCTCATAGTCTCACGGCCATAGACGGCAAGCTGCCGACTATGGAGATCCTCATCGATTTCGTTATGATTCGCATCGCCAAGAGCCATGGTCGACGGTGAAGATTCAAGAACCCTACTATTACTCCGATCTCCGTTGTCTCTTACTATTACACGATTACCACCGTTATCAGCCGTTGATTCGTTACCGGCGGCGGCGGCAACGATGCAGCTATCAAGGCGGCGCTTCTTGAAGGATGATGAGGTTGCACCGTTGAGGTTGGTGTGGTTGGAAGTTTCAAGGTCAGCTTCTATGCTCACTGCTTCATCAGAAGTTCTCTTTCTAGGAAGCATGTAAAGAGGTAGACTACCGAAAATGCCACAAAAACCCATAGAAATTACGGTGAGTGCCACCACTGTAGAATATAAAATTAATACGCAGGTATTGCCGTCGAGATGAACAAAGTTATGGTAGAAATGTCCGACGAAGATCGGAGCTGAAATTATAAAGCCCACAACAAAACCTAACTTGAGCATTGAATTGATTCCAAGGCAAAATGAGAAGCAAAGAAAGCACACCGATTAAGACAATCACCTAAAGAAGAATAGAATCTTTAGAGTTTAGCCAAGGAAGATAAGTTTTTATATATTGTCTATAAAATCTTTATAGGTTAGTGCTTTTGTTCATCTAATTAAATCTAATTAAGCAAGTCTCGAATTCTAAGCATTGTAGATGTAAAAATAATTATTAAGATTCATCTATTAAAGTTAGGTGTATAACTCTAAAAATGACGGATGAATATAATTTTACGAATTTCGCATCGCCCTTGTTTTAGTTGAGGCGTAAATAAATATGAGTTTGGTGGGTAGTGGGCGAGTGTGAATATAGAAAGTTATACCTATCGTGGGTAAGTAATGAATTTGAGACCTTACCCGCACTGTATCTGCTCGCATTCAACCGTCACACCCCGCTTCTGCCCGTCCCGCCTACTAAGTACTCACCATATGATTTTGGATCATTATGAATTTAAGAATAAGTTCATAACTTATTCTATAAACCTTAAGATTTTAAAAGGTGTGTCTTATAATTTAACTAAACTTAAGGTATAAACATTATTTACAAATGTAAACCGCTCTTAGTTAGTTAGATATAATTAAGTAAAATTTATACCGACATAAGTGTGCTTTAGTTAAGTTAGATATAGTTAGTTAGTTAGTTAGTTAGTTAGCTATAGTTAAATTTTACTATTCTTTACACAAGTTATGATTTATTTTTTGCATAGTTTGATATTAGTGGTTGTTTGGTAAGTGACTACGGGAAGATATATGTTGAGTGGTGGGCACTAATTAAGTAGGTGGTGTAGGGTGGATTTGAGAATGTACTCACTTAGGCGGGTGTAGATTAAAAATAGTATACGTAGTTGGTGGTGAATAGATAGTGAATATAAAAATATCAAGTGAATATAGATATGGGTATGAGTATGGGGGAGAGAGAGGTATCTACACCAAATTCGCTTAGTTGTCAACCCTATATACGATACGGGTCGGTAGAGATTAGTTAGAACCGCCCTAAAAATAAAAGGAACAACTAAAAAATCTTTAAAGGTTAGTGATTTTGTTCATCTAGCTAAGTAAACAAGTTTTAATAATATTTTGAATAGCGGAAATTTGTTTGATCAAACACAAACAAAGCCTTTAGTTCTTTTATGTTCTTTATACTCGTTTAAATTTTGTGTAATAATCATTCAAAACTCACTAATTTTTCAATTATTTAATGTTGAATTTAAATAATCTAATTATTAAATTTATTGAACTTTAAATAAATTATCATTGTTTGGAAATTATGGTTTCAATTATGTTTAAATGTATTATTATTTCTAATTTAAAATTTAAGATTAATGATAATTTTTTATTAAAGATTAATGATAAGTTAAACATTATATATGTAAAAGATTTCTTTAAGGAAAATTCTAATACGGGTGTCGAACACTGTTGAATACTACTAATGATGAATATCATTGAATACTATTAAATTGATTGATTAATAAAGATTAAAATCTCAAAAATTTAACATACAATTAATAATTATTTAAAATAAATTTTAAGTAAATTATTTTTCATATATATTATATTTTTTAATCTTTATTTTTAAATAATTTGATCAAATATCAACCATAGTCAATCCATAAATTAAAAATCCCTCTTTTTCCTTTACCATTCCCGACGCCACTAGCCAAATTTGTAAATTAAAACCCGAATTCTCAAATTAAAACCCTCAGTCCGTACCCAAATTCTCAATACTCTTCTCTTTTAGTAATATATTCATGCCTCTCGGATTCAGTAGACTACTTTTTTCTTTTATATTGGGAAGTAAGAAATTGCCGATCATGGAAAATATTTGCATCCATTTACTACTTACAATGACATGGAGAATATTACAACCTCTGTTATTCCTTCATTACAAACCCAAGACTTCTGTTCCTTTTATTCCTTCGTTACAAACCCAAAACTTCTGCCTATGAAAATTTTGGTGCTTTGTTTGGATCTATTTTCTGAGAAAAGAGTGGAATTTCATTAAGAAAAGTTGTGTTCTTTCTTTGTTTTTTGTTTGGTTGGAAAGAAAAAGAAATGTATGCAGAGAGAGGACTGTTCCTCCTTACATGCACAACTTTGCTGCTCAAGATTTTCAGCAGCTTGGAGATTACTGTAAAACCCACAAACCCAATGCTTCCATGGTATTGAATTCGTTTCTTTGATTTCTGCTTCTGTGTTTACTTTGTCGCTTTTGATGAAAGTAAAAGAGAAAATTGCAAACGAGTTTGTGTTTCGGTTAAAAAATATGATATATATGAAAATAATTTAATTGAAGTTATATTTTAAATAATTATTAATTGTATGTTGAATTCATAAAATTTTAATCTTTATTAATCAATTTAATAGTATTCAGCGGTACTCAACAGTATTCGATGCACGTGATAGACTCATCCTTTCTTTAAGCTCAATTTGGTTTTATTCAGACATGTCCTAAGATTATAAGAAATCAATCGACTCATCACCTTGCAAATTTTGTTTCTTTAGTGTAATAACTTTTTTTCAGTGTCATAAATTTTTTGATGTATTGATATTTGGCTCTATAATTATACAAATGGGCTAACGGGAATGCTTTTTTAACATTTTAATCGCGCCATAAGATAATATTTAAGTTTGATTTTATATTTATAAATTCATGTACACTTATAAATTATATTGTTTGAATCTAGATCACCTAAAGAACATCCCAATATCTTTCAAACTCTTGAGCACTACCCCACTAGGACCACTCAATGGGTCAATGGGGTTCAACTAATGGGATAATAATTATAATTTATCATCATTATTATTTGGTATCAACAGAATTTTTTATTGTTTTTTAGTTTTTAAGGCTTTATACTGATTAATCTGAACTTATTCATATCGCATATTTTATTTTAGTGAGTTAGTCTCTTAGCAGAGGTTTTCTGCATACACAACACTTCGAACTCGAAAAATTCTTAAGCGATACCAAACTGCTTACCACTTAGACCAACATCGTTTATACCAAAAGAATATTTCCAATGAAACACAATTTTAATAAAAATAATATTTTTATGCGTATAATTTATATGTTTATGACCATTATTAAGTTTTGTGTTTCATTATTTTCTATCTAAATATTAAAGAATTGTTGTGAATAAAATAACGAAGAACAACGAACAAGAATAAAAGAACAAAGAGATGACAGAAAGAGTGAGATTTGTATTATTTTTCAATATTGACTTGTGTACAATGCATTCATCAAATCATCTATTTATAGGCATAAGAAGTACATAATACATTAAACTCTAATTAATAAAGTAAATTAATTCTCCTAGACAAAGCTCTTATCATGATAGACATCCACATAGATAAATATTCATAACACTCCCCCTTAGATGTCTATGAAGATAATGTGTCTCGTTAAAACCTTACTAAAATAAAAACCAGTAGGAAAAAAATTTCTTTAGTGAAGGAAAAAGAGTACACACATCTTTGATACGCATAACATGTTGCCTCATTAAAAACCTTACCAGGAAAACCCATTGGGACAAAACCTCGGTTAAGGGAAAAAGAGTGCAACGCGTATTTACTCTCCCTCATGAAAACGTCATATAAGATCTTTGAATCTTCATAATTCAATCTTGAATAGCATTTTTCTAAAGATCGTGAGGGGTGAAACTTTGGAGTAATAGGTTCCATTTTGTCATCTTTGATGTATCCATCTTTCAATTTAGATATACATCTTGCATTATCTCTGCACAATATAGCTTTGCATCATATTTTGTGAAAGTAAATCACATATCTTCTAGATATGTCGGGTCAATGGTCTTAGCCAAACACATTTTTGGCTTGCCTCATGCATAATAATTATTTCTACAAGATTTGAGGAGGCATCGACAAATGTTTGAAGATCTAGAGGTAATGATCTTGTGTATCCATGGATATTTCTTGACCAAATAATATATGGTGCTTCAAAACCAAGAAAATATATAATTATCTTTATTCACATCCAACAATCTTACAATTATTAGGATACTCAATGGATATGCTTTATTCATATTGAATCTCGTTAAGATTCTTTCAGCATGTGTCCATGAATAGACAAAAAATGCATATTTAAGTACTCGATCTTTAGTTCGAGACAAAACCCCATCTCAAGATTCTTTTTCTCGAATACTTTCATTAAATACTTCGAAAGCTCTTCATGAGTTTCTAGTTTGAAGCTCTTCAAGAGTTCTAATGATATTCAAATTATCATAATGAATCTTGATCCAAACTTCTTTATAAAATACATAAGGAAATATGATCATTCTTACAGTATTTCCTTAATCAGTACTCACTAAGGCGATTATACCAAATGCGCAAAATATAAATATTCAAGGGGCATATCTAAATCACTTTTCTTGGAAATTTCCAAATGCTTCTAGCATTTTAAATCCGTCAATGATAACTTTCCTTTTATAGGGATCCACAAAATGATTAGACGCATATAAAATATTTCATAACTGACAGAGTAATTGCATCCACCATGAAGTAATTAAAACTCTTCAGAAGTCATAATTCAAGTCGTATTTACGATTACTTATTTGTACCTCACTTGCATTACACATTTAGGTGTTTGGACTGTTGGTCCAAATACTTCTCTTTTAGAAGTTCAAAGCGTCTTTCTACATTAGCCAATTCAATATCTATACTTTTGAATAGATTTCTATACATGATCCTTATTTTGTTCATTTACTTCTATAGAAACATTGTTTGAAAAATCATTGTCTACAACTTTTCTATTTCGGTTCCATTCTCGTAGTGATATAACTTATCGAGATCTCTTCAAGATTTCAATCTTTATTTCAAGTACCTAAAACTCTTTAAGAGTTTTATTATTAGTTATGTCTTGGGTCTCTTTAGGAGCACCGCCTCCAATATATGACCATCTCATACTACTTTCCATTTACGATAATTTTGATCATTGGAACCAATTTCAACTATTATGCTCCAAGCATGATTTACATTCATTCGCTCTAACATGTATTCAAATTTAGAGCATTTTCAACTGGTATATGAGACTTGATTACTCTCATTAGGTCAGTAAATATGTCTGGCAGTTGACATACAATAACTTGAATTATCTTATGAACTTTTTGTTCATATTAGAGGATCTAAATAATGATAATTCATTTCCTTCTTTATCCAGCTGATTATTCTTTCCTCCTGATGTTGAGAAAAAAATCATCTCATAAATGATTCTCCAAATAATGTTTAAGAATTTAAACATAAAAAGAGACTCGTACTCAATATATATTCTCAATCCTTTTTATTTACCCATTTTGTGTGTTGTGGTGGAGCAATTCATATCGCACATTCAAAAATTATAAAATGGGAAATGTATGGCTTCTGACCAAAACCAATCATAACGGGGAGTTTGTTATAACTCATTGGCTTGATGCGTATAAGTGTTGCTATGTGGAAATACCATATAAGTGTTTTGTTCTCATAGTTTAGCTGTCAAAGAGGAGGCATCCAATCAAAATTTTGCTAAACTGTTTTGTTCATAATCAATAGGCTTTGTAATAGTTATTTTAACTGATATAGCCTAAAATATAAACCCACAGGCTTTTGCAAGACGGATAGTCTAATTGCATAATCTGAATCCTTTTAGAATCAATCTCACAAACTTCTGGTTATAAGTTGATAAAACAATGTAGATGCATCTACTAAATTCATATAAAACTTTCCACATTTGTGGATATATGGGCCCATATTCATTCAGATATGCAAGGCATGCAGTCTCATCTTTAGTACAAGAACTTCAAGTTCTTTTGGTAAGTGGGATCATCTAAATCCTTTGAGAACAAAAAACACAAAAACTTCAGGTTCTTTTAGTAAGTGGGATTTAACTAATTCCTTTAAGCAACACAAGAACTTCATGTTCTTTAATAAGTGGAATTTAATCAATTCCTTTAAGAATAAGCACCACAAGAACTTCAGGTTCTTTTAATACATGTGCATGTAAATCTCAATAATTTCTGCATCATTATTGATCAGGATGGCCTAACCGATCATGCCAATTATATATACATGTGTATATATCTTTGAATTTGTAAACTTCTTGTTTACTATAACATGTGATTCAATCTCACTTGTACATGTGCGGTACAAATTTTGAAATACAAGTTTCTTTAAAATTTGATAATACATTCTCCGCCAAAAATTGTTCCTTTGAATAGGAATATATTTAGCTCTCTGGGAGCTTTCAACGGAAATTATTCTTTTGATAGCAATATATAACTCTTCTAGAGCTTTCAACTGACTTTTTGGCTACTAGAACTTATATCCAGATTGGCTTATTTCAAATGCCAATTGATAACATATGTTATCTATAATTCCCGAATGATTATTTTTTGAACTGATATTGCTCTCTTAAAATTTCCACTTCTAGTGGTGATGATATCATTACCATTAGAGGTAATTATTATAATATTCGCAATGCTGCACTTTTCATAATGTGCTTTCTCTCAAGAACTTATTGCTCTTTTAGAGCATCAATATTTTTAGTACTTTGAGATATAGTACTCACATTATTCCCTTACATTTAAATGGGAAAATATATCTTATGCTTCTGTTGAGCATAAATCGTCACCATAGATTGTATTTGACAATTAATCATGTGAAACAAAAAAAAAATAAATATCATAATATATATATATATATACAAACCAACATAAAATAAAGATTTAATCCTCGTACGTGGCATTGTTAAATAAGTTCACAAGGTCCTTTAGAAACCTCTTTTGAGACCAGTAGCCTCGCAGAACGGGATGTCCAACCAATATATTGGATTAAACCAACAGAAACAGATAACATATTAACTAATTAAAGAATATACTTTCGGCATTAAATCAATATATAAAGCGCAAATAATTAATGCGTAAAGTAAGTAAATATAAAATAAATTAAATTAAAAGATCAATAATTCTCTTTAAGGTTATGAGAATAATTAGAAGACGATATATTTCTTTTAAGGGTTATAAGGAAATCAACAACGTCCAAATGAGTTGGACCAATATCATCTTCTTTATTTTTGCAAACAAAATTTCCTTCCATTTTCTTTTCTTTATCAATCAATGATTGTTGATTTTTCAGCGTACGACAAGTACGAGATCAACAGTTTATAACGTCACATTGGTAATAAAAAGGATTCACTTCTTTAGAAATTATCTTTATTACTCTTCTCATCCTTATAACCTCACTACCGGTGAGTATAAGTATTCTTAAAATGACCATATTTTCATGTCTATATTCATAGCTTCAATCGCGACCACAACTATTAATGTGATCTCTATTCTTTCTATAATATAATCTCACATTCACTTCAGGGAATGGAGTGGAGCCAGTGGGCCTTTAAAACTTTTTTTACGATATTGTGTCTGAGGACAAAAATATTTACGTGAAAAGTTGAGTATGTTTTTATTAACATATCCTCGTCATTGATAATCGCATGGAATAAACATCATGCTTGCATTCACTTCAGGGAATGCCTCCCACAAATTTTTTGGATCAAGACGGATTTTCGTAACTTGAACTTGGGAGAAATAGTCGAGTTTTTTGACACATGAGAATTATTGATTTTGAGCAAAATCACCATAGTTTATCGCGCTTTAAAATCATAATTTAAAGAATAAAAATAAAATTAAAATTTACCGATATTGATTTTCTTCTCGAGGACAATGGAGGCATAGCAAACGACCAAAACAGCTTCTCATAATCCCTTTATGTCATGTCTCTTTCCAAGCCATTTAAAGACATGTAAAACTCAAAACACGGTTAAAATATCAATTCTCGTTAATAAAAGAATATATAAAAATAGGATCCATAATTGCAATTCGTAGGATTGGATTTCTAATTAGCAAAGTCATGTTAATAGACTATATGTTATTTCCCACCTGAGTTGATTCATAAATCGACAAATCATACCTAAATGTCGTCACTATTAACTTCAATAAAAAATGGTCAAACCTTAATCAAAATTATTAGAACAAAACAATAACTGAATAATAGATCAAGATATACTGACCTTAATTTAAGAACGATTAAAAAAAACGTACCAAAATTTCCAAGATAATTTAAATATATAGTGGATGTATTCTCCAATATCATATTGAAATTTTTTCGGGAATCACTAACAAAAACTACGGTAATTGAGCGAGATCGTGTTTTGAGTTAAAATATGCTTTCATGCCTTTCAAAAATTGTGATAAATCACAAACTCATCTATGCCTACTTTAGTTAATTCTATAATCGAATTCTTTTCAGTAACTTCTTTTGGATTCGAACGATGAAGACCTCGGTTGATTAGAGTCTCGTGCTGATAACGTGTTGTGAATAAAATAACAAAGAACAACCAGCAAGAATAAAAGAATAAAGAGATGTTAGAAAGAGGGAGATTTGTATTTTTTCTCAATATTGACTTGTGTACAATGCCTTCATCAAATCGTCTATTTATAGGCACAAGAAGTACATAATACATTAAACTCTAATTAATAAAGTAAATTAATTCTCCTAGATAAAGCTCTTATCATGATAGACATCCACATAGATAAATATTCATAACCAAAATACGTTTATTTATGACTTGTTTGTTTTTTTATTTATGAACATTTTTTTTGATAAAAAAGCTAAATTTTATTAAAAACAAGGAAAATTACAACTAGGCTCCACAAAATTAATCTGAACCCAAATAGGCAAATACCCAAATTGATTCACTTGATTATTTGAGACTTGATATGAACTTGAACATAATGACCTAAACTTATCAAAAACTCGAAACAAATCAAGATGAACTGAGATCGACTCAAATTTTACATGGACTGATATAAACATGAACTAAGATTCACCTGAAACGAAGATAACCTGAACCAAAAACAACATGAACCGAAGGTAACTCGATCCAAAAGTAACTCAAATTGAAAGCGAAAACCCTAACCAAAGGTAACTCAAACTGAAAAAACCCGATTTTAATTTACTAAATCCAATATAAACAAAACATTGACCCAAATTTAACTTCATAATTAAATCGAAGTAAACACATAATTTACTTTTATTATTATATATTATTTAGCAGTATAATAAATAATAAAATATATATGTTTGATTCTCTTTTTAAATTATAATACTAATTGACCACCACATTTGATAATAATTTAAGGGAGGGAGAGAATGCCAACTAAAGCTTTAACAACCTGCAAGGCCTAAGTTGAATATGAGCACAGAAGTTTTTAACGTCATTGCCAACGCCGCTTTGAATGTCTATACTTTGACTCCTCCATTCAATGTTTACGGCAACACGACCAACTTTCTGGTTGCAACCACCTTTGCTTCCTCATTTTTACTACAGTATTACACAAGATTTTATCCTTTCGATCGACTGTCGCAATAGTAGCATATCTAAAAATATTTTTGAGGGTAAGTATACATAAAATTCTAATAAATTCAGGGCGGGTACAACTCATTAAGATTTAAAAAAATTAAGGACTAATTCATATAAATTATAAAAATTAAAGTTAAATGTGTAAAATTTTAAAAATTTAGGATGGCACGAGCCCACCCTAGTATACACTTGCATCCGCCACTGATTGCCGGCAACGTTCAACAACGAGCAAATAGTAATTGCTCTCTTCATTTTCTTGACACTTATATATCTTTCTATATGATGATTAGAACAATTTTGAACTCCTTTTCTATATGATGATTATATCAACTAAGAACTTTGATGTATGTATTATACCTTTGTATATATACATATAGAACATACATACACGCGTGTGTGTGCATCACACTCACAAATACATTTTTTTGAATCCCACCCCGTCAAAAAGAAAAGAAAGAGAACTTGCTTAAGTAGTTTCTTATTTAGATGATTTTTCATCGAGTTTTAGGCTTTACTATCTTACTTTACATCTTGCCCGAGTATTAATTTCTTACTTTGACATACAGGTCTCCACTCACCTGATTTTCGTACATAGTATGTATGAAAATCATGCATGATAAGTTGCCTCAAGAGTAATTTATCTGTAGTTGAACCTGTAACATTTTTCCTTTGCTAAATGTTTGTTCTTGTTCTCATTCATTTAGCCATTGTTGTGCTGTGGATAGAGTTTGTTCGAGAAATACGTTGGGAAGAGTCACAACCCTTTCCTAAACTTCCAGCCAATGGTTCAATTGACCTAGCAACTTGTTTGATCAACCAGAAGTAGGGGATGGCAACCGGGCGAGGCAGGGCATGTCGGATTTTTGCCTGCCCCGGCCCTGACCCGATACGGTGAAAGTGTAAACTTACTCCGAATCGAACCCGAGTTCTATCTAATTTAACCCGCCCCAAACCCGAACTCGAAAATAAATGATATAATCGACACCTACCCGACCCGATTAAACAAAAAATTGAAGAAACAAAACAAACATTTTGGATTCAATCATCAGAACTTTCTGAGAAACGAAACAAACAAAATCAGGAAAAAAACATGTGAAAATATAATAGGCTATTCTGATTATTTTGAACCACTCAACAAATCCATAGAGTAAAAGAAGAAGCAGAATTCAAAAATTGTGATTTACATTTGTAATCACTAATTTTATTCGGGATAAACATTTTTATTTCGTTTTTATAATAGTGGACTGATATGGGCTGTTGTTTAATTATTAACTATATATATGTGTGTATATGTGGCTGTTGAAAATATATATCACTATTAATATGTGTTGTTATTACATTTAATGCATGTACGTTTACTATCTATTTAGGCATAAATGTATGTTTATATGTATGTGGTATATGAATATATGTAATGAATATGTGATATTTATATTATATGTATGTATGTGTTGCTTGCATGTATGTATGTATTTATTGATATTTTAATATCATTAATATTTAAACGTGAATGTATGTATATATATTATATGTACGTACATACTATGTGTATTAAGGTTGGTCTATTATGTGTATATATATGTATATGCAAGTTAGTATGTATATTATGTGCTAGTAGTATTATTAATTAATCTAAGACTGAAATTAAAACAAATCATAATTAAACAAAGGCCCGTGTTTATTAATAAAAGTCCATTTACAATCTGCCCATTTATTTATATCTATTACATGTGGCCCGATAAGGCCCAGTTTTAATAAGAAAACCCTAGCCTAATCTAATTGCTCTTCCCTTTGCGCAACCCAACCCTCACCGTCAGATCAACTTTGGATCTGACGGTCCAGATGCCTCCACGTGCGGACTGTTCGTCTTCCACGCGCTCGTGTGGAACACGCGTCGACCGTTTATCTCCCACGTATGATGCACGCGCCGACTCCCCGACTTTCACGCTTGAGTGTGATCCACGCCCCGGACAGCCTCCATCAACATTGGAAATTACGCCGACTCTCAACCACTAAGCCAGAGAAAAAAAACATAAAAATGGGCCATGTCAGACAAGTAATCAGCCAACAGTTCGTTCATTTAATTTTGCTTGCAAATGTAAACAAAAAAATGAGATACAAGGAATGTAATGAACCATTGTAACCCCTAAGTTTCAGACGGGGAAAAATATTCCAAATCAATACAAAAAAGGCCATTCAAGGTGCTTTTCTCCCTATTTTTCTTCCTAATTCGAAGCATGTATAGAAAAAAGAGAAAGGGTTAGGGTTTACCCTCGCCGGTGTGCCCTCTTTCACGTCGCTGCGATTTTCGTCCTGCAATTGCTCCACCGTTAATAAGCCCCAACCTCCTCGAGGCCAAACACGGTGAAATGGTGCGAGTATACGGTGGCAGAAACCTATTTCCTAGCCACAGTTTTTGGGTTTTAACGGGAAAAGAGGGTCGGTTTTGAAAAAACGAGGTTCGAATCGAAGTTTAGTATTAAAAAAAGGGATCGGTTGGCTGATTTTAGAGTTCGCTGGTCGCCGCTGATGGTGATCAGTTTCTGGGAATCATCACCAGCGAACGGTGAAGTTCGGCCGAGGCTAAGGAGAGAGGGGAGAGCGTTTTAGGGTGTTATAAAAAATAGCTAAAAGAAGGGAATTCCGGCTAAGGGGGTATTTATAGTGTTATAATATTTTAAAATGGGTTAATTGCATTTTAAATCCCTTCGCCCCTAAAATAATTATGCCTGCGGTGCTTCCGCATGGTCCAATTACTCTTTTGGTCCTTCTGCATGGGTTAATCACGCTAATAAGCCATTCCGCCTATTTTAATTACGCCCCGGGTCCTTGAAACTTTTTGATCATTTTTAATTTAGTCCCTTTTCACCAATTTAAATATCTTTAATTTTGGCCCCTAATTTTTAACTTATCTAATTTAGTCCCTTTTCCAGTTTTAAATTAAATTTTTTATTTATTCTTTTTCATGCATTTTTAGTCTAAATTTTGCACATTTATTTCCCATAAATTTTAGTTTAATTCTTGTGTTAATATTGCTTGTTTATGATTGTTATTTTGTGGGTGAAAATTAGTTCGAATAGCATATATTGGAGATTAAATATGCACGTAGTTTTAGTATAAGATAGAAATCTTAAAAATGTAATATATAATTTTTTATGACTAATATATATTTTGTAGATATAAATTAGAAATTTGTAAAAATAAAAAATATAAGTATATATTATCAATTTATAATAGATATGTTTTTAGTAGAAAATAGAAGTTTGTAAAATGTAAAATATGTATATGTTTTGTGATATATAATGTATGTGTTTTTATGTATATAATAATTTTTTTAAAAAATGTAAAAGTACTATTTAATGTACCTTTTTTATAGTTTTACAAAAATAAATAAAGTTTATATTATACAATGCATACAATTTCACAAAGTATAATATATAGCCTTTTTAAAATATGTAACATTTGTTTTTATAAATAAGACATAGTCCTTAATATACAATATAAGCTTTATATATATATACATATACATATATATACTAATGTTTCTTTGAATATATAGTTTCTTAGAGGTTAAGGTGCATGTATAGTTCTTCTTAAATATGGGTATAATCTTGAAAAAGATATAATATATGTAATTTTACGAAGTATAACATATATAATTTCCTTAAAATAATTTTTTTAATATGTGATATAATTTTAATATAATGTGTCTTAATGTATATGTTTTTTAGGGCCTTTATTAGATAGTTTTAATTTGGGTTTCAGTTCTAGCTATAGATTCTTGGGCTTTAGGTCTAGCTTTATCTTAGGCTTGGTTTTAGGCTTTTGGGCCTTAGGCCTTGTTTCGGTAATTTTGGGTTTTAGATTGTTGGGCTTAGCTATTAGTTCTTTTGGGCTATTGACTAGATTAAGTGAATTAACTTAATTAATTTAGATCGTGTGTTCGTCTCATAGGGGCACGATCCTCAAGTCAATTAAATTAGCTCTAGGTTTTTAGAGCTTTAGTTAGATTAGGGTTCGAATGAATTTAGTGAATTTAAATTTATCATTGGCTTATTGGGGTAAATGTTAAATCCATTAAATTAATTGAACATTTCTTAATTACTTTAGGGGTAAAATCAATTTCAAGTTTAGGTTAACATTAAATTATAAATTAATCACCATAATTTAGGTTTTCTAGTCTTTTAGGGCCAATTAATTTAGGGTTAAGCATTAGTATCATCTAGTTAATTAAAAGATCACTAATTGATCTTTCTAATAAGTTGAGCCTTCCTTTTGTGTGTTTATATTTGTGCCTTTGATTGTCATGCCTTAATTGTCATTCATATAACCTTTAATATTAATTGCATTCCTAATTAATCTAAATCGTAAAAAGGAGGTACTTATTAATTCTAATATTTGTGTCGTAACAGTCCGAGCTTAAAGGATGTTGACCAAATATTCGAATTAATCCTTACCATCCCGAGGTAAATGGATTAAAAGTGAACAAAATCATCACATCATACTTAAATGCTTGCATCATGCATAAATGTGACGTACGGAAGTCGAACCATAAACTAACACGACAGTCGGGCTTATTCAATGTCGGTTTAATCTATGGTCTGATATATCGTCAACCTTATTAATTAAATGTCCAATTAATTTGAATCCACCAATTCGATAAAGCCCGTGCAATCAAGTTTAATTTTCATTTAAGAACTCCGAGTTAAATTCAATATAAATTTCAATGATTTTCATCATTTTAAAAGCAACAAATATTTTGGTACCGATTTTCGAGCGTGATGGGGGTGCTAATCGTTCCCTACGCGTAACCAACTCCTGGACCCTTTCACAATGAATCTTTGGTTTCTCATGGTGTCCGCCCTAGCTTACCCAATTGGCCGGTGGCGACTCCAAGTTTTTATTTTAAAAATTAAGGTTTTCAAAAGAAATCCCCATTCTTTTAAAAGATTTTCATTAATGATTTAAGGGGATAATTCGTAGCGCCAAATTCATGTACGATCCACCCGATTGTCCTTTCAAAAAAGGTCATTACAGCATGGCGACTCCGCTGGGGACGTTTTTGTTTTTTTCAAAACAAAAAAGAGTTAGGCCAAAGAAAAAATCGTTGCTTTTAAATAATGAAAATTATTGGGATTTTAGTTGATTTGAACCAGGGTGATTCTTCCTCAAAAATGTGATCGAGATTTCACGCGATTTGATAATTGTTGGTCCTTGAATTAATTCTTCATTTAATTCTAAGGAATCACCAACATGTGTTGCATTATATCGTCAAGCTCTATACCTGAGCTTCGTCCTTTAGGTGGGAGTGAAACGCCCATACCCACGTGAGCAGCCCTCTACAGGTCGATAATTCACTTTCGGAATCCATGCCTTTGACACGTGAGCAGCCCTCCACGTCACTAGGTCGTGCTTTCCCTTGAACCGAAACCAATTTGCAAGCTTGTAATGGGTCAGAATTGGGGTTCTTGTTGCCTTAGTAGGTAATAAGATAGGTTCGGGTACCTTTGTCTAGAACAGAACTTATGTGTGAGAATCTAAGAAGCCCACCCCGATTAGAGCCATGCGGATAGCCATAGCGAACTAGAATTCATGTGGTTAGGGTTATTTCTTTAATTGTTTGCCCATTGCTTAATTCGTTTGTGTTTATCTTATCTTATGACTAACAACCTTCTATTTTTTTTCTTTTCCTTTCACCCTTTTTGTTTTGCTTATCTTTTCATATCATAAAGAGCACACTGAGTTGGATATAGTCTGAAATTAAAGACTGCATTAATGGGAAATTTGGTCCATAACAATGATTCAAAGAATCTCGATGTACAAACATAATCAGAAAAAGAGCAACTACATGACGGGGACAATATTTCAGCCGGGGCTTCAAGTCAACATTGTCAGTAGAAACCTTCATAAACACAAAGTTTAATGATGTGTCCAAATCAAAGTTAGTATGGTTGGGATTCCGAGGCAAGAAATACTTTCAAATGCGAGAATGGCAACCTCCCCTATTTGTTAGATATTCCAATAAACCGATCACTGCTTCAAGCCTTGGTAGGGCCTTGAAGTTCAACCTATAGTTGTTTCATGATTGGAAATTTGGTTTTGACTACAATAGGTGTGGAATACTAAACTCTTGCAAGAAGATCAGCAAAAACCACGCCGAACAATAACAAATCTTTCCAAGGCAAGATTAAAAGTTTTTCGGGCACTTTGCCATCTTGGGCTGATGATTCAGTCTCAATTTAGAACAAGAAAGAATAATTCAAGTGGGAAGGAATTCTGACTTTAGCTTCAGCATACTTCAAAGATCAAGTTCAGCGGGACCCTTTTTGAAGAACAAGTCAAGGGTACGAAATACTGATATTGGAGTAATCACAATTCACCGCTTACACCATTTGGGGGCAAGGCTAAGAATTGGAACATTTGATAAGTTAGATACGAGAGATCATCCAAGGTTACAATTCCTAACGAAAGATGATGCCAAGCTTCCAAGAAAGGAGAAGATATTGTTGGGATCTTGAAAAATTGTCGACCTAGATGCTAGCTTAAGAACCACATATGTAGTGGGTTTCCTTTGATCATTGTAACAAACCAATGTTCCCATTAATGCAAGTTGTTTAACGAGGATATTTGTCGAACTCAGTGTTGTTATTTGCATTCATTCATATTTTCTTAGTAGCATTATTTTGTGATGTATTATTCTCTTTGTGCATATTCATAGCAATTTTCTCATGAAATGTTGATTCGAGAACAGTTCGAAATTTAAGACTTTCATAACGAGGGAAAGAGTCTGTAATGATGAGTTAAAGAACCTCGAAGATTAAGGTCGATCGTAAGATGAACAAGGCCAACCATGTTATTGAGAATGAACTCAGGTTTCAGTCATACCCTATGTGGAAGTTCTTACCCTTTACTCGTTGTAACAAGACTTGATTTTCATTGAGAAAAAGTTGCTTAATGAGAATGTTCGTCGAATCAATGCTCTTTGCATTTCAATTATACCTTTTAATTGATTACATGTAATCATCTTTCTCTGTTGTGCATACGACACACTGCATCAATGCTTCTTTGCATTTCAATTGTACATTTCTTGATTGATTACCTTTAATGATATATCTTTATTGTGCATACAACACATACATGCATTCATTCCTAAAATAAATAAAATTACTGGTTGGGGGTTCGTGGTAGCATTCTTAGCCATCAAAGATTCTGCATTTGTATTTTACCTGACACCAAAGGAAGAAAATGAAGGAAAGTTTTGCTAAGCTAGAGGCCGATTTAAGAGGTTAGATGGAACGAACTCAGCAAGAGTTAAGGGACACCATCATCAAGTCCCAACAAGATATGATGAAAGAGATATCGCAGCTGCTTTAGTCCAGTCTAGGAGGAAAGAGTGTTGTCGAGAATCCTGCTCAAGGTTCGGGAGACTGCTTGGCCGCCATGGTCTTTAAGAATTCTCTTATCGATCATTCATCCAACCCTTCTCGAGGGGCATCTTCTGCTCATCAGGCCGGTGCCTTTGCCCAAGCTCAACCGGGCATGACCTCAGAAGCACCGACGATGTCGAGGGTAGTATCCCAAACTTTGATGAATTAGAAAAGTTAAACCAAGTGAAGGCTGAATTCTCCAAGCAACTAGAGGACACCCGGAAGAATCTCGAGGAGAAGTTCCAGATAATGGAAGATGAAGAAGGTTCTTATGGACTAAACGTTAGAGAGGTCAATTTGATCTTGGATGTGGCAATCCCTTACAAGTTCAAGACTCTAGAGTTCGAGAAGTTTGATGGGAGGACTTGACCCATTTCACATATAATCATGTTTTACCGAAAGATGTTCGGGTTCATCAGCAACGAGAAGCTTCTAATTCACTACTTTCAAGATAGCTTAGGAGGGCCCGCTGTGAGGTGGTACAATTAGTTAACTCGTGCCCAGATCAAGTCTTGGAAAGATTTGGCCCAAGCCTTCACGGATTAATATAAGAACATAACTGATATGGTCCCTAATCGGCTTCTGCTACAAAGTTTGGAACAAAAGCACAATGAGAGCTTCTAAGAGTATGCCCGGTGTTGGTGAGACGTGGCGGCTCAAGTCTGACCCCCAATTTGAGAAAATGAAATCATCCTCATATTTGTGGACACTCTTAAATGAGTCTTGTCTGATCGTTTGATCAGCAACCCTATCAGGTTGACGATTCAGTCTCAATTTAGAACAAGAAAGAATAATTCAAGTGGGAAGGAATTCTGACTTTAGCTTCGGCATACTTCAAAGATCAAGTTCAGCGGGACCCTTTTTGAAGAACAACTCAAGGGTACCAAATACTGATATTGGAGTAATCACAATTCGCCGCTTACACCATTTGGGTGCAAGGCCAAGAATTGGAACATTTGATAAGTTAGATAAGAGAGATCATCCAAGGTTACAATTCATAACGAAAGATGATGCCAAGCTTCCAAGAAAGGATAAGAGATTGTTGGGATCTTGAAAAATTGTCGACCTAGATGCTAGCTTAAGAACCACATATGTAGTGGGTTTCCTTTGATCATTGTAACAAACCAATGTTCCCATTAATGCAAGTTGTTTAACAATGATATTTGCTTAACTTAGTGTTGCTCTTTGCATTCATTCATATTTTCTTAGTAGCATTATTTTGTGATGTATTTTTCTCTTTGCGCATATTCATAGCACTTTTCTCATGAAATGTTGATTCGAGAACAGTTCGAAATTTAAGACTTTCATAACGAGGGAAAGAGTCTGTAATGATGAGTTAAAGAACCTCGAAGATTAAGGCCGATTGTAAGATGAACAAGGTCAACCATGTTATTGAGAACGAACTCAGGTTTCAGTCATACCCTATGTGGAAGTTCTTACCCTTTACTCGTTGTAACAAGACTTGATTTTCATTGAGAAATGTTGCTTAATGAGAATGTTCGTCGAATCAATGCTCTTTGCATTTCAATTGTACCTTTTAATTGATTACCTGTAATCATCTTTCTCTGTTGTGCATACGACACACTGCATCAATGCTTCTTTGCATTTCAATTGTACATTTCTTGATTGATTACCTTTAATGATATATCTTTATTGTGCATACAACACATTACATGCATTCGTTCCTAAAATAAATAAAATTAGTGGTTGGGGGGGTTCGTGGTAGCATTCTTAGCCATCAAAGATTCTGCATTTGTATTTTACCTGACACCAAATGAAGAAAATGAAGGAAAGTTTTGCTAAGCTAGAGGCCGATTTAAGAGGTTAGATGGAACGAACTTAGCAAGAGTTAAGGGACACCATCATCAAGTTCCAACAAGATATGATGAAAGAGATATCACAGCTGCTTCATTCCAGTCTAGGAGGAAAGAGTGTTGTCGAGGATCCTGCTCAAGGTTTAGGAGACCGCTTGGCCGCCATGGTCTTTAAGAATTCTCTTATCGATCCTTCATCCAACCCTTCTCGAGGGGCATCTTCTGCTCATCAGGCCGGTGCCTTTGCCCAAGCTCAACCGGGCGTGACCTTCAAAAACACCGGCGATGTCGAGGGTAGTATCCCAGACTTTGATGAATTAGAAAAGTTGAACCAAGTGAAGGTTGAATTCTCCAAGCAGCTAGAGGACACCCAGAAGGATCTCGAGGAGAAGTTCCAGATAATGGAAGATGAAGAAGGTTCTTATGGACTAAACGCTAGAGAGGTCAATTTGGTCCTGGATGTGGCAATCCCTTACAAGTTCAAGACTCTAGAATTTGAGAAGTTTCATGGGAGGACTTGACCCATTTCACATATAATCATGTTTTTCCGAAAAATGTTCAGGTTCATCAGCAACGATAAGCTTCTAATTTACTACTTTCAAGATAGCTTAGCAGGGCCCGCTGTGAGGTGGTACAATCAGTTAACTCGTGCCCAGATCAAGTCTTGGAAAGATTTGGCCCAAGCCTTCACGGATTAATATAAGAACATAACTGATATGGTTCCTAATCGGCTTCTGCTACAAAGTTTGGAACAAAAGCACAATGAGAGCTTCTAAGAGTATACCCGGTGTTGGTGAGACGTGGCGGCTCAAGTCTGACCCCAATTCAAGAAAATAAAATTATCCTCATATTTGTGGACACTCTTAAATGAGTCTTGTATGATCTTTTGATCAGCAGCCCTATCAGTATCTTCGCAAATTTGGTCATGACGGGAGAATGCATTGAAGATGCCATCAGGAAGGGGAAGATAATTGACCCTTACAACATAAACACCCACAAAAGGCATGATTCTTAGGTTCATATGGTGGGTTTTCGTCCAAACAACCAGCCTCGTGGCCGCTCCCATAATCAATCGTCTTGGTCTGCAAAGCCTCCAAGGGTCTTCATTCGATTCTTATGTCATACACCGAGCTGCTCCCAATGCTTGTCGAGAAGAAGCTTCTAACCCCAGTTTAGTTTAAACCGAGAGATCCCATTTATCCCAAAGGTTACGACGTTGATGTCGTATGTGACTATCACATAGGAAGTATGGGGCATACCATAGAGAATTGTGGGGCATTGAGGAACAAGGTTCAAGCTCTGATCGAGAACGACCTCTTAAAGTTTTGAAAATGATGAACACAACTTTTGGGAAATGTTGATACCCGATCTTCTTTAGGAATTTGTGTGTTGAAGTTTCTTGCATGTTGTATTTTCTTTCGAAGTAATGCATGGAACCAACGTTGCTATTATTTGCCCGAAGATAGCAACGATCTTTTTGTAAAGGGCACTTGTCATGTTTGCGGATTTTCTTTCTAATGAAAATGCATTTTTGGTTAACATACAACAACCTTGAAATCATATATGTGCATATATCCATTCTTACCCTCGTAGGTCCTCGGATATCACATGCGTGATGTGGCATTGATTCTAATGAAAGAGATCAGTTGAATATTGTGATAATGATAAAGTGTGATTCCCCTCCGTCCACTCTGGTTGATAAAGCGCGAAAAGCAAGATTACTATTCCTTTGATGATGTTCGATAATAAGAAAATCTCTTAGGAGAGCCCAAATAGAGTTGCTTGAATATGCATAAAAAATGGGAAAATAGAATATTTTAAAACAAAACAAATTAATTTAACCTTTAAAACCTGGTAATAGGCATTAATTAAAAAAAAGAAGAAACACTCCAATGTTCGAAACCTGGTAATAGGCATTTTTTAATACGAGTATGGAATTTTAAAATCGTAACTATACCGAGTAACTTTGGGTATTATTGTAAGCTCCATCATTATCCTCGAGACAAAGGACTGTGACGAGTTGAATTCCCCTAGGAAAAAGAAAATGAATAAACTGAATAAATCATGGAGCATTCTGATGGAGCTGTGGGAGGAGAGCAAATCTAATAAGGAGCTATGCTCCACCTATTCAATACCCTAACGTCAGAGATGAATCCTTAAGGACACTGACACAATATTAATTGTAATCAGAAGCACACACTTGCACTCAAAATTCTTAGAGTGACATGTTATGCGCTCCATGGGCTAAACAAAAGTTGGAAGTTTAAACATACATATGAATGGAGACGAATGATGAGAACTATAAGGAATAGTAATCGAGCAGATCAAGCAAATACCATAATCATGAAGATGAACCAAGCAATTTAGGAAGAGTTTCAAACAACTTCACATATCGCCACAACATTCAAAGTCTTGTAGACACAAGCTCTGCTTGAAATGATCACTGGAAAACTGAATCTAAGACGCTCTTGCATTTGATATCCGGGGCATCCTATTCTTTTTTCTTTCAATTAAGGTTTTGATTTCAAGAGTTTGTATGTTAAGCCAAAAAGGCATTCTTCATTAGAATGACGACCAACAAACAGATACATTTTAAGCAAAGAGATTTCTCTATATTACTTCAAAGATGAATGCATCAGCGAGGCCCAAAGTTGAGGGGCAGTACGTGATGTGGGCTAATGAAGAATCCTTGATGATAATTTGCCACAATTGGGCATCATTGTCTGTGGGGGGAACTAGGGCTTTCGCATGAAAGAGTTCGAACCGAAATAGATGAAAGATGTCATAACGCTTGAAAGAACTTGATTAGTGATTACGAATAAGTTCACTCGACTCGAAGAATGAGCAACACAAGTTATGGGGCAAATTTTGTTGGGACATAAGATTGATGAGTGGTTGTAGTCCCAAGTTGACGACCGCCGGCTCTAGAAGACAGACAAACTGAATTCATGCATCATTGCATTCTCATGAACACAAACCTTGGCATCAAGAAATATTATCATGCATCATTGATAGCTAGGCATCCCTACAATTAGAAGCATGCTAACTCATACCATTATTGCATTTTGTTTACTTTAAACAGACATTTAAAGGTTGACAAAATGAGGGATCAACAACTTCACGAGATGAGAAGTGAATCTCAAAAAATCAAGAGTTCTTCGACTTGCATAGTGAGGACTTCCAAAGGTCTTTCAAAACTCAATTTCTCAGTTCAATCCTTCCAAAAGGATGTTTTCCTCAAAACCCAAATTTCTCAAGTTAATTCTTCCAAAAGGATGTTTTCCTCAAAACCTAAATTTCTCAATTCAACCCTTCTAGAATGATGTTTTCCTCAAAACCCAAATTTCTCAATTCAATCATTCCAAAAGGATGCTTTCCTCAAAACACAATTTCTCAATTTAATCCCTCCATTAGGGTATTTTTCTTAAAATTCGGGTATTTCGGTTTCAAAACTAAGAGACTAACGGTTTTAGGACATCTGAGCGAATGAGGCGGATACTCAAAGCACAAGGATTTCGGGCGAAGGATTTCAAGCTCCCCATATTATAACAACCAAGAGGAGGAGGCAGATACTCGTAGTTCGGGATTTTGGGGCAAAGGAGACAGATACTCGTAGCTCTAGGTTGTAGGGAGAGGAAGGGTGAACAGTTCTATATAGGAGGAACTTGTAGCTCGAAATCATCAAATAGGGAAGTGAAACAAAATTAGTGCTTATAGTCTTTGCTTTTTTCTTGTTCCACAAGTATAAGCAAAGAGGGGCAGCTGTAATCACTAATTTTGTCCGGGGATAAACCTTTTTATTTCGTTTTTATAATAGTGGACTGATATGGGCTATTGTTTAATTATTAACTATATATATGTGTGTGTGTGTGTGTGTGTGTGGCTGTTGAAAATATATATATCACTATTAATATGTGTTATTATTACGTTTAATGTATGTACGTTTACTATCTATTTAGGCATAAATGTATGTTTATATGTATGTGGTATATGAATATATGTAATGAATATGTGTATATTTATATTATATGTATGTATGTGTTGCTTGCATGTATGCATGTATTTATTAGTATTTTAATATCATTAATATTTAAACGTGAATGTATGTATATTAAATGTGTATTAAGGTTGGTCTATTATGTGTATATATGTATATACAAGTTAGTATGTATATTATGTGCTAGTATTATTATTAATTAATCTAAGGCTAAAATTAAAACAGATCATAATCAAAAAAAGGCCCATGTTTATTAATAAAAGTCCATTTACAATCTGCCCATTTATTTATATCTATTACATGTGGCCTGATAAGGCCCGGTTTTAATAAGAAAACCCTAGCCTAATCTAATTGCTCTTCTCTTTGCAAAACCCTAGCCTAATCTAATTGCTCTTCCCTTTGCACAGCCTAACCCTCACCGTCAGATCAACTTTGGATCTAACAGTCCAGATGCCTCCACGCGCGTGTATGGAACACACGCCGACTGTTTAGCTCCCGCGTATGATGCACGCGCCAGCTCCCCAACTTTCACGCTCGAGTATGATCCACGCCCCGGACAGCCTCCATCGACGCCAAAAATTACGTCGACTCTCAACCACCAAGCTAGAGAAAAACATAAAAAAGGGGCCATGTCAGACAAGTAATCAGCCAACAGTTCAGTCATTTAATTTTGCTTGCAAATGTAAACAAAAAATGAGATATAAGGAATGTAATGAACCATTGTAACGCCTAAGTTTCGGACGGAAAAAATATTCCGAATCAATACCAAAAAGGCCACTCAAGGTACTTTTCTCCCTATTTTTCTTCCTAATTCGAAGTATGTATAGACAAAAAAGAGAAAGGGTTAGGGTTTACCCTCGCTGGTGTGCCCCCTGTTGGGAACCGTAGGTACACCCCATGGCACAACGGAAAAATTATCCGGCATAATCCATCAGTGATCCATGTACAAGGGACGAATTCGGGGTGATAAAGGATCAAACGTTACCTTAAAAAATCTGGAATCTGGAAATCCGTAGGGAATTCAGAATAACTAAATCGAATCTGAGTTATCACAATAGCGTTCTGACCTCTACGCAGTCCACCCGAATGAAACGAACAATATTTTCTCTTCTCTAACTATTAGAGAGTTTTTTCAAAAATGAGGGATGGATGGCTGGTAGACCTTATGCCTTTATATAGCATTTAAAAACTGAGTTCTAATTAAATTCAAATTCTTAAATATACAATATATTTAACCGAATATAATTAAATATGTATAATATGATTCTACTTTAATTAGGTTTCTTTTAGAGATATATATACTTTAATAATATTTGATAATTACAATAACTTACCAAATATTAACATATATATAAATGAAATTATCCATAATTACAAAAATTATAACAATTTTGGTTTCTCACTAATTATGTGTACAACAAGTTTGTACACATGCTATCTAATCGATATTTGTTCATTTCAATCATAGGGTGTGACCCTTGTAGGTTCATGTAACGTCATCAGTAATATCCAGAACAATTATAATATTACAAGCAATCAGTGGCATCTAGCAATACATCATTGCTACCTAAGTTACATGAAATCGTGGTTCGACTTAACCTTTTTTCCATGATTAACTTCTTTTATGTATTTCATCCTTTTGTCCTCATATCTAGATCAGACACAAGTCATGTATTAGTCACACTTGTATAGTCCATCTAATGTTTCTTGATATCTTGAGTAGACTATTATAAACAAATAATTATGATATCCCATATCAATTTATTCGAGCATGGCCATGTATTTTATAGTCTCACTCAATCAAGTGGCCTATGATATTACTCATATTATGTAGGAGGGACAAATCCTATCTTGATCAACTATCTTTCGCTACATGGATTATGACATATCCAATATCATTCTTTATAGTGTAGTCAGTTACGACACACGTTTGACCGTATCAAAATATGTCACTCACGATGTTGAAATAATGATGATCTCATGTCTGAGGATTATCACCATAAGCAATGTTTTGACTGTCACATAATAATCCAAGAAACATGCGCATAGCAGGTCAGTCCAGTATGTTGTTCCCTAACATATACTTATGTATTGATTTTGACATCTACATGTCAATGACAACACTTTGTCATCAATCAACTACACAGTCTTAATACATTATTGTTGTCCAAGCCCACAATAATTCTTGACTAAGGACATTCAATAATAACTATATTATTCTAAGGACTTTATTATAATTCAGTTTATTTATAGATACACAGAATAAGACTGAAATAATAATAATGGCTTTCTATTAATAAACAAGATAGAATAAGTATGTCTTTTACAACCATCTCATGATTGGTCTTTGGGCATACTCCAACAATCTCCCACTAGCACTAAGACCAATCACTCATGTATCTAATACCAAGAGACTTAGTGCGACGTTCATACTTTTGCTGTGTCAGATGCTTTGTTAGCGGATCAACGATATTGTCATATGTTGGTACTCTACATATTTCTACGTCTCCTTGATCAATGATTTCACGAATGAGGTGGTAACGCCTAAGTATGTGTTTGGATCGCTGGTGAGATCTAGGTTCTTTTGCTTGTACGATGGCTTCGTTGTTGTCACAACGTAGATCTATAGCATTTGATATGCTAGGCGCGACCCCTAGTTCAGATATGAACTTTTTGATCCAAACAGCCTCTTTTGCAACATCGCTTACTGCAATATAGTTGTCTTCTATTGTAGAATCTGCTACTGTATCTTGCTTTAAACTTTTCCAGCTTATAGCACCTCCATTAAGGCAAAACACAAAACCAGATTGCGATCGAGAATCATCCTTATCAGTTTGGAAGTTTGGGTCAGTATAACCTTTTATACTTAGATCTTCCTCACCTCCATACATAAGGAATGTATCCTTAGTTCTTCTTAAGTACTTACAGATGTTTTTTACTGTAACCCAATGACCTTCACTAGGATCTACTTGGTATCGAATTGTCATACTTAGTGCATATGATACATCTGGACATGTACATAGCATGGCATACATGATAGATCCAATGGTCAAAGCATATGGAATCTTACTCATGCGCTCTCTCTCTTGAGGTGTTGAAGGACACATTTCCTTCAAGAGAGAAATACCATGTCTCATAGGTAAGAATCATCTTTTAGATTCTTCCATACTGAATATTTTCAGTACTTTATCTATGTATGTATTTTAACTTAGTCCTAGAAGTCATCTTGATCTATCTCTATAGATCTTGACTCCTACTATGTAGGTTGCTTCACCCAAGTCTTTCATAGAAAAACATTTTCCTAACCAAGTCTTTACAGACTGTAAGGTAGGTATGTCATTTTTTATTATTAGTATGTCATCCACATACAATACCAAGAATGTAACAGTGCTCCCACTAGTTTTCTTAAAAACACATGGCTCATCTTTATTTTTAATGAAATCAAACTCTTTGATTGCCTCATTAAAACGAAGATTCCAACTTAGAGAAGCTTGTTTCAACCCATAAATGGATCTTTGTAGATTGCATACTTTTAGGGTATCTTTTGGATCGACAAAACCCTCATGTTGTGTCATGTACACATCCTCATCTAATTTTCCATTAAGGAAAACGGTTTTGACATCCATTTGTCAGATTTCATAATCATAATATGCAGCTATTGCAAGCAATATCCGGATAGATTTAAACATAGCAACATGGGAAAAGGTTTCATCATAGTTTATACCATGAATTTGACGAAATCCCTTAGCGATCAATTGCCCTTTGTATGTTTGTATATTGCCATCCATGTCAGTTTTATTTTTGAAAATCCATTTGCACCCTATGGGTTTAATTCCTTCGGGTGGGTCAACCAAAGTCCATACTTGGTTTTCTGACATGGAATCCATCTCGGATTTCATGGCTTCTAGCTATTTCTTAGAGTTTGGGCTATCCACTACTTCCCTATAAGTCCTAGGCTCATCTTGATCCATGAGAAGAACATCTCCATGCAATGTGACAAGAAATCCATATCTATCAGGCACATTACGTTCTCTCATAGACCTTCGCAGTGGTTGTGTTTCAAGAACGATTGGATGTTCCTCAAGTATTTGTGGAACTTGTTGTTTAATCTCTGGTTCAGTGATCTATAGTTGATCTTGAATTTCCCCAAGTTTAATATTTCTCCCATTTCTTTTTCTGAAAATAAATTCTCTTTCGAGGAAGACCCACGTTCGAGCAACAAACACTTTGTTCTCAGATGGATTGAAGAAATAATATCGTTTTGTTTCTTTAGGATACCCTACAAAATTACACTTATGAGATTTAGGTTCGAGTTTTGTAGACATCTGATATTTAACATAAACTTCGCATCCCTAAATTTTCATAAAAGACGTACTAGGACATTTCCCAATCCACATCTCATATGGTGTCTTTTGAACCGATTTAGATGGAACACGATTTAGTGTGAAAGCAGTTGTTTCTAGAGCGTGTCCCCAAAAAGAAGTTGGAAGATCCGCCTGACTCATCATTGACCGAACCATGTCTAACAATGTTCAATTTCTTATTTCAGAGACTCCATTGTGTTGTGGAGTACCTGGAGGTGTAAGTTGTGAGACAATCCCACATTATTTAAGAAGTTCATCAAACTCTAGGCTTAAGTATTCTCCTCCTCGATCTGATCGAAGAGCTTTGATACTCTTTCCTAATTGGTTTTGTACTTCATTCTTAAATTCCCAGAACTTTTCAAGGGCTTCAAATTTATGATGCATTAGGTAAACGTACCCATATCTATTGAAGTCGTCAGTGAAAGTAATGAAGTATTGAAACCCTCCTCTGGCTTGTGTATTTATCGGTCCACATACATCACTATGTATTAGACCTAATAAATCACTTGCTCGTTCGTTTTTACCGTCAAACGATGATTTGGTCATTTTTCCCATTAAGCAAGGTTCAAAAATATCTATTTGCTCGAAAACAAAAGAATCCAAAAATCCATCTTTATGAAGTTTTGATATGCGTTTCTCACTTATATCACCCAAGCGACAATGCCAGAGATAAGTTTGATTAGAGTCAGTTGTTTTTTATCTTTTCGTATTTATGTTATATATGGAATTGTCTTGATCTAAGATATAGAGGCCATTGATTAATTGAGCCATACCATTAGAAACATTATTGAGAGAAAAAGAACAACTATTATTCTTAATAATAATCTCAAAACCAATTTGTCCAAATAAGAAATTAAAATAATGTTAGTCAAACTAAGTACGAAATAACAATCCTCTAAATCTAAAATAAGTCCACCAAGTAATGACAAAGTATATGTTCCCGATTTGCCGAGAACATTTTTAATTTTAGCACTTCGATTACTAAGGAAAAACCTCACGATTTGATAACTTTTATCAACAGATTCGTGTTTTAGGAATTTTTAAATCCCTAAGGTTTTTTCACTCTGGAACAACCATTATTTCTCTGCCAAAAACGATCTGCTATCTTAACTGCATGTTCATCATGTCAACTATTAACATATGATTATCAAAAGCTTACCGCAACAAACACATGATTAACACTTAACCATCGATCGTAAATACTTGTTAAAACAGATTAACATATTAATCGCGACTGAATTCAATTTCTACATTTCGCGGCGGATGGTGATCGATTTCTGGGAATTATCCCCGGTGAACGGCGGTGTTCGGCCGAGGTTGAGGAGAGAGGGGAGAGCGTTTTAGGATGTTATAAAACAATGGCTAAAAGAGGGGAATTCCGGCTAAGGGGGTATTTATAGTGTTATAATATTTTAAAATGGGTTAATTGCATTTTAAATCCCTCCGCCCTAAAATAATTATGCCTGCGGTCCTTCTGCGTGGTCCAATTACGCTTTTGGTCCCTCCGCGTGGGATAATCACGCTAGTAAGCCATTTCGCCTATTTTAATTACACCTTGGGTCCCTGAAAAATTTCGATCATTTTTAATTTAGTCCCTTTTTCACCAGTTTAAATATCTTTAATTTTGGCCCCCTAATTTTCAACTTATCCAATTTAGTCCATTTTCTAGTTTTAAATTAAATTTTTTATTTATTCTTTTTCATGCATTTTTATTCTAAAATTTGCACATTTATTTCTCATAAATTTCAGTTTTATTCTTGTGTTAATATTGCTTGTTTGTGATTGTTATTTTGTGTGTGAAAATTAGTTCGAATAGCATATATTAGGGATTAAATATGCACATAGTTTTAGTATAAGATAGAAATCTTAAAAATGTAATATATAATTTTTTATGACTAATATGTATTTTGTAGATATAAAGTAGAAATTTGTAAAAATAAAAAATATATGTATATATTATCAATTTATAATAGATATGTTTTTAGTATAAAATAGAAGTTTGTAAAATGTAAAATATGTATATGTTTTGTGATATATAATGTGTGTTTTTAAGTATATAACAGATTTTTTTTAAAAATATAATATATATATATATATATTTTAAGTACTACTTAATGTAGCTTTTTATAGTTTTACAAAAATAAATAAAGTTTATATTATACAATGCATACAATTTCACAAAGTATAATATATAGCCTTTTTAAAATATGTAACATTTTTTTTTGTAAATAAGACATAGTCCTTAAATTACAATATAATCTTTTTATAATATATATGTATTAATGTTTCTTTGAATATATAGTTTCTTAAAGATTAAGCTCATGTATAGTTCTCCTTAAATATGAGATATAATCTTCAAAAAGATATAACATATGTAATTTTACAAAGTATAACATATTTAATTTCCTTAAAATATTTTTTTAATATGTGATATAATTTTAATATTATATGTATTAATGTATATGTTTTTCAGGGCCTTTGTTAGATAATTTTAATTTGGGTTTTAGGCCTAGCTATAGATTCTTGGGCTTTAGGCCTAGCTTTGTATTGGGCTTGGTTTTAGACTTTTGGGCCTTAGGCCTTGTTTCGGTAATTTTGGGCTTTAGATCGTTGAGCTTAGCTATTAGTTCTTTTGGGCTTTTGACTAGATTAAGTGAATTAACTTAATTAATTTAGATCGTGTGCTCGTCTCATAGGGGCACGATCCTCAAGTTAATTAAATTAGCTCTAGGTTTTTAGAGCCTTAGTTATATTAGGGTTCGAATTAATTTAGTGAATTTAAATTTATTATTGGCTTATTGGGGTAAATGTTAAATTCATTAAATTAATTGAACATTTCTTAATTACTTTAGGAGTAAAATCAATTTCAAGTTTAGATTAACATTAAATTACAAATTAATCACCATAATTTAGGTTTTCTAGTCTTTTAGGGCCAATTAATTTAGGGTTAAGAATTAGTATCATCTAGTTAATAAATAGATCACTAATTGGGCTTTCTAATAAGTTGGATCTTCCTTTTGTGTGTTTATAGTTGTGCCTTTGATTGTCATGCCTTAATTGTCATCCATATAACCTTTAATTTTAATTGCATTCCTAATTAATCTAAATCATAAAAGGGAGGTACTTATTAATTCCAATATTTGTGTCGTAACAGTCCGAGCTTAAAGGATGTTGACCAAATATTCGTATTAATCCTTACCATCCCGAGGTAAATGGATTGAAAGTGAACAAAGTCATCACATCATATTTAACTGTTTGCATCATGCATAAAGGTGACGTACGAAAGTCGAACCATAAATTAACACGGCAGTCGGGCTTATTCGATGTCAGTTTAATCTATGGCCCGATATATCGTCAACCTTATTAATTAAATGTCCAATTAATTTGTATCATCCAATTCGATAAAGCCCGTGCAATCAAGTTTAATTTTCATTTAAGAACTCCGAGTTAAATTCAATATAAATTTCAATGATTTTCATCCTTTTAAAAGCAACAAATATTTTGGTACCGATTTCCGGGCGTGATGGGGGTGCTAATTCTTCCCCACGCGTAACCAACTCCCGGACCCTTTCACAACGAATCTCTGGTTTCCCTTACCCAAATGGCCGGTGGTGACTTCAAATTTTCATCGTTTTCAAAAATTAAGGTTTTCAAAAGAAATCCCCAGTCTTTTAAAATATTTTCATTAATGATATAAAGGGATAATTCGTAGCGCCGAATTCAAGTACGATCCACCCGATTGTCGTTTCAAAAAAGTTCGCTACAACATTCAAGTAAAGCAAACATAAACAGATCTGTACATTGAAATCGAAAAAAAATTAATATGCAATATGTCATGGCCCGCACATTTGGGTCCGAGACAGATGCGCAACAAGCAACCCAAGAGGTTCTAGGCTTGCCAAGAAGACCACCAGACTTGGTTCCAATCGTTGGAGACTAAAAGAAAGCCCAAATACATTGAGCCTGGTAAATTAATAGATGGCATCTTACCGAGGAATATTCCAAGGGATAAGAATATCTCTCAATGTAAACACAAACTTAAGGAAAGAATTTCATAGTGATAGAGTTTCCTTAGTTAGTGTAGATTTGGTAGGTGTTTTCGATCTGAGCCGTCAGTGTGATTCGATCTCGTCCGTTCATTGTATGGGGATTCAACTATAAATAGAGGCCTCCCCACCTCAATTGTATTCATCCATCATTTGAGTAATACACTTGGCATTTACTCTAAAAATACTCTGTAGTGTTCTTCGCGTTCTTGAGCGTTCTTTCTCTTGTTCTTGTTGCCTTTCTCTTTTGTTCGGTTCCTCTTGGAACGATCTTGTGTTTGTGAGCATTGGAAGTATTCGATCTTCCAGAGAAGGATTTCAGGCTTACTTAGTCGTTTGTCTAAGAACATCGACTAAGGCCGCACATTGGGTTGGTTCAGAAGTCTAGCCCTGTGACAATTGGTATCAGAGCGAGTGTTCGAGCGCAAAACACACTGATTGGAGATGGCAAATAAAGGAGGGAATGTTGCAGCACAAAAGGGTGCAGAGACCCAGGCTGACGATGGAAAGCGAGACAGTCCGAGCAACACTGTGCCTACGCTGGAAGAAAGGTTGGGAAAGCTCGAAGGATCCATGAAGGATACCCGATAGGAGATTGACGTTGTGAGAGTACGTCTTGACGAGCTGGACTCTTCGGGAGAGGAACTCGAAAGCAACGTGCAGGATCTAAAGAACAACGTTCGAGACCTTGACCAGTGTGCCGACAGTGCGGATAGACGGAGTGATGCACTCGAAGCCGAGCTAAAGGCTTTGAAGGCGGAGATGATGGAGGAAATCAAGGGGCTCAAGGGAGAGCTTCAAGTTTACAAGGCTGTCGTGACTGATATGTTAAACACGACAACAATCAGACCAAAGTTAGACGTGCCAAAGCCGAATGAGTTTAGCGAAACTAGATCGGCCCAGGACGTGGAGAACTTTGTGTGGAGCATGGAACAATACTTTCGTGCTACAGGCATCAAAGATGATGAGGATAAGGTAAACATTGCTTCTGTTTACTTAATTGACGTTGCACTTTTATGGTGGCGACGCAGATGCTCTGAGGAGAAGAGCAAGGATATTCCCATCGGGACTTGGGAAGAGTTTCAGGCTGAGTTCAAGGAACAGTTCTACCCAAAGAACGCCCAACAGGAGGCTCGGGAGAAGCTGCACGAACTCAAGCATGAAGGTTCCATCCTGGAGTATGTCAGACGGTTCACTGAACTCAAACTCTAAATCACGGACATCATTGAAGCCGAAGGCCTCTTTATCTTCAAGAACAGGCTAAAGCGATGGGCCAAAATGGAGTTGAAGAGGATGGGAGTCGAGGAACTCTCCAAGGCTATGGCCGCAGCTGAATCCATAGCCGAGTTCGAGATGGTGGAGTCCCTCAAGCCCCGAGGCAAGGGTTATGGTGGGGGAGTCAAAGATGGGGAAGGTCTTGTGTGTTGTATCTGCGGAGGGAAGCACATGATAAAAGATTGCCCCAAGAATGATCGTCTTAATGCTGTCAAAGGCGATGAGTCCGAGGAGTCGGATGAAGAAGTGACGAGACTTGGTGCGATTGCGAGTGTCAAAGCGATCAAGCCGAGGGTAGAGAAGCAACTAAAGTGCTACCAATACAAGGGGCCACACAAGTTGCGAGCATGCCCACATCGAGTCAAGCCATCCAAGGGGGTGGACGAGCCCGAACAGAGCGAGGCTGCGAGACTTGGCTCGATAATACTGAGTTCGGCTAAGGCGAGAGTACGCAAGCAAAAAGGGTTGATGTTTTTCGACATCCACATTGCAGGACGATCGAGGAGTGCTCTAGTGGACACCGGAGCAACCGATCTATTTATGTCCAAGAAGGCTGCCGAAAAACTTGGTCTTAGAGTTGTGGGTTCAACTGGAAAGATCAAGACTGTGAATGCTAAAGAAGTTCCAATTGTTGGAACGACACGGAAGGTTGAGCTGCAGATTGGTGAATGGAAGGGCAAGGAAGACATCAAGGTAATCAATTTAGATGACTTTGATTTTGTTTTGGGACTAAGCTTCCTTGACCGTATAGATGCTCTCATCGTTCCTTGTGCCGACGTCGTCTGTGTTTTGGATCGCAAACAACATTGTGTTGTGCCCACGTACCGAGACAAGGGTAAAGGAACGAAGATGCTAACTGCCATTCAGCTTGCCGAGGATGCTCCAAGCCAAGGAGACATCGCTTTGGGAGCTACTGTTAGAGGGACTTCTTTAGTGGGGCAAGAGCTGCCCGAGTCAGCTAGCAATATGAGGCCCATGGAAAAATCACCTTTGGGCAAGGTGGAAGAAGCATTGATCTTCAAGTGTGAAGAAGGGTCAATGCGGGAAAAGTTGCCAATGGGCAACGAGGTACCAAACTTTACGAGGGAAGGGTTGATGCCGGTTAGAGTGAATGCCACGAAGGAGGTGCATTTCAAACTTCATCGAGATGTGCGCGATGATGCAGAGCGAGAAGTTACACGGCGGAAGGAACCAAGGCGAGCAGTCTGTATGGGAAGACAACCCAGTCTGAGTCAAGCGCTCCTTATGGGGGGAGCCGTTCTTATGGGGGAACATCGTTGCCCGATACTGAGTTGGGAGCAAGCCAATGTACCATGGAAGATCAAAGATCAATCAAGAGAAGTCTTTTCTGAGACAGCAATGAGGGCATCGCCGGATTTGGTGGGGGAGAATGTCACGGCCCGCACATTTGGGTCTGAGACAGATGCGCAACAAGCAACCCAAGAGGTTCTAGGCTTGCCAAGAACACCACCAGACTTGGTCCGATCGTTGGAGACTGAAAGAAAGCCCAAATACATTGAGCCTGGTAAATTAATAGATGGCATCTTACCGGGGAATATTCCAAGGGATAAGAATATCTCTCAATGTAAACACAAACTTAAGGAAAGAATTTCATAGTGATAGAGTTTCCTTAGTTAGTGTAGATTTGGTAGGTGCTTTCGATCTGAGCCGTTAGTGTGATTCGATCTTGTCCGTTCATTGTATGGGGATTCAACTATAAATAGAGGCCTCCCCACCTCAATTGTATTCATCCATCATTTGAGTAATACACTTGGCATTTACTCTAAAAACACTCTGTAGTGTTCTTCGCGTTCTTGAGCGTTCTTTCTCTTGTTCTTGTTGTCTTTCTCTTTTGTTCGGTTCCTCTTGGAACAATCTTGTGTTTGTGAGCATTGGAAGTATTCGATCTTCCGGAGAAGGATTTCAGGCTTACTTAGTCGTTTGTCTAAGAACATCGACTAAGGCCGCACGTTGGGTTGGTTCAGAAGTCTAGCCCCGTGACAAATACTTGTAATCAAACAAAAAGAATACAAAACAAAGAAATAGAAAAATGAAGATCTAGACGGTGAGAAGGTAGAGAAGATAACAACGAAGAACATATTTCAAAGACGACTTTATCTGACGGCGATGCATGGAGATTCAATGAAATTTTTTTGAAAACTTGAGTCTTCACTTCGTGAGATATAAAACCTTTCTAAGAAAATCTAAACTAGTAGAACAATCTGTGACAATCACAGCATAAATGGAAAAGGAAAGAAAAAGAAAGAATGATTTAGATGGGAAATGAGTGACGGTAGAAATGGGAGAGGGGAAGTAGAGTGAACCTAAACTTAAATATAAATAGTGGCATTTTTGTAAATATGTTAAAAACATATATATTTGTAATTTTCATATATGCCGGGCGGGTCGGTATGAGAATACCTTAAACCCGATCCTGCCCGGACTCTCTCAATCATAAAATCCGACCCGCCCCGTCCCAAACTCGAGTTTTTAAATAAAAACCCGACCTTATAGGGTCAGATCGGGTCGAAACCCGTCGAATTCGGGTTAAATTGACATCTCTAATCAGAAGCTACAATTGGTAATAAAATCCTTTATTCATGTTGTTTCTCTCTATTTTCTTCTTTTACATTGTGATTTTCAAGCATTTGAGTTCCTGAGGATATATGCTTTTGCTCATTGTTGATTCATGCCAAAGAAGGGAAAAAATCTTCATCGCTTATCCAAACATGTCCACTAAAGTATTTTAATGTATCAAAGTTTTATGTCACCAGAAGATTTTAATGTATCTAAAACAGTTTTATCAAAGTTTAATGAAAATTTTCACGATGTGCACTCTGCTGATAAAGTGTTTAAATTTTTCTCACTAAATAATATCCTACTACATATGTTGAACATAGAGGTTATAGAGTGCACCACTCATGATAGAAGATATGCATGAAGAACGACATCTGCAACACTTCATCTACCAAATTAATTTGATTGTTTATTAACACATCTTTACTGACAATTCTTCATATTTTGAAAGACATGTAAGCTTTTAAAGTTGCAAATCCTGATGTTGTTTTCAAAAATTTTATCCGGAAGTATTCACCTGGAGATTGGGAGAAGGATGGGACTTTCGTATAAACATAAAAGAACAAAAGCAATCCAAAATTGTGCGAGAATGGTAGCTAAAAGAGGCCTCTGTGGAGACCAATTACTTTCATTTGTGTCATGTAATTCCTAGGTTTGTCATACAAAAAAATCTATTTTATCATTGGCGATCATAAATTTTGAGTATAACAATGATTTTATGCTTCGCTTAAACACCTTAAAATCACCACCGGGCATGATGCACATGAGAAACGAAGAAATCCCACATTGCAGTTATATATAAAATATGCGTTGTTTAAATAATAGGCCAAGGCTTGTATTGCTTGTCGAGCGGGGTAACACCTGCTTACAACCTAAGTGGGGGCTTTAAGGTGGTTGGATATTGATTTGCCCAATTGAGTTGGGTCCATAAGCGTTTTAATTTGAGTTGCCCGTTCCAAGCTAGGAGTTGAGCCAGGGGTCTTGTCTCCTAGAGTGAGATGTACACTGCGTGAGGCTGGATTCATAGAGCACAGCAAAAACTCCCTCTCTTGGCAGTGGAAGGATAACAGGTTGGTACCTCTTGGATCCAATTGCCTAGCTTGGCTTTAGCATCCTAGGGATATGAGCGCGAAGTCAATTAATGAATTTAGACGTCCTGAAGGGCATGTAATGTCCATGTTTCAATTGATGATGGGGGAGGAGGTTATGGAGGTTTGTAAAGCGAACAGTGCTCCTAGATAGATTAGATGGTTGGATGGTTATCCTGATGACGTTAGAAAAGATCTTGATGCTCATTGCTTTTAGTTTTCAAGTGTAAAAAGGACGATCATGTCTCCTGACTTTGTTGCATAACTATTTATAAGGATTTAGGTATGTGACAACATGTGTTTATAAAAAATTATCGTGACATTATGTTTGGACGTCCTAAAAAATAAAAATCTAAATTAAATTATCGTCATGCAAGGCCACGTGTACCAATACATGGCTGTTGTCAAATATTCACAAGTAATCAAGGTGCGGTTAATGATGATCATCCGCAGACTCACTGGCGTGGTTTGCAAGTGTTCGCGAGGGGTAACAATGTCCAAGCCTTTTATTCTATTTGATTAAAGTTTATCAATCAATTTTTTTTAATTAAATCATTTTATATTCAAGTCATTTTAAATCTGAACCATTTTTTATGAGAAAAATTATAATACTTCAATTAAGCATGTAATGTATTAATGAGATTTTTTTTAACAAATTTTAATTTTAATTATAATTATACTTTAAGGAGGGGAGAAAAAAAGGAGACTCTAGAAGAATAAAGAAGTGATCCTAATGAATTTAGAACTCATAACTTAAAAAATATAAAAAAATAAAAATAAACATCTTAACTAACCGGCTAAATATATTTGTTTAATAAAAAATATTATTTTAATATCAATTGATATCATATTTTAAAATCAATCTTGAACCATCTTTTTCTTTTATACAAAAAAAAAAAGTATTGTTGATAATAGTATTAGTATAGTTTAGTAGAGGAGATAAGTCCATCGGGGTGGGGTTTGGGAGGGCCATCAAAGAATGGTCCAAAATCATCATATAGGGCCTTACACGTACGACCACGCAATTGTGGGGTCGTTATCGCACAATCCACAAGAAAAGAGAAATTCTTTCAACAAAAAAAAAAAAACAAGAAAAAAAAAACTGCCTATACATAATTACTTTATAAAAATATCCTATTTAGATATGATTTGATTCTCATCAAGTCACAATAACATTATAAAAAAGATATTTAGATATGATTTGATTCTCATCAAGTCATAAGCTCAATAACATTATAAAAAAGATATTGTGGACTAAAATAAAAACAATTTTATCCATGACAATTAAGTGATTTTGTTGTCGCACTGAAGTTTTATTAAATTCATTTATACAATTATTTGTTTTACTTTTTTTCATAATTTATGTAAGTGAAAAAATATTTTATATAAAATATAAATTTATAAAAATATTCAACGAATTTCTATTGAAGTAGTAATAAAAGGGTTGTTTATAAATTTATTTCTTTCTATAAATGGGATATTATTATAAGCTTATTTAAAAAAATTTTTATAAATTTATTAATCTCTCGTTCAATTGATAAATAATAAATTTTAATTATTTTAATTAAATATTATATTAAGAAAATATAAAAATATTTTAAATTAAATTGATATTCAATTAATTTTTAACATCAACCCAATTAATTACATAATTAATATACTAGTGTCATTATATGATGGTCTTTTTATATTTTTTTAATTCTTTAATAATGTACAGTACACATATAATTAAACTTAATTCTTTAAAATAAATATCATCATTTTTCTTTGCTGGAACCACTAGTTAGATCCCTCTCCTTTCACAGTTTTTTTTTTTTTTTTTGATAAAGCTCCATTCACTGTTATATCATAAAAAAAATGATTAATACTAGAGATTTTGTATCAAAAACAAAATACTGGGGGTTTTGGTATTACTGTGCGCCCTAAAAGGGTTTATCCAAAAAGTCATACATCAAAACTTTTGGGTCAACATCACAAGGAAATAGACCCTGCACCAGAAGGGGGGGCTAATAAATCAAAAACAAAGTACTGGGGGTTTTGGTATTACTGTGTGCCCTAAAAGGGTTTATCCAAAAAGTCATACATCAAAACTTTTGGGTCAACATCACAAGGAAATAGACCCTGCACCAGAAAGGCCTACAAGACTCGAATTGATATTATAAATTAATGTGTAGAATAGCATAGCATAGGAGATACTGTCACCTCACCTAAGATTATATAATAATAATAATAGTAAACTACTGGATGACTACCTAACTATTAGATTTGATATATTTTAACTACTTAATTACAAAAATTTAAAATTCGACAACTCAAGTATTAAATTAAACTTATCTTGACAATCAGCCGTTAAAATCTAATAGAGTGGTAATATGACCGTTAATGAAAATTTATGTAATTACACATTTGATCTATATTAGTTACCTATCCTATCAATATTATTCTTAATTTTAATTTCATCACCTATTAATAAAATTATTTTCTCTCAACCCTAACAATCTGTCATCTTTGCTTTCACCACCACTGTCGACCCATTTCTATTGTTTCCATACCCTAAGCAATTAACTCATTGTCTCCATTTTCCTATATCTATGCTTGGTGCCAATGGTGTTCACCAGTAGTGAGATTTAATGACATTACATATGATTCAAAATTGGGTTTTGGTTCAGATTTACCAAAGAAGCACACATCAAAAGCAGGAATAAGAGAAGCATGAAGACTAGCAGCATTAGTAAAATCACAAAACTCCCAACAAAATTATTGAAATTTGAAAATGTATGTGATAACATGAAATAGCACAGTAATAACGTGTGAACTACCAATAAAAATATGAAAGAAATAAGCCACCTTGAACTAAGCATTCAAATATATGAAAACGGGTACACCTCTACTCCACTGATGCAAAAGAGAACCACCTATACTCCCGATTTTGATAGTGAACACCATTTGGCTCCAAGCTTGGGTTTAGAAAAATGAAGATGATAAGTTAGTTGCTCGGGTATAGAAACAATGGAAATGGGTCGACGAATGTGGTGAAAGCAAAGACGATGAGTTGTTAGGGTTGAGAGAAATGATTTTGTTAATAGGTGATGAAATTAAAATTAGGATAATATTGATAGAATAGGCAACTAACGAATACCAAATGTGTAGTTATACAAATTTTCATTACCAACCATGTTATCTAGAGATATGAAATCAAGTAATCGTTCAGGTTTTAGGTTAGGTCAAATCGGATACGAGTTATGTCAGATTAATTTAATAGTTCAACTCGGATCAGGTAGAGTCCGGGTCGACTCAGATTCGGGTCATTATCAGGTTAATTTCAAATCCGATTGAGTCCGGGTTCGGGTCAGGTTAATTTTAGGTCGGATAAGTTTCAGTTCCCAAAACGATTCGAGTCCGAATCAATTAATTAATGAGTTAATTCAGGTTCGGTTAGACTTCAGGTCGGGCCACGTTCAGGTTGGGTCACGTCGTTGACGAATAAAATTCAGGTCAGGGAATATCGATTTTGATTGAAGTTCAAGTCGAATCTTATCGTGTACAAATAGACTTCGTATGGTAACTATGGGTAAATTTTAGATAAAAATAAAATTTTAGGGATTAATATGAACCAAAATATTCTTAGGATGTCAAAATATGTTACAATTTAAATATATATATATATGTATATTTGTGACTAAATTGAATTAAACTAAAACTTAAAAGTGAATATTATGACTAAAATGCAATATTTAAAACACAGCAAGACCTAAGGGTAATTAACCTCAAACCTAAAAATTAGCCAGCTTAATTCCCTCCAAAATTTTATTATTTCCCCCATTTTTACTAATAATAACTTTTCCTTTTTTAACTATATTGAACGGTGGGAGCATGGAGGGAAAGAACCCACCTTATATTTTACATTAAGGGCAATTATTCTTTAGCCCTTCCGACTTTAGATTCTTTTCATTTAAGTCCCAATTTTTGCCTCCTTTCTAATTCTTCTAGATGGTAGAATACCTGACTAATACTTAGAAGTTGAATTAGTGAACAACCGTGCCACCCTTTTAGTGTGGTGTAAAACGAGATTCTATACTGTAACGGGAACATGTTGATACCATGACCTTTATGTTTGTTCTATGCTTTACCTTATACCTGCATGTTTGCCATTACATCTTTTGGCAGTTCTATATTACTGAGCTTTCCCAAGCTCATGTTTTTCTTACCATCGCATGTTAGACAAAATCCATCATGGTATGATAATTGACATCAGTGCTGAGTTCTTTCGGCGTTGCTTCGGAGTATGGTACTGGTATAGTTAGTGGGCATGTATGTCGTGTTTTACCTTATGTTAAGTCTGTAATATGTTTTCTGAGCTACCGTTGCGTGTTTATGTGATTTTTTTGAAATGGTATTAAAACAAAAGTTTGTTTTATAGTTTTAATGTATTTAAATAAAAAAATTTCACGTGGATTTTTTATTGTGGGTCGCTCTTCTGACCCTAATGTAACTTCCTAGGATCCATGGTAACGCATAGGCGGGTCTAGGAGGTTACACTAATAATCTCATCCAACACTCTAGAACCAAGCACATAGAAATAAGACATCATTTCATTAGAGATCATGTCTTGAAAAATGATGTAGTTCTAGAATACGTCGATACCTTGAACCAATTAGCGGATATATTTACCAAACCATTAGATAAAGAACGTTTTTGGACCCTTAGGAGAGAGTTAGGTTTAACAAGCCTTCCTTGACCCTTTAGTGTCCCAAAATACCAAAAATTTGCTTGAATTGATTTGATTGTCATGTTTATGCAATTTTTGCCTCTTGATGCATATGTGCCTTTAGTTAGGGGGAGCTTGTCTATATTCTTAACCTTCATATTGTTCATACATCATATACATGCATTTCAGTTCAAGTAAAATTGAACTTTTGAGCAACTTGTGGCCCAAAATGCATTTTCTAGGTTATTCATATCAAAACGGGTTAAAGTGTATCGATACACCATTCTTGACTCAACCCAAATTGTATTTCTCAGCACAAGTGTATCGATACGCGTCCAAACGTATCGATACGGGCTCAAGAACATGTTTCAATACAGGTAAGTCTGTATCGAAATGGTCCTTGTGTTTCGACACACCTGTATCGATATGCCATGTGGAGTATCGGTAGGCGCGGGCGCTGAGTCTTTAAATAAGCCTTTAATGAGAATCCAACTTTAAATCAATCTCTTTAAACCCTTTTTTTATTCGAAACCCTAACTTTTCCAACTATAAATACCCTTCAAATCCTCTTGTTTTTCAAACAAATTTTTGAGTTTTTGTTCAACAAACCAAGTCTAAGATCTCTCATCAAATTGGTGCATTATCATCTATCCATTCTTCCAATTTCTTCAAATCAAGGTATAAACTTTTTTTTCTTTTTATTTTCGTTTTGTTTAATATACTATTTTTAACAAGTTTTTGTACAAAAATTATACTAATAGTATGGGTTTTAAATTATTTGCAAAAATTCTTTCAAAATCCAAATTTTTTTATTCGAATATATAAATATATATATCATATATTTTTTAATCTGTTTTCTAATTTTTTTTTACCAAAGTCTTTCTAAAATTATATTGTATACATTTTCATTAATACCTTGAATTTTGGATTTCATATTGGATTGAATTTGATGATTTATGCATATATTTGTTTCGTGCCTTACATTATTTTCAGATTCGATATGGCACCACGAAAAAGAGGTCAAACAAACGAGGTTGGCGAGTCTTCAACTGAAGATAATTCGACACGTCCTAATCTCAGTGTCATTTATCAAAAACGTTTTCCAACCCCGGCGGCTCTAAACAACTTCAAGTAATACCAAAATTATAAAATTCGTCGCAAAAGAGTAACATCTATCCTTTTTTTTAAATTCTGAACATTTCAAGTTCAAATACCTTCATCTTTTAAGATGTTGGAACTTTATTCCTTTTTTGTCAATCCCCGGGTTTTTGTACCGTAATCTTGTTTTGATTTTCTTTGCCAATGCCTGGTGTATCCCCAACCAATACCGAACTAAAGTTATTGCTATTAAGTCTTCTTAATGGGGAAGAAATTTCGGATTGATGTTCAAACTCTTGTTAATGTTTTTGGGTTCGAAGATGAAGACTCATTGGGACATGTTCTTGGCGGTTCTGTTACGGTTTTAGATGTTCATGATCCCTTCTTGCATCTCATGATCACTTGGTGGTTTCGGCCATCCGGTGGAAAGTTTTCCACTATTCGCTAAGTGGATGACTTTTGGATTTGATGCTTTCGTGAAGAGAAGCAACCCAATCTTTCTCGAATTATGTTTGTGGAGCTAGTCTACCTTATCCAACATCGGCACACCTCTCTTGTTGTATCATTCACTTATAGGACAGCTTTGAGTTACTTGTGCACTCAGTTGGAGATTGATTGCTCGACAGATCTTTTCGAGCCTCTTACCGATCCCATTGATGGGCGATCTCTTGTTCGTTCAAAGTTTCACTATTTTAATGGTGAGTGGTTACGTCTTGCCGAGCTTCCACACGATGTGATTCTCGAAGTACCGAAAGTTCCTCTCCAAGCTGCCCATCAAGCTCCGATTGCTCCACAAGCTATGGACACTCTCATGGCTTATCTCAATGAGCAATTCACTTCATTGAGGACAACCATGAACGAAGGGTTTGCGGCTATTGATACTCAATTTACTTCCTTAGAGGATCGAGTTCAAGCCATAGAAAGCCAACAAGGTTCAATGGACATATCACTTACGGCTTTCCATGGAGAATGGAGACAATCTCAAGCTACTCAAACCCATGATGAAGATGAAGATCAAGACGATGATGACGATGATGCTCCCTAGACATTCATTTCATTGCATGTCATATTGGACTTTTCTTTTTATGCACCTATGTTATTTACTCTATGAACCTATGCTTTGATTTTAGTTTTGTTTTGATTTGGATTATGTTGCCTTAATGATATTTATGTTTCTTAGATTATGCTTTGAATTATAATAAGTATGTTGCTTTAAATTATCCTTTACTATCATTGATTTTGATCTAACATAAAGGGGGAGAATATGTATAAGATAAATTTTTTAAACTATTTCAAAACCTGGCTTACTTTAAGGGGGAGTAATTTCAAAACACTTAAAAATTTGCTTTGTGTTTTGTTATATCAAAAAGGGGGAGATTGTAAAACCTATGATGATTTTGATATAACAAATATTTTTCAAGGACTTAATTGTTAAGCAAACAAATTTTTAAAGTGTCCCAAACTGACAAATATTTTAAAGCATATTTGATTCTAAGTTAAAAACTTAAAGCCCTAAAATTTTTCCAAGTGTTTTAAAGGTCAAACTATAGAAATACGCTCAAGCTTATCGATACGCCTCTAAGCGTATCGATACAATTTTTGAAACATTGGCCACTGTAAACATCCGTTTAGATACGACTCTTTATGTATCTATACGGCCTTCAAATGGGCTAAGTATTTTCCTCAGGCATTTCGATACGATTATATTCGTTTCGATACGGCCTTCATATTGGGTTTAAGTTTTAAGCATTGCGTATCGATACGCCACTAGGTGTTTCGATACGCTTCAAAGATTTTCTCAAATATCATCATTTAATGACTTACCCGTTGGAGTTAGTTATTGGGAAAGAACAATTTTAAAATGCCATTGGACCCGTTTCGATACACCCTCAAGATGTACCGATACAGGTTCAGACAGTAGCTCAAGCGAGCAAAATTGCATCAATACGTTTTTTCATGTCCCGATACGCCCCTTTAGTTACACTGAGACCGTATCGATATGCTTCCCCGCGTATCGATACGCCTCTGTTATTTTGTACACAATGGCTCTTTCTTCTTATAGACATGTATCGATACAGGCCTTCGTGTACCGATACGGATGGTTGATGAAGAGCATTAATTGCGCGGAAAATGCAGCCCAACATCTACAATAATGATCTCAACCACCCAAACGGCTAGAAATTAATGTAAGGGTATAAAAGCAAGCCTCAAAAGCACCAGCAACAACTATTGAACCCTCAAGCAATATCCAAGCAATTAATCCAAACTCTTGTGCCTTAGAGTCAAATTCTTTGGACCCAACTCATTTTTGTTCTTTATTGTAAATCTTTATTTGGAGTTTGGGGAGTTTTTTTATTGTAATTGGGCAATATCCATCTTGTGAGAGATATTTTTAGATTGCCAATTTCTTCTTTGTAGTGAGAGATTTCTTGGGTCAATCTTTGGGTAGAAAGATTGACCGATTGTAAATGTTACCTCCTAAGCCTAGAAAATGGGAAGAAAATCTAGTGGATTTTGTTGAAAATCCTTAGTGGGAGCTAAGGTAGTGGATGTGGAGCTTGTTAGAAGCTTGAACCACTATAATTGTCTTTGTCCTTCATTTTTTCAATTTCCAATTTGCTCCCTCCATTTTCAAATAGCCAATTCACCCCCTCTTGGCCAATTCATTATCTTTTCATCCACTCAACAACTTTGATGTTAAGAGGCTTGTTGTTGTAACTGATCTTGGGTTGTTTGTCCAGGGAAAATGGTGTAATTCGGTTGTGTGTACATTTTTCCTCCAATTAGGTTTAAGGAGGTTTTTAACGAAGCACACTAACTTGATCTTAATTAATTAATAAAAACATAATTGCTGAGCAAAAAAATATATAACAATGTCGTGTGTATGATTTATTTATTCAGTGGGGAAACTAAAAATACATTGATTTTTGAATTATTATATAGGTATAAATTTATGGTTAAGATTATATGATTTTCTTTTTTCCCTTAATAATATCCTCATTTTTCAACTTTTAATCTCGGTCAATTTACACATATCTAGCGGTCCAAAATTAGAGAAAAATTAAAAATAAGTTACATTGTATAACTAGATCATATCTTATTATTCTTATTATTTTGATAGACATTCATGGTAATTAAAATTTTAGAAAGAAGTTGATTGTTAAAGTTATTGGTAAATATTGAAATGATCACTCGAAGTTAACTCATGTTAAATTAATAATATGACATGTTAACAATAATAGTTAATATGTAATTTAACACTAAACTATAACTAAAGTATCAACCTAATCCTTAAAAAATTAACTCTAAAAAAATTCATTTAACATCCAAAATTGATTGAGGTGGATAATCTAACATTGGAGTTGGAAATTTATTGTTATGGACCAAATTGATATTTTAGTTATAGTTTTAGAAGTCAAATCAGATATAAACATTATTGTTCAAGTGTCAATCATTGATCTAACTGAGATAATGTACGAGTGCTCTTTTATTATATTTTGATAACTTAACAATCATAATGTAACTTTTAAACTTTAGCAAAAAAATAAAGTATATCCAAGCTTTGGTGACAATGATTACAATTTATCCTAATTTTTATTATTAAATAAGTGCTCAAATTCTCTTTTTATTTAATTTTTTTCGATAAGAATTTTGTATTTTATATCCAAGAAGTAAAAAAAGTTGTTACAAAGAACCTATGTGTGCCCCTAGGCATCCATCTCCTTAGAGAATTTCCCAAGCTGCACGAAGATTTTTATTTACATTTTCATTCGTATATTCTTACTTTTCAGTCGAATACAAACTACACTTTTAATGCAATATAGTATATTTGTACAACTCCTAGATACACCTCTAAAGTGTCTATAATTTCTTTTTCCCCACACAAAGTAGATATAAGCCTGCCAAGCCAACCTAAGAATGAACACAATAAGGGACTTTCTTTTCAAAGTTGCAGTAGCCCGGTTTAACTCCTCCTCTCAGCTCATCACCACACGAACCAACCCACAGATCTGAGAACAACACCCTAAATCTCTCTAGAAAAGGAACATTCAAAGAACAAATGGCACCTAAACTCCAAGCCAGCACCATAATTCTCACAAAGACCATCCATAGCTATTCCCATCTTGATCAACTTATCTTTTGTAGGCAATCTGTTCAGGATCGTCGTCTACACTATCATAGCGTGCTTTGGTATGTGCAAAGGGAATCACACAGTTTTATGCCATGTAACCTTCTCTTTCACCACTATGATATCATTCCATATCTCCCTTACTGTGAGTCTAGAGTTCCCAGCGGCTAGTATGGGATATGATTCATCTCTCATCTTAAGGAATTTCCTCAAACACCAACTATAATATAATAAGGCTTACTCTCCAACTACCAAAAATCTCCATCTCTAATCACATACTCCCTAATCCATGCAAACCACAAAGACTCACTTTCTTGAAGCAAGTTATGCATCAACTGAATCATGAATCATGCAAGCACATTCCGTGACTGGCGATCCTTCAAGCCAAGACATCTCTCACTCTTTAGGTAACAAATATGTCTCCAGCTTACACGTGCCCCATTAGCTGCTGTATTTTTGCCTTTTTATAAAATCTACAACAAAATTTTTCAATTTCCTAAATTACTCCCTTAGGCAAAACAACTTGTCTGCACCAAAAATTTGTCATGCTAAACAGTACAGCCCTTATAAGCTGTATCTTCCCAGCATAGCTAAGGTTCCTTTCTGACCACTGATCAAGTCGAGCCCTTATCTTGTCAATGAGGGCAGCACAACCCTTCATGCTAAACTTCCTAATTACCAGAGGCATCCCCAAATATCTCACAGGCAACAGACTCACCTTGAACCCAGTTACAACATGGATTTCCTCTAGATTCAAGGTAGAAACTCCAAAAATGAACAGTTCAGATTTGGATGTATTGAGCTTCAACCCTAAAAGATCATAAAACTTCTCCAACATTAAACTCCAAGCACTGAATCCAATTTGCCTTTACAAAAAATCGGTAGAGCATCTGCAAAGCACAGATGAGTCAAATACACTCTCTTACATTTAGGATGGTATTAGAAAACTCCACTAGTAGTAGCTACATAAAACATGTGAGAAAGCACATTCATGTCTATTACAAACATATAAGGAAAGAGGATCTCCCTGTCTGACTCCCCTCTTCCCTTTGAAAAATCCCACCAGACTTTCATTTAAAGATATAGAGAATCTGAATTCAGTAAAGCATGCTTGTATCCATCCTCTAAACTATGCAGGTAGACCTAGAGCTTTTAAAATTTGCATAACAAAACTCCAACTAAGGGAGTCAAATGCATTTTGCGGATCCACTTTCAGGGCACACTTGAAAGATAAAGTTTTTTTTATTGTTCCCTTTAACTATTCCTAGGCCAGTAGGGTATTGTCTACAATGCTCCTACCTTGAACGAAAGTTGACTGGTTCTTTGAAAGCATACTAGGAAAATACCCAGCCACCAAATTTTTTTTGTAGTTTTTTAGACAACTGAGTAACAAAATATTGGCCTGAACTACTTGACTTTGGATGCATTTGGAACTTTAGGAACTAATACCACTGCAGTAGCATTGAAAGAATGTATAAAAGAAGAAGACCTGAAAAAAAATGTATCACTGCAGTAGTAAAATCAGCCCCCACAATGGACCAGACAGCCTTGAAGAAGCCTGAAGTGAAACAATCAGGGTCAGAGGCCTTATCCTTCCCTTGCCCAAAGATTACAGCCCTTATCTCAGCCTCAGTAACCTCCTTAATCAAATCAACACTGGCAATGTCAGGAAGAGAAAATTGGATCAGCTCCCTCAAAAGATCCACACTACATTCTTGAACATTCTCATAGACAGTCTCAATTGCTTAGTAAAGAACCCTATTAACTCCTCAACAATTGCATCAAAAATTTTCAATTTATTCTCATGATCATTATGCAACAATCTATTGGTATTTTTCTTCTTTTTTGTAGCTACTACAGAGTAAAAAAACTTTGTCCCCTGATCTCTCTCTTACAACCAGTTAATTTTAGCTTTTTACTGATAAAACAATAGCTCAGCTTTCTCCAGAGTAATCAACTCCTCTTACAGTGTCTTCTCCATAGTCATGTCACAAAAGGAACCATTAGACAGGTTAAGAATATGTTGAGTTTCCAATTGTTCTCTCTTTCTTAAAACTTGACCAGAAATATTGACAAAATAAACATGATTCGGTCTCTTCAGGCAAGGCTTTAGTCTCTTTAACTTGCAGAATGAAATTTGCATAGGATCTCCAATGGTTGCTCAATCCAAAAATTCCTTACAATGTTCTCAAACTCAGGATGAAGGGTTCAAAAGTTAAAAAACTTGAAAGGTTTAGGCTTACCGGTAGGACTTTCCTTAAAACACCAAACAATAGTTGGGCTATGATTTGAGACTCTTGGAGCCTGAAATTCTACAAAGAAGTCAGTCATAATAGTGTCCCAAGACGAATTCATAAGTACCTTGTCTAATTTCCTTGCCAAATAAGTCTCCTCTTGCTTATTTGACCAAATAAAGAGTGGTCTCACATATGGATGACATGTAAGAGCACAATCACCCATACACTCCTGCAACTCTACCATGTCCTAAAAAATGTATGGCCCTATGATCTCAGAATTTGTGTAACCCCTAGACCAGCCTATGCAATACACCTAGTTCTAGAAGGTTACATAGTAAAAATCCAAATAAATTTCTCTTTTTTCTAATACTTTTAAAACCGTAAAATAAATTTTTTTGTCAAGACATCATTAAAGAAAATCATAAAACAAAAATCCAAAAAGTATATTTGTAATCACTAATTTTGGTCGAAGTTGTAGTGTATTAGTTTTATTATTATTTGTTTTATTATCATTATTATTATAAAGTAAATCTGGAAATTTGAAAAATATTTAAATAAAAAGCTCATATATTAAGTTTCAGTCCAATCAAACAGTCCATTTACAAAACTTTAAAACCCAAACACATATATCACATTAAATGGCCCGTTTGGCCCAAAACCTAAAAACCCTAATTTAATGACTAAGAAACCCTAATCCCATATTTTTCTTTGCACAACTACACCACAACTGTCAGATCTAAATCAGATATGACGGTTCAGATCGTCGCAGGAGTGTCTCCTTAGCTGCAGCACGCGCGTCGATTTGATTTCCCCCACACCCGCAAGTTTCAACTTCCGCGGGTAACCCCACGCGTGACTGCTCGCATTCCTGCTCCATCTCTACGCTGGTAGAAATCCAACAGCCACTAGAGAACCTTACTCCCCAAACAGCTTCTCCCTCTGGTCCCTTCCTCCTCTCGATCAACCACGACGCGCGAGAGGACACAAAGGACAGCGTTAGAGGCTCGCAAGTTGTTACGCACTGCACCTGGTTCCCCTCATCCTCTCAAACGGATCATGACATGCAAAAGGAAAACCAAAAAATCAGAGTAGATTAGGGGACAAACCCATAATTTCAAAAACACACCCAAAAAGACTAGATCAGTATAGAATAACCAATAGGAGTTTTTTTCTAGGTTTTCTTACTTTTTTCTAAAATACATGTAAATTTAAGGTACAAAAAACCCTAAACAGTTGTAAGAGGAATTCGAGAATATCTCGGGAATAGAAAACAAAGGAAAAGCCCTAGTTTTCAGATGTAGCTTTCTCTTTTTCTCTTTTCATATGATCTCAAAGCATATCATCAAAACATCATACACAAAAAATTAGGTTTTTAGTCTTTTTACCTCTGTGTCGTTCAACCTTCCTTGCGTCGATCGTTCTCCCTATTTTCTGTTGCCCTTCCTCGCCGGTGAAAAGCCCATCGGCCTCTTCGAGGCCACGTCAGGTGAATCAGTGAAGAGACGAACGTGCAAAGGTTTCTTGGCTTCCTTTTCGAAATGAGGCTCTTGTTTTTTGAAGGAGAAGGGATTTTGGGTTCGTGTTTTCACAAAAAGGGGGTTTTGTGGTTTTCAAGTGGAATAAGGTTTAGATCTGAGTAGGTTGGGGTTTAGAGAAGAAAATATGGTGTTTTGGACGAGTTTGGGGAATGTCGGCGCCGCAAAAGAGTTACCAGAAACTGGGAATAGTGACTGATTTTTGGGTTTGGGGATGAACACACGGCGGTGTCCATCCTTGATTTAGAAAAAATAGAGAGAAACGAGAGTTATCAGAAATTTTTTTAAGGGTTTTGCTATTTTTTGTAAAAATATAGATGGTTTTTATACCTGTTTTAAAAGCGGTAAATGGGATATTCGCATTTTAAGCTCCCCCGCATTTTCAAAATTTCCACCGTGACCCTTCTGCCTTTTTAAATCACAGTCGTAGTCCCTGAATTTTAAAACCTTTACCATTTTTGCCTCAACCTTTATGCATCTTACATTTATGCTCTATAATTTATTTTATTTATACTTCAGTCCTATTTAATGTCTATGTTTGTCATTTGGAAATATTATGATATATATATATATATGATATAGTATTGGTATGTGCATATTAGTATAATACATATTTCTTGTGTAATATATAGTTTTTTGTGCATACTGTGTTTTATATGTAATATAATATATAGCTTTCATACATATGTGTTACATGTACACCTTCTATGATATATAGTTTTTATATAGTGTATAATTTATAGTTTTGAGGCATATATGTTATATATGTTTTATATGGCATATGTATAATCTATGGTTTTATAGTATATAACATATAGTATATAATATATGTTTTGGAAAATATATATTATATCTTAAATATCTTTTTTTATTATATGTATATTATATATATATATATCTTCTATGTACATAAATGTTATATAACATAGTTTGAAATGCTATGTACATTTTGCCACTGCCATGTTTCTTTATATATATGTATATGTTTACATGTGTATGTTGAATACAATTTAGGCATGTAAATCTTTCGCTTATGTTTTGCTTATGATTAGTTTCCATGTTGTTAAGTATTGCATCCAGGATATTAATTGTCAATGCGGTGCCTTTCTATTCGAGACTAAGCGCGGCTAGTACCAGTGACAGTGGTGGTGGTTTTTTCGCTTACTCTCGAATAACGGGGCTCTTAAAATCAACTCGCATGTATAACCAGATTTTGGTTTAATTGTCACTTTAATTTGCAAAATCTTATATTAACAAAGTAGTAATTAATTTGGTACCAAGTTTGAGCATAGTGGGGGTGCGGAACCTTCCCCATTTGTAACCGGCTCCCGAACCCATAATCTGTAGTTTTATTTTTGGTATCTGGTCTACCTAATCCAAGTGACCGGTGGCGGTTCCAAGTCTTTTATTTGCAAAAATGTGATTTTTAAAATAAATACCCCTTTAAGACAAATATTTTCAAAAAAGGTATACATCGAGCCAATTTGAATTTCAGAAATGTCGCTACAGCATGGTGACTCTGCTCGGAACTGGTTTTGATTTTTAAAAAAACTAAAATGAGTCAGGCCATTTTTCAAGAAAAACAAAATATAGTTATCGCTTTATTAATATTGGAAGTTGTGAATTAAAGTGACAATTTGGTTAATATTTGTTTATAAATACGAGTTTATTTTAACACATTTTAAAATTTGACATATAAACCTGCCTGTTTAAGTGGGGGGAACGCTATTGCATTCGTGTGGATATTGTTCCTCTGTATGGGCCTAGTAAGTAATTTCGGGGCTCGAGTACCCTATGTCTTCGTGGGAATATTGTTTCTCCGTACGGACATAGCGAATGAGTCCCCATGAATTGAACTCGATTAAAATGATCATATAATGGGTGATAATTGGGGGCCTTGCTACCCTTGGTAGGGGACATCGAGGATAGTTTGGGTACCCTCCTAGTACCAAAACTGCATGTAGCGAATATAGAAAGCCTACCCCTTTAGAGCCATGCGGATAACCTAGGTGTTTTATATGGGATGCAATTAGGTTTACTTCTTGTTTTATTGATTTAGTTTTCTGCTTTATTTCTTGTCCCATTTATTTATTTATTTATTCGATACTAACTTTTTTGTGTCTTGTTTATTTTATTTTGTTTTTTGTTTTTCTTTTTGCATTTACATTACATGACATAAAGATGCTGATTTGAAGTTGCTCGCCTAATTAGAGACTTTCATTATGGATATGAGGTATCTTAAGAAGGAGGAGATCAACTCACAAGTCCGACATTGGTCCGAGAGCAACTAAAGAGTTCAAGGTGACAGTTTACCGAGTGAGCGAATAGTATCAGGGTATACTTATGTGAGTCTACAACAAAGTGACCTTCATGACCTGAAAAATATATGGGAAAGTTGGGATTCGAGGTTAAAGAATCTGTTCCGTGATAGCTATGGTGATGTAGCCAATTTGATATATGTCAGAATTAATGAACCCCTATTTCGAGCCTTATTTCAGTTTTAGAACCTTGCCTTTTGTTGTTTCACTTTTAACGGGGAGGACATGATGCCCACATTTGAATAGTACACGACACTACTTAATCATAGAAATGTTCAGAAATATTTGATTTATTCCAAGCACTTAAAGTCCCAGAATTATCTCGCCAAGCTTAGGAACATAGCTGGAATGAGTGAAGATTGGGTAAAAGGCTTGATTCAGAGTCGAGGTGATAGTGTCAATTTTTCATGGGAAATGCATTCGAGATATAATACCTACGCACCCATATGAGGTTATGAAGATGGATTTATTTGACTTACGGGTATTTGGTTTGATAATCTTTCTGAGAGTCTTGAATGAAATTGATATAGCTGTCTTGGATTTACTCAAACGCTTGAAGAATGAGGCGAATCCGGCACCGACAATCTTGACTGAGACTTTTATTTCTCTGAATGCTATCTGAAGGCACGAAGAGGGGTGACTTAGAGGTTGTGCTCAGTTACTTCAAGTTTGGATCCAAAGTCACTTTTGGAAGACACCAAAGAAAGTTTTACCCAACATATTCTTGGGAAGCTTTTCTACCTTACTGGAATATTTGGCCATGGAATGGCGAGAAGATTTCAACAAGAAGAAGTGGACCTTGATTCTCAAGAACCTTCAAGACGGTGACATAGTTTGGCGGGTACCTTGGCTAGGCAGTGTTACTCATTTCTTATACAGGTGTGGAGATTATAATTAGTTAATGATGTTGGGTTTGCATGGAGGGATTGGCTGCGCCTTTTGTTGGTTTCAAGACAGTTTGGGTCTCAACAATTCATTCATGTTACCTCAGGTTTGAGTCGTACCGAATTTGCTTTCAAAGGTGAATTTAAAGAGAAGGTTCAGAATATCTCTAGGGCTTGGGATCATTGCTACCGTATGAAGGTGTAGGGAGATAACAAATGCATGTTCACTTCTGACTATGAATTTTGAGAAAATAATTAGAAGAGGTCAAGAAAAGGATGGAGGCTTTGCAAACCGAACATGCAAGTGAGCTCTACAATGTGAGCCTGGATATGGATATACGCGATGGAGCAATCAAGGAATTAAAGAAAGAAACAATCAAGGAATTAAAGAAAAAAATGAAGACTTGAAGGAAAACAAGAAGTGTCGACCGAAAGAGGCTGATAGTAGTTGAGAAAGAGAAGTAAAATGGCATACGGTTGGTCGAGGAAGGAAAAAAGAAGGGTAAGCGAGCCATTGAGAAAGAAAGGGAAAGCAACAAGTTGATCACTAGGAAAGAGATAAAGGCTTGTAAGAGTGCAATTGACCAAGAAAGAAAGAAAGCCAAGCAAGAAAAGGAGAAAGACAAGAAAGTAGTGGATTGGGAAAGAGAGATCAGTGCCGCTTGGAAAAAAATCGCATGACAAAAAGAATCGTCTGCTAGAGATGCAAGGTCTATATAACACCACCTTTGAGAGTCTAAACCAAAGTTAAGCTCAAAATACCCTACTAGAGGCAATGATAGCGGAGTTGAATGAATCTCTCCAAGAATACCACGATCGAAATGGCTTTCTTGAACTTCAGGCCAATCAGCAAGAGAATGTGACACTTCAAGCCCATATTAAGGCTTTAGAGGCTATAGTTCAAGACTACTTGGGTCGACTCACGGTTCTTGAAGAAGCCGCGGAAGGGGGAAACAACTATTGGTTGAAGCGACTTCGTGATGCCACCCAAATAATTCAAGGCCGGGATGACTTCTACACCACTTTGATGGTTCAGGTGAAAGAGGTAGCACAGCTCGCGAGGAATCTAGTCACGGAAGCCGAAACACTTCGCCCTTTCATTGCATCGGAGATGGAAGAAGCACCAAGATTCATTCAACTACTTCAAGCTGTCGAAGAATTAGGAGTTAGGGTTGGTGCCTAACTGTAGGAACTTGTTTTAATTGCTTTGTAATGAGGAACTCTTTATTTTCAATGAAAGTTTTTCTAGGGTGATCACCTATGGAATCAACACCTTTATTTACATACATTATCTCTTATTTGTTTTATCATCTATACATACATTTCATGACATGTATACATATATCATGTATTAATTAATGAAATAATAAAATTAATGATGGAAATATCGTGACAGAAAGTGAAAGTTTAACCTACAACCATTTTGCATTCGTACGGTACCCGTTTGCAATCAAGAGCAATAGAGGAGAGAATGGCTAAGGTGGAACAAGGTCAAAAGGACCTTGAGGTTCGTTTGGATGGGATTGAACAGAATATCAGGGATCAGATCACATAGTCTCAAGCTTCTATTATTGCTCAAATGACCGATTTTCTAATCAAGATGAAAGGCAAAGAAGGAATTTCTATTGATAGCTCGGATGTTGAAGAACAAGAGGGTACTGCATCTCATGTGAAAGTCCAGACAAAATTTCTAGATTCAAAAAAGAAAGTATATATTAATCTAGCAGGGGCAACCATCAATCATCCTGTAGGGGTATCTGCTAGCCACTTAGGAGCTTCAGCAAATCATCCCATTGATTTAGGGGGAAACTATGAGAATGAAGTACCAGACCTAAACATGATGAATGAGGTAGAGAAAAGGATTAGGGTTGAGATGGAAAAGAAGTACAAATAGAGGTTCTGTTTCTTTGAAGAAAACTTCAAGACCTTACAGGGGATGGGCGAGCAAGGGAACAACGCTAGTGATTTAAGCCTTGTAGCGAATTTGGTCCTTCCACCGAAATTTAAGGCTCCTAATTTTGACAAGTATAACGGAACTACATGCCCCTCAGATCACATCATTATGTATTGCTGGAAGATGGCAGCTTTTATAAAAGACGAGAAGCTATTCATCCACTATTTTCAAGATAGTTTGACTGGTTTTGCGACCCGATGGTATACCCAAATCAGCCGTGTTAATATCAAGTCATGGAAATATATTTCAAGGGCTTTTATGGAATAATAAAAAAATGTAATTGGCATGACCCCTAACCGAATCATGTTAGAGGAAATAGAGAAAAGGTTAAATGAGAGTTTGCGTCAGTATGCTCAAAGATGGCGCGATGTGGCCGCACAGATCCAACCATTGATCCTCGAACACGAGATTACACTATTGTTTGTTAATACTTCAAGGGGTGCGTTGTTTGATCAATTGATAAAGAATACCATTCAGAATTTTTCCGACATGGTAAGAACCAGAGAGTCAATTAAAGTAGCCATAAAGAGTGGAATGATTAAGAGTGGGGAGAACACTCAGAAGAACTACAAGAGAAAAGATAATGAGGTAAATACCACGAGCACCTATATAGCCCCAAAGATTTTCACTATTTCTTTGCCATAAGTCACAACCGGGGGGGACAAAGCTCGAATAAAAAAGAGACTAGAACCTCAAAGAAAAAAATGAGAAGATGTTCTTCACTCCTATGCCAGTGTCTTATGCCGAATTATACTCGTAGTTGCATGAAGCTGACTTGGTCTAGACTTATTACGTTACCCCTTTCAAGCCACCATTCCCTACGTGGTATGGAGAAAAAGCACACTATGATTATCATGCCAGAGTTCCGGGACACTCAATTGAGAATTGTATTGCATTTAAAAAGTTCAGGCAAAACATGATAAAAATCAGGGTGTTGTAGTTAGTGAACCGAATGTGGCCACCAACCTACTACCAAATCATGGAGGTCATGATGTGAATGCAATCGAGGAAGAGTACACTAGAAAGGCCAAGACGGATGTGTCTGAAGTCAAATCCCCATTGAAGTGGGTGTTCCAACAATTATGCATGGCGCGCCTAATTGATCAGGGCATGGAAATTGTGGAAGAAGTGTGTGGACCATATTGCGAGTTTCATCAAGAATAAGGACACGATATTCAATGTTACGAGGAGTTTAAACAAGTGACCTAGAAGATGATAGATAATAAGGAGATTGAATTCTTCAAAAATGGCGAGGAAAGAAAGGAGCTAGACGTATGTACATCGAATATTCCTAAGGTCAAGTATGGGGTGGATAGGCCATTTTTCATATCACTTAAGCCGAAGGAAAAAAATCCATCCCAAGGAAAAAGCTCTAAGGTAGCTCTAAAGCTTTGAATTTCGGCTCTAACCTCCTTTCCATCAAGGATACCCAAAAGGTTTCGTAGAGCTATACCACTCACATCTCAATACTGGGGAATTCAGAACCGCGAGGAGATGAGAAGCCATTTGATGAAGAGAAACCCGCAAGGAATGAGGACCCAATAGAGTCAAAAGCCGAAACAGTGAATGAGGTGGGGCATTTTACAAGAAGTGGTAGGCGTTATTCACTAGAAATCTCGAATGCAGCGGAAGAGCCAAATGACAATGATAAAATAGTGATGACCGAGCCTGAGAAGTTTTTAGGGAAAAGCCTCCTCCGAAGATTAATGATTCGGTAACAGAGTCACAAGTGCAAGAATTCTTGAGGTTCTTAAGGCACAGTGAGTATAGCATTGTCGAACAGCTTTGAAAGAAACAAGCATGGATTTCAGTGCTTGAATTGTTGTTGAGCTCAGAAAAACACCGAAGTGCACTGTTGAAGGTTTTAAATAGACATTCGTCCCTAATGACATCTCGCTAAGCAAATTGGATAAAATAGTGGGCCAAATTGCTGCAGATAACTATATCATTTTAAGTGATGATGAAATTTTAGATGGGGGCATGGGATCGACCAAAGCTTTGAATATTACCACCCACTATAAGGGATATGTCTTGCCATGGGTACTCATTGACAATGGATCTGCTTTGAATGTGTTGCCAATATCAACGTTTCAAAGGTTGCCTATTGATAGTTCACATATAAAGTTGTGTCAAAACTCTGTTAGAGCCTTTGATGGGACCAAAAGGGATGTGATTGGGAAGATTGAAATTCCACTTTTAATCAGACCTACCGAGTATATCATCGAGTTTGTGTTGATGGACATTCGACCAACTTATAATTACTTGCTAGGAATGCCTTGGATTCATTCAGCCGGGGCCATGCCTTTTTCATTGTACCAAAATTTGAAATTTGTTATCGAGGGGAGGCTGGTAAGCGTGGGGGCAGAATAAGATATCATCGCTTCCGTAACTACCGATGCTCCTTATATCCAAACTGATGAAGGCGTTGTTGAATGTTCCTTTAGGGCTTTAGAATTTGTGAATGCTACCATTATGGTGGAATGAAGCAAGATCTCATGCCCTAGACTATCAAATTGCACTAAGATGATGTTTTGCCAGACTATGGGACGAAGAGCTAGGAAAGGTAAAGGACTCGGAAAGAACTTGCAAGGGTGTTTGCGCGCCAAGAGTGTCATCAGCAAGAAAGATCGGTTCGGGCTCGGCCACAAGCCTAATTTTTAGGAAAGAAAGTTAGAATAGAAGTAGAGAGAGGAGCAAATGATGGCCAGATTCAAAGGTGAGGACATTCTATGAGAGCCTATAACCTATCCTAAGATGAAAAATATTTTTGTGTCTAGCGGGATAATTAATGCGGAACAGAAGATACATGAGGGCAGTCTAGAGAATGCCAAGATTAGTGAGGAGGAGAGGTTGAATGAGGCGTTATAATGGATAGACGTCAATGTGATAGCCGAAGATGTAAAAAGTGACAAGTTCTTGGCTGAAATCTGCCCTTGCTTTCCGGGAGAGACACTCAACAATTGGACCAGTGTGGCCTTACCTGTAGTTTCTAGGTTTGAATCAGAGTAATGCTCGGAACCAACCCTATTCGCTTTTGCCCGCGAGCAATAGGGATCTTTTGTAAAATGGCTTCTATATCAACTTGCTTGTTTTTCAATTCAATGAAAATAATGTTTTCCACTTTTTTCTCTCAAATGGCAAACATCATATTTGTTGCATTCTTTTATCACATTTGTTATTTCATTCATTCCATAAATAATATTTCTTTCTCTTCCCAATGCATATTCATTTCAAATTGTTTTAGGGTCCCGATTATTAACTATATGAATGATTATGAATCTAATCTCGAGGTGGATTTTGAGCAACACTTGTATCCAACTGAAATTGAGGAAAAGGGTGATGAGATAGAATGTGAGATCCCAGATGAATTGCTCATATTAATGGAAAGCAAAGACAAATAGATCATGCCTCATCAAGAAGAGGTAGAGATCCTCAACTTGGGAACCGAGGATGAAATGAGAGAAGTGAAGATTGGCACCACATTCTCATCCAAAACTATGTATGAGTTGATCAAATTGCTTCTAGAATTCAAGGATATTTTTGCATGGACTTATCAAGACATTCTGGGGGTAGACACGGACATTGTGGTATATAAGCTACCAATCAAGCCGGAGTGTAAACTAGTCCAACAAAAATTAAGAAGAATAAGGGCAGAAATGTGTTGAAGATTCGAGAAGAAGTGAAAAAGTAGTATGAGGCTAGTTTCTTAAAGGTCGCCAAGTACTCGGAGTGGGTGGTGAACATAGTCCAGGTACCTAAGAAAGACGAAAAGGTTCGTATATGTGTAGATTATAGAGATCTCAATAAAGCAAGCCCCAATGATAATTTCCCTTTTCCCCATATTGACACTTTGGTCAACAACACTGCGAGACATTCGTGGTTCTTTTTCATGGATGGTTTCTTAGAGTACAACCAAATAAAGATGATGCCCTTTGGGTTGAAGAATGATGGAGCAACTATCAAAGAGCCATGGTAACCCTTTTTCATGACATGATACACAAGGGGATCGAGGTATATGTGGATGACATGATTGCCAAGTCTCGAACTGAAGATGAGCATATTCAAAACTTGAGGAAGCTTTTCCAAAGATTGAGAAAGCATCAACTAAAGCTCAACCCGGCTAAGTGCACTTTCGTCGTTACATCCTATAAGCTCCTAAGCTTTGTGGTTAGCTGAAAAAGGATCGAGATTGACCCCGAAAAAATGAAAGCCATCCAGAATCTCCCACCACCTCAGACCCAAAAAAGTTTGAGGTTTCTTGGGAATATTAAATTATATATCTCAGTTCATTTCTCAGTTGACCAACAAGTGTGACCTCATTTTTAGGCTACATCGGAAAAACAATCCGAGGGTGTGGGATGAAGGGTGCCAAGAAGCTCTAGGCAAGATCAAGAAGTATTTCACTAATGCTCTGTTTCTAGTAACATCAGTTCTAGATAGGTCTTTGATCTTGTACCTGACGGTCTTTGAGAATTCGATGGGTTGTGTTCTAGGGTAACATGATGAGTCCAGGAAGAAGAGAAAGTGATATACTATTTGACCAAGAATTTTACCGATTGTGAAACACGGTACCCACCGATTAAAAAATTGTGTTGTGCTCTAGTATGGGCAACCCGAAGACTCAGGCAATACATTTTGTATCATACGACTTGGTTGATATCCAAGTTGGATCCATTAAAGTTTTTGATGAAAGCACCAGACCTAAAAGGGAGAATGGCCCGTTGGCAAATGCTGTTGTCCGAATTTGACATACAATATGTGAGTCAAAAGGCGGTAAAAGGGAGTGCTATAGCAGATTTCCTGGCAAGTCACGCTTCGGATGACTATGAGTCTTTGAACTTTCATTTTCCTGATGCAGACTTGATGTGCATAATTGTTGAAGAAAAGGCTACTTCAGAGCTTGAGTCGTGGAAGCTCTATTTGGATGGAGCATCCAATGCTATAGGCCATGGGATTGGGGCAGTGCTAATTTCTCCAGAAAATATCTACTATCCCTTCATAAGTAGATTAGAATTCTTTTGTACAAACAACATAGCCGAGTATAAGGCTTGTGTTATGGGCTTTCGTGCAATGATTGAAAGGAAAGTCAAATTGCTTTAAGTATTCGAAGATTTATCTTGTATGCACCCGAAGTTGGTTAGGTACTATGATTTGATCCAAGAGTTAGTCAAAAGCTTCGAGAAGATCGGTTTTGCCTACCTTCTGAGGGAAGACAATCAAATGGCAGATGCTTTGGCAACGTTGGCCGCAATGTTTGAAGCAAGCGCCAAACCAAAAATAAAGCCAATTGATGTAAAAATTTACGAAGAACTGGCTCATTGCTATAGTTTGGAGGAGGAAGCAGATGGCAACCCATGGTACTGTGATATTTTGCAATATATCATGTTCCAAACCTACCCTAAAGAGGCTAATGAGAATGATAAAAGAACCATTAGAAGAATAGCTATGGTATATGTTCTAGATGGGGGGTCTTATACAAAAGGGGCAACGACCAAATACTGCTGAGGTGTGTCAATGCTCGAGAAGCTAAAAGCAACCTAGCCGAAGTGCATGATGGATTATGTGGGATGCACGCCAACGAATTCTTGATGGCTCAGAAAATCATAAGATATGGGTACTTTTGGTTAACCATGGAAGGGGTTTGTATCGACTATGTGAAGAAATGTCATAAATGTCAGATATATGCCGACAAGATCCATTCTCCCCCATTACCTCTACACACTATGAATTCGCCATGGCCTTTCGTTGTATGGGGAATGGATGTCATTGGTCAGATTCATCCAAAAGCATCCAATAGGCATCATTTTATTCTGGTTGTCATCGACTATTTCACTAAGTGGGTAGAAGCAGCTTTCTATGCTAGCATAACAAAAGTAACAGTTTGCAAGTTTTTGAAGAAAGAAATCATTTGTCACTACGATTTGTCGAAAAAATCATTAATGATAATGCTTCCAACCTAAACAACAAGATGATAGCCGATAAGTGTGAGCAATTCAAAATAACGCACCATAATTCTACTACTTATCATCCCAAGATGAATGGAATAGTAGATGCAGAAATCAAAAACATCAAGAAGATTATATCAAAAACTACGGACACCTTCAAGGACTGACATGAAAAGTTGTCATTTGCTCCATTTTCCTACTGAACTTCGTACGCACTTCAACAGGAGCAACGCCGTACTCGTTGGTTTATGGCACGGAGGCAGTGCTACCTATTGAAGTAAAAATTCCATCGCTTCGAATTCTAAATAAGGTAAAGATGGAAGAAGCTGAATGGGTACAGGCTCGGTTTGACCAGTTGAATCTCATTGATAAGAAAATGATGAAAGCCATTTGCCATGGTCAGATGTACTGAAAGAGAATAATGCGAGCTTACGATAAGAAGGTTCGCCCAAGAGAATTCCATGAAGGGGATCTAGTGCTTAGAAAAATCTTATCGACTAGAAAGGATTCCCGCGAGAAGTGGATGCCTAATTGGGAAGAGTCTTATGTTGTGAAAAAGGCCTTTTCAGATGAGCATTGATCTTAACAGAAATGGATGGTAAGGTGTTGCACAATCTGGTAAACTCAGATTCTTTCAAGAAATACTATGCATGAAAAAAATAAAAAAAGGGAAAAAAGAAACAAAAAGAGAGTTCAAGATGAAAACTCGAAAATTGCGTCTTGAACCAAAAGAGGATTTGAGTCAAGAAATCAAACAGGGCGGCTCAAATGATCTTTGAAGATCAAGCATCTGGCAAATAGACCTTCTTGAGAGTCAAGGAACTCAGTGAAGTACTTCTGGCAAGGGATCTACTTCGGCCGATGGGTTCTTGCATCATTCATACAGTGGATGATTAGAACATTGCATCATATTTTGTTTTATTTTCCTTTCATGTTTTCCATGACCTTTGTAAATCACTCTGAACTTTCAAAATATTAATGAAGTATTATTTTGTGTCTTCTCTTATCTCTTTCTACAAGCATTCTGCAAGTAGTTTGATATATATTCACGAAAAACAAAAGATTTATGAGTATTACTATGTTTTAACCTTTTAAGTGCAGGTAGTAAAAAAGGCACGCTAAGCTCGAACTAAGAAAAGACTTCAATTTTCAAGATACGCAAATAGGCTGAAACAAGAAGAAGAATGACGACCTTGTCGGAATCCAAGCTAGTCACACGAAAATAAGAGGATTGCAAAAAGGTAATGATCTCAAGGTGAAAACCTGAAAGGGCACTAAAAAAAAAAAAAAAAAAAAAAAAAAAAAAAAAAAGAGAAAAGAAAAAAGAAAGGGAAATCTAAAGTGAAAACCTGTAAAGGCACTTTAGAACAAAAGATTCGAAAGTTCGAAAGGAAAAAGCTAATGGTTGAACCCGAATATAAGATGAAGTACCGTCGCTACAAAGATCAAGAAGAGTAAGGAAGTAAATAAAAGGTCAAGAAAGATCGACAATGAAAGTGAAAGCGTTTAAACAATGTTTAGTTTTCACAATTCATGCATCAAACTTAGTTAGACATCCTTAAGTTAGGAGCACGCTAACTCATTCCATCATAGCATTTCATCTTTTACAGGTATTTAAAGGTTAGATCGGGTACTTCCTGAGAAGAGGAGTAAACGAAAAAGTGAAAACATGAAAGAAATTACGAGTGAGAAATTTCAAACTCGCAACATCAAGATTTTAGAGCGAAGAAGGTAGATACCCATAGCTCAAGGTTTTCAGGTGAGGAATTACAAACTCGCGACATTAGGATTTCAGGGCGAATAAGGCAGATACCCATATCTCAAGGTTTTCAAGCGAGGAATTTCCAACTCACGACATCAAGATTTCAGAGCAAAAAGGGGAAGATCATGTGGCTCAATTATTTCAGGCGAGGAGTTTCAAACTCGCGACATTAGGATTTCAAAGCAAAATGAGCAAATACCCGTAGCTCAATGATTTCGGGCGACGAATTTCAAACTTGCGACATCAGGATGTCAAGGTGAAGGGTTCAATATAGGAAGGACTCACAGTTCATGGACTATAGAGTAAAGAGTTTTATATAGAAAAAACTCGTAGCTCCAGATTTCAAGAAGAGGAAGGGTGAATAGTTCTATATAAGAGGAACTTGCAGCTCAGAATCTTCAAACAAGGAAGTGGGACAAAATTAGTGCTTTTGATCTTTGCTCATTCTCGTTTTACGAGAATGAGCAAAGAGAGGCAACTGAAATCACTAATTTTGGTCCAAGTTGTAGTGTATTAGTTTTATTATTATTTGTTTTATTGTCGTTATTATTATTATAAAGTAAATCAGGAAATTTGAAAAATATTTAAATAAAAAGCTCATATTTTAAGTTTCGGTCCAATCAAACAGTCTGTTTACAAAACATTAAAACCCAAACACATATATCACATTAAATGGCTCGTTTGGCCCAAAACCTAAAAACCATAATCTGATGACTAAGAAATGCTAATCCCCTATTTTTCTTTGCACAAGTACACCACACTCGACAGATCTAAATCGAATCTGATGGTCCAGATCCTCGCATGAGTGACTTCTCAGCTCTAGCACGCGTCTCACGTACGTCGGTTTGATTTCCCCCACATTCGAGCGTTTCAGCTTTTGCAGATTACCATACACGTGACTACTTGCATTCTCGTTTCATCTCTACACTGGCAGAAATCCAACGGCCACCAGAGAACCTTACTCCCAAAATAGCTTCTCACTCTAGTCCCATCCTCCTCTCGATCGGCCACGATGCTCGAGGGAACACAAAGGACGGCTTCAGAAGCTCGCAAGTTGCTGCACACTGCACCTAGTTCATCTCCTCCTCTCAAACGGATCATGACATGCGAAAGGAAAACCAGAAAATCAGAGCAAATTAGGGGGCAAGCCCACAATTTCAAAAACACACCCAAAAAGACCAGATCAATAGAGGATAACCAATAAGAGTTTTTTTTCTAGGTTTTCTTACTTTTTTTCTAAAATACATGTAAATCAAAGGTATAAAAGAAAACCATAAATAGTTGTAAGAGGAATTCGAGAATATCTAGGGAATAGAGAACAAAGGAAAAGCCCCAGTTTTCAGAGGTAGCTTTCTTTTTTTTTTCTTTTCATATGATCTCAAAGTATATCATCAAAACATCATACACAAAAATTAAGTTTTTAGTCTTTTTACCTCTGTGTTATTCTACCTTCCTCGCATCGACTGTTTTCCCCATTTTCTGTTACCCTTCCTTGTTGGTGACAATCCCATCAGCCTCTTCGAGGCCACTTAGGGTGAATCGGTGAAGAGGCACAGGTGCAAAGGTTTCTTGGCTTCCTTTTCGAAAAAAGGCTCTGGTCTTTCAAAAAGAAGGGATTTTGGGTTCGGGTTTTTCACAAAAATGGTGTTTTTTGTGGTTTTCAAGTGGAATAAGGTTTAGATCTTAGTAGGTCAGGGTTTAGAGAAGAAAATGGAGTGTTTTTGACAATTTTGGGGAACATCGGTCGTCGTCTAGTGGAAGCTGACACAGAGGAAGAGTCGCCAAAAACTAGGAATAGTGGCCGATTTTTGGGTTTGGGGATAAATACCCGGCGTATTCATCCATGTTTTAAAGAAAATAGAGAGAAACGAGAGTTATCAGAAGTTTTTTTAAAGGTATTGTTGTTTTTGGTAAAAAAGATGGTTTTTATACCTGTTTTAAAAGCAGTAAATGGGATATTCACATTTTAAACCCTCGGTGTTTTCGAAATTTCCACCGCAACCCTTCCGCCTTTCTAAATCATGATCGTAGTCCCTGAATTTTTAAAACCTTTATCGTTTTTCCCAATCTTTCATGCATTTTACATTTATGCTCCGTAATTTATTTTATTTATATTTCAATCTTATTTAATGTCTATGTTTTTCATTTGGAGATATATATATATATATATATATATGATATAGTCTTGGTATGTGCATATTAGTATAATACATATTTCTTGTGTAATATATAGTTTTTTGGTACATACTATGTGTTTTATATATAATATATAGCTTTCATACATATGTGTTACATGTACACCTTCTATGATATATAGTTTTTATTTAGTGTATAATTTATAGTTTTGATGCATATATGTTTATATGTTTTATATGGCATATGTATAGTCTATGGTTTTATAGTATATAACATATATTATATAATATATGTTTTGGACAATATATATTATATGTTATATATATGTTTTTTAATATATGTATATTATATATATATATCTTCAATGTACATACATGTTATATAACATAGCTTGAAATGCTATGTACATTTTTCCACTGCCATGTTTCTTTATATATGTGTATGTTTATATGTGTATGTTGAATACAATTTAGGCATGTGAATCTTTCGCTTATGTTTTGTTTATGATTAGTTGCCATGTTGTTAAGTATTGCATCTGGGATATTAATTGTCAATGCGGTGCCTTTCTATTCGAGAGTAAGCGCAGCTAGTACCAGTTGCAATGGTGGTGGTTTTTTCGCTTACTCTCGAATAGCGGGGCCCTTAAAATTAACTCGCATGTATAACCAGATTTTGGTTTAATTGTCACTTTAATTTGAAAAATATTATATTAATAAAGCGGTAATTATTTTGGTACCAAGTTTGGGCGTAGTGGTGGTGCGGAACCTTCCCCATTCGTAACTGACTCTCGAACCCATAATCTCTAGTTTTATTTTCGGTTTTTGGTATGCGTAATCCAAGTGACTGGTGGCGAGTCCAAGTCTTTTATTTCCAAAAATGCGATTTTTAAAATGAGTCCCCCTTTAATACAAATATTTTTCAAAAAGAGGGGTACATCGAGCCAATTTGAATTTCAGAAACATCACTACTATATTACAGACTCTAACATCAAATAAGACATGACAAACATGCCCACTAACTGCACCAATACCGTACTCTAAAAGCAACACCGAGAGAACTCCAAACTCTGATATCAGTACCATGATAGATTTCTTCTAACCTGCGATGCTAAAAATAACGTGAGCTTGGAAAAGCTCAGTAATGCAGAACTACCAAGAGATGCTAAAGGCACAAGCAGGTATATGGTAGAGTGATGAGTGCTCAAAAGTATTATTTTTATGACCCTTTTTACTCGTATTGTTGTTAGACTTAGGCTCATTTTAGTTGCATTATTAGGCATTCATGCATGTTTTCATGATTTCCTTCACTGTCATGCTTGATTTCATAATTTAGTTGATTTTGTGGAAAAAGGTACTGATGGTGTGTGTTCTTGTGTGTGCATGATCTAATTTCCCAAAAGAGTAGGAGATTACCGTGGCAGCTAAGGAAGGAAACTGAAGGATTTGCCAAAGCAGTTGAAGCTGCCTTCCAAATGCCAAACTGGAGGGTATACCAAGGCAATCGAAGCTGCTTTCCAAAATGCCAAATTGGAGGGTCTGCCAAAGCGAACGAAGTTGTCTTCTAAATGCCATGCTGAGCAGATTGCTGAAGCATGTCGGGATAAATCCATTTCATTAGGGATAAGCACAAAAAGCAAGAGATAAATCCCAAAGATTTGGATTTCCATGAAGCATTTAATGAAAATTTAAATTCATACTTATGAGGAGTTATTGGAGATCAAAGGGAGAATAAATTCCAAGAGTTTTAGGAAAAGTTTTTGGAGGAACTAATATATAATAAAAGAGATCTATTTCTTTTACTCTATTTAATTCCAACTTAACTTCCTCCTCAAGAAAGACTTTGACCTAGCCAACTCCTATAAATAAGAGACCTAGCCGCCTACTTCAAAGAGGGGAATTGAGAGAGAAAACGCAAGGGGTTATTCGAAGTCTTCTTCTTCTTATTCTTTGTTTTGGTTAGATTCATGTTTGGGGATTATTCTTTGTATATCTTTTGAACCTATCCATGAACTACTTATTTGGCTTGGGTTATTGTGTTTTTGTGGTTGTGAGAACGATTGGATTTGTTTAGGTATTGAGTTTGCAACTTTACTTCAAAGTTTGTTCATTCTTGGTTCTTAATTTTGTTTGCGAGTGAATTGGGAGAGGATCTCGTGAATTCACCCATTTATCTAATATCAGGAGAGTTAAATTCAAGAAACGAATGAGCATGGTTTTCATACAATCAATCGATGGTGAAGACTAATTCGACTTAGGGATAAGTTGTGAATTTCAACGGCTAAAAGGAGTGCAAGATAGGTTATTTTCCACCCTTGGTTCACGCAGGGATGTATTATCAAGGCATGTACAATTAACAGTGTTTCGAGTTAGGGATAATGAGAAACCATTGAAGAACGCTTCGCCGAACTTTGAAGGTTTTTGTAAAATTGCCCCAGCAATTGCTCTATTCCCAGACTTGCCCAGCAATCGCAGACCTGACTAGGCAATTGCAGAATTGCCCAGGTTGTCGCAGCATTGCCCCAGCAATTCGACTGGATTCAACTGCTAAAGCGATTAAGCTACTCTAGTACTCAATTACCATGACGATCCATTCAATATCACGCCACGACTCACGATAACCCGGCCTACTCTCTTACCGATTACTCTTTTCTATTTTCTTTATTTGTTTAGTTTATTTTACTTGATATTCATCATCTTCAATATTTTTCCTTTTACAGTGTAATAACTTAAGCAAAGTGGCCCAAGCCAATCCATGTGGAGACGATACTCAATACTTATCACATCACTTTATTACTTGCGACGTGTATACTTGCACCATTTGCGAAGCACTCTAAACACGCAACAAGTTTTTGGCATCGTTGCCGGGGATTGGCAATTGGTGTTAGCTATTTTTTATTGCATTTTTATTATTATTTTTACTAACTTTTCTTTTTGTTTGTTTTATCAAAAAAAAATCAGGTGCTCTACAAGTTAAGGGACATCAACATGTCAGGAAATAAAAGTCGGTCTATTCGAGAGTTGATGATAGAAGATAGGAATCAATCCAATCAAGAGTTTCTTACACTCACCAGTGATTACCTATACCAACCAAGAAAAGCTTATACCGAGGAAAAATCGTGCGCTTGTTGTGGAGAACATCATGTGTTTGAAGATTACCCTCACAATCCTGGTGCATATGGCTAAGTGGAGGACCATAGATGGAACCAACAACAAAATCCTTCATGGTATGAACAAAAAGCTCAAAAAGTTTTTACCATGATCATTTTGCCGTAGCAACAGATATGTCATGGCAATATAGTCCTTTCCAAGAGCATTCCAATTCCTTGGAGGAAACGTTGCTAGCTTCCTTGGCTAGACTTGACGGATCAATTGAAGAGATTCGGGAGCTATCAAAGTCCATGGATACAAGGATAGCTCAACGGGATACACCTTTAAGGGATTCAAAAGATCAATTGAGGAGATCTACATATGCCAAGGAGCAATACAAGGAGAGATCCCTGATGTTTGAGGATCAACTAAAACCTTCAAGTCGTGATCCTGCCAATGAGGAAGATTGTCCGACACTTGATGAGCCTATACAACAAATTGCCACGCAATGATTTAGGAGCCTAAATAGAGCAACATCGCGACAACATACCGAGAGCAGGAATCTGGAGATTACTTGCATCCACCTTTTGACAATACTTTGCCAATGGAATATGAGCAGGTAAAGGTTGAACCTTTTGAATTCTTTCAAAACTCACCTCATCCATTGCAGGTATGTCTTGAGGAACCGATGTTGGTAGATTTGAAGCCATCAAAATCTTTACTGATGAAGATGTTTGAGGAGCCTAAGGAAAACGGTGTTTGGATTCTTGAAGCTTTTCAAAAAATTGTTTTTTCCCTTGACTTACAGCGAATTTTGGCAACTGATTGCCATGGCAATTGGCTTGAGCATCAGTTACCACGACAACGAAGGTTACATCCAACTATGATGGAGGTCAGTGAGACTAAGGTAATGGTTGGGTGTTGATATAAGTTTTTCCACTAATATATTCATGCCTTCAAGAATAGTAGCAAGGTGGAGAGTATAAATAGACTACAAGGAAAGCACCTCTACCATGGAAACGAAAAAAGGAGTAGCTGCAAGAACATTGGACCAACTCTCTTTGGGCAATATTGTCACCCGATGGAGGGTACAGATGGACTATAAGAAATATTAGAAACGACCCTTCTCAAGCTTTTATTATCTATATTTTTATTGTTATTTTTTTCTTTATTTTAATAATTATCCTTTTATGATTTTTTAGGATAAGAGTTTCAAGGGATAAGGAGATTCCTAACTTCCTTCTTCCTTTGAACTCTTAAGTTTTTCTTTCTTGTTTTACTTTGTTTTTTCCAATCAAGAACTCACAAGAACCGAAAAAGAACAAGAAGTGCCAAAAAAAGCCCCAACAACGAAAATTGCCCGGGAAACCAAAAATTGCCTCGGCAATTCTCGATGCCTCGGCCAGTCCTGATGCCCAGGCAGCTGAACCCTACTTCAGTAACTGAGAATGCCACGGCAACTGCTGCACAAAAGGCAACACCAGCCATAAACATTCAACCATCATGAATCGGCAAACAAAACAAGCAATTGGCACGAAGGAAACACATCATTCAAGGTGACAACCTTTCCGACTAACTCATTTACATTTTAATTTTTATTTGCATGCATTGAGGACAATGCTTCTCTCGAGTTTGGGGGGTTGATTTCTAGTTAATTTCATGTTTAGTTGCATTCATAATTAGTAATATCATATAGGTTGCATATGTTACTTGCCATGCCTTTAATTGGATTTAATTGCTTGAACTTGTTGAATATCCAATGATAAATTTTTGCCACTGCACTTAATTGAAAGAACCTTTAAATTTTAGGATTGCATGAAAGAACTTAGAATTTTACTATGATGCTAAATATTATGAACACAGTTGTGGCTTGTTGATTGAAAGAAACGTAGTGAACATAATAAGTAATTGCTGAAGCGATTCAACTACTCTAGCACTCAATTTCCACGACGGTCCATTCAATTATCACGCCACGATTCACGATAACCTGGCCTACTTTCTTACCGATTACCCTTTTCTATTTTCTTTATTTGTTTAGTTTATTTTACTTGATATTCATCATCTTCAATATTATTCCTTTACAGTGTAATAACTTAAGCAAAGTGGCCCAAGCCAATCCATGTGTAGATGATACTCGATACTTATCATATCACTTTATTACTTGCGATGTGTATACTTGCACCGTTTGTGTAGCACTCTAAATACGCAACACAGAGCATTAAGTTACCATTGTGTTCCAGGTAACTACAGGTTCCAATTATGGTTCATTATTTCTAATAAACATTATATCTAAAGGTAATAGAGTTATTATTTATTTGATCACTGAGTATCAGGCGAGAAGCCTATAACTGAAGAATCAGAAGAGCGATGGATGGGATGAATTGCAAGAGCTTCCTGCTGAACTTGTTGAGGTTCAGTCGGTTCTTAAGGATTTTGCTCCATTCTCAACTCTCTCCCTCATTATAAGAGCCGATCGAGATTTCATTATCTTTGCCTAACCTCGTTTCAGACGTTCTATGTATAAGAAGTAAAAGGTAGTCAAGCTCAAGTCACAATCAATCAATGTTCACATAACTCCTAGGTGGCACCTAAGTGATCAATGAAAATAGCTTATTCATGCAATAGACACTAGAATCATGCAACCTTAAAGCCCGGATTACCATTTTGTAACATACTCTAACCACCCTAGTAGGATTAGGTAAGCTACCACAATTACAATCAACGATCCATTCAATTAAAGCTAGTGAGTTCAATTCATTTTAAGCATTTTTTGCTCATTAAGCAACTATTCGAATATGTGAGGACTCAATAGACAATGCATGATGCACCTACTAGATATATTAAGACCCATAATGCAATTAGTTATCATGATCAACACCATTTAGGACTTACTTGTTCTACAATCAACCATACGAATGGTTGGAGAACACAATAGAAAATTTCAACATTCAATGTAGCTATTATGCATACCAATATGTGATTTACATCATTTACCTATGTGACCATAATCAAACATACATGCTTTCAATGTTATGTACATCATTCGACTAGGACAATAAGTGACCAAAGTGGTTCATGTTTAAACATGTAGGTTACTACATTTACTTATTGTTAACTAGCCAACTTTAATAGGTCTATTCGAACCATTACATGCATAATCCAAAAATGGGAATCTAATATTAGGCTAACAAGCATTCAAGCTCAATTAAGTGTATACATACCCATATTTACATACAATACTCTTTATAAGTCATAGATGAAGTTAATTTATACAAACCATTACTAAGTGGTCATGAATATACATGCATTAGGTGCCACCATCCTAGGAGAGCTATAACAAGATGGAAACATACTTTTCAAGTAAAATGTGACTTGCACGAGCCTAGACTTTGGGATAGGATCCAATATCAACCTGAATCGTAGTAAAGAGACTTGATTAAGCAAAGCTTAGTGAATGAGTTCAAGTTACAAGGCAATCAATACAATAAGTCTCAACTACGAACCATCTAATAGATGGTATGCTCCCCCCATCAATAAGGAACCATTCAAAAACTATGTAAACAATACTAGATGCATTTGCTTAATTTTCAATCCAATATCAATACAGGGCTTGAAATTTAGACATGCTTAATCATCCAATTCGAATAACCATAGGCATAATGTCATTTGACCACAATCAATGTCTCAAACTCAAGCAATCTCATATAAGCAATTTTCAAGCAATGTCTCAATATCAATAGCTCAAGGCATTCAATTTTCCCTTACTATCAATCAATGCAATTCGATGGAGTAATAGATTCAATGTACATGAGGTATGAGTTCATTTTAAGTATAGCCTTGAGAATCGATTACTCAGTCTAGATACTCGAGTCCCCAACCAAACTGTCGCCAATAACAATAATCAATACGGTTCAAAGTACCGGCCAAATCCCTCATACTGTCGCCAATTTGGGACCAATGTCTCTTACCGTAGTCCACCCCGATAATGAGCTCTATGGACTCTATTGCATGCCAACTATATCTATGACCGACTCAAGACCAAGGCTTACAATAGTTATCGCTTTCATTCAATTTCAAGGATGATTCGATTCAATGTGCACATAGTGCCAATATCCCATTTCAATCGAATAGGGCTCAATGCCAATCACAATACCAATAGCTCAATGATCAATATTTTACAATCAATGAATGCATATCTATCAATAAGTCATTAGATCAATAGATTGAGTTGTCTTTAAGTTAACAACTAGCATGCTTCAATACAATGGAAACCAAGTTATCTAAGATCATGCTACAACAACCAATTTAATCAATGAAGCATGCTTATCAATCAAGTAATAATTCAAAACTTCTCAAAAGAGCACTTACCTTGCTAATGCTCAATAGCAAGCTCATTATACAATTTACACTAAGAATCAATAAGTAATTCAAATCAAAAATGGACTAGGAGAGGTTACCGCCCTCTCCAAACTTTAAACTACACTCACGGGAATTTTCTAAGCTATTGACGTTCCCGGATCGAAATCCCTTTCCCTCTACTAGCTTGCTGATCTATGTGAGCCCTTTTTTCCTCAATTTCCACTTAATCTATCATTACATATAATGCATAGTGTATTAGGTAGAATCCAGCAACCATTTAAGTCATTATATGACTCTAGATATTCAAGCATTCAATTCAAAACATCAAGACTATTGCTGTCTGGCAGCATGTGCACTACTTGCTTAAATATTCATATCTTTTATTTCGTACGTTGGAATTTCGAACCGTTTACACGTTAGAAAGCTAACTTAATTTTCCTTCTAACTTATAGGCCTTACATTTTTATTCATTGTGAATTAATACAGTTTTTTTATTTTAAAACAGACCAAATTATGCCACTAGATAATTTGCATTGTCCTTAAAGATTAATCTGTACAAACTGTTTTATAACTCGAAATTCGATTATGTTTGTTGCAAACGAAACTAGACATATTCATGATTCTATACATATAAGATTTATTCCCTAATTTGGTCTATGTGATTTTCCACAAATTTTTAAACTTACTTTGCCAAAATGAGTCTTACGATGATTTCCTTAAGCTAAATTCTAGCTTCATTAATCACTTAGACAAGGATTCTAACATGATTGTTCAACATATATACTCATTCATACATGTCTAAGTCAGTCCAATTATGTGTCAAACCTATAAAAATAGGGCAATTGAGCAATATTTCCGAATTGGTTCAATAAGACATCATCTCACTAGAATTTCCAGCAACAAGAATTTCAATTCACATATCAATCATCCATTCTAATTATCATCTAAGTTTATCCAGCAACTAACATAACAATTCACCATCAATTTGGTTAATGACAACATCAATTTCAAAAGCCATTTGATTCTAATGTGTTCTCACTAGACATATATACCAATTGGTTCAATATAAGAACACATACAAAACTCTTAATCAATTCCCAATTTCTAGCAATCAATCTAACATTTCTCAAGCCAAACAAGTTGTTATAATCACAAAATAAAAGAGAAATTCATTAACACTAAACATTAACTTAAAATTGAACATAATTTCAAAGCTTTATACAATCCCCACATGAATTAAGCTTGCATTTTCTCTCCTTTCTCTCAATGGTGTTTTAGGTTTGATGAACAGATGAAGAAGATAGTGTATACCACCTAAAGTGGCCGGTCATGCAAGGCTTGAAGGATATGTGGATTGTCCATAATCCAATTTGATTTTGCCATGCAATCATGCATTTCCATTCTCTATTCATTTTGGTCCTTTTTAATTTGAACACTCGGTTTAGAGAATAGCTCAATTTAGTCACTATAGTTCAAGTGTCCTCCTTTTAATTGTCACAATTAGCTCCCTTCTTCCATTCAATTTGGACATAATTTAACTAGCCAATAAGTTTAAATAGTGGTAGCAATTTCTAGTCCTTGTTTAGGGATATCACAATTCCCTAATTTAAATTAAGTTACCATTTTTAGTAACATGCTACTAGGCTCGGGTTTGGGGATATTACAATCCCCCCTTAAAAGAATTCCTCCTCGAATTTACCTGAGGAGAAGAGATTAGGGTATTTCTTCCTAATAGTTGATTCAGGTTCCCAAGTGGCTTCCTTACTCTTATGATTCTTCCAAAGAACTTTCGCAAGGGTAAGTGACTTGTTACGCAATCTTCTTACTTCTCTATCAAGAATTTGTACCAGTTCTTCTTCTATGATAAATCAGGATTGAGCTTCACCTTATCTGGCTATAGGATGTGTAAGCGATCTGATCAATATTTCCTCAACATCGATACATGGAAGATGTTATGAATTCTGTTGAATTCAACAGGGAGTGCTAGCTTGTAAGCAACTGGACCGATCTTTTCTAAAACTTTGAAGGGTCCGATGAATCGAGGGCTTAGTTTACCCTTCTTCCCGAATCTAAGGATTCTCCTCTAAGCAGATACCTTCAAGAATACGTAATCTCCCACTTGATATTTAGTGTTTCTTCTCTTGAGGTCGGCATAAGCCTTTTGCCTATCAAAGGCCTTTTTCAGTCTACAATAGATCACCCGAACTTGATTTTCGGTTTCACAAAGCAATTTGGGTCCTAAGATCTTGTTTTCCCGCAACTCAGACCAGCATAGAGGAGTTCTACATCTTCTTCCATACAATGCTTCGAATAGGGCCATTTTGATAAAAGCTTGATGGCTGTTGTTGTAGGCAAACTCGGCTAATGATAGAGGTTTCTCCCAATCTTTACCAAAGTCGATAATGCAAGCTCGAAGCATGTCTTCAAGCACTTGGATTACCCTTTCAGATTGTCCATCGGTCTGTGGATGGAAGGCAGTGCTACGGTTCAGCTTGGTTCCCATAGCTTTTTGAAGTGCCCTTCAGAATCGAGAAGTAAAACGAGAGTCCCGATCTGATATGATAGATCTAGGAACACCGTAAATTCTGATCATTTCTTTCAAGTATAATTTGGATAGCTGTTTAAGGCTCATGTTCATTTGAACAGGTAGGAAGTGAGCCGATTTGGTGAACCTATCAACGATCACCCAAATAGTATCATTTTTCCTTGGAGATAGAGGAAATCCCGATACAAAGTCCATTGTTATACACTTTCACTTCCACTGAGGCAATTTGATGGGTTGTAGAAGTCCAGTAGGTAGTTGGTGTTCGACCTTCACCTTTTGGCAAGTGAGGCACTTCGATACGAAGTCAACAATATCGGCCTTCAATCCCGGCCACCAATAGACTTCCTTTAAGTCCTTGTACATCTTGATCACTCCCGGATGTATTGAAAGATGACTACTATGTGCTTCTTGAAGAATTTCCCTCTTAAGGATTGGATCATTGGGTACACAAACCCGATTCTTAAAGTAGAGCACACTATTCGATCGAAGTGAGAATTCGGTGCTCAGTTTGGAATCAATCTCTTTCAATATCTTCTGAAGTTCGGGATCATCTTGTTGAAGCTCTTTGATCCTCAAATTCAAGTCAGATTGAACTTGAAGTTCTGTCCCATATCTACGGTTCTTTAAGAGCTCAAAATAGGCATTGAAAGTAGTTAAAGCTACAATTAGAGGATTTCGATATCATCAATTTGAATAGGGGAATAAACAATGTTGGAAATTTGAATTCGACCTTACTAGTTGAATGTTTGCGACTGAGCGCATCAGCCACAACATTTACCTTTCCTGAGTGGTAATAAATGATTAGGTCATAGTCTTTTAGTAGTTCCACCCATATTTGTTGTCGAAGATTTAACTTATTCTGAGTTAGTATGTATTTTAAACTCTAACGATCCGTAAATAATCGAAATTTCTCTCCATATAGATAATGTCTCCAGATCTTTAAAGCAAACACGACCACAGCTAGTTCCAAGTCATGTGTTGGATTGTTCAATTCATGTGGTTTGAGTTGCCGAGAAGCATAAGCAATGACCTTGTTGTCTTGCATCAATACACACCCAAAACTGAGGTGTGAGGTATCACTAAAGACCGTAAAGTCTTTCCCCGATTCAGGTTGAATTAGAATAGAGGCTTGAGTTAGGGCTTGATTCAATTGATCGAAGCGCTTTTGCTGGTACTCGGACGATTTAAATGGAACGTTCTTTCAGAGGAGTCAAATCAATGGAGTGGCAATAATTGATAACCCTTTTACGAATCTTCGGTAATACCCGACTAAACCGAGAAAGCTTCTAACCTCAGCAACATTCCTTGAAGGTCTTCATTCAATAACCGTCTGGATCTTTCTTGGATCCACATTTATTCTTTCAGCTGAGACAACATGGCCAATGAAAGATACTTTCGAAAGCCAAAACTCGCATTTGCTAAGTTTGGCAAAAAGCTGATTCTCCCTCAATGTCTACAGCATAATTTGGAGGTGCTTAGCATGTTCTTCTTTATCCTTTGAGTAAAAAAGGTTGTCGTCGATAAAGAAAGCACAAATTTGTCCAAGTAAGGTTTGAATACTCGGTTCATTAGGTCTATGAAAACTGCTGGAGCATTAGTTAATCCGAAGGGCATCACTAGGAACTCATAGTGACCATAACGAGTCCTAAAAGCTGATTTGGGTACATCAAACTCTTGTATTCTCATCTGATAATATCTCGACCGCAAATCGATCTTGGAGAAGACTTGGCATCTTTAAACTGGTCGAACAAGTCCTCTATTCTCGGCAATGGGTATTTGTTCTTGATAGTGAGCATGTTTAATTGGTGTTAGTCAACACATAGCCTCATCGACCCATCCTTTTTCTTGACAAATAATACGGGTGCTCCCTAGGGTGAAGAACTGGGTCGAATGAAGCCCTTTTCTTGAAGCTCTTGTATTTGTTGTTTGAGTTCCTTAAGTTCAACATGGGCCATTCGATATGGAGTGATAGACACTGGATCAACTCCGGGTTGAACTTCAATCTTGAATTTGACTTCCTAAATAGGAGGTAACCCCGGTAGTTCCTTAGGAAAAACATCAGGGAATTCGGAAACAATGGGAATGAGTTCACACCAAATTCAATTTCATCTTGTTTAATCATAGCAGCTAAGATGCTAATAGGTTTCTTATCGATCAATGTAATGGATTTTTCTCCTAAGCCACGGAGAAAAACTTTCCTCTTTTGGCAATCTACCCAAGCTTGATGCCTTCCTAACCAATCTAATCCAGAATGAGATCGAATTCAACAAAAGGAAATAATAATAGGTTGGCTAGGAAAGGGATGCCCTGAATGAACAAAGGGCAATCTTTACATATTTGGTTTACTATTATATTGTCTCCTAAAGGATTAGTAGCAATTAAGCTACAACTAACATATTCGGGCTTCAATTTAAGCTTTTCAATTAAAGGAGAGCGTATGAATGAATGTGTGGATCTCGTATCAAACAAAGCATAAACAGGTTGAGTATCAAGGTAGATTGTACCTGCTATTACATCAGCAGACTCTTCGTCCTCTCGTCCCCGGATGTGATAGACTCGAGCAGGTGCTTGGGACTCTTGATATGTAGCATTGGACCCTTGGTGTTTGCTCTTTCCGTAGTTGCCGAAGTTAGCTTGCTTCGAACCCTTTCCCCTGGGTGAAGGAGCTTAATTCGACTTGTGAGAAATATGAGAAGGCAACTTGTTCGGATTTTAGGGGCAATCTTTGACATAGTGAGTCGTTTCACCGCATAAGTAGCAAGCATTAGTTAGCTTTTTGCATACTCCAGTGTGATTAATTTTGACAAGTCTTGCAACCAGGGATTTGGGTCTCCCTCCCGATATTCCCCATGCTATCCAAGGACATCATTGTTGTTGAGGCTCTGGACATAGCTTGTGGCTTGGGTATATAGCTACCCTTAGAGAAATTTCCCTGATTGGAATAATTTCCTCCTTGGTGCTTTTGTTTCTTGTTGCGCCAATGAGACTTATGATCATCCCTCGATCTTTTGTTATCTCGAGACTGATTCTCTGATCATTTTGCCGAAGTCTTCATCTTGGATTTGGTAGCTATGACTCGGTCGATCAGTTCATGGAAGTCAGTAATCCCCAAAGCACTGAACATGGGGCCAAACTCATCATTGAGTCCATTTATGAACATTCTACACTTTTCCTCTTTTTTTTTTATAAATTCTGACCCATATTTGTAGTATTTGCAGAACTCGCTAACATACTGCTCGATCGATTTTCCTTCTTGCTTCAGGTACAAGAAGTTCTTATTGCGTTCCGCAAGATACTGATCACTAATATACTTCTTTTTGAATTCTTAGAGGAAGAATTCACAGATGACAGCTTCTTTAGGTGCTGCCAAGGTAGTAGTCTCCCACCAATTTAGTGCCTCCTCAGCCAACAAAGCTACTGCACACTCTAGTTTGTGTTCATCAGAGCGCTATAGTTGCTTAGACAAGATTTTTGTCATATTGTCCAGCCAGACTCCGCTTCTTCTGGCTTGTCTTCACTTGTTCCAGTGAAGCTGTAAGGTAGGTGTTGAGCTAACTTGTCAATTGGAGCTCTTGTCGGTTTTGCTATCGGAGGGTCAGGAAGAGTTGGAGGATTATCTCTCATAGAGACAATCATTTGATCAAACATCTCCTTGAGACTGGAGAAGCATTCTCGTTGTATGGGATGAATGTAGGAGCTTCCTGCTGAACTTGTTGAGGTCCAGCTGGTTCTTGAGGATTTTGATCCATCCTCACACTCTCTCCCTCATTAGAGGAGCCGGTCGGGCTTTCATTATCTTTGCCTAACCTCGTTTCAGACATTCTATGTATAAAAAGTAAAAGATAGTCAAGCTCAAGTCACAATCCAATCAATGTTCACATAACTCCTATGTGGCACCTAAGTGATCAATGACAATAGCCTATTCATGCAATAGACCCTAGAATCATGCAACCTTAAAGCTCTAATTACCATTTTGCAACATACTCTAACCACCCTAGTAGGATTAGGTAAGTTACCACAACTACTGATAAGTGTTCAAAAGTACTATTTTTATTACCCTTTTTACTCATATTATTGTTAGACTTAAGCTCATAATAGTTGCATAATTAGTCATTCATGCATTAATTCATGTTTCTTTCCACCGTTGAGCTTGATTTCATAACTTGGTGATTTTTGTGGAAAAAGATGCTGCTTTGGTGTGTTTTTGTGTGTGTATGTGCAGGATCACTTGCCAAAGCAATGCCGAGCTAGTTGTCAGGGCAATGCATGAAGGATATGCCGAGCTAGTTGCCAGGGCAATGCATGAAGGAGACGCCGAGCCAGTTGCCATGGCATTTGTCGACAAAGACAAAATGCAATATGGATGTCGAAATTCATGACTTTACAAGCCCAAGATGACATGGAGCAAGGCCCAAGCCCAAAGGAATTTGATTGCCATGCAGAGATTAAAGAAGAATTAAATTCCAAGAAGATAGGAGAAGTTCTAATAGGAATAAAATTATAATAAAGAATTATATTCTTTAAAGATAATTTAATTCCAACTCAAACTCCTCCTCAAAGAAGGACTTTGGCCTAGCCCTATAAATAGCAAGGAGATTTCGACAATCCAAGATATAGAGAAAAATAGGGAGAGCAAGGGGGAAATTTCGACAAGAGAGCATTAGGGGAATTTCGACTTCTTCTTCTTCTTTGCTTCTATTAGATTCATGGTTTGGGGATTATTCTTTGTATATCTTTTGAACCCAACCATGAACTAACTTGATCGGCTATGGTTATTGTGTTTTGTGGTTGTGAGAAACTATTGGTTTTTGTTTAGGTAATAAGAGTTTGTACTTTTCTATTTCAAGGTTTATTCATTCTTGATTCTTATTATTGTTTTTATAGTGAATTGGGAGAGGATCTCGTGATTTCATCCATTTATCTAATATCGGGAGAGTTAGATTCAAGAAACGAATGAATATGATCTTTATTCAATCCAATGATGGTGAAGATTAATCCGGCTTAGGAATAAGTTAAGGATTTCAACGGCTAAGAGGAGTGCAAGATTGGTTGTTGTTCACCCTTGATTCACGCAGGGGATGTATTATCAAGGCATGCACAAGTAGCTAGAGTTTCGACTTAGGGATAAGAAGAAACCATTGAAGAACGCTCCGCCGAACCTTGAAGTTGCTGCCCGATCGCCCAAGTAGTTGCCCAACTAGTCGCCCGGCAACCATCAATTAGTTGCCAAGGCAACCCCCGTTGTGCAAGTCGCCACGGCAACGAGTTGCCCGTGCACTCTTTTACCAAGACAATCCAATCGGCTATCACACCTCAACTCACGATAACCTAGCCTATCTCTCTCAATCGATCTCATCTTTTCTTTTACTTTATTGCTTTCTAGTTTAGTTATTAGTTAAACTCCTTTAATCCTTTAATTGTGTTTTTACTTTTCACAAAGTCAAAGAACTTAAGCAAAGTGGCCCAAACCAATCCCTGTGGAGACGATACTCGATACTCATATCACTTTATTACTTGCGACGTGTATACTTGCACAATTGCGTAGCACTTAATCACACGCAACAAGTTTTTGGCGCCGTTGCGGGGATTGGCAATTGGTGTTAGTTGTTTTTGTTATTGCATTTATTTCTTAGTTTTACTAACTTTTCTTTTTGTTTGTTTTATCAAAAAAAAATTAGGTGCGCTACAAGTTAAGGAACATCAACATGTCGGGAAATAAAAACCAATCTATTCGAGAGATGATGTTGGAAGATATGAATCAATTCAATCAAGAGTTCCTTGCACCCTTTGATGATTACCTATACCAACCGAGAAAAGCCCAAAGAACTTATACCATGGAAAAATCTTGTGCTATGTGTGGAGAACATCATGTGTTTGAAAATTGCCCTCACATTTTCGGTGCATATAACTACATGGAGGACCATATAGGGAACCAACAGCAAAATTCTTCATGGTATGGTCAAAAAGCTCAAAATTTTTTTTACCATAACAATTTTGCATGACAAATGATATGCCATGGCAATGTAGTCCTTTTCAAGAGCATTCCAATTCCTTGGAGGAAACGTTACTAGCTTCCTTGGCTAAACTTGACGAATCAATTGAAGAGATTCGAGAACTATCAAAATCTATGGATACGAGGATAGCTCAGTGGGATGCAACCTTAGGGGATTCAGAAGATCAATCGGGGAGATCCACATATGTCATGGATAACATGCACCAACAATTCATTCCTAGGGATACTGACGTCCCAAGGCAAGAGGATAAGGAGCAATACAAAGAAATCTCTCTCCGATGTGTGAGGAACAACTAGAACCTCAAAGTCAAGAGGATGCCAATGAGAGAGACTGCCCAACACATGATGGGCCTGAACAACAAATTGCCTCGGCAATGATTGAGGAGCCTGAACAGAGCAATGCCGCGACAACACTCGGTGAAACGAGAACAACAATACTACAAAGAAATTCGAGGAACCCGATGCCCATAAGGTTACAACGTTGATGCTTGAAACAGAATCAGATTGCTCTCATCTACAATTGCCACGACAATTACACGACCACATGCAAGATCAACGAGATGATAATACTTTGCCAATGGAATATGAGCAGGTAATAGTTGAACCTTTTGAATTCTTTAAAACTCACATTGTCCATTGCGGTATGTCTTGAGGAACCGAGATTGGTAGATTTGAAGCCATCAAAATCTCTACTGATGGAGATGTTTGAGAGGCCAAAAGAAAAAGGTGTTTGGATTCATAAAGCTCTTCAGAAAATTGATTCTTCCCTTGACTTAGAGAAAAATTTGACAACTGATTGTCACGGCAATTGGCTTGAGCAAAGAATTGCCACGACAACAAAGGCTACATCCAACCATGATAGAAGTCGACAAGAATGAGGTAATTGAATGGTTGAGAATGGATATAATTTTTCCTATTAATATATTTGTGCCTTCGGGAATAGTAGCAAGGTGGAGAGTATACATGGACTACAAGCGAACAAAGAAGAAAGACACCTCCACCATGGTAACGCAAAAGGGAGTAGTGGCAAGCACATTGGCCAAACTCTTTTTGGGCAATATTATCACCCGATGGAGGGTGCGGATGGACTATAAGAAGTATCGAAAACGGCAACCTTCAACACCGCAACAACTCCTGATACGCACGCCTCGGCAACCATGGACGCGCACGCCTCGGTAACTCCTGACGCCTCGGCAACCATGGATGTGCATGCCTCGGCAACCCTCGACGCCACGGCAACTACTGATACATTTATTTTTATTTTTATTTTTATTTTTTGAACTATTTTGTTCTATTATTTTTGGTTATTTTTTTTCTCTTTATTTTTAGGATATATTTTATTTTTCTTCATTATCTTTAGTTTCCAGTGTTTCTTTTCCACAACAAGACTCACAACCACCATGCTAAGGAAATTCATCATTGACTACTTGCCACAAAGAACCACAACAGAAAACTGTGATGCCCAGGCAACAACAATGGCTTCGGCAACTACGATGCCCATGAAAGTGAACTGCATCGGCAAACATGGATCAAATCAAAGCAATGCTATTCACGCGGCACCAGCATTCAACCACCGACTAAAAAATGAATCAAGCAAGCGGCACGAAGGAAACTCATCACTCGAGGTGACGACCTCTCCACTAACTCATTTCATTTAGTTTCTTTTAAATTTTGTTCCACTTTTACGTGCATTGAGGACAATGCTTCTCTCGAGTTTGGGGGGGTGTTGGTTTCTAGTTAGTTTCATGTTGAGTTGCATTCATCTTTAGCAATCACATATAGGTTGCATATGTTACTTGCCATGCCTTTAATTTGATTTAATTGCTTAAGACTTGTTGAATATCCAATGATAAATTTTTGCCACTGCACTTAATTGAAAGAACCTTTAATTTTAGGATTGCATGAAAAGAACTTAGAATTTTACTATGATGCTGATTTTTTTTTACACGGTTGTGGCTTGTTGATTGAAAGAAACTTAGTGAACTTAGGTTGCTTAAAATTTGGGTAAATTTAAAATTGAAAATTAAAAAATAATTTCTTGCTAGAGGTGCCCAAAACTGGCTCTAGTAGTAAATACACTTTCTTGCTAGAGGTGCCCGAAACTGGCTCTAGTAGTTAATGCACATTAAAGAATCGCTAGAGGTGCCCGAAATTGGCTCTAGTCGACTAAAATAAAATGAGAAATAGCTTACTTTGCTAGAGGTGCCTGAAATTGGCTCTAGTGAAAATAAAAACAAATGCCCGATAATTAAATTGATAAAAGCCTATTGTTCACATAGAATCTTGAAAATCAACTTGTACACAACTACGCACACACATTGTCACGAGCATTATAGTTTGGTTCCGGTAATTTTTTGTGCTATCCGAAAAAATTAAAGGTGATCATACTTTGTGCCACGGTTCCGAGGTTTGAATTCAAGTTTGAAGCATGTCTTTGATGATTAAAGTCTTGGCGGTAATTGTTAGTTTGCATTGCTTGAGGACAAGCAATAGTTCGAGTTTGGGGCGTGATAAGTGTTCAAAAGTACTATTTTTATTACCCTTTTACTCATATTATTGTTAGACTTAAGCTCATAATAGTTGCATAATTAGTCATTCATGCATTAATTCATGTTTCTTTCCACCGTTGAGCTTGATTTCATAACTTGGTGATTTTTGTGGAAAAAGATGCTGCTTTGGTGTGTTTTTGTGTGTGTATGTGCAGGATCACTTGCCAAAGCAATGCCGAGCTAGTTGTCAGGGCAATGCATGAAGGATATGCCGAGCTAGTTGCCGTGGGCAATGCATGAAGGAGACGCAGAGAGCCAGTTGCCATGGCATTTGTCGACAAAGACAAAATGCAATATGGATGTCGAAATTCATGACTTTACAAGCCCAAGATGACATGGAGCAAGGCCCAAGCCCAAAGGAATTTGATTGCCATGCATTAAAGAAGAATTAAATTCCAAGAAGATAGGAGAAGTTCTAATAGGAATAAAATTATAATAAAGAATTATATTCTTTAAAGATAATTTAATTCCAACTCAAACTCCTCCTCAAAGAAGGACTTTGGCCTAGCCCTATAAATAGCAAGGAGATTTCGACAATCCAAGATATAGAGAAAAATAGGGAGAGCAAGGGGGAAATTTAGACAAGAGAGCATTAGGGAATTTCGACTTCTTCTTCTTCTTTGCTTCTATTAGATTCATGGTTTGGGGGATTATTCTTTGTATATCTTTTGAACCCAACCATGAACTAACTTGATCGGCTATGGTTATTGTGTTTTGTGGTTGTGAGAAACTATTGGTTTTTGTTTAGGTAATAAGAGTTTGTACTTTTCTATTTCAAGGTTTATTCATTCTTGATTCTTATTATTGTTTATGAGTGAATTGGGAGAGGATCTCGTGATTTCATCCATTTATCTAATATCGGGAGAGTTAGATTCAAGAAACGAATGAATATGATCTTTATTCAATCCAATGATGGTGAAGATTAATCCGCTTAGGAATAAGTTAAGGATTTCAACGGCTAAGAGGAGTGCAAGATTGGTTGTTGTTCACCCTTGATTCACGCAGGGATGTATTATCAAGGCATGCACAAGTAGCTAGAGTTTCGACTTAGGGATAAGAAGAAACCATTGAAGAACGCTCCGCCGAACCCTTGAAGTTGTTGCCCAGCTGCCCAAGTAGTTGCCCAACTAGTCGCCCCAGCAACCATCAATTAGTTGCCAAGGCAACCCGTTGTACAAAATCGCCACGGCAACAAGTTGCCCGTGCACTCTTTTTACCAAGACAATCCAATCGGCTATCACACCTCAACTCACGATAACCTAGCCTATCTCTCTCAATCGATCTCATCTTTTTCTTTTACTTTATTGCTTTCTAGTTTAGTTATTAGTTAAACTCCTTTAATCCTTTAATTGTGTTTTTACTTTTCACAAAGGCAAGAACTTAAGCAAAGTGGCCCAAACCAATCCTGTGGAGACGATACTCGATACTCATATCACTTTATTACTTGCGACGTGTATACTTGCACAATTGCGTAGCACTTATCACACGCAACAACTACAATCAATGATCCATTTAATTAAAGCTAGTGAGTACAATTCGTTTTAAACCTTTCTTGCTTATTAAGCAACTATTCAAATAGGTGAGGACTCAATAGACAATGAAAGATGCACCTACTAGATATATTAAGACCCATAATGCAATTAGTTATCATGATCAATACCATTTAGGACTTACTTATTCTACAAGCAACCATTCGAATGGTTGGAGAACACAATAGAAAATTTCAACGATCAATATAGCTATTATGCATACCAATAGGTGATTTACATCATTTACCTATATGACCATAATCAAACATACATGCTTTCAATGTTATGTACATCATTCGACTAAGACAATAAGTGACCAAAGTGGTTCATGTTTAAACATGTAGGTTACTACATTTACTTGTTGTTAACTAGCCAACTTCAATAGGTCTATTCGAACCATTACATGCATAATCCAACCATGGGAATCTAACATTAGGCTAAAAAGCATTCAAGCTCAATTAAGTGTATACATACCCATATCTACATACAATACTCTTTATAGGTCATAGATGAAGTTAATTTATACAAACCATTACTAAGTGATCATGAATATACATGCCTTAGGTGCCACCATCCTAGGAGAGCTATAACAAGATGGAAACATACTTTTTCAAGCAAAATGTGACTTTTACGAGCCTACACTTCGGGATAGGATCCAATATCAACCTGAATCGTAGTAAAGAGACTTGATTAAGCAAAGCTTAGTGAGTGAGTTCAAGTTACAAGGCAATCAATACAACAAGTCTCAACTACGAACCATCTAATAGATGGTATGGTTCCCCCATCAATAAGGAACCATTCAAAAACTATGTAAGCAATACTAGATGCATTTGCTTAATTTTCAATCCAATATCAATACAAGGCTTGAAATTTAGACATGCTTAATCATCCAATTCGAATAACCATAGGCATAACATGTCATTTGAACACAATCAATGTCTCAAACTCAAGCAATCTCATATAAGCAATGTTCAAGTAATGTCTCAATATCAATAGCTCATGGCATTCAATTTTCCTTTGCTATCAATCAATTCAATTCAATGGAGCAATAGATTCATTGTACATGAGGTATGAGTTCATTTTAACTATAGCCTTGAGAATCGATTACTCATTCTAGATACTCGAGTCCCCAACCAAACTGTCACCAATAACAATAATCAATATGGTAAAAAGTACCGGTCAAATCCATCCTAATGTCGCCAATGACCAATAACAATACTTCCCTCCTATTGTCGGCAATTTGGGACCAATGTCCCGGACCGTAGTCCACCCCGATAATGAGCTCTATGGACTCTATGGCATGCCAACTATATCTATGACCGACTCGATACCAAGGCTTACAATAGTTATCACTTTCATTCAATTTCAAGCATGATTCAATTCAATGTACACATTTAGTGCCAATATCCCATTTCAATCGAATAGGGTTTAATGCCAATCACAATACCAATAGCTCAATTATCAATATTTTACAATCAATGAATGCATATCTATCAATAAGTCATTAGATCAATAGATTGAGTTGTATTTAAGTTAACAACTAGCATGCTTCAATACAATGGAAACCAAGTTAGCAAAGATCATGCTACAACAACCAATTTAATCAATGAAGCATGCTTATCAATCAAGTAATCATTCAAAACTTCTCAAAAGAGCACTTACCTTGCTAATGCTTAATAGCAAGCTCGTTACACAATTTACAATAAGAATCAATAAGTAATTCAAATCAAAAATGGACTTGGAGAGGTTACCGCCCTCTCCAAACTTTAAACTACACTCACTGGAATTTTCTGAGCTATTGACGTTCCCGGATCGAAATCCTTTTCCCTCTACTAGCTTGTTGATCTATGTAAGCCCCTTTTTTCCTCAATTTCCACTTGATCTATCATTACATATAATGCATAGTGTATTAGGTAGAATCCAGCAACCATTTAAGTCATTATATGACTCCATACATTAAAGCATTCAATTCAAAACATCAAGACTGTTGTTACTTGGCAGCATGTGCACTACTTGCTTAAATGTTTATATCTTTTATTACGTTCGTCAGAATTTCAAACCGTTTACACCGTTAGAAAGCTAACTTAATTGTCCTTCAAACCATATAGGCCTTGCATTTTTATTCATTGTGAATTAATACAGTTTTTATTTAAAAATAGACCAAATTATGCCACTGGACAATTTGCAATGTCCTTAGAAATTAATCTCTACAAACTATTTTATAACTCAAAATTCGATTCTGTTTGTTGCATACGAAACTAGACATACTCATGATTCCGTACATATAAGATTTATTCCCTAATTTGGTCTATTTGATTTTCCACAAATTTTTAAACTTACTACCCGAAATAGAGTCTTCTGGACAGATTTCCTTAAGCTAATTTCTAGCTTCATTAATCACTTAGACAAGGATTCTAACTTGATTGTTCAACATATATACTCATTCATACATGTCTAAGTTAGTCCAATTATGTGTCAAACCTATACAAACAGGGCAATTGAGCAACATTTCTGAATTGGTTCAATAAGACATCATCTCACTAGAATTTCCAGCAACAAGAATTTCAATTCACATATCAATCATCCATTCTAATTATCATCTAAGTTTCTCCAGCAACTAACATAACAATTCACCATCAATTTGGTTAATGACAACATCAATTTCAAAAGCCATTCGATTCTAATGTATTCTCACTAGACATATATACCAATTGGTTCAATATAATAACACATACAAAACTCTTAATCAATTCCCAATTTCCAGCAATCAATCAAACATTTCTCAAGCCAAACAAGTTGGTATAATCACAAAATCAAAGAGAAATTCATGAACACTAAACATTACCTTAAAATTGAACACAATTTCAAAGCTTTATCACAATCCCTACATGAATTAAGCTTGCATTTTCTCTCCTTTCTCTCAATGGTGTTTTAAGTTTGATGAACAAATGAATAAGATGGTGTATACCACCTAAAGTGGCCGATCATGCAAGGCTTGGGGGTCATGTGGATTGTCCATAATCCAATTTGATTTTACCATGCAATCATGCATTTCCATTCTCTATTCATTTTGGTTCTTTTTAATTTGAACACTCGGTTTAGAGAATAGCTCAATTTAGTCACTATAGTTTAAGTGTCCTCCTTTTAATTGTCATGATTAGCTCCCTTCTTCCATTCAATTTGGACATAATTTAGCTAGCCAATAAGTTTAAATAGTGGTAACAATTTCTAGTCTCAGTTTAGGGATATCACAATCCCCTAATTTAAATTAAGTTACCACTTTTAGTAACTTGCTACTAGGCTCGGGTTTGGGGATATTACATGCCCATTGGGCGTAGGTGCCATCTTAAGGTGATACCTTAGGTCCAGTAAGAATCACCCTATCCAAAGCATAGGAACCTGAAACAGTAGAAATCACCCTTGTCGAAGTGTAGGAACCTGAAATAGTAGGAATCGACAGCCGGATCTGGGCTAAACCTGTAGTGACTTCATACTCTATACCAAGTACCCCCAGTAAAATATTCTAGGCGATAAATACAATAGTCAGTAGTAGCAGTAATAACAGTAGTAACATCAATCAGTAGTAAGCAGTGGTAGCAGTAGATACAAAGCAAACCATAGTTTTTAGTGAAATGATAACCAAAGAGCATGTTTTTCAAATTAGATACAGAGGTATATTTAATACAAATAAAAGTCATGATTCAGATCAAGAGACAATCTTGGCTTCAAGTCGAAGAGAATATTCATGTGCACTTGGAACACACTAGATGGAATGATTTATTTCCCAGAAATACTTGGTATTTGCAAAAAGAAGAGACACATTGAACTTTTGACAAATTTTGAACGGATTTCAGAAATGCGGTCCCTATTAAAAGGGGCTTGGTAACCGATGTCTCCAACCAGGCATTCGGGAATTGCTATATTAAGATCATTCAAGATATCAGATATATCAGGGATGTTTCGATCATTTTGGCCAACAAGGGTATTTTGGTCATTTAATATTTAGGGGCATTTTTGTAATTTAACCTTGATAGAGTAAGTTGGTGATTTGTTGTGCTGAAGATTAATGACGATTTTCCAGGCTTCCAAGTCCATTCCATTAACAATGTCTCATCAATACGTTACTTTACAAGCATTCAAATAGGTACACTTAACACGTGTTCAATATTCAGTTCTAGCTACATGGTATAGTTGAACAGGTTATTGTCACAAATTATCCTGGAATGAGCCACAAATGGTTGAACATGTATTGTGCAGTATTCTTCCATTATTGCAATAGTATTAAGAATGACTGATGTACATAAGTCATGTTTCAAACCCACATGGACATTACAATTATTTGTTGTCTATCAGAAGTTTCAGGATTTTCCAAGCTTCCATTTATCTTAAGTCACATAGGTAATTCAATCATTTAAGTAATCGACAGTGTTTCAGTCATTTAGGCACTTTCGGTACTTCCAAAGAATTCATTCATTTTAGAACTCGAGAGTTTATCCATCATTCTAGTTAGTTTGGAAAATTCTGGTGCCTGAGGGTACATCTATCTTTTTGGTCATTACGCTCATTTTGATCAATTCAGCCTTATCAATATTTTCAATCCTTTTAGTATTTCAATCAATTCAATACTTTACGCCACTTTGATTAATTCAGGAATACTAATAGTTTTCTATAAATATATCTTTAGAGATTTATTCAAAATTCAAGAAAATCCAAGTATTTTACAATCTCAAAGGTTTAAGTCTTGTTACCATAACTTTCCAAGTAATTCGAGGTTTTTAGATGAATCGGTCGTTTTACCAAATCTAGTGTAGCTTTCTAGATCACTTTCATTTCCAGATGTATTTTAGTCATTCTTATATCTCAAGGGCATTTTTGTAATTTATATCCAAATATTTTTTACGTTAAATCCTTTGACACTATTAATAGGGTTTGGAGATTAATTGTCTTATTAATTATTTATTGAAGTCCAGATCCTTCTGATTTATTAACCTTCTCATTTGAGTATTTCAATCTTATCTAGATTACCATACTTATTTTCCATATCTGATTTGACTTAAGTAGAGTTAATAGTACACTTCATCATAACTACGTATGCATCAACCAAATACCAACATGTTTATAAAGCATACAAGAGGTAGTAATGTATTACCTCGAATCTGTGCTACATCGGTTGACCATGATAATCCATTTGATCACTCTCAAACCCGAATTCGACGTCCCTCAACATCTCAGATACAAGGAATTATGGATACCAAACCAGACAGACACTTGCGAAACTCGAACGTCGTCGAATTGATGATCGACAACTAGGGGTATGCTCGTCTCGACATAGGGAATTCAACCAACACTTCCTCGCCTCGAACAGTCACAATGGTCAAAAAATACGAAAATAAAAGATATTGTGGGGTTGTTTCTGCCAGATTTCAACCAGGATTTCACAGCAAACGTCGTGGCTTTGCCGCAAGTGAAGAAAATGGCTGAGGTTGAGGTGGAACTAAGGCTCCGTTGGTAAGAGTGGTGGCGGCCACGATGGCGCGATGGGTGAGATCATAGAAGTGATGAGAATAAGGTAAGTGGGAAGTCTGGAAAGGCTCTAGAAATCCAATATCTTCTCCAGATTTGAAATATGCATTAATAGAGACAGGTGGGGTTGGTTGGCTTTAGTTATTATAGGATCAAATAACTTTAACATAATTTAAAAGGAAGCTGGTGCAAGATTTATCCAGATGTGATCCTTAACCCAAATGGTTGAGGCTTGGGTTCACCAAGTATGGATCATGGTTTCAACACCCCCTGGTAGCAAAACCCCTCATTCTTTTATATCTCACTTTTCTTTTTTATCTTTAATTTGCTTTATTAATTTAGGGGTGTTACAATTTGAACTTTCAGTATCACAAGCAGTGACATTAAAGTCACCACCCACTAACCAAAGGAGAGAGTTGCTAGGATTTATCTGTCTTAATTGTTGCCATAATCTTCTTCTACAAATGCTATCATTACTCCTATAAAACTGTTGTGATAAGGATTTGCTTGCCATTCAATCTTCCTTGGATGGAGACATACTGATCAGCAATGTGAATTTTTGAAAAATCTAGCCTATTTTTTCAAAGAATCCATATTCTCCCATTTTCAACTGCACTGTAATTTGAACAACACCATTGGTCAGAAAGATGAGAAATGAGAACAGGTGCATTCTACTCTCAAATTCTAGTTTCCAACAAACAAACAAACAACCTTAGCATCAAGACTATTGACCCATTGCATAATATTTTTCTGTTTATGAGAGTTATTAATCCCTCTTATATTCCAAAAGACTCTTATATTCCAAAAGAGAAATGTCACAAAAAAACAACAAGGGAAGAATTATCAACATTAGTAGCCACATTTTACTCTTTTACCTTCTCCAATGCATCATTTTTCTTAGATTTCATTCTTGCAATAAATTGGCCACACCTTGAGAAGCAGCTCTTAGCTGCCTTGCCACCTTCATAGGCACATCACTCTCTAATCCATCTAACATATCAAACTTATTCTTTAAACCAACAAAAGAAGTCTTATTTGTACTGTTACCCTTCTCCTTTCTCTTTTCCCTCTTCTTTTGGTTAGAAACTTAAAGAGATGGAAACTCCTTCAGGTTAGATTCTTCAATATCATTATTCATGTCATCAATTTCAGTAGGAATAAAATCAACACAATTAGCCACATTAACAATCTTTTCAAGACTAGCGACGGTATCCACCACTGCATAACTAACCCATATGGGTGGTTATCGAGCGAGTCGATCACGAGTTTAGTAGTGCTCGACTCGTGCTCGTTAAAAATTCTCGTTGCTAGACTCGACTTCGTTGCTCGTTAATCTCGATAAAATTTGCTCAACTCGTGCTCGTTAAAAAATTCAGTTGCTCAACTCAACTATTTGCTCGTTAAGCTCACCAAAATTTTTACTTTATTTTTTCAAATATAGGTAAAATCTATTGATACTATTAGAGTTTAATATAAATAGAAATTCAGAAGAAGAAAAAATGTGAGGTCTAAGGAGATAAATAAATAAACTTGTCATGACTGAGTTAGAGTGAAGTCGATATTCGAGTGTATGACACTTTTTAGTTTCTCAACAATACTCGATGAACTAAAAATGAGAGAATGACTTAGGAATCTCGGGGTTTAAACTTTCAATCGTATTTTACATATGGGAAGTAGAAACTAAAGACTTTCCCATTTTCTATTTTTATACATAAAGTAATAATAAAAGAAAAATAAATGACTTTAATAAAAAAGAAAACTCATTATCATAATTTAATTTTTTATTAATAAAAATCAACTTTTTTAATTCTCTGGAAATACAAAACATTTTGTAAATTTGAATTTTATGGGTAACTTTTTTAGAGTTTTCACTTGGTATTTAAACTTGTTGGAACATAAATTTTTTTAAGGTAACCACCAAAAAATCATAAAAGAATTTATAAAAATAACGAGCTGTTTACGAACTTATCAAGTTGAGTTGAGCCTTACTCAACTTTACTCACTAATAACTCGAGTCGAGCTCGATTTTGAGTCGAGTCAACTCAAGTTGAGCGTTAACCTCGGCAACAACAGGGCTAGCCACAGCATCCACCTCTGTAGGACTAGCCATATCAACACCTACAAGACTAGCCTCGTCAACAACAACAAGGCTAACCCCATCACCAACTATAGGACCAACCACAGTCTCATCAGAAGCATGCAATGTCTCCCCATGAACATTAGCACCTCCTGAAGAAACTTTTAGAGCTTTAACCCTCCGTTTTAATATCCTTTAGACACTCCTTAGGACAATACTTGACCACATGGCCAAAAGTGTTGCACTTAAAGCTGCTGGGAGGCAGGGATATTGACCTTAACAACAACTGTATTATCTCTCATTTGCACAGAAATAGTTCTAGGAATCTTAGCCCCTACTGCAATTTCTACACAGACTTTAGCAAATTTCAAATGCTCCTTAAAAGCTGTAATTGTTTCCATGTACATGTAGCGATGTCCCTTTTTTATCGCTAAAAAAACGAGTGATTTTCGAAGGTTTTTGAAAGGTGTTTGTGATTTTTTTTTGATATAAAATATTTATTCCGTGGGGTTTTTAAAAACCGCATTTTTTAAAAAATTGAGTCACCACCGGCCACTTAGGTAGGCCGGATACCATAAAACCAGAGATTCAAAAAATTTGGGTTCGGAGTCGATTCACGGATGGGAAGGATTAGCACCCCCACGCCGCCCAAAATTGGTACTTTAATAATTACCGCTTTATTAATATTGAATTTTCCGGGTGAAGGTGACGATTATTTTAAAATTCGATCATAATTGCGAATAAATTTTAAGGGCCCGTTATCCGAGAGTAAACGCCAACCACTATCACTACGCTCGACATCGGCCCGTTTACGGTCAGATAAAAGGGCACCGCATTAACAATTTATATATCATATGCAATCTTAGTGGCAAAAATATAAAAACATGGCAGATAATTTAAAGACAGTAAATATTCACATAACAGAATACTAATCTAGCATAAAAAAACACGTAATTAAAACACACATATACATAACAAGCTTAATAGTAGATAAAAACAAATTTAACATGTCACAATAACAAGGCACGAATAAATATATGTATAGACAAAAGCATATACTTCGAGGAGACATACATATTAGAAATAAAACACATTTCAACATATATAGAACAATATATTATACATAAAAAGAAAATACACTAACATGTAACCTAAAAAGCCAAGAGAACATACACGCATACAAAAATACAAAACATGCCGTGTGCGAGTCAACTAGAACAATACATGCTTAATACGAATAACCGAACAAAAAGATACATAATCATTATAAACTTAACACACATATACATGTAAACATAAAAATACAAGGCATATATGAAGTATATATAATAAGACAAAAAAATACATTAACATATACGATTATAATACGAACATGAATATTTACATAGAAACAGGACTGAAATGAAAAGAAATAAACATCAGTGGCAGAAATTAAAGGATAATAATATGCAATTTAAGGACGAAAATGTAAACAGGACTGAACTTGAAAGGACTGAAACTGTAATTAGACCAAGGGGCGGACCAAAATGAAAAATTCAAAAACGCGGGATGGTTAAAGGGGTAATTTTACCATTTAAAAACTGATTCGGTGTAATTTAGGGACTGGATTGCAAGATTTTGAAATACAAAGGGGACCAGAGTTGTAAATATACCATGCGGCGAGACAGAAGTGAAAATATCAAAAACGCGGGGGGATTTATTATGTAATTTCCCCATTCCACGAAATATAACGCCTATAAATACCCCATTTTTTGGCCGGGACCAAATTTTCCCCTTTTCACTCATTTTTTTCAGTTTTTATAACGAGCCTTAGTTCTTATTTTTCTCTCAACTTTCCCTGACAAACCCAGAATCCGGCGGCCGGCGCCATATTCTCCACCGCCGGCCGCCGCTAACCGGCGCCGGCGAGCCCCAAAAAATACACCAAAATGAACCCTTCCTTACCCTCGACACGAATCTGAACTTGGATTCGGAGAAAAAGCTTTCATTTATCCTAGATCTAGGAAATACGAAACGAAAAAAAACCCTATTTTTTGTTTTCAACCCAAAACAAAGCCACAAAGGGGTCCCCCACTCCTTTCAGTTCACCACGTTCGGCTTGGGAAAGCCGAAAAGGCTTATCACTGGTGAGGGGAGATCCACCGACGGCGAAGGTAACGACTTCTAACCCTCTTTTTTCTTTTATTTTACTACGTATATTTTGTATGCATGCAACAAAAGTGGAAAAAAAGAAGAAGAGTATTACCACTGAAGACCTTTTTTGTATTTTTTCTTTCGATTACAACTGGGCTCTTTCGATTACAACTCTTTTTTTTTACAAAATGATTTTTCATACATATATGCCTGTCTTTGGTTTGGTACAAGTAATATAATATTTTGCCTTCAGATCTGGACTGTTACTGACATAATACTTTCTTGTGTTTTGACATGTCTGAGCGCGGTGGTTGAAGATCGGCATGGTGAAGCATGGTGGCGGTGTGGGCTCTGTCTTCGGCCAGAGGTGTTCTCGGCCGTTAGATCAGATCTGATCTAACGATCGGGTTGGCTTGGAGGATGAACGACCCAGATGAAGCCTCGATCGGTGAAACGGCTCCAGACCGTGACACGTGTGGCTCAGCAGTCGAGGGGTCAGAGCGTTGGGGCCTCACGCACGCATGGGATATCAAAGAGTCTGGCAGATATTTTGTTCCTTGCTTGATCGTGGCCGTTGGATCAGATCTTGATCCAACGGCCCATAGTCATCTGCACACAAAATAATTGTAATTAAATAGAGTTTGGGTTTGGGCCAACCGGGCCTTGTAATAGTATTAGACTTGTAATTGGACTTGGACTGGGAATTTATTTATTTGGTTTAATATATATTTTTTGGATTTCATTTTATATATTAGCCCAATAATAATATTAATAGTATAACAACAATACACATACGATAATACAAACGTATATATTATAACATACTAGCATACGTACATATAATCATACACATAATTAACATAACATCTACACACATTAAACAAATATGCTCGTATTAACTATAGATACATGCGTGACACACGTACCGTTAATACGTATACATACATAGTTTATAATATACATGCACACACCACACCTTATATATATATTAGTAACACTCATGCACATAATAAACATATAATACAATGTGTACATGCAACACTAATATACTATTAATTATACTAATATGTATTTACAAACCAGATAAAAATGAGTGATTACAGTTGCCCCTCTTTGCTTGTTCTCATGGAATGGGAACAAAGCAAAGATTCATAAGCACTCATTTTTATCAGACTTCCCTGTTTGTAGCTTTGGAAACACGTGTTCTTTTGGAAATTTCCGCTCTTCTTTAGCTGAATCTTCAGGCTCGTAAGTTCTTCCTATATAGAGCTTCGTCACCTTCCGATCTTGGAGCTACAGGCTCTTCCTATATATAACTTTTCACTTCGAGACAGTACATGTAGGAGTCCTTCCTATATAGAACTCTTCACCTTCAACGCTGGTTTCTCCTATATAAAACCTTTTGCGCCGCTGATGGATTCTTCCGACTGGGAGTTCCTCCTATATAGAACTGCTAGTCTTCAAACCCTGGAGCCGTCAGTCCTTCCTATATAGAACTTTTGGCGTCTGAAATCTCAGAGCTACAGGTTCTTCCTATATAGAACCTTTCACTCTAAGACAGTGAAGCTCGGAGCCTTTCCTATATAAGACTCTTCGCTTTCAAACGCAACAAGATTTCCTATATAACCTTGTGTGTCATGGGTGAATTCATTCGACTGGGAGTTATTCCTATATAGAACTGCTAGTCTTCGCCTTGGAGCCGTCAGTCCCTCCTATATAGAACTTTTGGCGTCTGAAATCTTGGAGCTACGGATTCTTCCTATATAGAATCTTTTACTCTAAGACATTGAAGCTCGGAGCCCTTCCTATATAGAACTCTTCGCTTTCGACACATCAGGATTTCCTATATAATCTTGTGTGTCATGGGTGAATTCCTTCGACTGGGAGTTCTTCCTATATAGAACTGCTAGCCTTCACCCTGGAGCTGTAAGTCCTTCCTATATAGAACTTTCAGCTTCTGAAGCCTCGGAGCGGAGGATTCTTCCTATATAGAACCTCTTTTTGGAGCTTGGAAACATATGCCTTTTGTATGTAAGACCACTGTCTTCTCATTTGGGATTCACCTCACGATGGTCATCGATGTCTCTTTTAATCCGCAGGTACCTGTCTGAGATAAAACAAAATGCTATGACAAATGAATTGACATGCTCCTAATCCTAGTGATGTCTGACTATTCATGATGCATGAGTGTCAATATCTTGGTGGGCTTGTTTTGGTCCTTATTCGATCTCGTTGTTCACTTTCTCCTTTCTCACGGGCGTCGATACCCCACTTCACTGTCAGGCTCAACCATTCCAACCTTTCTTTTTTCTCCATTTACGACTTGTCTTCTTCATAGAGTGCTTCAGCGTCGAGGGGTTGAGTTTCAGGTGCCCCTATTTGAAAACTAGATGACATTCCTGCAGGGTCGATATACACCTTTCTAGCCGGATTCGATGCAGTTGGTTGAACCTTGTAGTGAACTAGGGTACTCCCTGGTTATTGAACGGTTTCTCCTTCCACTCTTTTTCCAAGACTCTTAGCCAACAATGCGGTTATGTCGGACACTATAGATGCTTGCGACTGCTCAATCTGATCACTGACTCTTCTTTGAGTCTCTTCAAGTCTTGTCTCGAGCTCTTTTTACCCTTTTCTAGACTGATTATCATGTCTTCCATGAGCTTGCTTTGTAACCGGGTAAGGTATGGATGATGAATGATTGCGGGTTAACTACACACAATGCCACAATATTCATAATGTTAATATGGTTGGAAGAAAATAGATGCATGTATAATGATGCGAATTTCATGATGCAATGCAAGAATGTATGCAGATAAGGTATTGATTCCGCTGGTAATCACCCTTTTGAACTACTTCCACGGGAATTAAAGGGGCTAAATTACAATAGAGTTCGTATTACAAAATGAAGATTCCTAATACAAAAGAGCTAAATACAACACAAAGCCTTATAGATAAGCCCTAGCTCTATCTCCTAATTTTCCAATTGCCCTGAGCAGCTTGAGGAACCTGGGAGCTTCTTCCATTTCTGGGACTATGAAAGGTCGGAGTGTTTCAGCCTCGACAGCCAAATCATTCACGTGCCTGGCGACTCGTTGTATGTCCACCATCAGGTTTGCGTAATATTGGTCCCTATCCTGTACCATCCGGGCAGCGTCACGCAATCTCTTTTGCCAATAGGTGTCCCCTCCGGCTGCAGCCTCCTCGAACACACTAATTCTTTCCTTGTAATCCTCAACAGTTGCTTCGAGGGACTTAATTCGTGCTCGTAACACGCCCACTCTGCGCTCTCTTTCTTGCAGCTCAGCGAAGCTATTTCTCTGGCAGTACATTCGAAGGGAGTGTTCAACTTCCGCCACATTTCCTTTTAATTCGCCATTCTGACTTTGGCTTTGCTCCAGACTTTTAATAGTGTCATTGTACAGTTTTTGCATCTCTAACAGTCTATTTCGGCTACTCATGGACTTTCTTTTCCATACGGCGACGCTTTCTCTCTCATGATGGACAGCTTGTTTTCCCTTGCTGATTTCTTGCCTGAACCTTTCTTTTTCTTGATCAATGGCCTTCTTGGTGGACCGTTTTTCTTCCTCCATAGCCAAACGGTAGCTTTCTATCTCTTTCTCGATCGCTCTCTTGTTGATTTCTCATTCTTCTTCCACCAAACGGATGCCATTCATTCTTTCTCTTCCCACAGCTATGAATTGACTCTGGCCGGCCTTCTGTATTTTTGCTTGTAATAGAAGGGCATCTTTTTGATAAAGAGTGTTCTTGTCGCTCAAATCTGCATTTAATTTCTTCAACTGCCTAATGATCTCGTCCCGCTCGTCAACCTCTAAGCTTGCCTTATAGAGCTCGCTCGCATGTTGAGTCTGATGGATGTCCATTTTCTTTTTAATTTCTTCGAGTTCATTCCGTAAGATATCAGCTTCAGACGGTACCACCCTTGTAAGCTCTTCGAGTGACACTGCTGGTCCTTGATCAGATTCGGGAATCATATCATTTACCCTCAAACGTCTCCAAAGATCGTAGTCTGGGGTGGTCATGTACTCGGTGTCTCCTTCCACCCTAATCCGGTAACAATGATCCCAAGCCCTCATGATAGTCTGAACTTTCTCTTTGAACTTCCCTTTAAAAAAAACTCAGTTTGGCTTAACCCGGCAGTGTTGGGAATGAACTGTCGCGATCCGAATTGTCGGGACACCAGAAGTGGGGCACAAGCAATTCCTCCATGTAATCCTAACATCATCAGCCAATTGTAATCACCACAACTATATAAAAAGTAATTAACTCTACCGAGCCACGGGACCCTCCATACTATGTCCTCGCCTTGGATATTCTTGAAGAAACCGGCCCATTTTCTTGTTTTCAAGTCATCTCGCCACTCTTTTGTTAAGTATTCTTGTAAAGGCGAAAAATCTCGGAAGGATATTCCCGACAGAACCCTCGTCGGTGTCTTCCACATGTGGCTCTGAATCCATACCTGTAACAGTTGTGCGCATCCTCGAAAACGCCCTTCTTCGTGCTTCCGACTGGCATTTAGAGAAATAAAGGTCTCGGCCAAAATAGCTTGTACTGGGTTTGCTCGCCGTTTTATCCGCTCAAACAAATCTAGAATGGCCACATCAATGTTTCCAAGAATTCTTGGGAAGATCACCAATCCATATATTCCAAAGGCAAGCATGTCTAACTTTTTCTCCTCGTCCGGATGTGCAGGTAGGATGTCTCGAATGTTTTCCCATGCAAATACTGTACTATCTCCTCGAAGTCGGATCAAGCCATTGACCCAATCGTCGCTCATTCCGGTAAAGGTTTTGAGCTTGGAAGTGTAATTCTGATTCCTCGGAGGTTTTACGTAAATCCAATCTTCCTGAACATTTTTATGATTAAGAAGAGCGGTGTATTCTTCTACTGTGGGCATCATGTCCTGTCCGTTGAAGGTGAAGCAGCAAAAGGCGTGATTCCGTAAAAAAAATGGCTCGGAGTAGGGGCTGGTTGACCGGATGTACATCAATCGTGCAATGTCACCATAACTATCACGGAATCTATCCTAAATCTCGGTCCCATTCTTCCCGGATACTTTGAAGATCCCCTAAGTTGTTCTGTTGAAGACTCACATAGGTGTACCCGCTATCACGCGTTCACTTGGTAAACTATCCCCTGGGCCTTCTTGGGCTGACTTCGACCAATGTCTAATGACAAGTTGAGTTCCTCTTTTCTAAGACACCTTTTTTCCATGGTGAAAGACTTTCTGATCGGGTAAACAACTTGATCCATTACCTTTATGTAATGCGAATGTAATAATGCATGAAAAAATAGCCAAAAAAGGAAACAAGTCAGTACCGGATAGAATTAATAAATACACAAATAAAAGGACAAATTAAATAAGGTAAACAAACAAAAACAAAGAAACCTATTTATCCCGTCTAAAACACCTAAGGTTATCCACATGGCTCTAAAGGGGTGGGTTTCTCTATGTTCTCTACATGCAGTGTTGGTGCTAAGAGGTACCCGAATTGTCCTTGCTGTCCTCTACTAAGAGTAGCAAGGCCCCCGATCATCACCCATTATAGGCTCCTTTCAACCGGGTTCAATTCAGGGGGACCCATTCGCTTATGCCTGCACGAAGGAACGATATCCTTACGAAAGCATAAGGTACTCGAGCCCCGAAGGTACTTGCTAGGCCTACACGGGAGAACGATATCTCCACGAAAGCATTAGCGTTTTCCCCCCACTTAAAAAACGGGTTTATATGCCAAATTTTAAATGCGTTAAAATAAAACCGAATGTTAATTTAATAGTCACTTTAACCCGGAATTTCTAATATTAATAAAGCGGTAATTATTTAAAAGCTTGACTCTCATTTGTTTTTGAAAAACAAAAAAAGGTCCCCAGCGGAGTCGCCATCTGTAGCGATGTCCCTTTTTTATCGCTAAAAAAAACGAGTGATTTTCGAAGGTTTTTGAAAGGTGTTTGTGATTTTTTTTTTATATAAAATATTTATTCCGTGGGGTTTTTAAAAACCGCATTTTTTAAAAAATTGAGTCGCCACCGGCCACTTAGGTAGGCCAGACACCATAAAACTAGATATTCAAAAAATATTGGGTTCGGGAGTCGGTTACGGATGGGGAAGGATTAGCACCCCCACGCCGCCCAAAATTGGTACTTTAATAATTACTGCTTTATTAATATTGAATTTTCCGGGTTAAGGTGACGATTATTTTAAAATTCGGTCATAATTGCGAATAAATTTTAAGGGCCCCGTTATCCGAGAGTAAACGCCCAACCACTATCACTACGCCTGATACTGGCCCCGTTTACGCTCGGATAAAAGGGCACCGCATTAACAATTTATATATCATATGCAATCTTAGTGGCAAAAATATAAAAACATGGCAGATAATTTAAAGACAGTAAATATTCACATAACAGAATACTAATCTAGCATAAATAAAATACGTAATTAAAACACACATATACATAACAAGCTTAATAGTAGATAAAAACAAATTTAACATGTCACAATAACAAGGCACGAATAAATATATGTATGGACAAAAGCATATACTTCGAGGAAACATACATATTAGAAATAAAACACATTTCAACATATATAGAACAATATATTATACATAAAAAGAAAATACACTAACATGTAACCTAAAAAGCCAAGAGAACATACACACATACAAAAATATAAAACATGTCGTGTACGAGTCAACTAGAACAATACATGCTTAATACGAATAACCGAACAAAAAGATACATAATCATTATAAACTTAACACACATATACATGTAAACATAAAAATACAAGGCATATACGAAGTATATATAATAAGACAAAAGACTACATTAACATATACGATTATAATACGAACATGAATATTTACATAGAAACAGGATGAAAATGAAAAGAAATAAACATCAAGTGGCGAAATTAAAGGATAATAATATGCAATTTAAAGACGAAAATGTAAACAGATGAACTTGAAAGGATCAAAACAGAATTAGACCAAGGGGCAGACCGAAATGAAAAATTCAAAAACGCGGGATGGTTAAAGGGGTAATTTTACCATTTAAAAACCGATTCGGTGTAATTTAGGGACTGGATTGCAAGATTTTGAAATACAAGGGGACCAGAGTTGTAAATATACCATGCGGCGAGACAGAAGTAAAAATATCAAAAACGCGGGGGGATTTATTACGTAATTTCCCCATTCCACGAAATAATAACGCCTATAAATACCCCCTTTTTTGGCCGGGACCAAATTTTCCCCATTTCACTCATTTTTTCAGTTTTTATAACGAGCCTTAGTTCTTATTTTTCTCTCAACTTTCCCTGATAAACCCAGAATCCGACGATCGGCCGCCATATTCTCCGCCGCCGGCCGCCGCTAACCGGCGCCGGCGAGCCCCAAAAAATACACCAAAATGAACCCTTCCTTACCCTCGACACGAATCCGAACTTGGATTCGGAGAAAAAGCTTTCATTTGTCCTAGATCTAGGAAATAGGAAACGAAAAAAAAACCTTTTTTTTTTTTTCAACCCAAAACGAAGCCACAAAGGGGTCCCCCACTCCTTTCAGTTCACCACGTTCGGCTTGGGAAAGCCGAAAAGGCTTATCACTGGTGAGGGGAGATCCACCGACGGCGAAGGTAACGACTTCTAACCCTCTTTTTTCTTTTATTTTGCTACGTATATTTTGTATGCATGCAACAAAAGTGGAAAAAAAAAGAAGAGTATTACCACTGAAGACCTTTTTTGTATTTTTTCTTTCGATTACAACTGGGCTCTTTCGATTACAACTCTTTCTTTTTACAAAATGATTTTTCATACATATATGCCTGTCTTTGGTTTGGTACAAGTAATATAATATTTTGCCTTCAGATCTGGACTGCTACTGACATAATACTTTCTTGTGTTTTGACATGCCTGAGCGCGGTGGTTGAAGATCGACATGGTGAAGCATGGTGGCGGTGTGGGCTCTGTCTTCGGCCAGAGGTGTTCTCGGCCGTTAGATCAGATCTGATCTAACGGTCGGGCTGGCTTGGATGATGAACGGCCCAGATGAAGCCTCGATCAGTGAAACGGCTCCAGATCGTGACACGTGTGGCTCAGCAGTCGAGGGGTCAGAGCGCGTGGGCCTCACGCACGCGTGGGATATCAAAGAGTCTGCGCGTGGACCGCACGCGCGCGTGGCACTCGAAGCGTCCAGACGTGTAGTGCACGCGGCTGGCAGATATTTTGTTCCTTGCTTGATCGTGGCCGTTGGATCAGATCTTGATCCAACGGCCCATAGTCATTTGCACACAAAATAATTGTAATTAAATAGAGTTTGGGTTTGGGCCAACCGGGCCTTGTAATAGTATTAGACTTGTAATTGGACTTGGACTGGGAATTTATTTATTTGGTTTAATATATATTTTTTGGATTTCATTTTATATATTAGCCCAATAATAATATTAATAGTATAACAACAATACACATACGATAATACAAACGTATATATTATAACATACTAGCATACGTACATATAATCATACACATAATTAACATAACATCTACACACATTAAACAAATACGCTCGTATTAACTATAGATACATGCGTGACACATGTACTGTTAATACATATACATACATAGTTTATAATATACATGCACACACCACACCTTATATATATATTAGTAACACTCATGCACATAATAAACATATAATACAATGTGTACATGCAACACTAATATACTATTAATTATACTAATATGTATTTACAAACCAGATAAAAATGAGTGATTACAGTACAAAGGAACCCCAATTGCACTATCAATGTAACTAAGACCCTTCCTAGAATACAATTCCAATGGGACATTATAAAGCTAAACCAAACAGGCATACGAGCAAGGTCAAAATCAAGTTTCTGAAGGTTTGGCTCCCATTTACGCAGCACAAACAGCTTATTCTGTATATGCCAAGGTCCATTGTCCAATACCCAGTCACGCACTGTGGCATTAGTAAATGAGAACACATACAAATTAGAGCCAGCAAAACTTACCTTCATCATAGAATTTTTCACCCAAAGCAAATCAATAATATTCTGTAGGACACTGAAATTTGGGGCTCCTCCAATAAATTGTCCAACCAAATTATGTCTCCATTCAGAAATGCCTTCATCAAAGACCTTGCCAGAAGGTTGATGAGCTCAGATCCATCAGAAGGGAAGAATTCCAGCGATTGTTCATCTCCCCCAACAAAAAGCTTCTTCTAATCTATTATTGCCATGCAATCCAAATCACACCAAATTTGGGTGAGAATGGAAGTGGGCCGATCGAGAAAACAAAAAAACGAGCAAAAATCAAGAGAATCAAGCAACAAATCACGAGAATCAAAAAAATTCTTAAGCGCCAGAGAAAATTTGCAACCGTCATGATAACCGTCTCTTTATGTCTTCTTTTTATTCAAATTGCTTAAAGTTTATTTTATCAAAATAGATAAATAGCGTTTCTCGTTACATTGTAAGTTGGACTTGTTACCTACCGTTTTTATTACACTACCACTTTGGTTAACCATACTCACAATGTTGGACTATTACTAAGATTGTGTTTGTCACTAGACTTTAAAATATTATGTTTCCGTCGTCGAGTTAATCCTTAAATAATTGGCATAATTCAAATATAAACAAATACCTCTTTCATATTTTTTTCATAATTTTTAATTTGGTTCCTAAAAATTAAATAAATACCTTTTTCATTTTCATAACATCATTAATAGATATCTGAAATCAAATCTACATTTTTTCACCTTGTTTTCCTTCTAATAAAATAAAATTCAGAACTTTTTAAAACCTTCTATAATATAGTTTTGAATGGAATTTTTAAACCATCAAAATCTTGACATTAGTTCTATAAAAAAAAACAATCGAAATTTACCAAACTTGCCCTTTTGTTTTAAGCAGGGCTTTGCACATGTTAATTTATAATCGATTTACTCCACTGAACATATAATTATCGACTAAAATCCGGTTGGTTAAATCAATTTATCACATACAAATCAAATCAACTAAGTAAATTTGATAATTTTTACATAATGAATTTAAGACTCGTCGTTTTCAGTTAACTTTTCTGTTAGAGGTTAGGTTTTTTTTTCATTGAATTGATCTGTTGGATGAACAATTAATGCAATATGGTCAAGAGGGGTGAATTGGCAATTTAAAAAAATGGTGGAAGCAAATAAAAAAGGACATTAGAATTTTAGAATGATTCAACCTTCTCAATAAGGTTTACATACACTACCTTAGCTGAATTTTTCAAATCCACTATATTTACTTTCCTTTTGAGGCTCGATGAGATAACCTTACAAACTCCTTTAAGACCCCGAAGTCTTAAGAACTCTCAACAAGATAAATACAAATAAAGCAAACTGAAAATTCTCACAAAGGCTAATTGTTAGCACAATTCTAGGCTTACTAAAAAACCTTAAAACTTGAATAAAAAGATTACAATTGAGATCACTCAAGTGGGTTACAAGATTTGACACTAAAAGCTCAAAGATAGTTAAGCTCAAAGATAGTTAGATGTGTGCTTGAATGCTTTAGACTTGATGAATAGTTGTTGAACCAGCTTTGGAGACTTGATTTTATACCCCTCATTGATTTCTAGACGTTTAGGTAGTTGAGATATTGATTATAACCGTTGGACTTTATTTTTCCCGCAATAAATAATGTCTGCCAACATTGGGTATCGGTACACGAGCAATCGTATCGATACCTATTATAAGAAGAAAGAGTCGTTGCAATAAAGGGGTATTGATACGTGGGAAGCCGTATCGATACGGAGTGTGTATTTTACAAAGGGTATCGGTACGGTAAAGGCCGTATCGATACTGATTTTGTTCACTAGAATCCTTAAAAGTTTTGCACAAAAAGTCGTATCGGTACGCCTATGAGGGTATCGATATGTGTTAACTGATTTTCAAAGTTTATGATTTCAATAAACTAACAAGACAACGGTCAAAAATTTATTACAAAAATTTACAAAATCTTTAACCTCATACCGATACGCATGAAATTATACCAATACTCGAAAGCAATATTGGTTTTTAGGTTGAATGGCGTACCGATAAGGCTACACATGTATCAGTACCCTATAGCCATCAAGTTTAAGATGAAATTTTAGTAGCTAAAACCGATACCAATACGACCTAAGGCGTATCAGTACTCATGGACCAATTTGGCTATTTTGAGTGTCAAAACACTTAGAAAATATTTGAGGTTTAAGGTATTAACTTGGAAATTATTTTAAGTTCAAGTCCTTATCAATTTGTGAGTCTTTTGAGTATTTAAAAATTTATTCTTTTTAGAGATTAATCTTTGTTATATTAAAATCAAATATAATTTTTATATGATCAGATGTAAAAATAGACAATTTAAAACAGCTTTATTTATTTATATTTCTTTTTCAAATATCAAATGAAACGAGACTTAATTATAAAGAATTCCTCGGCCGGATATGCTTACAAGGAACCAGACGTCTAAAATTTGAGGCCATAGTACTCTTTTAACAATGAAAACAAAAAAGTCGACGAATCAAGATTTAAGTTTTACTAATGCCCTTATTTGACCTATAAAAAAGGAAGTCGTAGATGAAGTTGCGAAGCTTGATCGTGCAACTTAAAGTTACAAGATCATCTTATATACCAATGAATCAACATTGAAACGATAATATAATAATAAAGTCCATATTTTTTTTTTGCAAAATATGACATTAATATCGGTTTATCTATGAATAATCGAGTTAAAAATTTGATCGAAAAATGTATGCCTTCTCTCCAGAAACAGATCTAATTTTCTATTTTTAGCGAGTCATCTCCATCACATTAGTCCATTTCCAATCCTTATATGCATTGCAAAGTTAGTGCTGCTTCCCTTCGCAAATAGTCAAAAATCACAATTCTGTGCGTGAAAACAGAGCGTTCAACAACTTCCACGTGAACCGTTCGTATAAAGTTTGTTAATTAAGTTAAGGATATGCTTGTTTTATGTAGTTTGAATTTCAGAATTCAATTTTCGTAATTTACGGTGTTTGGTTATGTAATTTTATATGGTCAAAAGAGTTTGAATTACAGACTATTTTTCTTTACATTCTTTTGCAATTTATTTTACCATATTTTTTCGTAAAACAAACTATATTCTTTTCAACTCTAAACCCTAAATGCTAAACAAACCCTGAACCTCAAACCCCAAATATTAACATAAACTCTAAACCTTAAACCCTAAATGCTACCATAAACCTTAAACACTAAATCCTAAATCTTAAATGCTACAATAAATCCTAAACCTTAAATGCTACCATAAATCCTAAACTCTAAACCATAAACACTAACCCTAAATACTAAATACTAACCCCTAAACCCTAAACACTAACCTAAACCATAAACCTTAACCCCTAAACAATGCCCTAAAACTTAAACCATGAACCCTAAACATTAATCTAAACAATAAACCATAAAACCCTAAACCCTATCATAAACCATAAGCCTTAAATGTTAAACCCTAAACACTAATAAAAACCTAAACCCTAAACCATAAACAATAACCCCTAAACCCTAAATTCTAACATAAACCTAAATACTAAAAACTAACCTAAACCCTAAACCATAAACACTAACCCCTAAACCCTAAATTCTAACATAAACCCTAAACACTAAACCCTAAATGTTAAAACACAAACACTAACCCTAAATCCTACCCTAAATACTAAATCCAAAATGCTACCATAAATCCTAAATCCTAAACTCTAACCAGTAACATAAACCTCAAACCCTAAACACTAAATATTATCGTGAACCGTGAACCCTAAGCACTAACCTAAACCTTAAACATTAACTCTAAACCCTACCCTAAACCCTAGATGCTAACATAAACATTAAACCATAAACCCTAAATGCTACCCTAAATCCTAAACCTTAAACACTAACCTAAACCCTAAACTATATTTTGGTTGGAACTTGTTTTTAGCATTATCGATGCTTGTTTGTGGACTGTTCATGGAATTATCAGGAAACTCTACCAAACAACAAAAATGAATTACACAACATCATCCAAACACCAGAAAATACTTTATGTAGTTTGTTTTCTAGAAAATGTAGTTTATTTTTCAGAATTCATTTTCCGGAAACAAATTTCAGTGAAACAAACGGACCCTAAATAAGTGTGTATGAACAAAATTTTTATGTTCGTTTAATATAAACGAACTTGAACAAATGTGTGTTTGATTCGTTTGTGTTCATGAACAAACCCGTTTACTCGTTTTTCCTTTTGGTTTTTTTTTTACATTTTAAATATTGGTGAAGGTAGGGACTAAATTGAGCACATGATAAACTTTAAAGTTCAAATTGTAAAGCCTAAGGAGCTTAAGGACTAGTGGTATAATTTCACCATTTTGGTGAACATATAAACGAACATGTTAACAGACATATAAACGAATATGTTTGCGAACATTAAACAAACAAACACGAACACCTTTAAAAATAGGCATAATGCCAAAAAAAAATACCTCTAACGTTTAACTGAATAGTCATTTTGGCCCCCTTTTTGAACCAATTTAACCCACAACGTTTCATTTTAAGTCAAAATGGCCCCTCCACGGATGAAAATTGTTAGTCAACTAACGATAAACCATTTGAAATGATTTGACAAAATGACATGTCAATAAAAAATAATTTTATATTTTATATAATTTTATAAAATTATTTTTTGACTGATGAGATATTCTTTTTAGTAAATATTTTTTGTCTATATAACTAAAAGAATTTTAAAAATTAAAACTCGCTTTATAATTTTAATGAAGAAAAGAAAGGAAAATATAAGTAATTACTAATTGGTCTTAACACAATCATATGATTGTCTATTTCCCCCAAAATGCAAGAATATGAATATCGTCAGATATCTATTATTATTATTAGTAGTAGTAGTAATAATAGTAGTAGAAGAAAAAGAAAAAACGCAGAAATTTCATCCTGCCATGATTTATACAAAGTTAAGTAAGGTGTCGACAATCTTTCCCTTTGTACAATGTAAGGTTATGATTTTGTTTGAGTTTCGGGTATAACACCTTAATTAAGGGTTAAAAAATAGTACGATCGAAATGTTAAAAAACAAAGAATTTGAAATGTTGCCGTATAATCGAAATGTTATTAAAAAAATAATATTTTAAGTTGATGATAAGTTTTGAAACTTGTCATGAAATCAAAAACTAAGTTTTAAACTTGTCGAAAAACTATCGACCTAAAATGTTATACTTTTTAATAACATTTTGACAAAAGGTCAAAAGTAGCCCCCAACGTTTGACATTTTGGTTCTTTTGGCCCCTATTCTTTTTTTGGTCCAAACAATCACCTAACGTTTTATTTTGTTCAATTTTCACCCCATTGGATGAAAATCGTTAGTCAACTAACGGTCAATGCATGAGGCTGACGTGGAATGTCTACATGGCATTGGGACATGACGTGGCAATGCCACATGGCATTTTGCTGACGTAGAATTTTAAAAAAGTTAAAAATATTTTTAAATATTTTTAACTATTCGGATGATGCCACATGGCACTTTGCTGGCGTGGCATCATCTAATTGGTTAAAAATATATATTTAAAAATTATTTTTAAAAAAAATAGCCCTAAATTTTCCAGATTTTACAAAATAGCCCCCAAATTTTGAAATACCTAACTCTCCCAAACCCAAATCCCGATTTGAGCCAATTTCGACGTCGATTGCCACGCCGCCGCCCACCATATCGATCGCCGAACCATCACGATCATTTACCCCAACATCCCGTCGCCGGAAGTCGACTGACACCGTGCGAAATGACGGACGAAGGCAAAATTGTCAAATGGTTCATTTCAACGATTCACGATGAACGACGGTAGAATGGATGACGAACAGTGTGTGGATCATTCGGCGTGGGGAGGGTGCTTCATTCTGTCGCCGGCAACACGCGGCCAACGTCGACGGGAGTGGCTGAATTTGGGGATTTAGGGTTTTGAGGATTATTTTAAAAATATTTGAAAATTTAAGGAAATTTTTAATATATATAATAATTATTTTTTAAATATATATTTTTAACCAATCAAATGATGTCACGTCAGCAAAGTGTCACGTAACATCATCTGATTGGTTAAAAATGTTTTTAAAAAATATTTTTTAATTTTTAATATTTTTAAAATTCTTCGTCAGCAAAATGCCATGTGGCATTGCCACATCATCCCCATGCCATGCAGACATGCCACGTCAACCTCAGGCGTTGACGGTTAGTTGACTAGCGGTTTTCATCCAACGAGGTGAAAATTGAACAAAAATGAAATGTTAGGTGATTTTTGTACAAAAAAATATGGGCCAAAGTAATCAAAAGATCAAACGTTGTGGGCTACTTTTGACATTTTGCCTAACATTTTAGTTGTATGGTAATAATTTAAGTTCCGTATTTTTTAACATTTTGAATGTGTTGTATTTTAGCCTTAAATTAAGTTGTTGTTCCCTAGACTTACCGATGATTTTAGTGTGAGTAAGGGTGATAACAAGCTGAGCTCAAGCTTGGACATGTTCGGTTCGATTCAAAAATAATACAAGTGGGCTCGACTTGAGCTCGAAATTTTAGGCTCAAGCTCTAAATGGACAATCTAAGCTCGACTCGTGACTTTCCTCAAATTGCTTTTAAATATATTTAGTGGGTTTTTTTACCTAATTTAATTTATTACTTTTATTTTGCCGGGCATATTACTTTAGTGCATATATAGTATATATATATATAATATTATATAAAATTATTTTAAGTATATTCACGAGTTTTTCGAGTCGAGCTTAAGTCGATTCTGTTTATTATACAGTTTTAGATGTGTCTCTGTCGGACACCAATCGATATGTCGCCTCTTAAGATTAAATACTTAAATTGTGGCAAATGTTTTGTGCTCTCCTGCTGTTAATGATCATCCCTTTTAGTGCTCTAGAGTATGAAGATTTGAATTATGATATCAATTTTTTTATAAAAAAATATTAAATTTAAATTACGATAGCACAATTTAAAAATAATATAAATGTATTTTTTTAAATTATATATTATATATATTAAAAATAATAATTGGATGTCAACTGACATTTTATTTGGTCATCTGACTGGGCCAATGACACCTCCCATCAATCTAATGTTAGAGCTGCAGATACGACTCTAGGTTGCACTCCCGCCAACAACTTTCACAATCTGTGGCTTTGTATTATAGTTTTTGAATCTTGAGGACCATTTATATTATTTTGAAATATTATTTTTAAAAAGTACAGCGAAAAAATGTTCTCGAATATAAATTATGTATTGTTTGATTTAAAATAAAAATATTTAATATTATTATTAAAAAGTGTTTTTAAAATAATAAAATATTTATTTTAAATATTATTTTTAAAAATATAAAAAATATAAATGAGTAATTATATTAAAAATATTTTTAAAAAATTAAAAGTTAAAAATTTTAATTTTAATTTTTAAAAAGTACTTTTTAAATTAAATTGAAAAGATTTTTGGCTTGAAAAATTATGTCTTACATTATCTTTGACCCCCAATAATACTTTTGACCTGAAAAATACTTTTGTAAAGTAACGAATAAACAAGTAAATAATTGATTTTAACTTCTTGTACGATCGATTTTTTGTGAAATTATGTTTATTTTGTTGCGTTGTATACGTTGTGTTTAGCGACTCTAACTAATATTTTTCTAATAGTATACTTTTTATTTCTAATATAAAGAAATGTCACAAAAATCATATAATTGGTGAAGTTTATTATTATTTAACATGACTTTTAATGAATTTAATTAATGGTTTCAATAGAAAATTGATGATATTTATCTTATGAGATCAAAATTTAATTACAAAAATTATTTTGTGTTTGAGGATTAAATTAATAGAGTATGTATATATAAAGAGTTATTTTTTAATCATTCAAAACTAAGATAAATTAATAAAAATTATAAACGTTAAAACTATAATTATTATTTGGGATAATTACATATTTAGTACCCAATCTATTCCTACATTATTGTTTTAACACCGCACCTATTTTTTGTGACAAAATGGTACCTAATGTTACGTTTTATTTTTATTTTGGTACCCATCGTTAAAAAATTAGCAGCATGCTAACTAGGAGAGATAAAATCACATGTGACATGCTGACAATGAGAGAGAAAATCACATGTGACAAGCTATCACGCTATTTTTTTCTCCTAGTCAGCATGCTTATGTGTGTTTTTTATGATTTTAATTTACGTGGCATGCTAACTAGAAGAGAGAAAATGATATGGCATGATGTCACATGTAATTTTCTTTCTCCTAATCAAAACGCTGTTACTTTTTTTAACGGTATAGTATTAAAATAAAAATAAAACGTAATATTAAGTATTATTTTATTAAAAAATAAGTGAAATATTAAAAAAATAACGAAAATAAGTGGATATTAAATATATAATTATCCCTTACTATTATTAAAAATAAAACACCGTCATCACTATCCTATTGATTGATACATGGGTGCGGAGTAATAATGGAGGAGGAAACATCAAAATCGTAGCCTCGTGATCCCTTTTATTAAATTAGTGGATGGGCCATGGCATGCCATGTAAGCAAGCAAAACTGTAATCTGTTTCAAACGTTATAGCGGCCTTCCCAATTCCCATTCCCTCCACCGGTCCACGTTATTATGGGCGGGGATGGGGCGTAACAGGTTTAAGATGTAATTAAAAGATTATAAAATTTAAATTTTATTAAAAAATTTAAAATATTAAATTTTTTATAATACTTTAAGTTAAATTTTTGTGTTTTTAATAAGTATCGATAATTATTTTGTAAGAATATATATTTAATTTTTTTATAATATTTTAAGTTTTGGACAAATATTGACAATTACAAAATAAGTTTTGACATTTGTCAAAAAAATACGAAAAAATCAACCTAAAATATTATCAAAAAGTCTAATATTTTAAATTTTTAAATAAATATTAAAATTTATCGTCTTTTAGCTGCACTTTAGACATATACGTTTTTTTTTTGGATAAAAAACGAAAAATTTATTGATAGAACATTCAAACAAGCATGGTTAAAGAAACCAAGAACAAACATTCGAAACAAATAAACTCGGGCGCCTCGAAAGCTCGAAACACAGAGAGAAGAAAAGGAGCCGCATACAATCGAGTAGAAGAAGGAGAAGCAGGTTGCATCTGCCGGCAACAACAGAAGAGAAAAATCGAACTGCAACACCAACAACGGACATACGACAAACATGGCGACAGGTACTAGTGACACCAACATGGGATCCAAGAGCTAAGCTGACCAGGACAGCAGAGGAGGCTCCATTCGAATGAACAAATCTCTTAAAGAGAAACCCCGACACTGTGACAGGGAGCAAAAGCTGAAAGCAAAGAGAACGTCGGAGCGAGAAAATACGACAGCCACCACTTCCACCAACATCCCCCATACTTGCAAAATCAAAAGATGGGGAACAACACCAACAAAACCAAAAAAAGACAAAAAGGTCGGCCAAAAAAAACCGAACAAAAAGACAAAAACCAAAAAAAAAAATCCCAAAAATAGAAAAACAAGACGAAGATGCCAGCCGCCGTGAAAGGAAGAGACGGCTGGCCCCAAGCGATACTATAAAAAAAAAGGTCTGAGTGAGAACAGCGCATAAAATTTTCTTTCTTATAAAAATAATATAATAATTATTTAAACATGTTATTCACTTCATTATCAATTATGACATACAAATTTTAAAATAATTGTCACTTTAACCAAAAAATTATAATTCAATATTAATAAATACGGTAATTATTAAAGATACCAATTTTGGGCGGTATGGTATCTTGATGCTAATGTTTTCATTTTTATGACAAATTTAAGGATATGACCTATTTTACCATTCTTTGTTTCTTTCAATAATATATTCTTAATATTTTGTTACCTTAATTGTTATTTATGTAAATTTTAAAAAAGTCTACACCTATAATATAATTTTTCTATGATAGTATACATATAAATCTAAATCATTTTCTCTAATAAAATAAAAATAAATTATGAGATATAAAATTTTTTTGAATCTATGGTTTTATGGTGTCCGGCCTACCTAAGTGGCCGGTGGCGACTCCATTTTCTAAAATGCGGTTTTTTTAAAACCCCACGAAATAAATGTTTTATATCCAAAAATAATCACAAACACCTTTCAAAAACACTTCGAAAAATCCACGTTTTTTTAGCGAAAAAAGACATCGCTACAGATGGCGACTCCGCTGGGGATAATTTTTTATTTTTTTTCAAAAACAAATGAGAGTCAAGCTTTTAAAATAATTACCACTTTACTAATATTGGAAGTTCCGGATTAAAGTGACTATTAAATTAACATTCGGTCATAATTGCGCGTTTATTTTAACGCATTTAAAAATATGGCATATAAACCCGTTTTTTTTAAGTGGGGGGAAAACACTAATGCTTTCGTGGAGATATCGTTCTCCCTTATGGGCCTAGCAAGTACCTTCGGGCTCGAGTACCTTATGCTTTCGTAAGGATATCGTTCCTTCACGGGCATAAGCGAATGGGTCCCCGAATTGAACCCGTTGAAAGGAGCCTATAATGGGTGATGATCGGGGCCTTGCTACTCTTAGTAGAGAACAGGCAAGGACAATAACCTTAGGTGTTTTAGACCTATAAGTATTACTCCTAGCACCAACACTTTGCATGTAGAGAACATAGAAACACACCTTTTAGAGCCATGGTTTGCCCGATTTAAAGTCTTTCAACCTTGGGTGTTTTAGGCGGGATAAGTAGGGTTGTTTTGTGTGTTTATTCTGTTTAATTTTGTCCTTTTATTTATATATTTATTAATTTATTAATTTTATCCCTTATTATTATTTCTAATATATGTATGTCGAAATAGTTTGTTTTATTTTATTAATTTTATATGTGGATCTTTAAATTATCCCGCATTTTGGATTTTGCTTTCTTTTTTTTTCATGGAAAATATGGTTTTGTTTTTTTTTTAGATACATCATACATTTGCATTACATAAAGTCTTTGGATCAAGTGGTTTGCCTGATCGATCGTAAAGTCTTTCACCATGGAAAAAATGTGTCTTAGGAAAGAAGAGCTTAATTTGTCCTCCGAGACATTGGTCGAGGTCAACCAAAAACCCCATGAGGGGACATAATGGTTTGCATGGGAAAGTATTCGGGACATCATACCGACACATCCGCATTTGAGGCAAAGAAAATGGACTTGTTCGCCTTAGGAATATATGGCTTGGTGATCTTTCCAAGAGTACTCGGGAGCATTGACATAGCCATTCTGGACTTGTTTGAGCGGGTGAAACGGAAAGCAAACCCAGTACCAGCAATCTTGGTCGAGACTTTCATTTCCTTAAATGCTAGCCGGAAACATGAGGAAAGACGTTTTCGGGGATGCGCACAGCTGTTACAAGTATGGATTTAGAGTCACATGTGGAAGACATCGACGAGGGTCTTGCCGGAGATATCCTTCCAAGGTTTTTCGCCTTTACGGGAGTACTTAGCAAAGGAATGGCGAGAGGATTTGAAAACAAAAATGTGGACTAGTTTCTTCAGGAACAATCAAGATGAAGACATAGCATGGAGGGTCTCATGGCTCGGTAAAGTTAATTATTTTCTATACAGTTGTGGTGATTTCAACTGGCTGATGATGTTGGGATTGCATGGAGGGATTGCCTGTGCTCCGCTTTTAGTGTCTCGACAGTTCGGATCGCGACAGTTCATTCCCAATACCGTCGGATTAAGCCAAACTGAATTTATTTTCAAAGGGAAGTTCAAAGGAAAAATTCAGACCATCATGAGGGCCTAGGACCATTGTTACCGGATCAGGGTGGAAGGAGATACCGAGCACATGACTACCCCGGACTACGATCTTTGGAGACGTTTGAGGGTTAATAATGTGATTCCCGAATCTGATCAAGGACCAGCAGTGTCACTCGAAGAGCTTACAATGGTGGTACCGTCTGAAGCTGACATCTTAAGGAGTGAACTCGAAGAAGTTAAAAAGAAAATGGACATCCAACAGACCCAACATGCGAGCGAGCTCTATAAGGCAAGCTTAGAGGTTGACGAGCGGGACGGGATCATTAGGAAATTGAAGAAATTAAATGCAGATTTGAACGACAAGAATGCTCTTTATAAAAAAGATGCCATTCTACTACAAGCAAAAATACAGAAGGCCAACCAGAGTCAATTCATAGCCGTGGAAAGAGAAAGGATGAACGGTATCCGTTTGGTGGAAGAAGAACGAGAAATCAGTAAGAAAGCAATCGAGAAAGAGATAGAAAGCTACCGGTTGGCTATGGAAGAAGAAAATCGGTCCTCCAAGAAGGCCATTGATCAGGAAAAGGAAAGACTCAGGCAAGAAATCAGCAAGGGAAAACAAGCTGTCCATCATGAGAAAGAAAGCGTCGCCGTATGGAAAAGAAAATCCATGAGTAGCTGAAATAGACTGTTAGAGATGCAAAAATTGTACAATGACACTATTCAAAGTCTGGAGCAAAGACAAAGTCAGAATGGCGAATTAAAAGGAAAGGTGACGGAAGTTGAACACTCACTTCGAATGTACTGCCACAGAAATGGTTTCACTGAGCTTCAAGAAAGAGAGCGCGAAGTAAGCATGTTACAAGCACGAATTGAGCCCCTCGAAGCAACTGTTGAGGATTACAAGGAAAGAATTAGTGTGTTCGAGGAAGCTGCAGCCGGAGGGGACACCTATTGGCAAAAGAGACTGCGCGACGCTGCCCGGATGGTACAGGACAGGGACCAGTATTACGCAAACTTGATGGTGGACATACAGCGAGTCACCAGGCATGTGAATGATTTAGCTGTCAAGGCTGAAACTCTCTGACCTTTCATAGTCCCGGAAATGGAAGAAGCTCCCAGGTTCCTCAAGCTGCTCAGGGCAATTGGAAAATTAGGAGATAGAGCTAGAGCTTATCTATAGGACTCTGGGTTGTAATTAGATCTTTCGTATTAGGGATCTTTATTTTGTAATACGAACTTTGTTGTAATCTAGACCCTTTAATTCCCGTAAAAGTAGTTCAAAAGGGTGATTACTAGCGGAATCAGTACCTTATCTGCATATATTCTTGCATTTGCATCATGACATTCACATCATTATACATGCATTTATTTCTTGCAACCATATTAACATTATGAATATTATGGCGTTGTGTGTAGTTAACCGCAATCATTCATCACCCATACTTTACCCAGTTACAAAGCAAACTCATGGAAGACAGGATAATCAGTCTAGAAAAAGGGCAAAAAGAGCTCGAGACAAGGCTTGAAGAGGCCCAGAGAAGCCTCAATGATCAGATTGCACAGTCGCAAGCATCTATAGTATCCGACATAACCGCATTGTTGGCTAAGAGTCTTGGAAAAAGAGTGGAAGGAGAAACCATTCAAGAGTCAGAGGGTACCCTAGCTCACTACAAGGTTCAACCAACTGCACCAAACCCGGCTAGGAAGGTGTATATCGACCCTGCAGGAATATCATATAGTTTTCAAATAGGGGCACCTGAGACTCAACCCCTCGATGCTGAAGCACTCTATGAAGAAGAGGTGCCGGACCTGAACATGGTTGAAAGGATCAGGACCGAGGTAGAGAAAAAGTGGGAGGAAAGGTTTCGCCTCATGGAGGAAAAATTTAAAACGTTACAATCTAATGAAGAATTAGGAAATGACGCTAGCGACTTAAGTCTGGTGTCCGATCTTGTCCTACCGCCAAAATTTAAAACATCAGAGTTCGACAAATACGATAGAACCACGTGTCCTTCCACGCACATAACAATGTACTGTCGAAAGATGGCGGCCTACCATAAGGACGAAAAGCTACTGATCCATTGTTTCCAGGATAGCCTAACTGGAGCGGCGTTACAGTGGAGAAGAACCTCCCCCAAAGATAAATGAGCCGGTAACTGAGGCCCAGGCCAAAGAATTTCTGAAGTTGTTAAGACATAGCGAGTACAACGTGGTGGAACAACTACGAAAGCAACCGGCCAGGATCACAGTGCTGGAATTACTCTTGAGTTCAAAAAAGCACTGGGAGACGTTATTAAAAGTGCTAAATCAGACTTTCGTGCCCCAGGACATTTCTGTGACAAGCCTGGACATGATAGTGGGGCATATCACTACCTATAATCATATAACGTTCAGTGATGATGAGATCCCTGAGGGAGGAATGGGGTCCACCAAAGCCCTTAACATCACTACCCACTGCAAATGGTATGTAGTACCAGGCGTACTGATCGACAACGGGTCAGCATTGAACGTCTTGCTATGGTGACCCTGCAAAAACTGCCAATAGGTGGTTCTCACCTAAAGCCCTGCCACAATTCGGTAAGAGCCTTTGATGGTACGCAAAGAGGAACAATGGGTAAAATTGAGGTGCCCCTATTGATCGGACCAACTGAATATGTGATCGATTTTGTGGTGATGGACATAAAACCATCTTACAACTGCTTGTTGGGAAGACCATGGATCCACTCCGCAGGAGTTGTCCCCTCATCATTGCATCAGAAATTAAAATTTGTAGTCGAAGGCAAATTGGTCACAGTAGAGGCAGAGCAGGAAATTGTTGCTTCAGTAACATCAGACGCCCCCTACATTCAAAATGATGAAGATGCTGCAGAATGCTCGTTCCGAGCATTGGAACTAGTGAATGCCACTTTCGTTTCGGAGGGAAGTCGGATCCCCTACCCCAGGTTATCTAATTGTACCAAGATGACCGTCGCAGAAACTTTAGGCCGAGGAGCCAAAATAGGAAAGGGGCTGGGGAAGAAATTACAAGGAAACCTAAGAGCCAAAAACATGATAACCAAGAAGGATCGTTTCGGGCTGGGTTACCAACCAAGTCCCAACAGAAGAAAGAGGAATATAAGAGGAAGAAAGAGAAAAGAAAAGCCAGATCTAAAGGAGAAGACATTCCGTGGAGACCAATGTCCTTTCCTAGTTTAAAAACCACTTTTGTCTCCGGAAGGTTCTACCAGCCAGGTCAAGAGGTTGGAGAGACAATGAAGGAAAATGAAGTACTCAACCAGGAGGAAATACTCAGTGAATCATTTGAAGGGATGTACATCAACATGACAGCTGAAAAGGACCGAGGCAACAAAATGTTGACCAACATCCGCCCTTGTCGTCCCGGGGAAACACTCGATAACTGGAGCTGCATTGATCTACCTGTAGTTTTTAGGAATAGATCAGAGTAATTCTCCGAATCAACCTTTTGTTTTTGCCCGTAAACAATGGGGATCTCTTGTACGGGGCACCTATGTTAACTTTTTGATTGAAATGAAAATATCCCCACTTTCCTAAAAATGACCAAAGTTTCATTTATTTCATTCATGTATTCTTCATGTTTATTCCCTTCATATAAAGCCGTCTCTTTCCCAATACAATTCATTCTCATTTAATGCAGGTCGCTCATGATTGGCGATATGAATGATACCGGATCCAATCCTGGAGTGAATTTTGAATGCCCTGAGGTCTCGGAGGGAATTGAGGAAGAATATGATGAGATAGAAAGTGAAGTCACGGAAGAGTTAAAGAGAATGGTGGCCAACGAAGAAAAGCAGATCATGCCCCACCAAGAAGAAACATAAATTGTAAACTTGGGGACTGAAGAAGAGAGAAAAGAAATAAAAGTAGGAACGACGATTTCCTCAAAAACCAAGCATGAACTGATAACCCTACTTCAGGAATTCAAGGATGTCTTCGACTGGACTTATCAAGATATGCCAGGGTTGAATACCGACATAGTGGTGTACAAATTACCAACAAAATCGGAGTGTAAACCAATACAGCAAAAACTTCAGAGAATGAGACCAGATATGTTGTTAAAGATCCGAGAGGAAGTGAAAAAACAGTTTGATGCTAGATTCTTGGAGGTAGCCAAATACCCCGAATGGGTTGCAAACATTGTACCGGTACCAAAGAAGGACAGAAAAGTTCGTATGTGTGTAGATTATAGGGATCTGAACCGAGCCAGCCCTAAAGACAACTTCCATTTACCACATATTGACACGCTGGTTGACAACACTGCAGGACATTCATGGTTTTCATTTATGGACGGCTTCTCAGGATACAACCAGATAAAGATGGACCCTAATGACATGGAGAAAACTACGTTCATAACCATGTGGGGCACTTTTAGTTATCGAGTGATGTCGTTTGGGCTAAAGAACGCAGGGGCAACATACCAAAGAGCCATGGTGACTCTTTTCCATGACATGATGCACAAAGAAATAGAAGTATATGTGGACGACATGATTGCCAAGTCCCGAACAGAGGAAGAGCACCTACAGAATTTGAGAAAACTATTCCAAAGATTACGGAAGTACCAACTGAGGCTCAATTCTGCCAAGTGTACCTTTGTCGTTACTTCTGGAAAACTCCTAGGGTTCGTGGTAAGCAGAAGAGGGATTGAGATTGATCCAGATAAAGTGAAAGCCATCCAGGATCTCTCACCACCCCGCACTCAGAAGGAAGTTTGCGGTTTCCTGGGGAGATTGAACTATATCTCTCGTTTCATTTCCCAATTAACCGACCAATGTGACCCGGTCTTCAGACTTCTTAGAAAGAATAATCCTGATGTGTGGGATGAGGAATGTCAAAGAGCCCTAGAAAAGATCAAAAAATACCTGACAAATACTCCAATTTTAGTCACACCAGTACCAGGTCGACCATTAATTCTCTACCTGACAGTTTTTGAGAATTCAATGGGATGCGTATTGGGGCAACACGATGAGTCAAGAAAAAGGGAGCAAGCCATCTATTACCTAAGTAGGGAATTCAATGATTACGAAACGCGATACCCGCCAGTGCAGAAGCTGTGTTGTGCTCTAGTTTGGGCTACCAAGCGGCTTAGACAGTACATGCTGTACCACACTACTTGGTTGATATCCAAGCTGGACCCATTGAAGTTCTTAATGGAAGCGCCAGCACTAACAGGAAGGATGGCCTGATGGCAGATGCTCTTATCCGAATTCGATATCGTATACGTTAACCAGAAAGCCGTAAAGGGGAGTGTCGTAGCAGATTTCCTAGCTAGTCGTGCTTCGGATGACTATGAGGCATTGAACTTTAATTTCCCAGACGAAGACTTGATGTGCATTACAACCGAAGAAGAGGTTTCAGATGATAAACCATAGAAGCTTTACTTCGATGGAGCCTCTAACGCCCTCGGACATGGGATAGGAGCAGTGCTAATTTCTCCTAATGATGTTTATTATCCTTTCACCAGCAGATTGGAATTCTTCTGCACAAACAATATAGCTGAGTACGAAGCTTGCGTTATGGGACTGAACTCAGCCATTGAGAGAAAGATTAAGGAACTTCGAGTATTCGAAGATTCATCCTTAGTAATTTACCAATTGCGCGGGGAATGGGAAACCAGGGACCCGAAGTTGGTCAAATATTACGAATTGATCCAAGAGCTCACCAAAGAGTTCGAAAAGGTCAGCTTCAATTACCTGCCCCGAGAAGAAAATCATATGGCAGATGCATTGGCAACCTTGGCATCCATGTTTAAAACAAACACCGGGGCAGAAATGAAGCCTATTAAGATGCAGACGTTTGAAAGGCCTGCTCATTGTTGTAATGTACAGGAAGAGATTGATGGAAACCCATGGTACTATGACATCTTGCAATATGTCAAGCTTCAAAAGTATCCAGAAGGGGCAAACGACAATGACAAAAAAACGCTCAGAAAAATGGCAACAAGATATGTCCTTGATGGGGAGATCCTATATAGGAGAAGTCATGATCAGACATTGTTGAGATGTATGGATGCCCGGGAGGCGAAGGAGATTTTAGCCGAAGTACATGACGGGCTCTGTGGAACGCACGCCAACGGGCTGTCTATAGCCAGGAAAATTATGAGATATGGTTATTTCTGGTTGACCATGGAGGGAGATTGCATCGATTACGCCAGGAAATGCCACAAATGCCAAATCCACGCTAACAAAATTCACACGTTCCCATCGCCTTTACACACCATGAATTCTCCGTGGCCTTTCGCGGCGCGGGGCATGGACGTCATCGGGCAGATTCATCCGAAAGCTTCCAATGGACACTGTTTCATTTTGGTCGCCATAGACTACTTCACTAAATGGGTAGAGGCAGCGTCTTACGCCAACATCACAAGGACTACAGTATGTAAGTTCTTAAAGAATGAGATTATTTGTCGATACGGATTGCCAGAAAGGATCATCACCGACAATGCTTCCAATCTGAATAACAAAATGATGACAGACGTATGCACTCAATTCAAGATAACACACCATAATTCCACAGTCTACCGCTCTAAAATGAATGGAGCAGTGGAAGCAGCAAACAAGAACATAAAGAAGATCATAGCGAAGACTACAGATACCTACATGGATTGGCATGAGAAGTTGCCTTTTGCCCTTTTCGCCTATAGGACGTCCATTCGCACATCAACGGGGGCAACACCCTACTCATTGGTGTATGGTACCGAAGCAGTACTCCCAATCGAGGTAGAGATCCTGTCTTTTCGGGTCTTAAACGAAGTAAAATTGGAAGAAGCCGAATGGGTGCAGGCCAGATACGACCAGCTAAATCTCATTGATGAAAAGAGACTAAAGGCCATTTGTCATGGTCAGATGTACCAAAAGCGGATGGTGCAGGCATACAACAAAAAAGTGCGCCCAAGAGAATTCAAAGAAGGGGATCTGGTGCTCAATAAAATCTTCCCTATCCAGAAAGATTCTCGAGGAAAATGGATGCCCAACTGGGAAGGACCGTACGTCGTAAAAAAGGCCTTCTCAGGAGGAGCCCTGATCCTAATAGAAATGGATGGAGACGAGCTGAAAAATCCCGTAAATTCTAACGCCATTAAGAAATACTATCTTTGAAAAAAAATAATGAAAAAATAGAACAAAAATGGAGAGCTCAGGGCGAAAACCTGAAACCGGGCGTCTTGAAGCAAAGGGAGGACCCGAGTTGAAAACCCGTAAAGGGCGGCTCGAGTAAATTGAAAAGTTGAATATCCGAAGAGAAAGGTATCCCCATGAACATCATGAAGAGGAGGCTTCAGGCAAAAAAATTCTACATCGGTTGACAGGATCATGTATCATTCATATCGAAGATAATGAGGGATCTTGTATTTCATACTTAACTTTTCTTCTTTCTCATGTGTGTCATACCCTTTTTTAAGATATCCTAAGCCCTTAATCATAATAAAATCGTGTTTTTGAGCATCCATTCCATGTCTTCTTGTTAATTTCAGTCAAATAAGTTAACATAGGCTTATAGTGAAACAAGAGATTTCGGAGCATTATTGTGATTTAACCTTAAAAATGTAGGTGATCAAAGAAAACGATGTTAACTCCGTCTTCTAGTTCCCTACATAATGGCTGTTGATAGAGAAGGCGGAAAGCTTCAAACAACCGGATAGGATGACCAATGGCGTACGTCCTGTCTATTCAAGGAAGGCATGCGAGATAACAAGAGAGATCTCTTGGGTAAAAACCCAGAAGGGCACCCTTAAAAAAACTCTCTCTAAAGTGAAAACCTGAAAGGGCACTTTAGAATTCCAAGTCGTAAGTGGAGAAAAAGAAAGGATGGAATGGTTGAACCTGACAGTGAAGTGGGGTATCGACGCCCGTGAGAAAGGAGAAAGTGAACATCAAGATCGAATAAGGACCAAAATAAGCCCACCAAGATATTGACACTCATGCATCATGAATAGTCAGACATCACTAGGATTAGGAGCATGTCAATTCATTTGTCATAGCATTTTGTTTTTATCTCAGACAGGTATCTGCAGATTCAAAGAGACATCGATGGCCATCGTGGTGTGAATCCCAAATGAGAAGACAATGTTTTCACATACAAAAGACATATGCTTCCAAGCTCCAGAGAGAGGTTCTATATAGGAAGAATCCTCCGCTCCGAGGCTTCAGAAGCTGAAAGTTCTATATAAGAATGACTGACAGCTCTAGGGTGAAGACTAGCAGTTCTATATAGGAAGGACTCCCAGTCAAAAGGAATTCACCCATGACACACAAGATTATATAGGAAATCCTGTTGTGTCGAAAACGAAGAGTTCTATATAGGAAGGGCTCCGAGCTTCAATGTCTTAGAGTAAAAGATTCTATATAGGAAGAATCCGTAGCTCCAAGATTTCAGACACCAAAAGTTCTACATAGGAAGGACCGACAGCTCCAAGGTGAAGACTCGCAGTTCTATATAGGAAGAACTCCAGTCGAAGGAATTTACCTATGACACACAAGGTTATATAGGAAACCTGTTGTGTCGAAAGCGAAGAGTCTTATATAGGAAAGGCTCCGAGTTTCACTGTCTTAGAGTGAAAGGTTCTATATAGGAAGAACCTGTAGCTCTGAGATTCCAGACGCCAAAAGTTCTATATAGGAAGGACTGACGGCTCCAGGGTTTGAAGACTAGCAGTTCTATATAGGAGGAACTCCCAGTCGGAAGAATCCATCAGCGGCGCAAAAGGTTTTATATAGGAGAAACCAGCGTTGAAGGCGAAGAGTTCTATATAGGAAGGACTCCAAGCTTTACTGTCTCGAAGTGAAAAGTTCTATATAGGAGGGACTCATAACTCGAGGCTTCAGAGCGAAAGGTTCTATATAGGAAGAGCCTGTAGCTCCAATATCGGAAGGTAACGAAGCTCTATATAGGAAGAACTTACGAGCCTGAAGATTCAGCTAAGGAAGAGCGGAGATGTCCAAAAGAACACGTTTTTCCAAAGCTACAAACAGGGAAGTCTGATAAAATGAGTGCTTATGAATCTTTGCTTTGTTTCTCATTCCATGAGAACAAGAAAAGAGGGGCAACTGTAATCACTCATTTTTACCTATAAATACATATTAGTGTTGCATGTATACATATTATGTTATATGTTTATTATTTGCATGAGTGTTACTAATATATATATAAGGTGTGGTGTGTGCATGTATATTATAAGCTATGTATGTATATGTATTAATGGTGTATGTGTGTCGCGTATGCATCTATATTTAGTACGAGCGTATTTGTTTAATGTGTATAGATGTTATGTTAATTATGTGTGTGATTATATATGTATGAATACTGGTATGTTATAATTAATATTTGTATAGGTATATATGTATGTATGTGTATTGCTGTTATAATTATACTATTACTAATATTATTGGGCTAATATATAAAATGAAATCCAAAAAATATATATTAAACCAAATAAATAAATTACAGTCCAAGTCCAATTACAAATATTATTACAAGGCCCGTTGGCCCAAAAACCCAAACCCTATCTAATTACAATTATTGTGTGTGCAGTGATCGTGGGCGTTGGATCAAGATCGATCCAACGGCCACGATCCAACCAAGGAACAAAATATCCGCCACCGCGCGTGCACATCACGCCCGGACCGCTCGAGTGCCACGCGGGACGTTTTGATATCCCACGCGTCGCGTGAGCCCCACGCGCTCGACCCTCGATTGCCGAGCTCCACGTGGCACGATCGGAGCCGTTTCACCAAATCGAGGCTTCATCCGGGCCGTTCATCCTTCAAGCCATCTCGACCGTTAGATCGAATCGATCTAACGACCGAGAACACGCCTCGTCGACAGCGAACCCCCACACCGCCACCATGTTGCACCATGCCGATCTTCAACCACCGCTACTCGTAACATGTCAAACACAAAAAGAAAAGAAATATGTCAGTCCAGATCTGAAAAAGCAAATAATATACAACTTGTACCAAAACCAAAGACAGGCATATATATGTACGAAACAAATATTTTGTAAAGGGAGGGAACAGAGAGTTGTAATCGAAAGGAAACAAGTTGTAATCGAACCAGTCAAGTTATAATCGAAAGAAAAAAGTCCAGTGGTAAATATTCGTTTCCCTTTTTTTTTGCATGCATACACAAAAGAAAAGAAAAGAAAAAAGAGAGAGAGCTAGAGGTCTTACCGTCGCCGTCTGTGGGTCTCCCCTCACTAGTGACAAGCCTTTTCGGCTTCCCAAGCCAGATACGGTGAACTGAAGAGCGGGGGAGACCCCTTGTAGTTTCGTTTTGGGTTTAAAAAAATGGGTTTTTCGTTTCGTATTTCCTAGATCTAGGGCAGATGGAGGCTTTTCCTCTGAATCCAACATCGGATTCATGTCGAGGGTGAGATGGGGGTTATTTTGGTGTATTTTTTAGGCTCGCCGGCGCCGGTTAGCGGCGGCCGGCAACGGAGAGTACGGCGGGCGGCCGCCGGATTCTGGGTTTATAGAGAGAGTTGAGAGAAAACGAAGAACATAAGGTTATTACAAAACTGAAAAAATGAAACAAAATGGGGGGGAATTGGTTCCGGCCTAAAAAAAGGGTTTTTATAGTTATTATTATTTCGTGAAATGGGGAAATTACATAATAAATCCCCCCGCGTCTTTGATACTTTCACTTCTGTCTCGCCGCATGGTATATTTACAAATCTGGTCCCCTTGTATTTCAAAATCTTGCAATCCAGTCCCTAAATTACACCGAATCAGTTTTTAAATGGTAAAATTACCCCTTTAACCATCCCGCGTTTTTGAACTTTTCATTTCGGGTCTCCGCCTTGGTCTAATTACAGTTTTGATCCTTTTAGGTTCTGTCTATTTTGTATTTTCGTCCTTAAATTGCATATTATTATCCTTTAATTTCTGCCACTGACTTTTATTTCTTTTCATTTCAGTCCTATTTCTATGTAAATATTCATGTTCGTATTATAATCGTATATGTTAATGTAATCTTTGGTCTTATTTTATATCCCTCGTATATGTCATTTATTTTTATGTTTACATGTATATGTGTATTAAGGTTATGATAGTTATGTATCTTTTTTATCCGGTTATTCGTATTAAGTATGTTATGTTCTAGTTGGTTCGTACACAGCATGTTTTGTATTTTTGTATATACTGCATGTTCTCTTGACCTTTAGGTTACGTGTTAGTGTGTCTTCTTTTTATGTATAATATATTGTCCCATATATGTTGAAATATATTTTATTTCTAATATGTATGTCTTCTTGAAATATGTGTTTTTATCTATACATGTATTTATCCCTACCTTGTTATTGTGACATGTTAAATTTGCTTTTATTTACTGTTAAGCTTGTTATGTATATGTGTGTTTTAATTACATATTTTTATTTATGTTAGATTAGTATTCTGTTATGTGAATATTTACTGTTTTTAAATTATCTGCTATGTCTTATATTTTTGTTACTAAGATTGCATATAGTATATAAATTGTTAATGCGGTGCCCTTTTATCCGAGCGTAAACGGGGCCAGTATCAGACGTAGTGATAGTGGTTGGGCGTTAACTCTCGAATAACGGGCCCCTTAAAATTTATTCGCAATTATGACCAAATTTTAAAATAATTGTCACTTTAACCCGAAAAATCCAATATTAATAAAGCGGTAATTATTAAAGTATCAATTTTGGGCGATATGGGGGTGCTAATCCTTCCCCATCCGTAACCGACTCCCGAACCCAATACTTTTTGAATCTCTGGTTTTATGGTGTCCGGCCTACCTAAGTGGCCGGTGGCGACTCCATTTTCTAAAATACGGTTTTTTTAAAACCCCACGGAATAAATGTTTTATATCAAAAAAAAATCACAAACATCTTTCAAAAACACTTCGAAAAATCCACGTTTTTTTAGTGAAAAAAGACATCGCTACACCTAACACATGTCATCTTCATAAATTTTTAGAATTATATTTTAAAATAAGTAAAATTAATGAAATAACCCCAAACATCGAAATTCCCCATTTATCCTCGTTGTCCCATCAAATTTTCCTCATCGCTCGTATCTTCCATGGCACAAAAAATTTTCTCAACAACTAAACAATAAATTTTCTCACCCATAATCCCGCACAAGAATCCAAGAAATTTCGTGGTAAACTTTTAAGTGACAGATTCGTTATGGAACTATTATAACAATAAACTATTATAGTTGTCGATGGAAACTATTATAACGAGATGGAAAAAATATCTCAGCAACCATTAACAGATTCGTTATGGGAAACATTTAGTAAACAAACCATCTCCTTCATACATAGCAATTCAACATTACAGCCAAAAAAATCTAGATTCATGCATACTTTGCAGATTCAACATTACACTAAAAAAAAAATCGGTAACAAACCATCTTTTTGCGAAGGATTTGTATATTTAATAGTTGATAATATTTACAATTGACCTATATATATAGGCTTACAAATAAATATACAAAGATAAGAAAAATTAAATATTAAATACAAATCAAATATTTAAATACAATATAAGATTGAGATAAATATAGGATAAGATAGGATTTGAATGAGATTTGGCTAAGAGTTACCTCATGGATTTGAATGAGATAAAAGTTATCTCATCTTATCTTATCTTTATCCTTAATACGCCCCCGCAAGATAGATGATCCATCAGAGACTCTGATCTTGGACTGAAAATGGATGAAGAGATTACGACCAAGCGGTTTGGTGAGCGTGTATGCAATCTGAGCTTTGAAGGGAATGTGTTGAACAAGTAGGGAACCCGCAACAACTAAGTCACGAACAAAGAAGTAATCAAGGGCAAGATGTTTCATACGAGAACAAAAAATTGGATTTTTGCAAATATATGTGGCACTGAGATTGTCGCAGAAGAGAGATGGTGGTTTTGGTAATGCCACGGCAATTTCTTGAAGAATATGTTGGACCCAAAGCACTCCGGCAGTTACATTTTCCACAGCACGATATTCAGCTTCTGTGGAGGAACGAAAAATAATTTTCTAACGAGCTGACTTCCAAGAAATAAGATTAGATCTAAGATAAATAGCTTATCCAGTAGTGGATCGATCATCCGTAGAGGATCATCCCTAGTCCGCATTAGCAAAGGCGGTGAAATGAATGGAAAATACCGAACGAAAAAGAATGTCATGGCATAATGTTCCTTTGAGATAACACAGGATGCGCTTAGTTGTTGTCCAATGTGCAAGTTAAGGACCATGCATGTATTGCGACAAACGATTAACGACAAAAGAAATATCCAGACGAGTAAGTGTGAGATACTGAAGGAGACCAAGTAATCGACGATACCCAGAAATATCAAATGTCGTAGATGGTTCCGGCGGAGTTAGCTTGTCAGAAAAGGACATAAGTGTGGACATAAATGTTAGAGATATATTGCGCCTGAGATAAAAATAACCCAATAAGAGTAGAAATAGCCTCAATGCCAAGAAAATGGCTGAGCAAGCCCATATCCTTAAAAGCAAACTTCGTAGATAAAATTTTGGTGAAACGAGCAATAAAATCAGTGTTATTACTAGTAAGCACAATATCATCCACGCAGATAAAATTTGCATTATAGATGAAGAGAGATGCATCAACTTTTGATTTCGTAAAACCAAAATAAATGAGAAATTGAGAGTGTTCAACATACCACGCCCTCGGGGTTTGCTTGAGTCCATACAAGGCTTTATGCAACCAACAAATATGAGATGGGTAAGTAGAATCAACATGACCGGAGGTTGTTCTAGATAGACTTCCTCATGTAAGGTGCCATTTAAGAAAGCATTATTAATGTCAAGTTGTTTGATGGGCCATGCATGATGAAGGGAAATAGTGAAAAGAATACGCACCGTAATAGGTTTCATCACAGGACTAAAGGTGTCAAAGTATTCATGACTAGCTTCTTAAGAGTACCCTTTCGCTACTAGTCGAGCCTTGTAGCGATCAACAGAGCCATCAATATGCCGTTTCACACAGAATACCCATTCACACCCTACGAAAAATTATGTAGACCATGGAACAAGATCCCATGTTTGGTTGCGTATCAAGACATTAAACTCATCATCCATGGATTATCTCTATAGTGTGTATTTGAGAGCTTGAGTAATAGTATTTGGCTCTATTGTGTAAGGCAAAGAATGACACGTAGTAGTATTAACAAATGAAGGACCAAAGTACGTTAGATTTGGCCGACGAATCCGCTGTTGTGAAGGATTATGTTGTGGCAAGTCAGGGGAGACAGCTTGCTGTAGCAAGTCATGGGCGACATCTTGCTATGGCAGATTAGCCAAGAGAACTGATGTGGCAATGGAATCATCGAGTTACTATAGCAGGTTACCCAAGGGAACTAGTGTGGCAATGGAATCATTAGGTTGTCATGGCGTATTAGACAATGAAGCATCAGGTTATCGTGGCATATGAGGCAATGAAGCATCAGATTGTCGTGGCATAGTAGGTAATAAAATATTAGATTTTCGTGGCATAGTAGGCAATAAAACATCCAATTGTCATGGCATAGGGAGGACACGTTGTGTAGCAAAAAAGAAGATGTGAGGAACAAACCAAACAAACAAGAGACATAGATTCTGTTAGTGGTCATCTCTAGGCATTTATAAGCAGACTGCGTCATATAGTATCTAAGAAAAACACATTTAGCGAACCGTGGTTCAAGTTTATGTGTCGTGTTTGGTCTCAGCCAAGGAAAACATAAGCATCCGAATAGTTGAAGCTTGTCATAGTTCGGTACTTGTTGATGAATGAGAAGGTAAGACGATACATTACCTAGTATCAGTGTTGGCATCCGATTAATAAGATAAGGAGCTGTCTGAAAAGCATGAGGCTAATACTCTGTTGGGAGGGATACAAAGTGAAGTAGAGAGAGTCCAGTCTCCACTATGTGACGATGTCTCCGTTCAGCAGTCCTATTGTATTTCAGAGTATGGGGCGGTAAAGTAAAGTAAGAAATACCGCCCAAAGTTAAAATGGGAAAGAGATTAACAAACTCACCTCCATTATCAAAGAATAGAGACACAATGGTCTGATGAAAAAAGCTTTTAACAAGCCTTTTAAACTGAGGAAATATTGCCGCAACATCATATTTATTCTTCATCGGGTATAGGCAGATATACTTAGTAAAATGATCAACAAATTCTACATAGTATGAATATCCATCATAAGACACATGTTTAATGCTCCAAACATCAGAGTAAAGCAATTCAAGAGGACGAGAGCTTGACATAGTATTTTGACCAAATGGCAGTTTATGACTCTTATTAATAAGACAAGAAGTGCAATGATAGTTCGTCAAACTAGTTGGGTCATAGGATATATTACAAGTGCGTAATATAGAGGCTAAGACTTTAATAAATGGATGACCAAACTTGTGATGCAGCTGATGCACAAACAAGCAATTGACTGAGTTGACTCGGGGAAAAAAGGATCGTGGAGCATAGTAGACACCACCAATTTTATTGCCTCGAAGAAGGGAAATTTTAGTGGGTTGATCCTTAACAAGAAAATAAGAGTCAAAGAATTCAATAGACACATAATTAGTCTAACATAATTTAGAAACCGACACCAAATTTGTATTTAACTGAGGAACACATAAGACATTTGTAAGAGAAAGGGGCTTGGTAGCTGTGGGAACAGTGCATCGGCCAATATGAGATATAGGTAGAGAGATACCATTACCCAAATGAACTGTATCATGATCATCATAAAATGAGATATCTTAAAGAGACGCAGTGGTCATTGTGGTGTGATGTGATGTAAGGCGCCACTATCAAACATCCAAGAAGCCAGATCAGATGATGAAATATTAGTAGCAGTGTTAATAACCGATGAATCAAACGGTGGCTGTTGATAAAAGTTGTTGTGAAGGAATTGAACAAGCTTATGGCAATCTCGAACAACATGCCCTGGAAAATTATAGAACTTGCACACAACATCTTGTCGTCTAGAATGACTAGATTGAGGAACAAGACTACGACCGCCACCAGAAAATGAATGGCCAGAGCGACCACCCTTCCCTCGAGAACAGTTGGTGGATTAACCATGATTTGAATTAGCCTACTGTGAGAATATGCCATGACAAGAGGTGTAGCTTGTTCAAATTCTTGTAGGAGTCTCTCATGATCAGTTAAGATCTCAAACAACTCAAGCATGGATGTCGATGTGTTTCGTACACGAAGGACATCAAAAATTAGACGATAATCATCGCACAATTGATTGAGAATATAAATCAAGAGATCTGTATCAGAGACAGGACAGTTTGCCATGGCAAAATCAGAGGCAATATCTTTCACGTATTTTATGTAGTCAGAGATAGACATGGAACCACACGAATTGCGAGGCAATTTAAACTTAAGAGCAAGGATGCAACTAAGAGATGCTCGAACATAACTTGCAACTAGAGTATCCCATGCAATTTTGGCGGTGATAGCGGATGAAATAAGTGGTTGAACTTGATCATCACAACTGCCAAGAAGAGCACCGATAAGAATTTGATCATGACAATATCATCATAGATATTAAGGATTTGCAATTGTTGTCGCGGTATCGGTAAACTTAGATGGGGAAGGTTGTGAACCATCAATATAACTGAGTAGTCCAAAACCAATGAGAGTAGCATCTACTTGGCGATGCCAAACAGGAAAGTTGACAGACGTAAGTTTGATTGGGAAGTTGGTCGGTGCAATAAGATGCACAAGATAAGAATAGCAGAAAATAAAGATGGAAAATGAGTAGAGAAATTCTACTTGGCTCTGATTACCATGTAAAGTATTTGTAAATTTGATAGTTGATAATGTTTACAATTGACCTATATATAAGCTTACAAATGAACATACAAGGATAAGGAAAAATCAAATATTTAAATACAAAATAAGATTGAGATAGGATAAGATAGGATTTGAATGAGATTTGAATAAGAGTTATCTCATGGATTTGAATGAGATAAAAGTTATCTCATCTTATCTTTATCATTAATACTTTCTTATTTGTTCCTTTTTACTGTCAATTCAACATTACACCCAAAATTCCCCGCACAAGAATCCAAGATTTCCTAGAAAAATCCCATTTATCATTAACAGATTCGTTATGGGCAATAATTTTAAGAAACTTTGATATCATCTTTTTCCGTTCACTTTTTCTATGTTTGTTTCTCAGGAAAATGAAAAATAGGGTGTTGTGGGTTTGAATCTTAATCAGTTCATTTGGTTTAATCTCAAGTCATCGGGTAAAAGATAGAAAATTTGGAAAGCCATGGCCAAAGCTTTGAAGATGAAAAGAAATGGGATATTTTTTTTGATAAAGAGAAAGGGGATAGCTAGGGTTTTATGGTTGGGGATGGCTGAAGAAAGAGTTAATTATTTTTAATTTTATTTTATAAATTTTAGTTATTTTCAAATATAATTTCAAAAATTTAAGAAGCTGACACGTGATAGATAACAAAAGTTAACGGCGGGGCACCTATTTGGGTAACGTAAAAAATGTTAGGCACGGTGACAAAAGTTGGAGTTAAAGTTTGAGGCGGCTAACTTAATTTTTTTAAAAAATTAGAGGCTTAAACGAAAATTTTCAAAAAAATTGAGGGTTTAACTATTTTTTTAATAATTTCAAGAGATTTAACAAAAAGATAGAGGGGTTGTAATTAGAAATATTCAAAATTTTGAAACTTAATATGAATTTTTAAAAGGTAAAAGATCAATAGTAGCCCCCAACGTTTGACCTTTTGGTTACTTTAGTCCCTATTTTTTTGTTGCAAACAATCACCTAATGTTTCATTTTCGTTTAGCTTTCACCCTTATTGGATGGAAATCGTTAGTCAACTAACGTGGCATTTTAAAAAAATAAAAAAATATTTTAAAAATATTTTTAACCAATCAGATAATGCCACGTGGCACTTTGCTGATGTGATCATCTGATTGCTTAAAAATATTTTAAAAAATTATTATTATTATTATTATTATAGATATATTTTTTTAAAATAAAATATCCTGAAATTTTCAAATATTTTTAAAATAGTCTCCAAATCCCTAAACCCCCAAATTCAGTCATTCTCGTCGGTGTCGGTCGCGTTACCGACGACAGAATGAAGCGCCCTCCCCACACCAAACAACCCACACACTGTTCGTTGTCTGTTCTGACGCCGTTCATTGCGAATCATTCAAATAAACCATTCAATAATTTCGTCTTCGTCCGGCGTTTTGCACGTCGTCGGTCGACTTCCTGTGACGGGATGGTGGGGTGAATGATCGTGATGGTCCGAAGACCAATATGATGGACGACGACATGGCAGTCAGCGGAAGAATTGGCTCAAATTGGGATTTGGGGGCTAGGGAAGTTATGGATTTTGAAATTTGTGGGCTATTTTTTAAAAAATATTTTTTAGAAAAATATATATTTTCAACCAATCTGATGATGCCATGTGAGCAAAGTGCCACGTGATATCATCCGATTGGTTAAAAATATTTTTAAAAAATATTTTTTAAAATATTTTTTTTATTTTTTAAAATGACACATCAGCAAAGTGCCACATGACATCGCCACGTCATCTCCCCATGCATGCAGACATGTCACGTCAGCCTCAAGCGATGACCGTTAGTTGACTAATGGATTCCATTCAACGGGGTAAAATTTGAACGAAAATAAAACGCTAGGTGGTTGTTTGCATAATAAAATAGGGGTTAAAATGACCAAAATGTCAAACGTTGGTGACTATTTTTAACTATGCTTTTTTTAAAAACTTGAGGGGGCTAAATTAAAATTTTTAAAAATTTTAGGGGTAAATTTTAAATTTTCTTAAATTTTGGAGGCCATTATCTGAAAAAAAATAATTTAGGTACTAATTTTCGAGAAAAGTCAAATCTGTCAATCAAAGTGAGCGTGAGTGTGAGAGGACATATTGGGATTTTTATACCAAAGCAAGACTTCCCTGATATGGCCTCCCATTGCCTTAGCCTTTGCCACGGTTTCACCTTATTGCTCTTCTGCGCATACACAACTCCACTGTTGAGTTGTTATTGCTTCTAACTGCGTTGTAGAATATTTCACAACTACGATAACCACAAAATAGTCACAATTATAATTTAAATTTTTAGTGAACACAAAGATGTATTATTAACTCGAATAAATAATCACAAGTTAGAATATACGTTAATCCTTTTTATTTTATTTGTATTAGAAAAAGGGAGGTAAAATCTCCGCGAGTAATTGGCGATTGAGGATTGACGATGGAATACAAAGATAGGAGAGTGGAGGGGCCATCCGGGTGGTGAATATTAAACATATCAGGTCGACACGTCCTTTGGGGCCACCATGTGATCTATTTCAAAATTTATTGTATATACGTACACACTACATTTCCCCTCAATCCGATTCTTACAATTCAGCTAATATAAATTTTATTATTATTATTATTATCAGAATATATTTTACTCGGCTTTACTCATTTTTTATAATTTTGCCTTAAATAAAAAATCAATTCTTAAATTATTATTATTATTTTTAATTCTTCAATTATTTTTGGTCAAACCAAGTATTAAACTACATTATTTACTTAAGATCAAAACTTTTTTTATTAAAAAGTACTTAAACTATATATTTTTCTATTTTAGTATTTAAATTATTTTTAAATAAAAATACATATTTTAATTTTTGTAGTGCGTCGACGATTTATTAATTGAAATAATATTTTTAACTTAAATAATAACTAAATTTAACTTTTAAAGTGATTATAAATAATAATTTAAATATTTATTTTTAATTAAAAATTTGTTAAAAACTTAAAAAGGCAAAAAAATAACATAATTTATGGACTAATTTTTCATTTAAGCCTGGAAAATAGCAGTACCAGTACCGGTAGTGGTAAGAAATGTTTTTGGGCGTCTCATCATTAAGGTGTTATTATTATTATTTCTCTCTTTCACACCATTTCTCACTTCAAAACTGGAGAAGATCTTTCCGGTGAACCCTAGCTACTCGATCAAACAGAGAAGCAGCTAACAATTTTGTTAATCGTGAGTGATTTATTGATAGTCGGAAACCCTTGCAGTTCAGACAAAAAGGAAAAGAATTGCCAAGTTCAACAAAATAAACCCGGTAAGATAATCCATAGTCGAAAACCCTAGCAGTTTTTGTCTTAAACTCGATGGATTCTACGTCAGGAGGGAGTGCTGCACCCGACCCGAATAGCATCAAGGAAGATCCACTCTCAGCTACAGCAACGCCGCCCACGGCTTCACAGCAAGGAGGTGGTGAGTCGTCTTCTTCCCCGGCGCCACCGAGTCGGTACAAGTCGCAAAAGCATCGTGACTGGAACACTTTCTTGCAGTACTTGCAGAACCATAAGCCCCCTTTAACACTGGCTCGTTGCAGTGGTGCTCACGTAATTGAGTTCTTGAAATACCTTGACCAGTTCGGCAAAACTAAGGTTCATATAGCGGCTTGTCCTTATTTCGGACATCCGAACCCGCCCGACCCTTGCTCTTGCCCACTCAAGCAAACTTGGGGTAGCCTCGACGCGCTGATCGGACGGCTGAGAGCTGCTTATGAGGAGAACGGTGGACTTCCAGAATCAAACCCTTTTGGGGCAAAGGCTGTGAGGATTTATTTGAAGGAAGTCAGAGAAGGGCAGGCTAAAGCTAGAGGGATCCCTTACGAGAAGAAGAAGCGGAAAAGGCCCTCCGCCACAACTACGGTTGTGGGTGTCAATGTGTCGGTGGCTACCACTCAAACGGTTGATTGTGGTGGGGGTAGCGGCGGTGGAACTGCGGCTAATTAATGCTGGTACTGCTACTACCATTACCAGCTTAATCTTAATTTTTTTAATGATTATAAATTTGCTTATGAGGTATATAAATATGTAGCGGTTCTTTCTAGAAAATTGGATCGTCGACATCCAATGAACCAAATTTAGTTAAAATCTAATTTTAGTCTTTTGGACCAATCTCTCTTTCTTTTCTCTGTTTCGCCAGACCTTTTTTTTTTTTACCTTCTTTAGTGGTTTCTTCATTTATTGCAGTCCATGAACATAAAATGTGGAAGAAGAAGAAGAAGAAACAAGAACATAAATGGGTTTATGTTTCTTTATCCTTGTTTTGACCTAGTAATTAAGCTCTAATCATGTCTCATTTTATCGAATCCTGTAACGACAAAGTATTTTTCTTTCATTTGTTCTTCCTTCCTTCCCCAGAGAATCGATGACCATTAAAACCTGCATCTACGTGTTGTTTTCAAAGATTTATTTGAGTATATTTTTCTTGTTTTCTTTTTTACCATCAGATTTGTTTATATAATAACACTAAAAGCCAAAGACAAAACTTCGAAGTGTGGAGCGGAGACAACAAGAAGGTTAATGTTGGGACCATTTGTGAGCCAAATCATTTACTACAACACAGTTTCCCCAACACAGCTGTGTATTTGGTCCTGGATTTTGTCCATCGGCTAGCTCAGCGTTACACGTGCATTTGACGTGATATTCATGCACACGTGCCCCCTCTCTTTGTGATTTCTTATATTTTCTACTACTACTATTTTACAACTTAATTTATGCTCTAATGTATGTTTTTCTCCTCGGTTTTTTCTTCAGAATTTGCTAATAAATGTTTCCACATACATACATACATATACCGGATGGTCATGAATTCATGACATAGACAACCAAAGAAGAAAAGTGCAATTAAAACACCCGTGTGTTGTTCATCTTTTTTGTATTACTACAGTGAGTGGGGCATGAGATTTATGAGGGAGAGGAAGCCCAATATCAACAAGTCCTTTGTTGCTTGCTATTTTTTGTTTTTGTCGGTACCTAAGGGCTTTCATGAGGTGGGACCAATGACCAATCCTCAATAGTACTTCATTTAATTTTACAAAATATAGCGAATAGAGAGGGTGGGTGGGCCGTGCTGCACTCTCTTAATGGCACCTTGACCACCACGTTTATTTGCATCTAAACATGGAATCATGTGATAGGACGGTGAAATTATCCGAATCCGATCTCACTTGATGCGTCTCGTCCCGCCAGATATTTTTTTCTTGAATTTTGAGTTCGGACGATTTTTGAAAAAAAGATGAGTTGGGGCGGGGGTTCATGATAAAAATTTCCAGCATCACCCCAACCTAATATATCTTTATATATAATATTTACTATTTTTATTAATTTTTCGAGGTAGATCGAGTTTAGTCAAATTTTTGTTAAAAATTTGGGGTCAAATTAGGTATAAAAATATATTAAATTTTGGTGGGTCTTTTAAATTTCGGGTCCAGGCAGCCCATTGTCATCCCTAGTAGAAGTCTTTTACGTTCGTTTAATAATTCATATTCAAATTTGTCTTTATTAATAATATCGTTTTTAAAATTTTAAATATGGACTTTTTCCTATAATTCACATTTAAATTTGTCTTTATTAATAATATCGTTTTTAAAATTTTAAATATGGACTTTTTCCTTTAAATACAATATATTTTATCACTACAGCCGGCGTATGATACGACATTGTTTAAGCCATTTCTTGTCCTTGGCATTTGTTTTTGCTCTTTTTTGTACAGCAGCAACAAGGTTATGTTTTTTTAACAGCATTAATCACTTTCGAGTTCCAAGTATGGTTCCACTTACACGCGTTGGAAGGGAGCGTGTAAGAGCTGGCTGAAAGGAAACACAGTGAGTGATAAATGCATGCAAAATATTGGAGACTAATGCCACTGGGGCAAAGTTTTTCCAGACATTAGCTAAAATGGTTAACGATTTCATTATGCTGGCAAACATCTGATAATTCTACTGGCTATGGCTAATGTGTGAAAATAATCATGGGCGAATTCTGCATTAAGAGAAGGCAAACATTGAACATCATACAGATTTTATACAGTGACTCTTATTATAAATGTCCAGAGACATTGAAAGATCCTTGAGTTTTTTTAGATTTGAGAAGGAGAAAAAGAAGAATAACTTAATTGCTTCTGAGAACTAAAATCAGTATCAGATTTTCTTTCCATAAAAAAACCTGAAAAGAAAATACATGTAATGCCCTCTTTGTCATACACGACCAATAGCTCAATTTCCATAAAGACACTTAAAAGCAAACATATTTTCATTATACATCAGATTCAAATACAGGCGACAAACAGTAAGGCACAACTTGCATAAACTTCAGTCCTAGTGCATAACAGAGTGTGTATATATAGACTTACAGATACAGTTAACAGTTGAGCACAACCTACATGAACTTCACTCCATACATAGATAGATACATTAACAAGGAGCTTTATGCATTCTTAAGATTGAAACACCTGCATAGAAGTTGTCATCTTCTGTATCCATGACATGATAGTTGATACGGTTCTTGACGATAATGTTGATGCCGGTATCTCCCTATAGCAAACTGGAGGGATGATTTCTTTATCTTGGATTCGATTGAAGGTTAGTCCACCGCAAGCCTTGGGCACAGTAGCACCCTTATAAGCCTTGCACACATAGCTTAAATAGTTTTCATAGTCCTGTAATATGATCGCGGATATAATGTCATTTTTATTATGTAAGCCGTCAATACCGACAGTGATGCTAAGTAATTGGGATCATCAATCAATTTGATAGTCAAGGAAACGAACCTCGTAAAGTGGCTGCCCATCCACAACGACCCAAGGTACATATGTATGCGGAGGTTCGAGGGCATTAGTTTCAGCTGCATATTGTAGATCAAGCTGCATAAAGATAACAATTCCTCATTAAGCCATTTAATTATGCATGCAGGATATTGTTCTAACATGATTTTTCTATAAAAGAAAAGCGCAAACTATCATCCTCGAGGAATGTAAACAACCGGATAGTATTTGAACAACAATAAAGGAAAATCAAGAAACGGAATCGTAGAAGCTGACAGGCACGTAAATATTCAAAATTTAGAACAAGATCTTCCAAGAAAACTGGAAGTCAAGTTCTATCAGTTGTTATTTTGTACACAACAAATAACAGGTGCTGGTGAAGTTATAGATTCACCCTATTCACAGTAATAAAAGCCATAATCCAAGAGTTAACACATTAAATCAATGTAGAGGTAATTAAAAGAACTATAACGCTGAGCAATGTTCCTTCCTTTCTATTTTCTCATTCTGCTTTCACTCGGTCTAGCAGGTGAAGTTTCATTTATGGCTTTCTGATTTCTGTTCGACTGTTCCAATAAGGACTTGACAAAATCACAATCAATCAGCAATTCAGCAGACTTGTCGTAAGAATCACTAAAGTAGAAACACTTCTTTACTTAAAGTTTCTTCAGGTACTCCAAATCAAGCTAGAAAACAACACAACTGCATGTTATATCCTCCTTTGCCAAACTCAGTTGGAGAAAAAAATAATTGAGGTTGTCTGTTACCACGGATACTGAAATCGTGATGAAGCAAGTCAAAGTTGAGGTTACATGTTAAACTTCTTTCAGGACTATTAAACACAACAGCATGTTATATCCCCTTCGCTAAAATCAGTCGGAAATGATGATGTCTATTATTATGGGTACGGATATCATGACGAAGCACTTTCACCGTGCACCATAAATCTCAAATCAGAGTATTAACTTCTTTAAGGGCAACTAAAATGCACACATCTTACTTCTTAGGTTCTTCAAATTAGTACTAACTTAAACACCATGATATTCAATTGTTTAGTTAACGAAAAGTGAAAACAAACATATTCCTGAAAGAATATACTACTGAGAGGACTAAGAAATGTAATCCATATTGTATCACATGAATGAACATGGTCAAATACTCGAATTGTAGCACAAAAAATAGTGACTAACTTTTTTCCCAAGTTCACTGCTGTAGCAATCATTAACGGGCTTTGCTTCCAATCCCAATTCCTCAAAGCACGATTCCCATTCAAAGTACTTTCTCTTAAATACGAGAGCCTCGACGCAATAGATAAACGGGAAATGGTCATTCTGCACGGCAAAAGCTAAAGGTTAACAATAACTCGTGTAGTATATTTCGAAGGTTGGAACATAGACTTCAGTTATGAGTTATGGCATCTTCTATCATAAAAGAAAACAGCTTTGAACTTTTGAGGCAAAATCAACTACTGAAAAACATGGTGAAACCGTGAAAATGTGAAGGAAAAAAACCCCAACCAGTTTAGGCCAGGCATCAAGCGCACAAGCTTCCACAGTGTTCAACAAGCATTCAGCAGGGCCGTGCTGCGACCAAAATAAACAAATAACAGTCAAATAAAAGCCAAATTGAACCAACGACTAGTTGGTCTAGGAAACGAGACACTAGATCCCTTAATCAAGTTCAGTCTTCGAGTCCCGGCACTGTGAAAGAGTAATTGGGTTGGTAGGGTCATTGCATAATAGTCTCTTATAGTATTCGATCCGAATTAATCGAGCAATAGATTGAATACCACATTTAAACAACAAAAAAAAGGCCGAATTCAAAAGCTGGTTGAAATTGAAACAGAGTAGAATATATAATGAGTAGACCTGACATTCAAAAGTGTCGTTGCCTTTGAGTTTAGCGTTTCCCCAAGGAACGAGGCGGTGATCGACGACGGAGATGAGGTCGTCTTCGAAGAGCTTGGGCAGGTAGTTGACTATGAAATTGGCGCTGAAGGGGCAAAGGGATTCGTAATACAAAACCAAGGAGACTTTATATGAATCAGAAGGAAGAGTAATTCTGGAAGCTGAGCCCAGCAAAAAGAGGCAACACAAAGCTGAAAAGGCAACCCCACGTTGATAAGCTGCCATTGAAGAAGGTGGAGAAATTCCAAAGACTTTGGATTGGAGACTCGAACTATTAGAAGGAGAGGTCAGATTATTAAATACCGCAGATACTATACAAGTGTCATATGCTCAGGCCACAAGTCTGAACGGCTCCTCTCTTATCTCCAACCCCTTTTTAAGGGAACATTCATAAAATCAAGATCTCGTTAGTACATAGGGATAGTTAATAACATGTGAAGTTATAGGGTGAGGCGATAGGATTCAACTAAAATGATGTGGATTTAATTTAGTAAGAATTATTTTTATTTATAGTAAAATTTATATAAATTTTTATTCTCATATTAAAAATTTTAATTTTATTAAAATTATTATCTAGTCTTATATAAATTTTAGGGTAAAGTACATATATGATCACTATAATATCTCAAAAAATATAAAATGGTCACTACATTTTCAAAAATTATATAATGGGCATTAAATTTTAGTTTTTGTTACAAAATAGTCACTGAGCCGTTAACTATTGTTAACTGAGTGACATGACAATTACTAAAATTTGTATAACAACATATTTAATCCTCTATATTTACACATTCAATCAATTTAATCCTAATTTAACCCTCATTATTGATGTCTAAATTGATTGAATGTGTAAATATAAAGGATTAAATGCGTTAATATTAAAACTTTCGTAACTGTCACGTCATTAATTAACGACAGTTAACAGCTCAATAACCATTTATAAAAAAATTAAAGTTTAATGCCTACTATGTAACTTTTGAAAGCTTAGTAATCATTTTATATTTTTAGTATAATTTAATGATAATTTATTTTTATACTTTACCCTAAAATTTAACTGAAATAATAAGAATTTATATTAACTGTATTTTAGCCACGTCCTAAAAATATCACACCTTAGCCTTGCCCTGGTAACATTATACATCGATGTTGTCGGGATGAATCGGTGCTATAGGCATTTGCACTTTTTAACATTTTTAAATTTTTATGTACTTTAAAAATATATAAAATTTTAATTTCACACGTCTAAAAAAAATCAACTTCTCATGTAATCTTTTATTAAGTATAAAGATTTATACTCCAATCATAATTTTTTGTGCACGACCTTGAATGTTGTGAATGTTATATAATGTACATTGATTGTTATATTTGTTTGTTAAAAATATAATATTTTAGGTAAAAATCATTTTATTGGTTTTGCCGATTGCCTTCATAATCTACAATTTTTTTTGTCTAACCTGCATTGACCGGTGTTTTAGTATTGATTATCGACCGTCAATAAATCATTTATCTTTCTTTTTATTATATTTTATTTTATTTATTTTTTCTCGTTTTTTGGCATATCTTAATGTTTTCCTTTTGTTTTTATGACACATTTTTTTTTCATTTTTATGTCATGTTTCTATGGTCATTTTTACAGACGATTGGTGTTCGTACCGTAATTTTTATAATATATTTTTTTTAATTTATGTTTGTCAATGATCATGAATAATTTAATTTCTTTAGGACTGTTTGCTGATGTTATCTATTTGATATCCTTGTAAAAATTTTCTTGATATTATCTACTACAAATGGGCACCTTTAGAAATAGATTATAGTCGCAATTTAATATATTAATATAAAAGAGAAAATAAAACTAGGATGATGGAGTTAAACAACATAGTCTCAAAAGATGGCTAGATATCAAGATTGCAAAACGAATTACGACTGCAAAACATAGTCCCAATTTCCCCTGAAGTCATAGATAATAACACCAATCCTTAGTGCTATAAACGAACCAAAAGTTTGGTGAACCATTTAGTGAGAAGTTCGTTTATTTATTAGACGAATAAATATGAATAAGATTTTTTATTTGTTTAGTTACATGAATTAAAGCGCTCGTTTATTTATTTACGTTCATGAACATTCGGTAATAAGTTCGGTAATCCGTTCATTTATGTTCATTTGAATTTATTCACATATGTCCATTTATATTTATTATTTTTCATAACAAAAGTATTATATTTTTAAAAAAATTATTCATATATGTCCGTTCGTTTATTTTCGTTTAAATTTGTTCACATATATCATTTATGTTCGTTCGTTTGTGTTCGTTTACGTTCGTCTATCATTTTAACAAACGAACATGAACAAACAAGAAAAGCTACATTTCTTAACAAACGAATCTGAACAAGAAATTATGTTCATTTAGTTGTTTGTGTTCGTTTCTTTGTTCGGTTAAATTAAACGAACGAACATAAATATACCCTCGTTCGTGTTCGTTCTATTCGTTTACAGGCGAACCACACTCAATTGAACTATAGTTTCATGTGAGAAAAGCAGCATGGCACCGTAGATGATGAACGGCAGTGAAACAAAGACTGAGAAGAGTACCTGTGACTTAGGTCTTAGGTTTACGTAAGAAGTCAAATATTTTGAAAGTTTAAGGGGTATAAAAATTTTTCTCAGTCCTTTGCCCAAAAATTAAGTTTACGGGTTTAATTGATTTAACTTATTAATTCAAGATTTAAAATTATAAAAAGCATTTGAACTTTTAAAAAAATTAATTAAACTTATAAACATTTTACACTTAATTAAATCTTTAAATTAATAAAATATTTTGACTAACATTAACAGTTAAATTTAAAGAACCTTTTTCCGGTTGATGCAACATATTATATCACACTATTGTCACTTAAAAACTGTTGGAAATGGCCATGAAGCATGAAGACTTCTAGCGAATCAAAACTTTCTTATGGTTGACTTGTAGAGGTAAGTTGTTAACGAACTATGAAAGGGTAAGGAAGAATATGTAGGTGAATCGTAGTTGTTTAATAGTATGCGGTTTTCAAGCGGAGGATGTGATCATGTTCTTCAAATTTCGTTATTATAAATGGTCTATAGTTGTTACGTGGAATTCAATTTTTTTATTTATTCAATCTAACAACCTTCAATTAAGCTTTGGTTGCTAAAGTTATTTGGAGGATTATTAAAAATTCGAACTCTTTATTAGCTCGAATTTTTTGAAATATTTATTTTCCTAATAACAATATTCTCTTTGCCTCAGTTAGTCACAACCTTTCTTGGGCTTGGATTGAAATTAAAGATGGTATTAAGACAATCTCGAAGGGCTTTCTGTAGAGAATTGAGAATGATACATATGTTTTCATACGAGGAGATAATTGGATTCCTCAATCCTCTTCTTTTTCTATTTCTACGCCCAGGCCTCCATGGTCTCAGGACTTGATTGTTTCAAGACTTATATTAGATGATCAAAGACAATGAGATCAGGCAAAGCTAGATAATTCGTTTGCCCCTTACGAGAGAAATGTGATTCTTCAAATTTCGATTGGAGTCCCTTTTGTCAAAGATACTCTTATTTTGGTAGGTAACAAAAAAAAAATACTCGTTTAAATCAGTTCTTTCTATCCAAACAGTTGACTTATGAAGATAGCCCTCAAAGCAGTGATGGCATTTCTCAAAATCACCATCTGTGGCATGCTTGTTGGGGACTCAAAATTTCGCCAAAAATTCTTACATTTATATGGAAGCTTTGTCTTTACATCCTCCCAACTAAAGGTAATTTTCTTGCTCGCTTTCATGGTGCTTTTCCTTTTTGTGTGAACTACACAAGATGTGGAAGTGATATTAAAAATTTTGAACACTTGATCTTTTTTGCCCGTTCACCCAAGCTGTTTAGCGAGCTTCAGGCTTCAGCTACTCTCCATCTTCTTCTGATTTTTTTGGTATTGGTAAATGGTGAGAAAAGATCCTCAGTCTTAATAACAAGGAAACAAGTCCTGAAGGTTGTGATTTAATAGCCTTTTGTGATGGTTTATTTGGAAGAATCAGTTTTGTTTTTTCAGGATGTATTGACTCACCAGTGGAAGTGTGGCATAGAGCTGAAAGCTCTTACCTTAAACATGTGGAGGCTAATCGAGCTTTTCGGGTTAAGTCTTCTTTTTTCAGAAGAGATGATGATCGATGGATCCCTCCATATTTGGGTGTTGTGAGAGTGAACCATGATGCTTCCTTTTTAAAGAAAGGTGGTTCACCAGGGGTTGTTGTTGTAACATAGGATTCTTCTGATGCTATTATTAGCGGTGAGTCCTCTTTCTTCTTTGCTCTCTCTGTAGCCGTTGTTGCGGCCCAAACTATTAGGCTTGGAGTTATCTGGGCAACTACGGAAGGTTTCTCTAAGATCATTCTTGAATCGGATAATCTTAGTTTAATCAATCGGTTAAAGTCTAAATCCTTTTCTGTTTGGGAGACAACGACAATCAAGGAGGATATCCTTTGCTTATCTTTTTCTTTTTTGTCTTGTTCTTTCTCATATGTCCCTAGGCACTGTAACAAAGGGGTTGATTGGGTTGCTAAGAATACTAGGTTGAACTCTTGTTCGACTGACTGGGCTTTTATTGTCCCTCATGGCCTCATAACCCTCTTGTAATTTCTTTTTTCATTTTATATGAGTTGCTTTTGTAAAAAAAAGTGGTCTCAGTAGAAAAAAATGATGTGCATTTTAGGATACTCGGGTTCAATCATTTTGTATGTAAAGTGTGTATATTGTCAAAATGTTAAGAATATATATATATTTTTGAAACAATTAATATAAAATTTTTCCATTGTTTCAATTCTTTTAATATTTGTGCGGCCATATCCCCCGGTTCCCAAAAAACTTCGCCTATGACGGTCTACATGGTCAAGGGTGGTGAAGCCCGAGCAATTGGAGGAGTTTTATGCGCATGGATTTCGTGGAATGGATGCACAAAGAACATAACTTTTCCAAGCTGGTTTGCGATTAATGGAGATGGGTGGGATTTGTTATTTGGTTCAATATGCTGAAAACCTTTGGCGTCACCGGAACAACTTATTCTTCAACGATGAGATTCTTGAGCATGAGTGTTCCCGTTAGAAGCTTAAGGTTAAATTAAACATGCATAGACAAGATGAGAACAACTCTAATAGCCATGTGCGGAGCCAGGGATAGACCTAAAGGGACTAGAGGGGACAGTCGCTTCCTTAAAATTTTGAAATTCCTATATAATTTAAATTTTTCTTAGAAATTTTTATGTATTTTTCGATTAAAAATTTATTTTTGCCCCCTAAAATTTTATAAATTTGCCCCTAATATGAAATTCGGCGTCCGTTCTTAGGCGAAGCCATCCTCTGAGTATAGGGTGTCAAATGACACCTAAAATATTGTAAGAAAAAAACTATATATAAAAATAATAAAATTTATATATTAAATGTAAATTGACACTGTTGCGTGTTTTGAGTGCTTTACAATCAGTGCAAGTATACATGTCGCAAGTAATAGTATAGTAAAGATATTGTCTCCATAGAGATTGATGAAACTCCGTTTTCTAACTTCCCGCGCTGAAAAGAAATATAAATAGTAATGGTAGGTGTTTGGAGAAAACAAGTAAATTAAACTAAGCAAAGTAAAAAATTGGAAAGTAATCAAATGAGAGAGTAGCCCAGGTTATCATTAGTAGTGGTACGATAGTTGAATGTATAATCTCGACAATTGATTGCTTAGGTAACTTGATTGTCGTGGCAACTAAAATCGGCTGAATTGCTGTGACAAGTGATTATGACGCGATACTGGTTCAATTGCCGTGGCAACTGGGTTCATTCCTTCAAGATTCAGCGAAGCGTTCTTCAATGTCTTCTTGTTATCTCTAACCTGAAGAACGGGTTAATTGTGCATGCCTTGGTGATACATACATGCGTTAACCTTGGGTAAACAACAACCGATCTTACGCTTCTCTTAGTCATTGAAATCTAATCCTTATTCCTAAGGTGGATTAATCTTCACCAACGATCGTTCGAATGAAGATCATGCTCAGTCATTTCTTGAATCTAACTCTCCCGAGTCTAGATAGATGGATAACTCTCGAGATCCTCTCCCAATTCACTCGAAAGCAAAAGTAAAAACCAAGAATGAACAAACCTTGAATTTAAATTGCAATAAAAAACCTAAATCATTCAATCGTTTATCAAAACCAAAAACTTAAGATAACCCAAGCTAATTTAATTTAATTCATGACTGGGTCTTTGGCAACATCTTTCTTGCACTTGTCGTGGCAAGTGGTAGCTTCTTATCTGGAAATTCTTCGTGGGTCTTTGGGTTCATTCCTTTCTTGTGCCACTCCAAGGTGCCGATCAACCTTTTTCCATACTCAGATTATAACTCAAAAGACAATGTCACGGGCAAGGGGTTATCCTTTCTCAAATAAGCATAACTCAATTGCCCTGGCAGTGAATTTAACTTTAAGGTGTGTGGTTTCTCAATTGAAGTCTTAGGGGAGTTAATTTCTTTACTTGGATAGTCAAGAAATTTGGAACTTTTACCTGGTTGACTCATGACCCGATTCACTTCTTGTGAGGCTACTTCGTCTGGATTTTGCTCATCGACGTTCTCAAATTCATATTCGATAGTCAAATAATGATCATGCCAATATGTCTCGAGCTCTGTATCAAGGAAATCAATATTATGGCATTCCTCTAGGTCATCTGCGCATTTGAGTGCTTTAAGAACGTTGAGTGTGGTTTGCTGCCCATTCACCCGCATCGTGGGTTGACCTTTCTCGACATCGATTAGTGTTTGTCCCGTTGCTAAGAATGGTCTTCTAAGAATGATAGGAGCGAACTCATATGCTTCACAATCTACAACAATAAATTAGTGGGAAAAATAAATTTATCCACTTTTACCAAAATATCTTTGTTTTTCCCCTCAAGTTGAATGTAGGATCTATCGGCAAGCTGCAACATGATTGTAGTGGGTTTCGCCTTTCCTATTCCTAGTTGCTGGAAAACAGATTTTGGCATAAGGTTTATGCTTGCTCTGAGATCGTATAACGCCTTTCTAACATAGTGATTGTCGATTGTACAAGGTATTGTAAAACTGTCAGGATCTTTTTAGTTTGGGTGTCAATCGGTTGTGCAACATTGTCATATATCCCTCTGTCACTGCTACTGTCTTGAACTCGCCTAGCCTAGTTCGCTTAGAGACAATGTCTTTAAGGAACTTAGCATAGTTCGGCATTTGTTCTATTGTTTCAACCAACGGCAAGTTGATGTGACTTGCTTCAAGATTCAAGGAATTTCTTGAACCGATAGTCATATTTCTGCCTTTTCAGCCTTTGTGGGAATGACGGTGGTATTCTGATTTCCTTGTCCTTTTCATCTGATTTGGAATTGTTGGAGGGACTTGCCGTGACAACCGGTCTTGCTGTGGCGATTGCTGAAGGCTCATCATTAATGCTTACCAAGGCATTGTTGTTGGATACATCTTTTTGGATAAGGGTTTGCCCCGCTGCCTAATTACTTTCCTTAGGATGGGTGGATTCATCAATTGAATTTCATCCACTCCGGGTGGTGATCACCTTGCACTACTCATGGCCTATTCCCCTCACGACCTCAATGTTGCTAGGTAGACCGCCTGATGGTCTTGTATTCAAGATCTGAGCAAATTGCCCGACTTGTGTCTCCAATGCTTTCAAAGCTACTTCTTGACCTTGCATTTTCACCTCGGTCCTATTAATAAAATATTTAGTATCTTTCATGAAATTACTGGTCTCGTCCATATAAAATTCAATTTTAAGCATGAAAACATTTAAAGAATTTTCCAAAGAACTAGCTAGTGTTGACTGTTGCTGAGGCATCTGTTGCCGTGGCATGATTTGCTGGAATCCTTGCATTCTAGTAAATCTGATTAATGGAATTGCTTTGGTTACTCCATGAAAAATTAGGGAGCTTTCGCCATGCTGGATTGTACGTGTTGGAGTATATATTGTTGCTCCGGTTGCAGTTTCCAACATACAAACTTGACTTTGGGTTCTGCGGGCACTCAGAAGAATCATGGTTATTATTACAGAAATCACAAAATGCATCTACTACCTTGATCTCCTATGTGTTGCTAAGTCGCTGCATATTTTTAACCAAATTGGTTAATGTGGCCAATTGTGCTAAAATAGTATCTGACGAATAAAGTTCAATTGCCGAGGTATTTCACCCGACTATTCTCCTTCTAGTGGTTAAGAACTGATAATCATTCTTGGCAAGTCTATCCAAAATCTCCCAAGCTTCATCTACTGATTTGTCTAGAAGTGTGCCATTTACCAAGGCATCCAACATCAATCTTGTCGGTGCATTGAATGAATTTTAAAACATTGTTACTTGCTTCAATCTCTAAATCCGTGCATGTGACATTTACGTAAAAGCTCCTTATACCGCTCCCAAGCCTCGTACATAGATTCATCATCTGCCTGATGAGAAGAGGTAATGTCATTACGCAGTTTATAAGTCATATTTGTAAAATTAAATCTAGAAAAGAAACTCCAGAATAGATTTGTCCAAGATTCTAAATTTTCGGATGAGATACTATTTAACCATGTTTTTGCCTTATCCCTCAGTGAATAGTGGAATAATTTCAGCCTTTGGACGTCCTTAGGAACTCCTTGTTGCTTGAATGAATCACAGATTTCTAAGAACGGTTTGAGATGTTGTCTGGCATCCTCAGTTGATGATTTGCCAAACTAACCAACTATATTGATCATATTGAACATCACAGGTTTCAACTCGAAATGGGTGGCTTGAATCTCAGGTGTAAAAACTCCTAGAGTGAGACCGTCAAGATCTTGCTCTAAGTAGTTTCGGATGGGTATATTACGTACGATGATCGGTTGATTCGGTAAGGCCACCACGCTTCTACTTCGGCATTCTGATTGCCATTGGCATTTAGATTGCCAACATGATCATTAGGTGGATCTTCCATCTCTTCTCTCAACTTTCTTATTCGTCTACGAAAAACACGTTCGATTTCTAGTTCGAATAGATAATTTGGTGCTGTCGGTCTTGCCCTGGTCATAAACCAATGCAAAACCAAAGTTATTAGCCTCTTAAAACCCAACAAAAAATAAAATAAATAAATAAATATGCAAGAAAATAAAAATAAAGTCGCTATTGTCAATTCCCGACAAAGGCGCCAAAAACTTGTTGCGTATTTTGAGTGCTTTGCAATCGGCGCAAGTATATACGTCGCAAGTAATAGTGTAGTAAAGATATAATCTCCACATGGATTGGTGAAAGTTCGTTTTCTAACTTCCTATGCTGAAAAGAACGATAAATAATAATGGTAGGTGTTTGGAGAAAACAAGTAAATTAAACTAAGCAAAGTAAAAAAAAATTGGAAAGTAATCAGAGGCGAGAGTAGCCCTGGTTATCGTGAGTAGTGGTGCGATAGTTGAATGGATAATCTCGGTAATAGATTGCTTAGGTAACTTGATTGTCATGGCAACTAAAACTGGCTGAATTGCCATGGCAAGTGATTATGCCGCGACACTGGTTCAATTGTTGTGGCAACTGGTTCCTTCCTTCAAGATTTGGCGAAGCGTTCTTCAATGTCTTCTTGTTATCCCTAACCCGAAGAACTAGTTAATTATGCATGCCTTGGTGATACATCCCTACATTAACCTTGGGTAAACAACAACCGATCTTACGCCCCTCTTAGCCGTTGAAATCCAATCCTTATTCCTAAAGTGGATTAAGCTTCACCAACGATCGTTCGAATAAAGATCATGCTCATTCGTTTCTTGAATCTAACTCTCTCTAGTCTAGATAAATGGATAACTCTTGGGATCCTATTCCAATTCACTCGAAAGCAAAAGTAAAAAACCAAGAATAAACAAACCTTGAATTTAAATTGCAATAAAAAACCTAAATTATTCAATCATTTATCACAACCACAAACCCAAGATAACTCAAGCCAATTTAATTTAGTTCATGGCTGGGTTCAAAATAAATACAAAAGAATAATTCCCAAGCATGAATCCCATAGAAATAAAGAAGAATAAAGTGTGATCTGCTATATCTCTCGCCCAATTCTCTCACCCCTTCGACTCCCCTTGCTGTAATTTGATCTTCTCTATTTAAAGGGGATGATCCAATCGGTTGTGTGTTGATAGGAGGAGTTGGTTCTCATTGGAATTCCTTGAAGACAAGACTCTTATCCGATCAAACTTTTGAATTCTGTAGATTGTGTTGTTGATAGGATAAAACTTGATTTAATTTGGATAAAAGACAATAAATCTCTTTCATCTTTATCTCCAAAGACTTCTCACAAGGTTGAGTCTTTATCTTCATCAAATTCTTCTTGAAAATCTGGATCTTTGGGAGTTATCACTTGTTTTTCGATCTTATCCAGAAATTAAGGCAAAATCATCCAGGTATGTCACGACAATCTGGCTCGGTAAGGCCTTCAGAAATGTACCCTACTTGTCATGACAACTCCTTCAAAATTGGCCCCTACTTATCACGACAAGACTCACTTGCCACGACAATCTTAACCTACACAAAATATAACACACCAGCAACGTCTTTTCGACTAAAAATAACCAAAATGCAATACTAAGCTCAATAACGAAGGAAACTAGAAAATTATGCATGAATGCTTAATAATGCAACTAAAATGTGCCTAAGTCTATCAATAATATGAGTAGAAAGGGCAAGAAAAATAGTACTTTTACACACTCAACATATATCATCTTGAAAATAATTAACACCCTTTCAACGAGAAATTAATATCAGTTTAAGGAAATTAACATTTATTGTTTACTCTCACCATAAAATTTTAAAATTTTATCACTGCAAAACAAATATTTCCTGACTCAATCCTCTTATTATTAAAGATAGAGGCACCAGACTAAGGTTGGTTTAAACTTGATGTAGACGGGGAAATGAAGATTGGTGGTGATGGTACAGTGTCGAGTGGAGCCAGCCGTGAGACGACATAGACGAAGCAAGGAAGTGCAACAGTGATAAACTGTTGGTCGAGCTGTACTTAATATCAAGATGCAGAAAGCTTATATAAAATGGGATTTTCTAAACATTTAGGTTTATTTGTGTGTGTTATTTTATATTGTGCATGTCAATTTTATGGTTCATGTTTCAATTCGTCAGAGGCGGAGTTATATGGAGTGGAGAGGGGCAATTGTCACCACCCTTAATAAAAAAATTTCACCTTTGTCTTCATATATAAATCTTTTTAAAAATTAATTTATTTATGAATTTGTCTCTCTACTTTTAACTATTTATATTTTGCCCCCAATTCTAAATCATGGCTTTGTCCTTGGGATTCGTGACTTTTTTTAATATTATTCTTTTAAAATTTAAACATAATTTTTTGAGAGAATAATGCATCTTACCATTGTATCAAACATTTATTTAAGTTTCTGGATCCCATACATAATTTTTTGATACTAATGACTTTGGATATTGAAGGCCCTAATGAAGTAAATCTCTTTTTTCGTATAGAAAAAATAAGGGTAATCTTCACCTGTGGTCCCTTTTGTTTGGGGTTTGTTCTATTTTGGTTACCCGAATTAAAAAAAAATCATTTTTTCACTTACGTTTTGAATTGTGTCTATTTTGGTCCCTAAGCCGTTAACCTCCGTTAATAAAAAAATTAATTTCTAATTTAACCCCAAAACTTTCAAAACTTTATTTTCACCATCTTCCCTAAAACTTAAAAATTTTATTTCTCCGCCCACCACCCGATCATGACCTTTTTTCCACCGCAATGGGTCCGCCACTCTTCTCCGTCCCAAAACGTCCACAACAGGAAAAATGGAATGATTGTTGCTGAAGAAAAGTTATCGACCGCGTCGACTAATGGATCTACAAATGCAACTGCAATAATAGATGCTTGTTTCCTATTTCTCTTATTGTTGAATACAAAAAGCTTTCTGGTTTTTGCAGGGGCCCTCCAGGGGATCTTTATGCATATCTAGATGTTCAAGAGGCCCTAATAATTCAAAGAGATGGCATAAATCTTTCCTCGAAGGTGTCCATTAGCTACTTTGATGCCATATTGGGGTCTGTTGTCAAGGTAGTTCACTGTTCTCTATATATATTCATGCATTTAATCCTTGATGCTTTCATTTTCATATCGATTCTTCTAAATTAAATGCAAAAGTTTTGAATGAAAAACATGTATTTTTCTTCATTCATGCATTGTTTTGGAGAGTAATTTTGCATGTGGTAAACACATGAGGCTATAGATTTTCTCTTGGATTGTTTGGTTCTTATTTGGTTCAATAATTTACTCTACAACCCTATTCTTACCCGTTATCCATTACCTTACAAATACGTTCTCAAGGTGCTATAAACTGGAACAACTTCAATCTAAGAAGTTGCTTTGGTTTCCTTAGCTATATCTGCTAAATTTTAGTTTGTTAACGCTATATAAATATGTATGTTAGTGACAACTATATTCCTATTTTTCCATCACCACTTTTCTTTATTACTGTGTTACTCGGACATTTGAACGTTGGTAATGTATCTAGCGCAGATATGTTCAATTTTTTTCAAGATTCCCATATGTGTGGAGAGTTCTTCGAGGACCATATCACTATACTCATGTTCAAATATGCTTGTGATACGGGTGTTGGGTACTTCAAGAAAAATAAAGAGCAGAGAACATAACTTTATTAAATATTTGACTCATTTTCACTAAAACAAGTGAAAACAGTAGAAGGGGTAACTGACCTACAAATCCCACTAGGGACTCAACCATGGGATGTAATAGTCCTTGCAAAAAAAAAAGCACACCAAAGCTGAACAAACCATCTATACGTGGTGATCATTTATTCACAATCAAAGTTACCATACCGAATATAAATAGGTACGAGATTATTTTTTATTAGCATTTAATTAGAAATAGAAAACAATCATTCCATTATTGCAGCTGCATTTGTAGATCCATTAGTCGACGCGGTCGATAACTTTTCTTCAGCAACAAGAATTTCATTATTCCTGCTGTGGACGCTTTGGGGCGAAAGATAGTGGTGGACCCATGGTGGTGGAAAGAGGTTTGGGATCGGGGGTGGGCGGAGAAATAAAATTTTCAAGTTTTTGGAAGATGGTGAAAAATAAAGTTTTGAAAGTTTGGGGGTTAAATTAGAAATTAATTTTTTATTAACAGAGGTTAACGACCAATGGATCAAAATAGACACTATTCAAAACGTAAGTGACAATAATGATTTTTTTGAATTCAGGTGACCAAAATAGAATAAACCCCAAACAAAAGGGACCACAAGTGAAGATTACCCAAAAAAATAAGAATCATATAAATCGAGTTGGAATCGGAGCAGAAAAAACCGACTCGCCCCGATCTTTTTGCCATCTCTACGTTGACAAAAAGGTGAAGTCGGCAAAGCCCAATTGGATTTGGAAGTAGGTGCTGGATTAGATTGACAGGTGGTGGAGCATTGTACGCGATGCAACTCGCCGCTCAAAAAGAAACGAGCGGCAAGACAACGTATTTTCAATTGGTTTTCAATTGACTAAAACTTAAGCCAACTTTTTTTCTTAAATTAAAAATAGGTGCCAAAGTTTGAAATTTTTTATAAAAATAAAAATTTAAAATTTTAACCGATATAATTTTAAGTGCATAAAATTTATAATGTTACAATTTTAAGTCATTGACTGTTAAAAATTGTTAAAAAGTTATCAACCGATAAATGTTTGATAGTGACATGTTTATTTTATTTTAAAAAAACCCAAAACATTAAATTTTTTTTTCATAAAATTCCAAAATTTTGCAATTTTTATAAAATAGTCTTTAAATCCCTAAAATTTTCTAAACCCAAACCCCCAAATCATCACCGCTTTCACCGTCGACCGTCGCGCCTGAGCACACCCATATGGTTGTCGGACCTAGATGGTCATTTCTCATTGCACGACGTCTTTAAAAACGTCGAACGTCGATTTCGCGTTCAATGTTCGGCTAGCACTCCGTTTGGTGTTTTGGCGACGCCGCGTTGGAGAAAATGACCGCCTAGGTCTGGTGACCACATGGATGTACTCAGGCGTGACGATCGGTAGCGAAAGTAGTGGCGATTTGGGTTTAGGAAATTTTAGGGATTTGGAGATTGTTTTGTAAATATTATAAAATTTTAGCATTTATGAAAAATTTAAAATTATATATATATTTTAAAAAAATTTAAAAAATAAAATAAACATGCCACATGTCAAGCATCAATTGATTGACATTTTTTAATACTTGTTAACAGTTAGACACCTAAAATTATAATTGTTGAAACTTTGAGCACTTATTTTTACAAAAAAATACTTTAGGCACCTAAAATTCAAAAGAGATATATATTTTGGGCACTTATTTTTCATTTAAGCCTTATTTTTTGGCATAATGTTAAAAAAATGCTCTTAACGCTAGACTGTATAGTCATTTTAGTCCTTATTTTTTGGACTAATTTAACCCCTCAACGTTTCATTTTAGATCAAAATGGTCATTCTGCAGCTGAAAATTGTTAGTAAAAAAAAATAAACAATTTGAAATGTCGTGACAAACCTACATAGCAGTGCACGTCACGATAGTAGTGTCATATAGACAATATGTTGATTTTACATAATGACACATTAGTCAAAAAATATTTTTATAAAATTATATAAAATATAAAATATTTTTTCTTTTAACACATTATTCTGTCAAATTATTTTAAATTGTTTGTCGTAAGCTGTTTAACAGTTTCATTCGTAGAAAGTTATTTTGACCAAAATAAATAAACTAAAATAAACGTTTAAAGTTAAATTAGTTAAAAAAAATATAGATTATAATGATTATTCAATTAAATACTAGGATATTTTTTATTTTACGTCTATTTATTTAAAAAAGAAAGTAAAATTCTCGTCTCTTATACGGCCTTATATACCACAGCATATTTTTGAGAACTAATTTTATTGCACCCTAGATATCTTTTTCTTTTCTCCCGCGGAAAACAAAAAAGCCCTAATTACATAGTTAAAGGATGTACGGTCAAGACAGAGGCGAAACTGCTCCGCCTTCATATGGTGGTGGATATGGCGGTTCTGGAGGCTATAGTGGTGGCGGTCGAGGTGGAGGATACGGCAGTGGTTCTCAAAGTCGAGGTAATTGTTTCGGTTGATTTGTTGGGTTAGCGTTGTGGACTATTATTTTCTTGCATTTTTCATGTTGGTTTTGTCTAGATCCATTCAATTTTAGGCTTTTGTTCTTTTAATAAATTGGATCTTGATTGTCCAGGTGGCGGAGGAGGCTATCAAGGAGAGCGCGGTGGAAGAGGTGGTGGCCGTGGTGGGGGAGGCCGAGATGGTGATTGGCTTTGCCCTAACCCCAGGTAAACGATCTTTTCACTGCGTTCGATCTACTTTTGGGGGAGGTTTTCCCCTCCGTTATGGATTTTGTATTGTTAATTAGTTAAACATTCGAGCATTGGCTTACTGAAATTTTGATATTACTGTAAGTTGTCTAGATTTGTGTAATTTAAACTGGCATATGTCTATGTAGCTGTGGGAACTTGAACTTTGCAAGAAGAGTTGAATGTAACAAATGTGGCGCACCCTCTCCTGCGGGTGCTGGTGAACGTGGTAGTGATAGTACTAGTGGTGGTCATAGCAGAAGTACTGGGGGGTATGGTGGTAATCGTGGAGGTGGTTATGATAGTGGGAGGAATAACAACTATGATGGAGGCAGAGGTGGAAATTATGATAATAGAAATGGTGGTAGTAGAGGTGGCTCTTATGGAGGTAGTCGAGGAGGGGAAGATGGTGGCTATGGTCAAGTTCCTCCTCCAGCGCCCTGTTCTTATGGTGGAAATCATCCACCTGCTCCTAATGCATATGGTGAAAATGCAAATTATGGAATGGAAGCTGTTCCTCCACCTACAAGCTATACAGGTGGACCGGCATCATACCCTCCATCTTATGGTGGCTCTGCAGGTGGTTATGGTAGTGAGGGTTTGAGTGATGTGAGGACTGGTGGTCGAGGGGGTGCTCCTGGTGGATATGACAGTGGGTATGGTTCTAGTGGTCCTCGAAATCAAGAAGGTGGTTATGGTGGTCCTCGAAATCAAGGGGGTGGTTATGGTGGTCCTCCTGTTGACACATCGGTTAAGATCAAGCAGTGTGACGGCAACTGTGGTGATTCTTGTGACAACTCAAGAATATACATATCAAATTTGCCACCTGATGTTTCTATTGAAGAATTGAGGGACCTTTTTGGCGGCATTGGACAAGTAATGGCCAAATCTTATACTGTATATCAATGTGTTGTTTAATGGGAATTATATTGTCTGCTTAATACTGGTGTTCCTCTTAATTTTCAGAGCTGGTATTTGTGGTTTATGATAATTATCCTTTAAACTTTATTTTATTCTCTAGTTCCATGTTTTAGTGGACTTAGGCCTTTATGCATACGGGGCCGTATTCTCAAGTTCTGTTTTTATTTTGAACGAAATGTTGGCATCCTCACTAGTATTTCTAACAATTTACATCATGTTTAGGTTGGAAGAATTAAGCAGAAGCGTGGCTATAAAGATCAGTGGCCCTGGAATATTAAAATATACACAGATGAGGAAGGAAACCAGAAAGGCGATGCAGTTTTGTCTTATGAAGATCCTCAGGCTGCTCACTCTGCTGGCAATTTCTTTAACAGTACATACCTGTGAACTTCTTCATTTAGTTTGTTGCCTTAAAAATTTTACCTCATCCTTCTCGAATCTTCTCTCAGATCATGTCATGAGAGGCTATACGATCAGCGTGGCTATGGCAGAGAAGACTGCACCCAAAGTATACGATCATGGGTATCATTTTAACCCTTCAATTACCTAACTTAAAACTGTTTCATTTGGATGCCTTTTCATAACAGGAAATGTTTCAGATGTCTATTGTGCTACGATCCAGCTTGCATCACATCGTGCTTTACTTTGGATCGAGTTCATCTATATTGCATTTAGATGTTTTGTTTTAACATGTAATTTATGAGTATATGATACCTATAAGCATTTTTTCCTCTCGGTCAATATTATATGTTGCCATGATGAATTCCTGCTTTTAAGGTTTTGCTTGCTTTTTGTTGTTTTACTGGTATTGTCTTGAAAATTTTTGCATGGTTTCTCGTGTTAATATTAGGTAGCCCTTTATGCCTGTCACTTTGGAAGTAAACAGCAGAAAAGATTGCCTAAATTTATTTCTCCATTGAATTTTTACCAAGTAAACTTGTTCTTGGTCTAAGACTACATTTTTGTTTTTGTTTTTTTGCTTAAGATGTATTATTGACTCACTTTTTTTGACAGAGGTGGTAGAGGCGGCTATGGTGGTGGAGCCAACAGGCGCAGGGAAAATTACAGAGATGGAGGTTCTGGGCCAGACAGGCACCACCATGGTGGAAACCGTTCGCGCCCTTATTGAGCGTCTCCAAGCTTCAAGTATTTTATGTACTAAGAATTGTGGTCTAAGGGTTCTAGTTGTTTTGCATTGACGGGATTATTCCTGAACAGGAGACTAAGAGGTAGGTTGTTCACTTGTCTGGGCAATACCCCTTTTTTCTCCTTCTTTGTCTGCTGTTAGCTGGGTTTTTTTCTTTTTTGTCGCTGGATTGATTGAATTTGTGAACCTTTTTATAGAGGCTAGTGGATTAACTCCAAATTGCTTGCTGCTAAGGTAGGTTGATAATTTCAGGTGAGTTTTATTCTTCTAAATAACACACTTACCCTTTTGTTTGGTTATTAACCCCAGCGGTGGATTTGATTTTATTCCTTGTCTGCTCATCATTCAACATGGTGGAACAAACTTGTGATTTTATATGCACGAGCACCTTATATAATTAAGATGTGCGTTGATTACAGATGATGGGATTTGGCATCTCATGCTGGAAAGTAGGTACTGTTTAGTGACCTCTAGCTTAATTAATCTTTTGGACAATATGTCCTAAACTATGTGTAGCGATGTCTCTTTTTTCTTCTCATTGCTAAATAAAAACGAGGCGGTTTTTCGAAGTGTTTTTGAAAGGTGTTTGTGATTCTTTTGGATATAAAATGTTTATTCTGTGGGGTTTTTAAAAAACCGCATTTTTTAAAAAATGGAGTCGCCACCGGCCACTTAGGTAGGCCGGACACCATAAAACCAGAGATTCAAAAAAATGTTGGGTTCGGGAGTCGGTTACGGATGGGAAGGATTAGCACCCCCACACCGCCTAAAATTGATACTTTAATAATTATCGCTTTATTAATATTGGATTTTCCGGATTAAAGTGACGATTATTTTAAAATTCGGTCATAATTGCGAATAAATTTTAAGGGCCCCGTTATTCGAGAATAAACGCCCAACCATTATCACTACGCCTGATACTGGACTCGTTTACGCTGGGATAAAAGGGTACCACACTAACAATTTATATCTCGATATGCAAACTTAGTGAGTAAAATATAAAACATGGCAAATAATTTAAATACAATGCAAATAAATATTAACATAATAAAATACTAATCTAATAAAATATTAATCTAAAATATACATACATAAATATTAATCTAACTCCTAAATAAAAACATATCTAGCATAAATAAAAGACTATCATTCATAAATATTAATCTAACACATAAATAAAAACAAATTCAACATAAATAAAATACTATTCTAAAACATACATAAATAAATATTAATCTAACTCATAAATAAAAACATATCTGACATAAATAAAATATTAATATAAAACACAAATTTAAAACATATTAAATATTAATCTAAAACATAAACATACAAAATAAAAAATAAGACTACAATTTTAAGATAATTAATACTTCATTAAATTATAGAAATTACAACACTAATAAAAAAGGGAAGAAAATATACCTAACTAGGAGCTCGTATGACAAACCCCGATTGAACCCCACCGAGATCTACCACGACCTCTCCAAAAATATTAACTAGATCGGACTTAAAATAGGATCCCGATCGAACCGATTAGGGACCGAGATATATTACCCCTGGGTCTGGGCTAGCCGAATTGGCCTGCCCTGCCGATTCCAATTGTTGCAATTGCTCTTGCTATTGCAATTTTCTTGCTTTGCTTTGCTGCTGCCTCCTCTATTTATAGGGGGAGAAGGGTGACGTGGAGCCTTGTGCTCCACTCCTCTCCCCCCTTTTATTATTATTATTATTATTATTTTTTTTTTTTTGCTTTTTTTGCTTTTTTAATTTTTACTATTATAATAACACTAATAACACTAAAACCCGGTAAAAAATGAGTGATTACAATTACCCCTCTTTGCTTGTTCTTGTGAAACGAGGACAAAGCAAAGATCAAATGCACTCATTTTTGACCTACTTTCTCGTCTTTGGCTTCGAAATCACGTGTTCTTCTGAAATTATCCGCTCTTTCTTAGCTGAATCTTCAGCCTCGTAAGTTCTTCTTATATAGAGCTTCGTCACCTTCCGATCTTGGAGCTACAAGCTCTTCCTATATAGAACCCTTCACTCTAAAGCCTCGAGTTATGAGTCCTTCCTATATAGAACTTTTCACTTCGAGACAGTAAAGCTTGGAGTCTTTCCTATATAGAACTCTTCGCCTTCAACGCTGGTTTCTCCTATATAAAACCTTTTGCGCCGCTGATGGATTCTTCCAACTGAGAGTTCTTTTTGAGATTTTAGATTTAGGGTTCTCCCTCTATGGAACCTTTCACTGGGGCTTGAAAATGTAGGTTCATTTTTTTAACGAGGTCATGCCATTTTTGGACCTACGCTCCTAAGATCTGCCGCATCATGCCCAAAGGACTTATTTATGGCCCGGGACTTATCACCATGCTCGAAAGACTTACCGATGGCCCGAAGGTCTTAACATCGTGCCCGGCGGACTTACCGATGACCCGGCGATTTAACATCGGGTCTCACGCCGCTATGGTCGCCGTTCTTTGGGGACTCACGTTGATATGCCGCCGCATCATGCTTATCGATGGCCCGACTTATCACCACGCTGAAAAGACTTATTGGTGGCCCGACTTAACATCGTGCCCGGGACTTATCGATGACCCGGCTTTAACATTGTTCTACGGGGACTCATTGTTCTATGGGGACTCACGCGATATGCTTGCCGCATCATGCCCGGCGACTTACCGATGGCCCGGCGACTTATCACCACGCTCAAAAGACTTATTGGTGGCCCGGGACTTAACATCGTGCCCGGGACTTATCGATGACCCGGCGGATTTAACGGATCCGACGCCGATATGGCTATTGTTCTATGGGGACTCACGCCGATATGCTACCGCATCATGCCCGGCGACTTACCGATGGCCCGGACTTATCACCACGCTCAAAAGACTTATTGGTGGCCCGGCGGACTTAACATCGTGCCCGGGACTTATCGATGACCCGGCGGATTTAACATATGGATCCGACGCCGATATGGCTATTGTTCTATGGGGACTCACGCCGATATGCTACCGCATCATGCCCGGGACTTACCGATGGCCCGGGACTTATCACCACGCTCAAAAGACTTATTGGTGGCTCGGCGGACTTAACATCGTGCCCGGGACTTATCGATGACCCGGCGATTTTAACATCCGGATCTCGACGCCGATATGGCTATTGTTCTATGGGGACTCACGCCGATATCTTTGCCGCATCATGCCCGGCGGACTTACCGATGGCCCGGGCGACTTATCACCACGCTCAAAAGACTTATTGGTGGCCCGGGACTTAACATCGTGCCCGGCGGACTTATCGATGACCCGGGATTTAACATCTGGATCTCGACGCCGATATGGCTATTGTTCTATGGGGACTCACGCCGATATGCTTTGCCGCATCATGCCCGGCGACTTACCGATGGCCCGGGACTTATCACCACGCTCAAAAGACTTATTGGTGGCCCGGCGGTCTTAACATCGTGCCCGGCGGACTTATCGATGACCCGGCGGATTTAACATCCGGATCTCGACGCCGATATGGCTATTGTTCTATGGGGACTCACGCCGATATGCTGCCCCATCATGCCCGGCGGACTTACCGATGGCCCGGCGGACTTATCACCACGCTCAAAAGACTTATTGGTGGCCCGAATGACTTAACATCGTGCCCGGCGACTTATCGATGACCCGAAGGATTTAACATCCGGATCTCGACGCCGCTATGGCTATTGTTCTCTCGGGACTCACGCCGATATCTGTCGCCGCATCATGCCCGGCGACTTACCGATGGCCCGGCGGACTTATCACCACGCTCAAAAGACTTATTAATGGCCCGGGACTTAACATCGTGCCCGGCGGACTTATCGATGACCCGGGATTTAACATCCGGATATCACGCCGCCATGGCCGTGGTTCTTTCGGGACTTTGGTAAATTCTTCGATAATTCTTCAAATACCTGTTTAGGAACAAGCAAAATTGACATGCCCCTATTTATATGATGCATGCAATGTAATGGTTTCTTTCTTTTCTTTTCTTTTTTTTAGCTTTTTTGTTCTAAACTCTTACACCCTGAAAAGTCGTTCCTCAGATCTCTTCATCTCTTTACTTCTTCACTGTCGGCTCTTAAATCCTCATTTGAACATGCTTTTAAACCTTTTGTGCGAAATGCCTTCTTATCTTCGGGGTTATCACTTGTCTTCATAAATGATCCTCTGGTTCTTATATTATTTTATAAGAACCATTGTCATCTTCTTCGCTTATGCGTTGCCCCATTCAACCACGGGCTCCACTACTTTGAATTTTCTCGACCCATCATACAGAGCCTTGATCTATTTCTAGTCACTAGGGTGAGCCAAAATACTTCCATCCCCGAGCTCATCCTTGATCTTCTCGTAACACTTCGACGGAACTAACTCTCGGTCCCTATGCTTTAAATCTCATCATCATTCATTTTTAAAGTAAAGTAAAAGGCAATTTACTTGTGTATATTTCAAAAAATAATGATTGTTTGAAAAGATAATATCATTTTTGAAAATCACAACTTGACGGGATACCAAACATTTTGAAAACATTGTTTGGAACAAATGGTAAACATCTTTTTCTTTTCTTCTTCTTTTTCTAAGGACCAAACATGCTTGGAGAATGGTAAACAAAATTCGAAGTGTATTGCCAAACCTTTTTAAAAACTAATGTTTGGGGGAAATGGTAAACATCAAAACTTTGGGAGAAAATGTCAAACCTTTTAAAGCATGTTTGCCCCCGAAATATCAAACACCATAGCGCATCTACTTCAAGTTGCCAAAGATCAATTCTAATGAAGCGCCTATTTAGAAGATCTTGACCATTGTGGAGATATATGCCAATGTATAGTTTCTTCTGGTCTAATAGGCTTTTGAGAGGAACAACCCTACCTAGTTTCTACCCCTTTTAAGGTGGCACTTTTAATCTCACTATCTCACCATGCCCCATTCTTCCCTCATTTGGGTGTCGATCAAGTACTTCGAAGTTTGACGTTCCTTGAAGAAAAGTTAACCCTTATAGGCGGAATGAAATCTGAAGACATTCTCATTCAACTTGGATATCTATGGATGACCAGAATGGTCTTTGGGGCTTGTAATGTAGGCCTTTGGTTTATGGTTAAGTGAAACAAAGATTTACACTTGTGTAACTTGGATATGCCCATTATTCCTTCTCTTTTTTTGGATCACTTTAGATCGCCCGTTTTGGTTTTCACCCTATAGTTCATTTCCTTTCTTTTTATTGTATGCTGCCTTGCATTCGCTATATATACGATGTTCGTTTTACTGTTCAAAATGTTTGATCCTCCAAAACTCCTCTCAATCGAGATTTCTTGAAGGACTACGAATACATTTCGGGAATTCTTGTGATTGGCACGCCTAGATGAAATGTTATTCTTGCTTTTTTTTTTCTTTTTTTTTCACTTTTTCTCTTGGATCGCTCTAGACCGCCCATTTTTGGGTTTTCACCCTAGAGGTCACTTCCTTCTTTTGTACCTTCGGATCAATGTATTTTGGTGGATATTGATGCCAAGATGCTCGACATGACTACTCTTTTTCTTCATTTTCAGATCACTCTAGACTGCCCATTTTTGGGTTTTCACCCCTAGAGGTCATTTCCTTTTTCAAAATTGGCAATCTTCGGGCCGACTTGTCTTGACTTGGCTTCAATTCGAGCTTCTATATTAATTTTCAAAACTGATATTTACTTGAAATATGGATTCCTTGTATCTCTTGCACATAGTTGAAGCTCGTTCTTGTATTGTTTGATCTATGTGTGAAGCATAGACAGTATTCTTTTTTTTCTTTTTCTTTCCTTTTTCCTTTTTTTCTTATTCGAGTCTATGAATGTATCCTTGAATCAACACGGATCTATACTGGTATTGATGCGATCTTCCGCTCGAGTTAATTGCCTCTCTCGCAGCTCTTCCGATATTTACTCGATCTGTATTGCTTCGCCTTCGATTACCATTTATCTTCTTTTTGTTTTTCATTTGGACATATCCATGTTTTCAACCACTTTCTTCTGATGATTTTCTGATCTTCGTACCCAATTTGTATGGTCTCATCTGTGTCTTCTGGTAAAGTAAAAGAACACCATTCGTTGACATATTCACAAATGTCCTGAGAATGCATTCAGGGGGTAGAGGTTTAGGGTCAACTTTCATTTCAAGGATCTTAAACGACAAGTGCCCGAGAAGATAAATTCTTAAAATAGAAACTGCCTTGTCTAAACACTCGTTTTGTTCCCCTGTTGGCCTAAGTAAACTAGCGATACACCACATTTACAGTATCACCACAACATTCAATCTCTTCTAAATATATGCAACTTAGAGTTGATCTTTGGGTTTGAAGCAAATGTACTGTTGCATTCAAAATTCGAGGACCTGGTATAGAAATGATATATACATACGTCCATTAAAAAATGCATGTATATGCATATGGGAAAACTACCCCATAAATATAAAATGTTTAAAGAACCAAGAATGTAAAAATGCTTTTCTAAAGGGAAATGTGATTTTTTAATTCTAATAAACAATGATTTTTTTGTTGAGAATTTCTTTGTGAAATGATGAGAAAACCGTAGGGACCTTTGGATTATCTCCAGGGTACTAACTCATTATGCCCCTTCCAAGGTAGTGTAGGCTTGCCTCTTCTCTTGTTTTTCCACCGCTGGATCAATTCTCTCGTCATGACTCCCTCATCGACCAGCTTCTTGATTTTTTTAACGACCCCAAATTTAGTGTCATGCCCCAGTGCCTCAATGTTTTGAAAGTGATACACATTTATCTCTCTGTTTCCTTTTGCTCATAGGCAGGTCTGGTCTTTAAACTAAGGTCTCGGAGTGCATGTTTGTTTCTCGCTCTGACTGTCATTAAGTCCTCAAAGCTGTCCTTCATTTTCTCGAGCATCTTATTAAAGAAGAAATATAAAAGGTGGCATAGAAGTCAATTTCCTCTTAATCTACGGAGGTTGCACTTGGGTCACTAAACATAGACACCTCAAAGCACATTCCTTGAAGCTTTCATCAGATTTCATCTTCGTACCCTAGAGATACCGACGACTTAGTGCTAGGTCCAAAGCACATCATATCACGGTAAGTCCTGCTAGACTGTCGGAGAAGTAGTGGATCGGTAATTTTTCAATGTAGCCCTCCATTTTTTTTTGCAGAATATGGTCATGTGAATCTTGGGGCATCTTGTTCTGTTATCATGTGCAAATCTGAGAATCTTTGGAATTCGGAGGAACGACCAACCCAGGGTTCAAACAGAGTTTTCTTGCATTAAAGACATCAAACTTCTTGTTTTCTCTTTTTCCTCGAGCCTATCTTTTAACTGCTCGGATCTGGATTTTTGAGTGTCTTCAATTCTTTTATTCATGATAAAACTCTAATTGTTATTTGGATTACCCTCCAAAAATTTTATGCAAGGTAGTGATAGTGTTATGTAAAATATGTCATGATTGTACAATGTAATGCAATGCAATGCATGAATGCAAATGCGGTGTTGATTCTCGAACAGTCCTTAAAAGACTTTCAATCAATAGAAAAATGTCTGGTTGCAAGAAACTAATAATGAATTACAGGTGGCAATTAGCTTCTTTCTGGAGATCTTGACTTCGGGAAGCAAAACCTGTGCTCCACGTCTTGACGTCGTCTTCAGGATTATGGATGACTTTGTCTTCTCTTCTTATTCTATGGACTCGTGACGTCATGATCTTTATTTTTGTGACTTCTAAAAATGACATCAACAAGTGCAGGCATAATGCAGATAAGATCTTTTCTGGGTGCAAACGAATAATACGTCTAAACATGGATGGATTCTATCGGTCCTAAGGGAGTACTTTAAAAAAATTTAGGGTTTAAATTAAAATTCTCAAAGATCATTTGGTTTAAAAATTTCTCCATTTTTATTATCAAAAATTTTAACTTACTTAAAAATGAAACTTTTAGGTTTCTTTTTGTTATTATTATTATTCTGAAAGTTTTATGAGAGAAGAAGTTTCAAAGCAAAATAATAATATTTTCAATTTTTTTCTTGAGTTAAATTAAAATCTGAGAATTTTAAAAATGGTCAAATGTGAAGATTTAAAATTGGGGTTCTCGCGCCCCGATCAATCTTCGCTTCGCCGCGTGTGCCTTATTGTCGCATCGCCTCTCTTTCTTTCGCGATTGGTCTTTGCTCGCCTAACTTGATACTTTGTAATATTATCGTTCCGGCAAAGCGGACTTTTTATTTTGAAAGCCTTTTAATGAACTATTCTTAAATCAACACCATGTCATGATATGCAACATGAATGCAAATAAAGGCGTTGATTCCGCTGGTAATCACCCTTTCGAACGACTTTCATGGGAATTAAAGGGTCCAGATTACAAAAAGATCCATATTACAAAAGGAGTCCCTATTACAAAAAGAGTCTATTATAAAGTCTTAATTACAAAATAAAGTTCTACACATAATCCCTAGCTCTACCTCCTAGCTCCTCGACAGCTCTGAGCAACTTGATAAACCTTGGTGCTTCTTCCATGTTCGGGGTTACGAAAGGTCGGAGAGTCGTGGCTTCGGTAGCTAAGTCATTCACACACCTTGTAGCTCGTTGTATGTCACCTTGTAGCTCGTTGTATGTCCACTATTAGGGTCTCGTGTGTATACTTTGGCACTACACGCTTGTTCGGCAAATTGTTATGTCGGATCTGTTGAGTAATCTCTGACCGATGTCACGCGACTGGATCGATGCTGTCCTTCCTAAGACACCTTTTTTCCATGATGAAAGATTTTCTAATCGGGCAAACCACTTGAATCAACGCCTCTATGTAATGTGGATGCAATGATAATGCAACAAAAATATGTGTAAAAATAAAATAAAACACAAAAAGAAATGAGTTAGTACCGGATAAAAATAATAAATACATAAATAAAAGGACAAATTAAATAAGGTAAATAAACAAAACGACCCTATTTATCTAGTCCAAAACACCTAAGGTTATCTGCATGGCTCTAACATGGTGGGTTTCTATGTTCTCTACATGCAGTGTTGGTGCTAGGAGGTACCCGAATTGTCCTTGCTGTCCCCTACTAAGGGTAGCAAGGCCCCCGATCATCACCCATTATAGGCTCCTTTCAACCGGGTTCAATTCAGGGGGACCTATTCGCTTATGCCCGTACGAAGGAACGATATCCTTACGAAAGCATAAGGTACTCGAGCCCCGAAGGTACTTGCTAGGCCCATACGGGAGAACGATACCTCCACGAAAGCATTAGCGTTTTCCCCCCACTTAAAAAGACGAGTTTATATGCCATATTTTAAATGCGTTAAAATAAACGTGCAATTATGACCGAATGTTAATTTAATAGCCACTTTAACCCGGAATTTCTAATATTAATAAAGCGGTAATTATTTTGAAAGCTTGGCTCTCATTTGTTTTCGAAAAACAAAAAATTATCCCCAGCAGAGTCGCCATCTGTAGCGATGTCTTTTCTCGCTAAAAAAGTGGATTTTCGAAGGTGTTTGAAAGGTGTTTGTGATTCTTTTGGATATAAAATGTTTATTCCGTGGGGTTTTTAAAAAACCGCATTTTTTAAAAAATGGAGTCGCCACCGGCCACTTAGGTAGGCCGGACACCATAAAACCAGAGATTCAAAAAAATGTTGGGTTCGGGAGTCGGTTACGGATGGGGAAGGATTAGCACCCCACACCGCCCAAAATTGATACTTTAATAATTACCGCTTTATTAATATTGGATTTTCCGGATTAAAGTGACGATTATTTTAAAATTCGGTCATAATTGCGAATAAATTTTAAGAGCCCCGTTATCCGAGAATAAACGCCCAACCACTATCACTACGCCTGATACTGGCCCCGTTTACGCTCGGATAAAAGGGCACCGCACTAACAATTTATATCTCGATATGCAAACTTAGTGAGCAAAATATAAAACATGGCAAATAATTTAAATACAATGCAAATAAATATTAACATAATAAAATACTAATTTAATAAAATATTAATCTAAAACATACATACATAAATATTAATCTAACTCATAAATAAAAACATATCTAGCATAAATAAAATACTATCATTCATAAATATTAATCTAACACATAAATAAAAACAAACTCAACATAAATAAAATACTATTCTAAAACATACATAAATAAATATTAATCTAACTCATAAATAAAAACATATCTAACATAAATAAAATATTAATATAAAACACAAATTTAAAACATATTAAATATTAATCTAAAACATAAACATACAAAATAAAAAATAAGACTACAATTTTAAGATAATTAATACTTCATTAAATTATAGAAATTACAACACTAATAAAAAAGGGAAGAAAATATACCTAACTAGGAGCTCGTATGACAAACCCCGATTGAACCCCACCGAAATCTACCACGACCTCTCCAAAAATATTAACTAGATCGGACCTAAAATAGGACCCGATCGAACCGGTTAGGACCGAGGATATTACCCCGATACTGGGCTAGCCGAATTGGCCTGCCCTGCCGATTCCAATTGTTGCAATTGCTCTTCCAATTGCAATTGCAATTTTCTTGCTTTGCTTTGCTGCTGCCTCCTCTATTTATAGGGGGAGAAGGGTGACGTGGAGCCTTGTGCTCCACTCCCCTCCCCTTTTTATTATTATTATTATTATTATTATTTTTTTTTTTTTGCTTTTTTTGCCTTTTTTATATATATAATTTTACTATTATAATAACACTAATAACACTAAAACCCGATCAAAAATGAGTGATTACACTATGTTATAACATTAAGGCCGGATTTAGTGTCGGCAAATTAGTTTTTTTCTTGGGCTTGAATCGTTTGTCGTGTTGCAAATCAAAAAATGGTTGGGCACAGTGAGCGGTTGAAATGGAATTGGATGATTGAATACATGCTTGGTGGTGGCAGCAGTCATTCTTGGAGTATGAAAAGCAGGGAAATGGCTGGAGGGTTCCATACGTAATGATCTGGTTTGTTGTAGCATCGAGCCAAGGATTCCATCACCTTGCGATGCCTGCGCGTTTTTCTGGCGTGTAAGGTGGTGAATGAAGCTAGGAATCTGTGTTGCCCGATAGCTGTAGTGCTGATGTTTTTTGTCAAAAAGTTCCCCTTTAGCATTCCGTCATGGGCGCATTTAGCTCCATCGTTTTGTTGAAGCACAATGTTTCAATGTTGCTATCTAAATAAATAGTAGTGCAAATGCAACCATTAAATATATCGTCCGATTGTGGAAGCGGCATGATAAATAGAACTGTACTTGTTTTCCCATCATTTTTCCCTATATTTGAAAGGCGATATTTCAAGTTGCGCATTGTATTGGAAACATTACTCGGCTGCTTAAAGAACAAGGAAGGAAAAGTTTCTTAATTCTAGTTTTCTTTTTCCTACAACTTTGAAATGTCAATGGTTCGAGATGTTTGGTTTTACACATTCTTAGAAACTCAATTTGATTATAAAATATTAATAGAGTAAATCTATTCAACATAAATTTCAACTGTTTAAAATGACATGGACATTAATAGTTTAAGATGATTCAAGCTTGAATTGATTAGAGTTTAAAATAATTTGAACTTGTAATGAATTAACTTCAAATGTTTGTGTTTTAAATATGAATGATTTTAAATAGCTGAATTTAAATTTAAAATGAAATGGCCTAAAATGTGCTGAAATCCAAAATCGACTGAAACGCTAAAATGATTTAAATTTGAAATTGATCTAAATTAAACCTATTCAAAAAATTTAAATTAACTCGTTCATCTCAGGTTTTAGCTAGTGTTTTTGTGGAGGAACATATGAATATCCGCCGGTTGTGCTTCATTTTTCCTTGTGCGGGTTTGAGGCCCAAAATTATCTGCTTAAAGTTTAATGTTTAATAGGCAAATATGTGCCCAAACTATGCATTTTTTTAGTTAGGTGCCTGACCCATTTAAGGTTCGCCGTTAATTTTTTCCGTTAAAGGATACATGTCACCTTCAGAAAAATCCAAAATTATATTAAAAATAAATAAAAGTAATTAATTTTCAAAAAATCTCTAAATTTTCCAAATTTTACAAAATAGCCTTCAAATTCCAAAATCCCTAAACCCCAAAAACTTAAATCCCGATTTGGGCTGATTTTGCCGTCTATTGCCACGCCTCCGCCCACCACATCATCGGACCATCACGATCATTTCCCACACCACCCTAGTGCCGGAAATCGAACGAAAGCCTGCGAATCGACGAAATTGTTGAATGGTTATTTCAAACAATTCGCGACGAACGGCGGTAGAAAGGGCAACAAACGTCATTTGGGTTGTTCGGCGAGGGGAGGGCGTTTCATTCCGTCGCCAGTAACGTGTCCGCCACCGGCGAGAGTGGTCAGATTTGAGGGTTTAGGGACTATTTTGGGAACATTTGAAAATTTCAAGATATATTTTTATTTTTTTAGTAATTTTATTTATTTTTAATAAAGTTTTGAACTTTTTTGGAGGTGACACGTGTCCTTTAACGAAAAAAATTAACAGTGAACCTTAAATGGGTCACAGAATGAAACTTTAGATCCCAATTTGGTCTGAAAAATAATTTAGGCACCTAACTGAAAAAAAGAATATAGTTTTGGGCACCTATTTGACGGTTAAACCAAAGTTTAAACCCACTCCTACCCGCCAACTCCCTTCCCATTCCCTCAGCCACGATGTCAGACTCGGACTCTCGCGTTGCTCAGCAAGTCGCACTTTTACGCTCCCAAATCAACAAGAAAATGTTAACTCAATCTCTCGAACAAAATCTCCTTTTAGTCCACAATCTCACTTTGATACGCTTAATGATCTTTCTTCCGTTCTTTGCAGATTCAACGCAGATTCTCTTTGCAATCTCGAATCAGTTCTCGCCTCCAATGACCTCCAATGACGTTAAATCGTTTTTTCAACTACGATCGACCTTAAAAGAGTTCGTCAGATCTGAATCTCTTTCCTCTATTCGCCATATTGCATCCAAAACTGTGGATCAGCAGCTGTCCACTCTCGAATTCTTCGTCCAAGCCTTTGCTATCATCGGTAATATCGAGGTTACAGAAATCCTTGATTTTCTTTTGTTTAATCCACTATGTTTCCTGTCACTGAATTGGATTCCCTTGTTATATTTATTTATTTTAATTTTCATGCTTATGATTTGTTGGAAGTGTTAAGTGGGCACTAGATATAATTTATAACTCAAAATATTATTACGCAAACAAACCAAAGTACATAAAATTTTCTTTCTTACACTAGCTGCTGCTAGTTTCTTATCACTCACTAAAGCTTTGCTAAGCTAACTTTCTTTCTTGTTTTTTTTTTGCTCGACTCGCATATCTAAAGCAACTACATATTACATGTATTTCTAGTGATATAAACCGCCTAATGAGAATTCTCTAATTGCTGCCAAATTCATTTCTTTAATTGCCAAGGATTTCATACTTCAATGTGCCACCAAACTTTCTTTATTTGCTGCCACGTTTTGCTTTGTTTTCATAACCATGCCACCAATCTTTTCATGCAGCTTCCAAGCATTCTGCCAACTTTGTCGCCTTTTTCCATTACTTAATTGTTAAGACAATTATGCAGTTAAAATCGAGTTTATCTTCTAACACTCCCCTCAAACTTGATTTTCTATGTCAATTTTTCCTTTCTTTAGTAATATGTCGATATTTTCTTTTTTTCACAACTGCTTTACATCTTGATAATTCATTGTCAGCAAAGAAACAAAAAAGTGAAACATTTTCGTTTTCTAATTCATAATCTTTGTACCTTTCTGGTATTCTTCTTGCTCTTGTAGATCTTCAAACTTCAGTTGGTTGTACTTCAATATTTTCTGTCACGGTATTATCGTTGCTGCTACAACTACTTGATGACGATGGTTCAGTCGAATTTTGTTGAGGGCCTTGATCATCATCTTCTTTATCTTGGTTTATTAATTTATCATCATCTTTATTCTTCATTAAAAAAATAGTCCTCCAACTTTATTTTTTTCTTTGCTCCACTTTCAGTATCTCTTGAAATGATTACCTTTTTTGTGAGAGGATTATATAGTCTGTAGGCTTTGCTTCTTTCATCATAGCCGATGAAAATACATTTTTTTCCTCTGTCATCGAGCTTCTTTATTGTCTGTTCAGGGAACATGGGAGTATGCAATACATCCAAAAATTTTGAGGTGTTCAACTCATTCTTTTTGACCGTTCCATGCTTCATTTGGCATCATGTTCCTCACACTTTTTTGGGCAACGATTCAACAGGTAGACTGCACAACCAACAACTTCGGCCCAAAATTTTCTTGGTAAATGCTTCCCTTTTATCATGCTCTTTGCCATGTCAAGGATTGTGCGGTTCTTTCTTTCAACAACTCCATTTTGTTGAGGCGTGTATCTAACTGTCAGCTGATGGATGATGCCATGCTCTTTGCAAAAATCTTCAAATAATTTTACGGTATATGTAACACCCCTAAATCGGGCCTAGATTTGATATCAATCTGTAGAGTTCTAACTAATTAAATCATGCTTTAATCAAAAGGAAACCTAGGAGTAAATTATGAGAAATAAAAAGAAAACCGCTCGAATTGTGATGATCAATTCAAATTTTCTTTAAACCGAATGATCAAATTAAAAAGGGGCTAAAATGTTATAGCAAACAAGTTAGAGTGCCAAATTAAAAGGACCATAATAGAATCAAATTGCAATACAAGGAATGCATGGCAAATTTAAATTTGATAGTGGACTATCCATTTGTTACTTAAGCAAGGTCTATTCGGCCACTATGGGGGATAACTCATTCTTCCTCATTTGAGCATGCCGAATGTGTTAGGGAGAAAGAGAGAAGAGAGAACTTAGTGTGAGAAAGCTTGAAAAACAAGGACCAAGCTTTGGTTAGGCAACAAATTGAGTTATAATTCACATTAAGGAAGGTAACAACATGTTGATTCATTAAATTTTATACTTGAAATGTTAATTATGTGGTGGTCTTGTTGCTTAATTCGAAATTGTACAAGTATGGACTTATTGCTTTGAATTTATATGATGGTTGATGGTGTTGAAATCATGGGTTAGTTTGAATAGGGCTTGTTGATTATACTAATTGTGTATACATAATTATGTGTAAGTGATGTTGGAAAATGAATACATATAGTTGGATTAGTTAAAGCTAGGTAATGGACTGCTCAAATGGTGAATTAGAGGAATGTTGTTGATCAAATGGATCAATTCGAATATAGTACTATAATGCCCTATTTTAATCACACTGATAGGTGAATTGGACTGAACTTGACATGTAGGAATATGACTATAAGTTGAATTATAATGTTAGAATCTTGTTTAAATGAATTATGAAGTTAGAAGCTTAACCTAGTGTAATCTGCCCAAAAAACTCTGTTCTAGGCAGTAACTTTGAAAAAATCACCATAAATAGTAGTGGTGGAATTTAAGGCTGAAATTTATATGGATGAAACCTTAACATTCTAGTTTCTTTAGGAACAAATAGAACTGAATTCTGGATTGTAAAACGGATTGTAGAGAAGAAACACTAGGGACAGTGCAAACTGTCCAGTGTTGTAAATTGCCCTGTCTTTAAGCTAAAAACTGTATTAATTGGCAAAGGATTAAAATGAAATGCCTATACGGTTAGAAATATGGTTAAGTTAGCTTTCTAACGGTATAAACGGTTCTAAATTCTGAAATGAAAGATATGTGCAATTGAGTAAGCAATGCACCTGCTGTATGGCATCAGCAGTTTAGGTATCGTGGCAATTTTCTAAACTGTTTTATAAACTGTTAGAACAGTTTGGTTACTGCCTTGTTTTTACCTAAATTGGAATGTATATATGTAAGCATGCTGTTGATTATTAAACATGCGTATTTGGATAGTTCCAATGTATATAAACTGTTTGAATGTAGACTGTCCAGTTCATGCATAAATTAGTTTGTACATGGTTGTTATGTTGTGTACTAGCAATATTGCCATGATTGAATGATTGTGCAAACCTGTTTTGACATGTATTTGCTTGTGTAATGTATTAGAACAAGGAGTAAACCTTATGGAGGAAGAATGAAGAGTTGGTCAAAAGAGTGGCAAGCAAAAGGAAGTTTGGATCCATGACTAAGCTAGCTTGGGAGTTTTGTGAGTGTAGATAAAATAGGGTTAGAACTTAGGTCATAACCAAAATCAGCATGTCTAAATTCTTGTATTGCTAAGTATGCATGATTTGATTTAATAAGGGAAGTATGAATTAAGCTAAATGCATGAAACATGAACCTTGTTAAATTTTGGTGTATGATTCGAATGCTAGCATGTGTATGTGATAAATTGTTGCTTGAAATGTAATATGATGAATGGATAAATGCTTGTACTACTTGAAATACTAGACTAAATGATGAAATAAAAACATGAAATAGTGAGCTAAGGCTCAAATGGCCTAAGGGCTTAATACTTGTATGAACTTGCCATGTAACACCTGTATCGGTCCTTGAAAAAGATAATGCTTGAATTGAACTTGTAAAGCTTGAACATGTAATGTATAAACTCGAAATGCTTGAATGGAAGCTAAAAAAATTGGACAGCCTTGGTTGCAAGTTGGATTAGGTAGAATGGTATACCATAGAATCTAGAGCTCTTGTGAATGGGTGGACTACGGTCCAGGGCTAAGGCCCCTATTGGTGACAGACGGAGGGTACGTATGTGTGGTATTTGGCGACAGTAGGAGGGTTGACCAATACTACGGTACATCTTGTGGCGACAGTTGGTTGGAGACTCGAATACCTGGACAAACTAAGAACCAATGGTTGTGTTAATAAGATAATAAATAAATTATAAACCATGAAAATTGCTTGTTACTTGACATGTAAGCTTGAAAGGCATGTTCCTTGATTTAGTAAGCTTGAATGTTTTTACTTGATTTACAAACTTGAAATACTTGGTACATGTCTACTATTCGAATGGCTTGATGAGGTATTACATGATTATTGCTTGTCTACTAATCGAATGGATTGATAAACATGTTATGGATGATTAGTTGATATGCTTGCTATACTATTTAATTTACTTAACAAAATGGTACTTGACACTTACTTGCCATGCTTGAATGCTATTCGAATAATTTGATAATTGGGTACTTAACATTGCTTGTCTTGATACTCGAATGCTATGTGTGTATTGATGCTTGATTTCATGTCTACTTGATGATTCGAATTGCTTGTAAACACTAGCTTGGGTTAAACTTGACTAAAGGCTAAGTGACTTGATAAATGGCTAGATTTTAGTTGCTACCTCACTAAGTACATTCCTGTACTTATCACTCTTGTTTCATCCTTCCCAATTACATGATAAATGATTTGATCGATTGCTTAATCCTAAATCTCGATTCCTTTAACTCGAAGCAAGACACAAGCATAGCTAAAGTATGGTTCATACTTGTTTTGTACTCCCCTAGTTGGTGGCACTTAGATTGTATATAGTGAACTTGTGCATGCATTTTGAATACTTGAAACTTGCATACATATGTTCTTGAATGGGCTTTCCATGTTGTGATCTTGGTTGATAATGTGAAACATGTAATGGACTTAAATTCTATGTAATGGAAAGGTATTTTGCTGCGCATATATGTGTATATATTGAATGTTTCAAAGTATTTGATCTAGCCTGCTATGTAATCCGAATGCTTTGTGAGATTATATAGTCACTTGTAAAAGCATACCATGTTGTAAGTGTCCATATATGTTTGTATGGTAAATGCCAAATGGTAAGACTTGGCATATTGCTTTCTTGGAGACAAGGTACGTGCAATTGTATGTACAAATGTCCATGTTTAGCAAATTTTATGTATGAAATGTTACATGCATTAATCTAAATGAATAATGAAATGAAAACATGTTTGCTCACTTAGGCTTTTTGAATGCTAGTTTGTATGATGATGTTAAATGAAATGTTAAAGTGGTAACTTATAATGTCTTGTAAACAAAATATGAGCTTGCTTGCATGTTAAGTTTTGAATTCTTGGTTGCTTTCTAGTCAATTAACTCATCTAATAGGTATGGGTTAACCTATTCTTGCGTCGTTCTTGCTTGTAATGTTTCTTGTAACGCTCCTGAGCCAGCTTACTACTAAATCGGGCTAAGGAGTGTTACATTTATTGGTATCAGAGCTTTTTAGTCAGTTATATGACTAAACTGAGCTATCTTGCATCATATATGATATTTGTGCCATCTATAAGACTTGTATTATAAGCTTGTGTCCTTGCTTAAACTAAATCCTTCTTGTTCTATCTGAACTAGAAATGTCTAAAACAAGACTCGCTCGGGATGATGAAAGTCCCGTAGGCTCCTCTAATGATGGAGATAGTGTAAGGATGGAGCAGGATCCTCCACAACAACAAGCTGAACATAGAGCGCAAGCTCAACCCCGAGCCCAAGCTACTGCTCAACAGGAAGCTCATGCTATAAATCCTGTGCAACATGAATGTCTTCTGAGCATGAAGGAGATGTTCGATCATCTAGTGACTACTCGAAAATGGGACCATCTGGTTCCACCTCCTGCTGCTGTGCCAAACAGAGCTCCTATTGACAAACTGGCTCAACACCGGGCTTATACCTTTACCGGTACTGATGAAGTCAATCCCGAAGTAGCTGAGTATTGGTTAGAGGCCACTACTCGAATCCTGACCAAACAACTACCCTATTCTTATGAACACAAACTCGAATGTGCTATAGCCCTGTTGGCAGATGAAGCTCTGAGCTGGTGGGAAACCACTACCCTGACTGCTCTTGCTAAAACTGTAACTTGGAAATTCTTCCTCGAGGAATTCAGGTAGAAATACATTAGTAAACAATACCTGGCTAAGGCCGAAAGCGTTTCTTATACCTCAAGCAAGGTGGCCGACCTATCGAACAGTACGTGAGTGACTTTTACAAAAATTACAAATACGGGTTAGAATACATTAAAACTGATGCTGACAAGTGTAGGATATTTATCGATGGACTAAATGATAAATTAAGTCCAATATTCACTACCTTGGGTATCATTGACTTCCATAGTTTGGTGAACCGGGCTATTGCAACCGAGGCGAAGATGAAAGCCTCTGAGAAACGCAAAAGTGGTAACTTCTAGAAAGACAAATGATCCAGGAATGATGACAAGCCTCACTGGCTGTCAAAGAAGTCCAAATATTCTAAGGATCACTCTTTGAATTACACTTCTGCTCAAAAGAGCAATTACATACCGAGACCCCAATTGGTATCCAAACCTTCAACCTCGATCATCTCTGTTGATAGTACGGGAAATTTCGGCAAAGCTGCTCAATATCCTACTTGCAAGTTCTGCTAGAAACACCACACTAGCCAGTGTAGAACTTAATCAAATGTATGCTTCTTATGTGGAGCTTCTGATCACTATATACATGATTATCCCTAGAATCCTAATAAGCCTCCGAATCGAGCTCCTACACATGCTAGCTCAACTCTTTCCATTCGAAACAAAGGCCCCAAACAAGCTCTGTCTGGAAATCAGGGGAAGGGCAAAGGACAACATTCGAACACCCCTACTCACCAGGAATCTCGGGCTCCTACTCGAATCTATCATATCCAGGGAAAAGAAGATGAAGAATCACCTGATGTCATAGTAGGTACTGTTGACCTAAATTCAACTCCTGTTTATGCTTTAATAGACTCGGGATCCACACATTCATTTGTATGCTCATATTTGATTGTAAAATTAAAGTTAAAGCCTGAAATTGTAAAACAAAGCCTTGTGGTTTCGAATCCAATAGAGGGGATTACAAACATAAGCCTTATCTGTAGAAACTGTCCCCTATTCATTCGAAATGTACATTTTCTCATTGATCTATATGTACTACCAACTTGTGAGTTCGATCTAGTACTCAGACTAGATTGGTTAAGGAAACATGAAGCCTGGGTAGATTGCCTAAATATGAGACTTTATCTCCGGGGTTTAGGAAAGGAATCAATCTTTCTAATTGACAAGAAACTGAACTCAATATTTGCTACTATGGTCTTACAAGATGAACTTGAATTTGGCTTACCTAGTATACCTATTGTATCTGAATATCTCAATGTTTTTCCCGAGGAACTCCTTAGTCTCCCTCCAACCAGAGAAGTAAAGTTCGGGATCGATGTCCAACCTGGAACAACTCCGATGTCCATCACACCCTATCGAATGACACCTCTTGAGTTGAAAGAACTCAAGAAGCAACTCCAAGAGCTACAAGACAAGGGTTTCATTAGACCTAGCTCGTCTCCCTAGAGTGCTCCAGTCTTGTTCGTGAAAAAGAAAGAAGAGACTATGAGACTCTGTATTGACTATAGACAATTGAACAAGCTTACTATTAAGAATAGATACCCCTTGCCAGGAATTGAAGATCTTTTCGATCAACTTAAATATGCTGCGGTATTCTTAAAGATCGATCTTCGATCGGGATACTACCAAATGAGGGTAAAAAAGAAGATGCACCCAAGACATCATTTCGTACTCGATATAGCCACTTTGAATTCCTTATAATGCCATTCGGGTTAACAAATGCTCTGGCTTCTTTCATGGATCTCATAAACTGTGTATTCAAGCCCCATCTTGACAAGTTCGTGGTCGTCTTCATTGATGACATTCTGGTGTATTCTCGGAATAAGGAAGAACATTTTGAACACCTTCGAATTGTATTGCAAACTCTCCGAGAACGTCAATTATTTGCAAAATTCTCTAAATGTTAATTTTGGCTATCAGAATTCTCATTCATTGGCCATGTCATCTCGACAGAAGGGATTAAAGTAGACCCGAGCAAAATTCAATCCATCATGGATTGGAGACCTCTGAGGAATGTTGGTGAGGTCAGCAGCTTTCTCAGTTTAACAGGGTATTATCGATGTTTTGTTAAGGGGTTCTCATCTATTGCCTCAAGCTTGACTAAGCTAACTCGTAAAGATACACCCTTTGTTTGGTCGGAGAACGAACAACGAAGCTTCGATCAGGCTTAAACAAGCCCTGGCTTGTGCTCTAGTTCTCATCCAACCTGCATCAGGCAAGGATTACACTGTTTACAGTGATGCATCTCATTTAGGACTAGGATGTGTCCTAATGCAAAATGAAAACGTGGCAGCTTACGCTTTAAGGTAACTAAAACCACATGATTTGAACTACCTTACACACGATTTGGAATTGGAAGCTATCATGTTTGCACTCAAAGTCTAGAGACATTACTTGTATGGGGAGAAATGCAAACTGTTCACAGACTACGAGAGTCTTAAGTACCTCTTAACTTAGAAATACTTGAATTTGAGGCAAATGAGATGGTTAGAATTGCTTAAAGACTATGATTTGATTATCGACTACTATCTAGGGAAAGCAAACGTGGTTGCTAATGCCCTTAGTCGCAGACCATACTCGGGTAACTCTTCAAAATCTAAATCCTAGAATAATCCATTCGAATTAAACCTTTCTTGACTTGCAAGTAACCATTCGAAAACCTCCCTTAATGGTCTTGTCTATTCGTTCGTAGCTTCCTTGGCTATCAATGTTCATTTTCGTTTATCCAAAGGATGGAAATTCTCGTCTGAACTTCAAGTTCAATCTAGCCTAATCTCGAGAATTAAAGAACTCTAGCAAACTGATCCAGATCTTCAGAAGATCATTTCCAAGCTCGATTCAGAGCCTAATTCTGACTTCTCCCTCAAGTTGAATGGACTCCTCTATTTCAAAGATATATTATGTGTTCCTAACAACGAGGAACTAAGACACAAGATGTTACAAGAAGCTTACCAAATGCTCTTTCTCGATTCACTGTGGATTGATTAAGATGTACAAGGACCTAAAGCCACTATACTGGTGGCCAAACATGAAATCGGCTATCACAGACTTTGTTTCAAAGTGATTAATTTGTCAGAGGGTCAAAGCCGAGCATCATGTCCCTACTAGATTGCCCCAACCAATCAAATTCCCTCAGTGGAAATAGGACCAAATTACAATGGACTTTGTTACTGGTCTTCCTTACACTCTAAGAAAGAACGATACTGTGTGGGTGATTGTTGTTAGATTCACAAAGTCTACTCACTTCATCCCTGTTCGAATGAACATGAGCTTGGATACCTTAGCTGAGCTGTACATCCGTGAAGTGACTCGATTACACGGTGTACCTACAGCTATAATCTCTAATCGAGACCCCAAATTTGCTTCTCGATTCTGGAATTCCTTGCAGAAGGCTCTATGAGCTAAAGTGCGCCTTAGTACAACCTTTCATCCTCAATCAGATGGAAAATCTGAAAGAATCATCTAAGTGCTTGAAGACATGCTACATGATTATGTTATAGACTTCGAAAAGAATTGGGAGAAATCTCTACCCCTAGTAGTGTTTTCTTATAACAATAGCTACTAGACATCTATCCAGATGGCTCATTTCTAAGCTCTATAGGGAGGAAATGTAGAACTCCCTTGTGCTAGTCTAAATTAGGAGAAAGCAAGGTTTTAGGACCTCAATTACTCAGAGAAACCGAAGAACAAGTGAAGGTCATTCATGATCGATTGAAAACAGCTTTCAATAGATAGAAAGCATATGCAGACTTGAAAAATGAGAGACATCCAACATAATGTTGGAGACAAGGTCTTCCTGAAAGTGTTTCCTTGGAGTAAAGTCTTTCGGTTTAGAAGAAAAGGGAAACTCAGTCCCCGGTTCATCGGTCTATTTGAAGTCATTGAAAGGATAGGGCCAGTGGCCTATCGATTGGCTCTTTCTAGTGAATTTGACAAGATTCACAATGTCTTTCACGTATCTATGCTTAGAAGGTATAGATCTGATCCATCACACGCATTAGAGCCTGAAGAAGTGGAATTGAATCCTGACTTGTCTTACGAAGAAGAACCAGTCCAGATTCTTGATTGTGAAGTTAGAAAGCTCAAGAACAAAACTGTTCCTCTTGTCAAAGTCTTGAGGAGAAACCACAAGGCAGAAGAGGCAACATGGGAATAAAAAGAAGTCATGAGGAAACAATATCCTCACCTATTTGATTCAGGTAAATTTGAGGACGAATTTATTTTAAGGGGGAATTGTAACACCCCTAAACCGGGCTTAGATTTGATATCACTGTGTAGAGTTCTAACTAATTAAATCATGCTTTAATAAAAAGGAAACCTAGGAGTAAATTATGAGAAATAAAAGGAAATGCACTCGAATTATGAGAAATCATGCTTTAATAAAAAGGAAACCTAGGAGTAAATTATGAGAAATAAAAAGGAAACTTAGTGTGAGAAAGCTTGAAAAACAAGGACCAAGCTTTGGTTAGGCAAAAAATTGAGTTATAATTCACGTTAAGGAAGGTAACAACAAGTTGATTCATTCAATTTTATACTTGAAATGTTAATTATGTGGTGGTCTTGTTGCTTAATTCGAAATTGTACAAGTATGAACTTATTGCTTTTAATTTATATGATGGTTGATGTTGTTGAAATCATGGGTTAGTTTGAATAGGGCTTGCTAATTATTCTAATTGAGTATACATGATTATGTGCAAGTGATGCTGGAAAATGAATACATATAGTTGGATTGGTTAAAGCTAGGTAACGGACTGCTCAAATGGTGAATTAGAGGAATGTTGTTGATCAAATGGATCAATTCAAATATTGTACTATAATGCCCTATTTTAATCACATTGATAGGTGAATTGGATTGAACTAGACATGTAGGAATATGAATATAAGTTGAATTATAAAGTTAGAATCTTGTTTAAATTAATTATGATGCTAGAAGCTTAACCTAGTGTAATCTGCCCAGAAAACTCTGTTCTGGGCAGTAACTTTAAAAAAATTACCAGAAATAGTAGTGGTAGAATTTAAGGCTGAAATTTTTATGGATGAAACCTTAACATGTCTAGTTTCATTAGGAACAAACAGAACTGAATTCTGGATTGTAAAACGGATTGTAGAGAAGAAACACTAGGGACTGTGCAAACTGTCCAATGTTGTAAATTACCCTGTCTTTAAGCTAAAAACTATATTAATTGGAAAAGGATTAAAATGCAAGGCCTATACGGTTAGAAAGGTGGTTAAGTTAGCTTTCTAACGGTATAAATGGTTCTAAATTCCGACGTATGAAATGAAAGATATGGGCAATTGAGTAAGCAATGCACATGCTGCATGGCAGCAACAGTATAGGTATCGTGGCAGTTTTGTAAACTATTTTATAAACAGTTAGGACAGTTTGGTTACTACCCTGTTTCTGCCTAAATTGGAATATATATATGTAAGCATGCTGTTGATTATTAAACATGTGTATTTGGACAATTCCAATGTATAGAAACTGTTAGAATGTAGACTATCCAGTTCATGCATAAATTAGTATGTACATGGTTGTTATGTTGTGTACTAACAATGTTGCCATGATTGAATGTTTGTGCAAACCTATTTTGACATGTATTTGCTTGTGTAATGTATTAGAACAAGGAGTAAACCTTGTGGAGGAAGAAGGAAGAGTTGGTCAAAAGAGTGGCAACCAAAAGATAGCTTGGATTCAAGACTAAGCTAGCTTGGGAGTTTTGCGAGTGTAGCTAAAATAGGGTTAGGACTTAGGTCCTAACCAAAACCAGCATGTCTAAATTCTTGTATTGCTAAGTATGCATGATTTGATTTAATTAGGGAAATATGAATTAAGCTAAATGTATGAAACATGAACCTTGTTGAATTTTGGTGTATGATTCGAATGCTAGCATGCGTATGTGATAAATTGTTGCTTGAAATGTAACATGATGAATGGCTAAATGCTTGTAAGTCGACTACTTGAAATGCTAGATTAAATGATGAAATAAAAACATGAAATGGTGAGCTAAGGCTCAAATGGCCTAAGGGCTTAATACTTGTATGAACTTTCCATATAACACCCGTATGGGTCCTTAAAAAAGATAATGCTTGACTTGAACTTGTAATGCTTGAACATGTAATGTATAAACTCGGAATGCTTGAATGAAAGCTAAAAAAAATTGGACAACCTTGGTTTCTAGTTGGACTAGGTAGAATGGTATACCATAGAGTCTAGAGCTATTGTGAATGGGTGGACTACGGTCCAGGGCTAAGGCCCCTATTGGCGACAGACGAAAGGTACGTATGTATGGTCTTTAGCGATAGTAAGAGGGTTGACCAGTACTACGGTTCATCTTGTGGTGACAGTTGGTTGGAGAATCGAATACCTGGAAAAACTAAGTACCAAGGGTTGTGTTAATAAGATAATAAATAAATTATAAACCATGAAAATTGCTTGTTACTTGACATGTAAGCTTGAGAGGCATGTTACTTGATTTAGTAAGCTTGAATGTTATTACTTGATTTACAAACTTGAAATACTTGGTACATGTCTACTATTCAAATGGCTTGATGAGGTATTACATGATTATTGCTTGTCTACTAATCGAATGGATTGATAAACATGCTATGGATGATTACTTGATATGCTTGCTATGCTATTTAATTTACTCGACAAAATGGTACTTGACTCTTACTTTCCATGCTTGGATGCTATTCAAATAATTTGATAATTGGGTACTTAACATTGCTTGTCTTGATACTCGAATGCTATGTGTGTAATGATGCTTGATTTCATGTCTACTTGATGATTCAAATTGCTTGTAAACACTAGCTAGGGTTAAACTTGACTAAAGGCTAAGTGACTTGATAAATGTCTAGATTTTAGATGCTACCTCACTAAGTACATTCATGTACTTATTACTCTTGTTTTCATCGTTCCCAATTACAGGATAAAGGATTTGATCGATTGCTTGATCCTAAAGCTTGATTCCTTTAACTCGAAGCAAGACACAAGCATAGCTAAAGTATGGTTCATACTTGTTTTATACTCCCGTAGTTGGTGGCACTTAGATTGTATATAGTGAACTTGTGCATGCATTTTGAATACTTGAAACTTGGATATATATGTTCTTGAATGGGCTTTCCATGTTGTGATCTTGGTTGATAATGTGAAACATGTAATGAACTCAAATTCTATGTAATGGAAAGGTATTTTGCTGCGCATATATGTGTATATATTGAATGTTTCAAAGTATTTGATCTAGCCTACTGTGTAATCCGAATGCTTTGTGAGATTATGTAGTCACTTGTACAAAAATACCATGTTGTAAGTGTCCATATATGTTTGTATGGTACATGCCGAATGGTAAGGCTTGGCATATTGCTTGCTTGGAGACAAGGTACGTGCAATTGTATGTACAAATGACCATGTTTAGCAAATTTTATGTATGAAATGTTACATGTATTAATCTAAAGGAATAATGAAATGAAATGAAAGCATGTTTGGTCACTTAGGCTTTTCGAATCCTAGTTTGTATGATGATGTTAAATGAAATGTTAAAGTGGTAACCTATAATGTCTTGTAAACAAAATATGAGCTTGCTTGCATGTTAAGTTATGAATGCTTAGTTTCTTGCTAGTCAAGTAACTCATCTAATAGGGATGAGTTAACCTATTCTTGCCTCGTTCTTACTTGTAATGTTTTCGGTAATGCTTCCAAGCCGGCTTACTACTAAGCCGGGGCAGGCAGTGTTACAGTATACTCGCTCGTCTATCAAATCTAAGTATATTTAAGTATTGGCCACTTTGCTTTTACACTATAGCTTTGAATTCTTTGAACTTATCCAATGCTTCTGACTTTTGTAGAAGAACATGTACCCAACATTTTCTGCTATAATCATCAATAAAGGTTAGATAGTATCTGTTTCCTCCAAGTGATGGTATTTCGAAAGGACTAGCAATATTTGTATGCACAATCTCCAATTGTCTTCGGGGTCGCCATGATCTGCCAACTTCAAAGCTTTGTCTGTGTTGTTTTCTTTTAATGCCGGCTTTACACAGTTGATCTAGAGGATTGATCTTCGGTAGTCCATTCACAATATTTTCTTTTGATAACAGCTTCAGGCCCGAAAATCCAAGATTCCCATACCTCAAATGCTACAGCCACAAATCGTCTTTGATTGAGGTCTTCTTGCACTTCTCGTCTCCTGCCTAGATATCAATGGTGAAGAGGCGATTTCTCGTTATATTGACTTGGGAAACTAATTATCCATCTTTATTTGTGATGGCAAGTGAGCAATTCTTCATCAACACTTTATATCCTTTTTCTAGGAGCTGGCCAAGACTAATGATGTTGCTTTTCATAGCTGGTACATAATAAACATCTGATATGTGTTTCTTTTTCTATTTTTTGAGTAATCATGACTTTGCCTTTGCCTTTGATCTCTATGTGTGAGTCGTCTTCAAAAGTTACACGACCAAGGATCGTTTCATCAAGCTCCACGAACAATTCTTTTTTGCCAGACATGTAATTGTTGGCACAATTATCAAGATACCAAATATTTTTCTCTGATTCTTCATTTCCTTATAAGTAAGGAATACCTAAGATTCTTCATTGTTCTTTTCTTCAGTTGCTGCTACATAAGTTTTTTCTTCTTGATTTGGAGTTAATATTTACTCGTAACTATAGTGACCATACTTGTTGCAATTATAGCTTTGTACTTGAGATTTATTTCCTTGTCGATATCTGTCTTTTCCTCGGCCTCTATATCCTCGTCCACGGTTTGGTGACCGATAATTTTCATTTGTTTGAGCGGCGTCATATGATCGACCACTGTGTCCTCGTGCGCCTCGTCCACCTGTGTATCTTCCACGATAGCGACCACGATTTCCTCAACCTCTTGTGCAGTTGTTGCTGGCTTCTCCTTCATTAACGTTTATCTTGCTTTGCAAAGCTTGCTCCAAATTTTTGAAATCTTCATTTTGCTTCATCTTATGCTCATGGGCTTAAAGTGAACCCACAAGTTCATCGATAGGTATCTGGGACAAATCTTTCGATTCTTCTATTGCAACAACCACGTAGTCGAATTTTCGCGTCAACGACCGCAAAATCTTTTCTATCACTCTGATTTCGTCAAGCGATTCACCATTTCTTTTTATTTCGCTTACCACCGTTTTTACATGATTGACATAATCATCTATACTTTCTATATTTTTTATTTTTAGCATTTCAAATTTATCTATAAGCGTTTGTAAACGTACATTTTTTGCTTTTTCGGCATCTTGAAGAGATTTTTGTAAAATCGCCTACGCTTATTTTACGGTCTTCGTATTAGAAATTTTTTCAAATGTAGATTCATCTACTCTTTGAAAAATAAAGAACAATGCCCTATTGTCTTTCTTGCGAGATTCTTTCAGTGCACTTTTCTCTCCATTTGATAGGTCTGCTTTTACTGCTGCATTTTCTGGTTCGACATAGCCGTCGTTGATGATATCCCAACAATCTTGGGAACCGAGTAACGCCTTCATTTGGATACTCCAGTTTTCATGATTTACCTTTGTTAATCTTGGGATTTGTGGTTGAATCATGTTGGCCATCTTCACCGTTGAGTAAATTCGAACTTAGCTCGGATACCACTTGTTGGAAGCTTTAGGTGGGCACTCGATATACTTTATAACTCAAAATATTATTACACAAACAAACTGTTAAGTGTCCAAAAGTACTATTTTATTCACCTTTTTACTCATATTATTGCTAGACTTAGGCTCATATTAGTTGCATTATTATCCATTCATGTATGTTTGCATTGTTTCCTTGGTGGTCAAGCTTGATTTCATATTTTACTTAATTTTATGAAAAAAAAGATGCTGCCGATAGTTAAATTAGTGTGTGCAGAATCAGTTGCCAGGGCGGTGCAGGAAAGATATGCCGACACAGTTGCTAGGGCAGTGCAGGAACGATATGCCAAGGCAATTATCGACAAGAAGAGAAAAGCTGATGTGGCTGCCGATTGATGACTGGATAAAACCAGTATGACGTGGAGCAAAGAAAAATCCTAAAGGAGTTGGATTTCCATGAAGAGGTTAAAGAGAGATTAAATCCCAAGAAGATAGGAGAAGATCTAGGAGGAATTTAAATATAATAAAGAATTATATTCTTTAAAAGTATTTAATTCCAACTTGACTTCCTCCCCAGGAAAGACTTTGACCTAGCCATCTCCTATTTAAAGAACCCAACCTATCAAATCAATGGTGCGATTAGGAGGAGAGAAATCGACAAGAGGCTTCAACATCTTTATCATTTTCCTTCTTGTTCAATTAGGTTTATGTTATGAGAACTTTATTTTGTGTTTCTTTTGAACCTAGCCATGAACTAAGTCTATTTGGCTAAGGTTATTGTGTTTTTGTGGTTGTGAGAAATGGTTGGATTTTGTTTAGGTACTAGAGTTGCACTTTCGATTCAAGGTTTACTTATTCTTGGTTTTTATTCTTGTTTGCGAGTGAATTGGGAGAGGAACTCGTAAATCTATCTATTTATCTAATATCGAGAGAGTTAGATTCAAGAAACGAATGAGTATGGTCTTTATTCAATCTATCGATGGTGAAGACTATTATGGTTTAGGATTTTAACGGCTAAGAGGAGCACAAGATTGTTTGTTGTTCACCCTTGATTCACATAGGGATGTATTACCAAGGCATGCACAATTAGCTAAAGTTTCGACTTAGGGATAAGAAGAAACCATTGAAGAATTCTCTGCCAAACCTTGAAGTTTGCTGCTCAATCACCCAAACAATTGCCCAGTCAGTTGCCCAGGCAACCGTTCTACTAGTTGCAAAGGTAACCTATCTGTGTCAGTTGCCACGACAACTGAGTTGCCACTGCACTCTTTTACCAAGACGATCCATTCGACTATCACTCTTCAACTCACGATAACCTGGCCTTCTCTCTCTCATTTAATTACATATTCTTTTACTTTATTGCTCTCTAGTTTAGTTGTTAGTTAGAACTGCTACAATCACCTACTTGTGTTTTTACTTTTATAGTGCAAGAGATTAGATTCTTGAAGTGGCACCAATCTCTGTGGAGACGATATCTTTTATACTATAACTTGTGACGTGTACACTTGCACAATTGCGGAGCACTTATTATGCGCAACAAGTTTTTGGCGCCATTGCCGGGGATTGGCAATAGCGACTTTGTTTTTATTTTCTTGTACTTTTTATTTTATTGTTTAAAATTCAAAGGGTTAACAAACTTTGGTTTTGCATTGGTATATGACCAGGGCGAGACCAACTACACCAGAATATCCCTTTGATCCAGAAATCGAACGTACCATGCATAGACTCAGACGGAGGCTGAGAGTAGCAATGGCTAATCAAAACGGAAATGTGAATGCCAACGACAATCAGGATGTTCCAGCGGGAGGTGGAATGATTCTTTCACGAAACAGAACTGTTCGAGACTACTTAGAGGAAGATCTTGAAGGACTTAATCCAGGAGTTGTCACACCTAAAATTGAACCCGACCACTTTGGGTTGAAACCGGTGATGTTCAATATGATCAACACAATTGGTCAATTTGGTAGCTCAGCAACTGAAGATGCACGACAACATTTTAAATCTTTCCTCGAGATTTTGCAATTTATTCAAAATACAAGGAGTCACCCCAGATGTTTTACGACAAAGATTATTCCCCTATTCATTGAGGGATAGGGCAAAAGCATGGTTGAATAGTATTCCGTCCGGATCAATAGGATCTTGGAGCGATCTATGTTGTGATTTCCTTGCTCGATTTAATCCTACAAATTTGACTAATAAGCTCCGTAACGAAATTACTTCTTTTCTGCAGGAAGATGATGAATCCATATACGAGGCTTGGGAGCAATATAGAGAACTTCTACAAAAATGTCCCCTACACGGATTCCCAGTATGGACACAAGTGACGATGTTTTACAATGCTGTGAATACACCAACAATGATGATGCTAGATGCCTCGGCAAACGACATACTCCTAGACAAGTCACCGGAAGAAGCGATGCAAATTCTAACCAGGCTCGCCAAGAATGATTATCAGTTCCCAACTGCGAGAAGAGGAAGTCATCAAACTCAATTTCGGCACAATTGGCCACTTTAACCAAGATGGTCCAGAACATACAGAAACAGAGCAACACACAGGAAGTCAAGGTAGTATATTCCATTTGTGAAATATGTGGTAGTAACCATGATTCTTCTAAATGTATGCAGAACCCAGAATCCAGCTTCTACGTGAGGAATTACAATCGGAGCAACAATGTGATGTCCAACACGTAAAATCCAGCTTGGAAGAAGCACCTGAATTTTTCATGGAGTAATCCCAACAACGCTCTGAACCAAAATAATCAAAATGCAGAAGCATCAAGATTCCAGCAGAATATGCCATGGCTACAGTTGCCGCAGCAACAATCGACAACATCTAATTCTTTGGAAAATTCTCTCAATGCTTTCATGTTAAGAAATTGAATCTTATATGGCTGAGAATTGTAATTTCATGAAAAGAACTGATGCTTTTTTAACATGACTGAGATGAGATTGCAAAACCAAGAGTGGCCTTCAAATCATTAGAAACTCAAGTCGGACAATTTGCTCAAAACCTGAATACTAGACCACAAGGAGGTTTACCCAGCGGTACTAAAGTCGCAAGAGGAACTGGCCACGAGCAATGTAAGGCGATCACCACTAGAAGTGGCCGACAACTTAAGAAGGCTCAAGCTCGCTCATCAAACAAAACTCCACAAAAAGAACAAGATGAATTTAGTGGCAAAACCTTAGATACTGAACCAGGGAAGGCAACGACAACCCAAGATGTACCTACCACGGCAACCCCAGATGAGCATGCCGCGGCAACCAACGATAGTCATGCCATGGAAGCCCCAATTGTCGATACCTCGACAACTCCAGTTGCCCCGACAATGCCGTCAATCAGGTTTCAAACCAATGAGAAGATCGAAGATATCCGACTTTCACCACCATTCCCACAGAGGTTGAAGTGACAAACGCAAGAATATCAATTCAAGAAGTTTCTTGATATCCTAAAGTATGTCCACATTAACTTGTCGTTGGTTGAGGCAATTGAACAAATGCCGAACTATGCCAAGTTTCTTAAAGAAATTGTGTCCAAAAGAACAAGGCTAGGAGAGTTTGAAATAGTTGCCGCAATAGAGGGATGCATGGCCATGTTGCACAATCGCATGCCACCCAAGTTGAAAGATCCCGGAAGTTTCACAATACCCTGTTCCATCAGAAACCACCATGTCAGGAAAGCATTATGTGACCTTATAGCAAGCATAAACTTGATGCCTAAATCGGTTTTCTAGAAACTAGGAATCGGGAAGGAAAGACCTAAGACAGTGATGCTACAGCTAGCTGACAGATCCTATGTGCATCCATATGGAAAAATCGAAGACATACTGGTAAAAGTTGATAGATTTATTTTTCCCACTGACTTTATAGTTTTGGATTGTGAAGCAGATGAGCATGCACCTATCATTCTTGGGAGACCCTTCCTAGCAATAGGGAGAACCTTGATCGATGTTGAAAAGGGAGAGCTCACAATGAGAGTGAATGACCAGCAAGTTAAACTAAATGTGTTCCAAACACTAAAGCATGCCGATGATCCAGAAGAATGCAAACTTCTTCATGCCATGGCAGAGTTCGACTTCGATGAGGAAATTAGTTGCCTCGGCAACCAATTGTTGATCTAGAGGAACCTGAGGAGTATGAAGAATCGATCGATGAGGAACAACAAGAAGAGACAAATTGGTTAGTCAATCGACCAGGTACATACTTCGAACCACTGGATTACTCATGTAAGAAAGGTAAACTTGAAAAACCCTATACTGAACAACCTCCGATTCTCGAGTTGAAACCATTGCCAGGGCAACTAAAATATGCTTATTTGGGAACCAATAATACACTGCCCGTAATTATTTCCTCTAAGTTACAGCCTGAGCAGGAAAAGAAGTTGATCGACATGTTGATGCTACATAAGAAGGCGACAGGGTAGACGATTGTCGACTTGAAGGGAATTAGTCCGGCAGTGTGCATGCATAAGATTTTGCTGGAAGATGATCAAAACCCTTCGATTGAGGCCCAGAGGAGACTAAATCATGCCATAAAAGGAGTTGTAATGAAAGAAATCGTCAAGTGGCTTGACGCCGTCATAATATACCCCATATCTGATAGTATATGGGTAAGTCTGGTACAATGTGTACTGAAAAAGGGAGGTATAACGGTGGTAAGCAATGAAAACAATGAAATCATCTCAACCAAGATTGTGACCGGTTGGAGGGTTTGTATGGATTACCAAAAGTTAAACAAGGCCACTAGGAAAGATCACTTCCCCTTACCCTTTATTGATCAAATGCTAGACCGTCTTACAGGTAAACCCTTTTATTATTTTCTTGATGGTGGTTACAATCAAATTGCCATAGCACCAGAAGATCAAGAAAATAACACCTTCACATGCCTATATGGTACTTATGCCTTTCAAATGATGTCGTTCGGATTATGCAGTGCCCCGGCAACCTCCTAAAGTTGCATGATGACACTCTTTTCAAACATGGCCGTAGACATCCTTGAAATATTCATGGATGATTTTTTGTATTCGGTAATGTCTTCGACAGTTGCCTCGGCAATTTGGAGAAGGTGTTGGCAAGATGTGAAGAATCTGATCTAGTCCTTAATTGAGAGAAGTGCCATTTTATGGTAGATGAAGGAATCGTGCTCATCCACAAGATTTCATCCAAGGGTATCAAAGTAGACAAAGACAAGGTGGACGTGATCGAGATATTACCCTCACCAAATTCGGTCAAAGGAATCAAAAGCTTTCTTGGACATACAAGTTTTTATTGGAGGTTCATTCATAATTTTTCCAAAATCACTAAACCCTTGTGCAATTTGCTTGAACAGGACAAAGCTTTCAACTTTGATGAATCTTGCGCCTAAGCATTCGAAACCCTTAAGGAAAAGCTTGTCTTAGCCCCTATTTTTTGTTCCACCCGATTGGACACTACCTTTTGAGCTCATGTGTGATGCAAGTGATTTTGCGGTAGGAGCAGTCCTAGGATAACGCATAGGTAAGATCTTTCATGTGATAAACTACGCTAGTAAAACTCTTAATAGCGCTCAAGAGAATTATACAGCAACGAAGAAAGAGTTACTAGCCTTAGTTTTTACATTTAACAAGTTCCGGTCCTATTTGATTGGTACAAAGGTAATCTTCCGTTCGGACCATTCGACAATTAAGTATCTATTCACTAAAAAAGATGCCAAACCTCGTTAGATTCATTGGATATTGCTTTTACAAGAGTTTGACATTGAAATTAAGGACATGAAAGGAACATAAAATCAAGTTGCCGATCACTTGTCACGCTTAGAACAAAATATGAAGGATGACACAGATATAGAGATATGCGATGCATTCCCGGATGAGCAACTGTTAGTTGCCTTGGAAAATCTTGATGCCTCGGTAACTCTCATTGCACATGCCTCGGCAACCACTGAAGCAATTACCACGGTAACCCCAAGTGCACATGCCTCAACAACCCCTGATCCCTCAGCAACTCCAGAAGCGCCCGCCTCGGCAATACCCTGGTACACTGATTTAGTTAACTTCGTTGTTTGTGATATTTTACCTTATGGCCTTACTCACTAAGGAAAGAAGTGGTTCCGCCATGATGCTAAGCATTATTTTTGGGACAAGCCTCTTTTGTTCAAATAATGTGTAGATCAGCGGAATGTACTCCGGCAATTCCATTCTTCACCATATGGAGGACATTTTGGAGGAACACGTACCACAGCCAAAGTCTTGCAATCCGGTTTGTATTGGCCCACACTTTAAAAAGATGCCCAAGAGTTTTACAAGCGATGTGATCGTTGCCAAAAGGACGGGCAATATCTCTAGACGACATGAGAGGCTGCTCCAAAACATCCTTGAGCTGGAATTGTTTATGCATGGGGGATTGATTTTATGGGACCCTTCCCATCTTCATTCGGCAACCTCTACATTCTACTTGCCGTCGACTACGTGTCCAAGTGGGTTAAAGCCGTTGCAGTTTCCATTAATGATTCCAAGACCGTGCAACGATTCTTGTAGAAAAATATATTTACACGGTTTGGGATGACGAGAGCAATTATCAGTGATGAAGGCAAGCACTTTGACAACAAACTTATTGCCAAGATGTTGCAACGCTTTGGTATGTCATACAAAATTGCCACTGCATATCATCCACAAACTAACGGGCAAGCAAAAATTTCTATTCGAGAATTGAAGAATATTCTCAAGAAAATTGTCAATCCTTCCCGAAAAGATTGGTCTACAAGACTAGACGAAGCACTTTGGGCTTACCGAACCACATTCAAAACACCCTTGGGAATGTCCCCATTTCGCCTTGTCTATGGCAAGACGTGTCACTTACCGGTGGAAATTGAATACAAGGCATATTAGGCAATCAATACCGTAAATATGGATTGGGATAGTGCCGGACAAAAGCATTTACTGGATCTCAACGAGATAGAAGAGTTTCGTGCACTAGCCTATGATAATGCGTGAATCTACATGGAGAAAACAAAGCGATGGCATGACAAGAAGCTATTGTCGCGACAATTCATGCCAGGGCAACTAGTTCCTCTATTCAATTCTCGGCTAAAACTTTTTCTGGGAAAACTACGATCACGATGGTCTGGACCATTCGAAGTAGTCAAACAGTTCTCCCATGGTGTCATGATAATAAAATCTACCACTGAAGGACATGAATTCAAAGTTAACGGACAAATATTGAAGCACTACAACAGTGCCCATGTAGAGCGTAACAAAGAAGTGGTCACCTTAGGAGATGCATGATCATACTCTCCTTTATTTTTATTTCGCAATCTTTCTTTAGTATTTATCTAGTTGATTTTGAATTTTAGGAATAAGAATTTCTTTTCCCATATCTTTATCTATATCTCATTTTTCTTTTATTATATTTAATTCTTCTTTTATTTGTTTTGAATTTTTAGGAAAAGAGTCCAAGATCAAGAGAAGTAAATCCAAGATGGAAGTTTATTCATACAAGGGAAATTATGGACTAATTCTAGGGCCAAATCAAGCCTAGATTTACCATAAATCATCCCTACATAGCCGACCAAACCCTTCCCCTTCCCTATCATTGTGTGCCACCCAACCCATCCAATCACCTTATTTCTTACTTTTTTTCACATCCATCTCACCCACCATCTTAATTACCAATCCATTATTTCTTTTCAACCTCCCATCACAATTAAACTCTTAAGCTTCACAATGTTTTCCTCTTCTTGCTATTCTCCAATTTTCTTTCCATAGTTTCTTTCCTTTGAGCAAACCGATCCACAAACAAGAACCACAATGGATTTAAAACTCAAAACTCTCACTCGGTCAAGCTCCTCCCAAGAACCAAACTACAAAAGATTTGCTACACTGACGGTTAAAGAACGATTTCATTCCAAGTTTGAAAGCTGGAAGATTTACGAAGAACAAGGATTTGAATACTCCGATTCTCATCAAGACTTCAGCCTTGAGCCCTTCATCTTCCAAAGGATCTCACACCAAAAGTGGCAAATTTTTTGCCATCAACTGGAACCGGACAACATCTCATGGGTAAGAGAATTCTATGCTCATTCGCCTAACCCAGACAATCCCTTTGTCCGTGACAAAGCTATCCCCATAAGCACCGAGAGCATCAATGCCTTTTACGAGTTCTACATTGAGAAGGATGAGCATCAAGCTTTTGTTGATCAACTCACGCCCAAGCAACTCGACAAGGTGCTTCAAGATCTCACTCTACCGGGAACTCATTGGAATGAGGGCAAATACAAGGGCACGGTAAAATGCCTCTAGCTTAAACCCAAGGCAAAATTATGGAATAAGTTTCTTAAAACTTCTTTAATGCCCACCACACACAATACTACCATTGATACACCTCGCCTTTTGCTCATATATTCTATCTTGCATAATCGCATCATTAACATTGGTAAAGTTATTTGCAATGAGATTTTTGTATGTAGCACAAAAGACATGGGTTATCTTTTCTTCCCTTGCCTAATATCCACTCTTTGCAAGGAGGCACATGTACCAATTGAGCCAATCGATGAAAAGGCACTACCAAAGTTTGGTTAGAATCGAGCACAAATCTGAAAGTTAATGGGAGTGGCAGTTGTAAAATCCCCAACCCCTACAGTTGCCACGGCAACTCATGCCGCCTCAGCAATTCCTGATGCAGAAACCACCGCTGATGCCAAGGCAACTGATGCCCAGGCAACTCGGCCAGCAACCCCAGGACAACTTGAAGCACTCTTACAACCGTTGGCACATCGCCTTAAGCAAATTGAAGCCCGCCAACTAATGTTCATGCGGTACATGAAGAACCACAACAATGCTATCACCCAAGTCATCCTGGAAAAATACCTGGACAGCCGAGTGCCGTTCCCTATCTTTTCTGCTGAAATTCTTACCACGACAACCGCAGAAGCAGCTGCCACGACAACCGCAACAGATGATGTCGGCAACGTACACAGCACCTGCCCCAGCAGTTGCCACGACAACCCACACTGAAGACGCCTCGGCATCCACTGCAAAAGACAAAGGTAAAACACTTATGACCGACCCAACTCATACTGAATCATTGTCTGATTTTTTAGATTCGGACGAGTCCTCCATTGCACCAACAAAGACCACACCACTCGAATCCTCCAAGCCCAAGCAAAAAACCATTGACATTGAAGAAGAGGATGATAAGGACGATGAAGACACACCCGTATGAGGATCGGTTCCACCACCGGCAACAAGGAAGCAATCACTGCGTTCAAGCAAAAGAATCAAGACACCGGCCAAAAGGAAACTAATCATCCATGACGACGAGCTCTTATAGTAAGTCATCATTTGCATTTTATTTTTTTTTTTTTGCATGCATTGAGGACAATGCGTCACTCGAGTTTGGGGGGATTGTTACTAGTTAGTTGTCATGTTTAGTTGTATTCATCTTAAGTATTGCATATAGGACACATAAATTGCTTGCCATGCCTTTAGTTGGAACAAGAATTGCCTAGACTTGATGAATATCCGATGATGACATTGCCAATGTACTTAATTGATACAACTTTTTATTCTAGGATAACAGTGGAAACACTTAGAATCCTACTATAATGCTAAACTTGATGAAACACTGTTGTGGCCTGATTGATTTAAGGAATTCTAGCGAACTTAGGTTGATAGTTAAACAATTGGGTTAATAAAATAAAAATTGGTTGATTGCTAGAGATGCCCAAAATTGGCTCTAGTATGTGAAAAAAAATTAATCACTAGAGGTGCCCAAAACCGGTTCTAGTCGAATAAAAGAAAATTTTAAGAAAATTAAACAAATCACTAGAGGTGCCCGAAATCGGCTCTAGTTGAAGCATGTTAAAAGAACCCAAGGAAGTAATTTGAAAACCTCTTGTTCACATAGAATCCAAAAAATCAACTTGTACACAACTCCGCACACACTTACAAGCATTATAGTTTGAATCCGAGTAACTCCTAAGTTGTCCGAAAAATGAAAAGTCAATCATACTTTGTGCCACGGTTCTGAGGATTGAAATCAAGTTCGAAGCTAAGTTTGTGAAAATTGAAGTCTTGGCAAATAATTATTAGTTTGCATTGCTTGAGGACAAGCAATAGTTCGAGTTTGGGGGCGTGTTAAGTGTCTAAAAGTACTATTTTATTCACCATTTTTACTCATATTATTGCTAGACTTAGGATCATATTAGTTGCATTATTAGCCATTCATGCATGTTTGCATTGTTTCCTTGGTGGTCAAGCTTGATTTCATATTTTGCTTAATTTTGTGAAAAAATGATACTGTCGATAGTTGTTTTTGTGTGTGCAGAGTTAGTTGCCAGGGCGATGCATGAAGGATATGCCGACACTGTTGCCAGGGTAGTGTAGGAACGATATGTCGAGCCAGTTGCCAAGGCAATTATCGACAAGAAAAGAAAAACTGATGTGGCTGCCGATTGATGACTGGATAAAACCAGTATGACGTGAAGCAAAGAAAAATCCTAAAGGAGTTGGATTTCCATGAAGAGGTTAAAGAGAGATTAAATCCCAAGAAGATATGAGAAGATCTAGGAGGAATTTAAATATAATAAAGAATTATATTATTTAAAAATATTTAATTCCAACTTAACTTCCTCTCCAAGAAAGACTTTGACCTAGCCATCTCCTATTTAAAGAACCCCAAGCCGTAAACTCAAGGGTGCGATTAGGAGGAGAGAAATCAACAAGAGACTTCAACATCTTCATCTTTTTCCTTTTTGTTCGATTAGGTTTATGTTAGGAGAACTTTATTTTGTGTTTTTTTTGAACCTAGCCATGAACTAAATCTATTTGGCTAAGGTTATTGTGTTTTTGTGGTTGTGAGAAACGGTTGGATTTTGTTTAGGTAATAGAGTTGCACATTCAATTCAAGGTTTACTCATTCTTGGTTTTTATTCTTGTTTGCGAGTGAATTGGGAAATGATCTCGTAAATCTATCTATTTATCTAATATCGAGAGAGTTAGATTCAAGAAACGAATGAGTATGGTCTGTATTCAATCTATCGATGGTGAAGACTAATCGGGCTTAGGAATAAGTTTGGGATTTCAACGGCTAAGAGGAGCGCAAGATTGGTTGTTGTTCGCCCTTGATTCACGCAGGATGTATTACCAAGGCATGCACAATTAGCTAGAGTTTCGACTTAGGGATAAGAAGAAACCATCGAAGAATGCTCTGCCAAACCTTGAAGTTTGCTGCCCAGTCGCCCAAACAATTGCCCAGGCAACCGTTCTACTAGTTGCCAAGGCAACCTATCTGTGCTAGTTGTCACGGCAACTGAGTTGCCACTGCACTCTTTTACCAAGACGATCCATTCGACTATCACTCCTCAACTCACAATAATCTGGCCTACTCTCTCTCATTTAATTATTTCTTCTTTTACTTTATTGCTCTCTAGTTTAGTTGTTAGTTAGAACTCCTACAATCACCTACTTGTGTTTTTACTTTTATAGTGCAAGAGATTAGATTCTTGAAGTGGCACCAATCTCTGTGGAGACGATATCTTTTATACTATAACTTGCGACGTGTACACTTGCACAATTGCGGAGCACTTATTACGCGCAATACAAACCAAAGTAAATAAAATTTTCTTTTTTGCAGTAGCTGCTGCTAGTTTCTTTTCACTCACTAAAGCTTTGCTAAGCTAACTTTCTTTCTGGTTTTTTTGCTTGACTCGCATATCTAAAGCAACTACATATTACATGTATTTATAGTGATACAAACCGTGAGAATTCTCTAATTGCTGCCAAATTCATTTCTTTAATTGCGAAGGATTTCATACTTCAATGTCCCACTAAACTTTTTTTATTTGCTGCCACGTTTTGCTTTGTTTTTCATAACCATGCCACTAATCTTTTCATGCAGCTTCCAAGCATTCTGCCAACTTTGTCGCCTTTTTCCATTACTTAATTGTTAAGACAATTATGTAGTTAAAATCGAGTTTGTCTTCTAACATGATTCAGAGTTGTTTGGCTTTGAGGTACGAGGCTCTGGTTCTTCGCGAACGCAAGTCTCCAATCCAACAATGGTTGCAAGTTTCACCTGGGGAATGGCTTAATTTTGCAGAGCAATCACTAGAGAATGGCTTTTATGCTATTGCTGCAAAGGTACTTTACAAATGAATGTTTTCATCTTCGCCATATTTGAGGTTCAACCTTTCACGTTGTTATACTTTTATAAAAATGATTCTAGCCTTGGGATTTATTCTTGAGGTTGATTAATTATTTTTACAATTAACTTGATTGTGGCTTCTATAGGCTTGTGATTATGCATTATCGTGTCTTCGGAGGAATGAAATTGCACAATCTAAAACAGATGAATCGTATGAAAATTTGCAACTTACTGAGAGAATAAGCAAACTCAAGAATTGTGCTCTACAACCGGCAGCTTCTCGCTCCGGTATGCCTCACTATATATTTTATCATGTCATGTTAAATCTTCAAACATCATCATCAACCCAATTCATCATGCAAATATTTGGCATCGAGTTGATCTTTGCAAACAGATACTGACGAAAAGCATACAATCACTTCATTGCTGCATGTGTGTCGTCTGATTCCGTGCCCTGGAAAATGATTTGTGCTCATTTCTCAGTTCAGGCACAGGCAGCAGAATACTTGAGGGAGAGAATAGATGAGAAACGCAAACCTCAGCCTCCAAGTTGTAAGACAGCACCTTGTGCTGCCAGCACTCAGTTCAGAAAGGGCATTAAAAGGCGCAATGAGCGGAGATTGAATGTAAGCCGGAGGGTGCAGTTCAGCGGTAGTGAATCTGAGCAAACTGCAAATTGATGGCTTCTATATCTAGTTCCCCTGCACCAAGAACAATAAGTAAACATTGAAGGTACTCTCTTCATGCTGTTCATTTTACTCTTAGATTAATACGGTAGGAGTTTTATGAAAAATATGACGATTTATGATATTAATTAGTAGATTTTTAAGCATTGCCGGCTTTCCAATGGGCTAGCAAATTATACATTTTATACTGAATGTAAAAAAGGCGAATTAATTCAAGTTAGCAAGTTCGGAAAAAAAGATAGCCCCTGTTCGTTTTTTCATGGTTGCACATTTGCCAATTCATTTTGTCATTTTACTGCATATCCAATGTGTAGCCGATAACAATTTTCATTCTTTGGAGTTAGATGTTTGATTGCTTATTTATGGAAAATGAATCATACTCTTCTAAAGTGATAAAAATATTATAATATATACAGTCTAGAGTTTATAGTTTTATTGTTTTAGGTGTTCATGATTTATGGTTTTATGATATGATAAAGTTTACGGTTTAGAGTTTAGTTGTTAAGATTTATGGTTTTATGATATGATAAAGTTTACGGTTTAGAGTTTAGGTGTTAAGATTTATGGGTTTATTGTTTATAATTTTAAGATTTAATGTTTATGTTTTTAGGGTTTAGTCGTTATGATTTTTTGGGTTTAAATATAAGGTTTTATGTTTATAGGGTTTAGGGTTTAGTCATTATGAGTTAGGGTTTTATGATTTTTAGGGTTTAATTACATTAAACACTCTAAATTAATAATTTTTATGATTAAACACTCTAGTAAATTCTATTAAAAAGTAAAATAAGCATTAATGATAGGAATCTAGTAGTGGTTCTTATATGTCGCCCTTAACGCAATGTATAACAAAACCCTAATATATATATATAATACAATGAACTTTAAAATCTAATTAAAATATAAATTATTTTCTATGTAGATATGTAAAATGTACATAAAAATATTATAAATAAAAAAATAAATATCAATAAATTGGGACGAGATATACTTATGGATACTTTTTTTAATATGAATGGATACATTCAACCTTTATAGTATTGGTAGTCATATTTAAATTTTAACATTGAAAATAAAATGAGACTGATATTTAATCATATTCATCCCTTCTTGATCCATGTGTATATAGTTGGTTAAGATCACTTATTTTAATTGGTTAGTTGGATTTTGAATTTTTTAAACTGTTGCAGGCATAAGTACTCAATAGTCAATGCTACTACCAAGGTTAGAATGAAACATGGTTCACCATGTTTGAGGAATTTTTTACATTTCTTATGAATTAGGTTGAAAAAATGGGTAGTATTTTTGTGGGTTTCCACATCTGACCTTATGGTGTAATATTTAAAGTCTTTAAAAAAATTATTTGGTAGGAAGGATGAAAATGAAGATGAAAATTTATTTAATTAAATGATTAAGATTTAAAGTAAGAAAAAAAATTATTGACCGCGAATGTAGCGAAGAAATGTATTTACAAGTGTTAGGTGCAATGATAAGACATATTGTTCTCTCAAAGAGAGAATTAAAAATTATTGAGAAAAAAAATATCACGAATCTCGAGCATAAAATATAAAATGAACATGTACTATATAAAAATAATAAAAATGATTATAAACCTTAACTATTTAATTAATTAAATTTGAAGGCGAATGTCGCGAAGAAATGTACTTACAAGTGTTGGGTGTAATGATAAGACATATTGTTCTCTCAAAGAGAGAAATAAAAATTATTGAGAAAAAAAATATCACGAATCTCGAACATAAAATATAAAATGAACATGTACTATATAAAAAATAATAAAAATGATTATAAACCTTAACTATTTAATTAATTAAATTTGTGTCATTCCCCTTTTCTACTATCTTTTATTTAGCATTTAAAAAAAAAGAGAAAATGAGTTGGATAACTTGTTATTATGTTGTGTTGATCATGTGCGTAATTACTGCGTTTTCCTTCCGTTGTTTTATTTAATCCATGATAACATTAACAGTCTTAATATTGAATGGATCAGATATTATATATGTTTTTGTGTGTTGGGAATCAAACTTGACGCTGTTCTAGCAATTGAATATTTCAGGACATCTGCACTTGAGACGTTCCCATTGTCAAAGATTGCTTCTTCTAACCTGCACCGTTTTGTTTTCTCGAATATTGAGAAGTGCTTAAATTCAAGAACCAAATCCCCGATGTCTGCATCGGAGCTTGCATGTTCTAAGATTGTGAAAAGATGTCTGTTTTCCATCCATAGATTCTGCCTCTGACCATCTAGACATGGGGAATGGGGTTTTTCCTCCTTTCCCTAGTGCTTGCTTTAGGGCCTAGGGTTTTGAAACACGAATACACGTTTGTAGTAGGTAAGTCAACAAAAGAAGTTAGTCAAATTGTATAGATGGTCACCGTAATATATATTTTCTTGACTGATTGAAACTATGTTACCCTGCTGGGTTTATAATAAGATGTGGATAAGGGCGTTGAAACAAACAGTCGTACTTTTTAAAATTTTAAACTCTTTTATAATTATATATATATTTTTATTCTCTAAAATTTTATAATTTTACACAGATAAAATGTTGTACTCATCTCGTTTATAACTTAGGACAAGGTTCATATGTATATGTATATCGGCATAGTCCACGACAACCAGGGAAAGTGAACTGTTTTGGCTTAGTTGGAAGCGGAGATCAGAGGCAGAGAGGGCTTGGAATCATGTGGAAGGCATTTAATGCAACAGTTCTAAACAGGTCTTAGGGTTTATCCTACAAACTCTTCCAATTTTAATTATCCTTAAACTTCAGATTCATGTCGGATCCATTAATTGCTTCTAGTTTTACTAATTTATGCTATTATTTTCTGTAAAGATGAGGTGACGAACTTTATCATAATTACAAAATATTCCATTAATTATCACAGGACACGTTCACACACATATATACTAGTAATTTTAATAAATATTGTATTTTAATACACAAACTATATAAAAAAATATTACGCAACCCTTTTTTATATTTAAAGTCTAAATTACTAAATCTAAAGTCTTAAACCATAACTTTTAACTATAAACTCTAATTCTAAATCTTAAATTCTAAGCCTACAATATAAACCCCTAAACTCTAAACTACACAAGTTTGCATATCAAAATTTCTTCCTTTTAATAAATCAATAAAACATTTATAATCCCTTCAAAAATTTTAATCTACGGATAATTATGTTCAAATACATTTAAACTAACGGATTTTAAAATTTATGAAGAAACTAAAACTTTATTATTTTTTTAAAGCTAATAGAGTGATTATAACACCTTCGACCCGGATGTCACATTTGGGCCTCAGGCCTAATCCCAAAACTATAAAATTTTTCAAACTGAGTTTAACCCAAACAAGTTATTTTCTAAAACATTTAGATTCAGTAGTTGAAAACATAGATAAACAATTTAAATCATTACAAAGGAGCTCCACTTTAAATTCAAAATATTTGAACATTCATTTTTATTAATACATTTCAAAATAAAGATTACTGATTCCATCATATAAAGTCCTATGAATACATAGCCCATTAAACACAAGTACCATACTCTTGAGATCGCCATATGATGAATACTGAGCTCTACTACACTTCATGCTAATAAAAAACATAAGCATGCAAGCTAGTACGTGCAATAAGGAGAGATAAATAAACACGTGACGCTACTACTAGTCACCTAAACACATGCTCTCATCATAGTAATCATTATACGTGGCAAACAAAGCCTAACCATACTCACAACATGGTAATATAACATTAAATACATGTGGCACTACCTTTAGCCCTCTATCCGCGTATCCATAGCAAGCATATAGGCTTCACATAGCATATGAGCATAATACCACAATATAAGAGTGAGGCCTGATCCCACTAAGCATCGGGACCATACACTCTGAGTGAGGCCAAATTTCACTAAGCATTGGGATACATACACTTTTTAGGGTGAGGCCTGGTACCACTAAGCTTCAGGATATATACACCCATGCTCGGAATCTCTCATCAAGCATATTCGAATGAGTCCTAGTCCCACTAAGCATCGAGTTCATACATTTGAAAATATTCAACCATGGTGTTACAACACACACTTTCTCTCACTGGATATTCGGATCCCATGAATCAATGGTAACCCAACCAAACAAGTGCCCATACTTGGCACGTCACAACACACGATCCACTAAGGGTCCCTATGGTTTGCTATTACAAACAAGCCACTCAACATTTACTGAATCATTACTCATTAGGCTCGCATATAATTAATCTCATTCATTAGCTCAATTAATCCATGTTATCATATTTATTCAAGGCGTAATTCAATTATAAATATTCACATCGATTTCCAACCTTAACTTGCATTTATAGATTATTCATTGTATCAGATATCGGTATTTTTACATGAGTATTGATACGTTACCTTTGGGTATCGATACTCACACTGTTGGGTCACGTCGGTACACCCCATGGCGTAGTAGAAAAATTATCCGACGATTACCATCAGAAATCTATGTACGAGGAACGAATCGGGGTGAATAAGGGTGAAGAATTACCTGCTTAAAATCTGGAATTCTAAATTTGGAGGAGATAGATATCCAATCACGATTCCACGATGTCGATTCCTAAGCCGCAACGATAACGCTCTGACCTCTACGTAGTTCACCCAATTGAAACGAGCATATAAAACTCTCTAAACTATTTAGAGGGTTTATCCAAAAGCATTAATGATTGCTAGATCTCTCGCGCCTTTATATAGCCTTTGAAATCCTAATTCAACTCATATTAGGATTTTATATATATATAATAATCCTAATTTAATTTTAATTAGAATTTTAATATATATATATATATAAATATATACTCCCAATTCAACTTAATTAGGATTTCAATATATATATTAAATATATATAATCCCAATTCAACTTTAATTAGGATTCTAATATATATATATATATAATAATTCCAATTTAACTTAATTAGGATTTCAATAAATATTAATATATATAATCTCAATTAAACTAATTAGGATTTTAATATATATATATATATTAATATATATATATATATATTAATATATAATCCCAATTCAACATTAATTAAGATTTTAATATATATATTAATTTAAATCGAATTATATTATTTATATATATTAAAAGAGTCATAATTACAATAATTATTTTCTTTTAATATTTATCCAATAGTTAATATATATATATATATATATATATTAATTTAACTAAATTCGTGTACAACAAATTTGTACATATATAATTCGTTTAATATATGCTCATTTCAACCGTGGGTGTGACCCTATAAGTTCATGTAACGTTAGTAGTAAATATTAGAACATTTCTAATATTACAAACAATGAGTGACATCTAGCAATATGTCATTGTCACTTAAGTTACAAGAAATCATGATTCGACATAACTTTTTCGTAATTAACTCTTTTTCATGTATTACATCCTTTTGTCATTTATATCTAAATTGGACACAAGTCATGGAACAATCACACTTGTATAGTCCATCTAATATTTCTTGATATCTTGAGTAGACTATTATAAACGAATAACTATGATATCTCATATCAACTTATTCGAGCATGACCATGCATTTCTAGTCACACTTAATCAAGTGGCCTACGATATTACTCCTATTATGTAGGAGGGACAAATCCTATCTTGACCAACCATATCCCACTACATAGATTGTGATATATCCAATATCAGTCTTTATAGAGTAGTCAGTTACGACACACGTTTGACTGTATCAAAATATGTCACTTACGATGCTGGAATAATGATGATCTCAACTATGATGATCATACATGTAGTTATCACTATGAGCAATGTTGTGAATGACACATAATAATCCAAGAAACATGCTCATAGCGGATCATTTCAGTATGTCATTCTCTAACACATACTTATGTATTGATTTTGACATCTCCATGTCAATGACAACACTTTGTCATCAATCAACTACATATTAGTCTTAATGCATTATTGTTATCCATTCCTACAATAATACTCAACTAAGAACATTTAAGAATAATCATATTATTTTAAGGATTTTATTATAATTTAGATTATTTATGCATGCAAAATTGTAACTAAAAATAATAATGGCAATGCCTATTTATGAATGAACACGGTAAAAAAAATGTCATTTACAATCATCTTATGATTGCCCTTTGGGCATACTCTAACAATCTCCCACTAGAACTAAGATCAATCATTCATATATCTAATGCCAAGTGATTTAGTGTGACGATCATGCTTCTACTGCGTCAGAAGCTTTGTTAGTAGATCGAAAATATTATCATCTGTTGGTACTGTACATATTTCCACATCTCTTTGATCTATAATTTCTCGAATTAGATGGTAATGCCTAAGTATGTGTTTAGATCATTGGTGAGATTTGGGTTCTTTTGCTTGTGCGATGGCCCCGTTGTTATCACAACGTAGATCTATAGCATTCAAAATGCTTGTCACAACCCCTAGTTCAGATATGAACATCTTGATCTTAACACCCTCTTTTGCAGCATCACATGTTAAAATATACTCAGATTTTGTTGTAGAATTAGCTACTGTATCTTGCTTTGAACCTTTTTAGCTCACAACGCCTCCATTAAGGCAGAACACAAAACCAAATTGCGATCGTGAATCATCCTTATCGGTTTGGAAGCTGACATCATTATAACCATTTATACTTAGCTCTTCCTCATCTCCTTATATAAGGAATGTATCCTTATTTCTTCTTAAGTACTTAATGATGTTTTTAACTGTGACCTAGTGACCTTCACCGAGATCTACCTGGTATCGACTTATCATACTTAAAGCGTATGATACATTTGGACGAGTACATAGCATGACATACATGATAGATCCAATTGCTGAAGCATATGGAATCTTACTCATTCACTCTCTTTCTTGAGGTGTTGAAGGATACATTTCCTTCGAGAGTGAAATTTCATGTCTCATAGGTAAGAACCCCATTTTAGATTCTTCCATACTGAATCTTTTTAGTACTTCTTCTATGTATGTATTTTGACTTAGTCCTAGCAGTCGTCTCGATCAATCTCTATAGATCTTGACTCCTAATATGTATGTTGCCTCACCCAAGTCTTTCATGGAAAAACATTTTTCCTAACCAAGTTTTCATAGACTGTAAGCTAGATATGTCATTTCCTATTATCAGTATGTTATCCACATACAATACCAAGAATATGATAGTGCTCCTACTAATTTTCTTGAAGACACATGACTCATTTTCATTTTTGATAAAATCAAACTCTTTGATTGCATCGTTGAAACGAAGATTCCAACTTTGAGAAGCTTGTTTCAATCCATAAATGGATATTCGTACCTTGCATATTTTTTGCCATCTTTGGATCGACAAAACCTTCAGGTTGTGTCATGTACACATCCTCATCTAGTTTTCCATTAAGGAAAACGGTTTTAACATCCATTTGCCTTATCTCATAATCATAAAATACAACTATCGCAAGTAAGATCTGGATGGATTTAAACATAACAACATGTGAAAAGGTTTCATCATAGTTTATACCATGAATTTGACCAAAACCCTTAGTGATTAACCGTATTTTGCATGTTTGTACATTACCATCAATGTCGGTTTTCTTTTTAAAAACACATTTGCACCCTATGGGCTTAATCCCTAGAGGTAAGCCAGCCAAGGTCCAAACTTGATTTTTTTACATAGAATCCATCTCGAATTTCATGGCCTCTAGCCATTTCTCAAAGTTTGGGCCCGTCACTACTTCTTGATAAGTCTTAGGCTCATCTTGATCCATGAAGAGAACATCACCATGTAATGTAACAAGAAATTAATATTTCTCAAGCGTATTACATTCTCTCAAATATCTTCATAGTGGTTGTGTTTCCAAAACTATTGAATGTTCCTCAACAACTTGTGGAACTTGTTGTTGTTCAATCTCTTGTTATGTGGTTGATCTCAAATTTCATTGAGTTTAATATTTCTCTTACTTCATTTCTGGAAAACAAATTATCTTTCTAGGAAGATTCATGTTTGAGCAACAAATACTTTTTTTCTCAATAGGATTGAAGAAATAATATCCTTTAGTTTTTTAGGATAACCCACAAAATTATATTTATGAGATTTGGGTTCGATCTTTATAGACTCTTATGTTTAACAAAAGCTTCACATCCCCAAATTTTCATAAAAGACATACTATGATGTTTCCCAGCCCATATCTCATATGGTGTCTTTTGAACTGATTTAGATGGAACACCCTTTTTTGTGAAAGTAGTTATTTTTAACGCATGTCCCCCAAAAGAATATGGAAGATCATCATGGCTCATCATTGATAGAACCATGTCTAACAGTGTTCAATTTCTTCTTTTCAGAAACTCCATTCCATTGTAGAGTATCATGAGGTGTGAGACAATCCCACATTCCTTAAGAAGGTCACCAAACTTTAAGCTTAAGTATTTTCCTCCTCGATCTAATCGAAGAGCCTTAATGCTTTTTTCTAGTCGGTTTTGTACTTCATTTTTAAATTCCTTGAACTTTTCAAGGGCTTCAGATTTATGATGCATTAGATAAAAGTACCCATATCTACTTAAGTCATATGTGAAAGTAATGAAGTATTGAAAACCTTCTTATAGCTTGTGTAGTCATTGGTTCACATACATCATTATGTATTATCCCAATAAAGTACTTGCTCGTTCACTTTTACCATTAGAAGGAGCTTTGGTCGTCTTTCTCAATAGGCAAGGCTCGCATACATCAAGTTGTTCGAAAACAAATGAATCCAAAATCCATCTTTATGAAGTTTTGAAATTCGTTTTTCACTTATGTGTCCCAAATGACAATGCCAAAGATGAGTTTGATTAGAGTCATTTGTTTTGACCTTTTCGTATTTATGTTGTAAATGAAATTCTCTTTATCCAAAATATAGAGGTCATTTATTAATTGTGCCACACCATAGAAAACATTATCGAGATAAAAGAACAATTATTCTTAATAATTATCTCAAAACCAATATTGTCTAAACAAAAAATCAAAATGATGTTTTTAGTCAAACTAGACACAAAATAATAATCCTCTAAACATAAATTAAGTCTACTAGGCAACGATAAAGTATATGTTCTATAGCTAATGCAACAACTCTTGCTCCATTACCAACCCGTAAGTCCACCTCTCATTTTCTCAAATTTCTACTCTTTTGTAGTCCTTATAAAAATGTAAAAATATGAGAATCACAACCGGTATCCAATAACCAAGAAGTAGGTGTTGATACATCAATATCAATAACATAAATACTCGAGGCGGACGCTCTGCTTTTATTTGCCTTCTTGACTTTTCAAGATAAATGGGGTAGTTCTTTTTACAATGATATGTCTTATTACAAATGGAAACATTTTCCTTCTAGTGACCAGTCAAGGTAGTTTACGTTGTTCAACTTGTACTTATCAAGGATTGATCGCAATGATAACAAATTTGTACAATAAATCTACAACAATAAAATATGAATTTTGAGTACGTTTACCTTGTTTGCTTATAAAAAGACTTGATACTCTCACTATTTTTATTAAAATTAATAACCCTCAAATATTAATGTTAAAAATACTTTCTGTAAAGTTTTTTTAGTGTGTAAAGATCCAAATTTCATATTCTCTTAAGTCAGCTTTGACTTTTCTCTTAACATTATGGTTTATCTAGGTAAGCAACACTTACTAATTACATCTCATGTACTCCTTCATTTGGTGAACAACACTTGTTCATAACCTTCCTATGATTATCCAAATAACTAACCTTTAGGTTTCTAATCCTATTAGAGTAACCTAGTTAAGTCTTTAACCAATGTTACAACCAACAAATATCACTTACTTATTCTTCGAGTTTGGCCAAGATAGATACAAGTACCTCGCTTTAGCAGAACCTACATTGTATCGATCTAGACTTTAACAAGGGTTAACAATGGGAATCAATAAAAGACTTAATCTTTTATTGAGGGGTTTCATGAATATTATCTCACCATTTAACATTTGATCTTATCAATTAACTAGCATGCATCTCATACATTCATTTTATCACATATATGAAAATCAGTAAATATGAATGCAATAGTTATAGCCCATATCCTAAGGTGGCACGTCCCAAGCTAATCGGAGAACCAAATTATTCTAAGGATAAAAATACTTCTCAAGCATCTTTCTGTCGGCCCACACTTCTGTTCCTCTTGTCCATGCTTCTTCGTATAGATTACAATTTCAGAAACTCGTTTTACATACGAGGGAGTAAGATGAGAAAAGAATTACAATAGAAGTAGAGAAAGGCATGACACGCATGCCATATTTATAAAACCTTATAATAATGACACGGTTTGTTATTAAAGTCTTACCAGATTGTTCTTACGCATTTGTCAAGCCCATTGCGAGGTTTCGACGGCCCTGTAGCCGCCGAAGGGGTTGCCGCTGCTTGGTTAGCGATAGGGAATTTTTTTAAGATTATCATCTTAATTATTGTGTAAAAACCTCACGATTTGATAACTTTTATCAATATTATCATGTTTTTTAGGATTTTAAAATCCACGAGGTTTTTACTGAAACAACTCTTGTCACTTTCCCGAACGAAATCTATAGACTAACCATTAGTATAATATATAACTATAATTCGCGTATGTTAACACTTAATATCAAAAATCCTAAAATTATATTTTGAATATGTTAACAATTAACATATAATATTTCAAACCCTGTCGACAAAAGTCCTGATGATTAACTCTTAATCATCGCTCTTAGGAACATCTTTTAACTAGATTAACAAATTAACCATGATTGAATAGATTTGCTTGAATAAATATCATATATTCGCTAAATAAATCAAAAATAATATGTATCTCATACAATTACATCACCCAAGTAATTAAAACCCAAATCTGTATCGTACAAGTGGCTCCGATACCACTATTGGGTTATGTCGGTACACCCTAGAGCTCAACGGAAAAATTATTCGGCAATTACCACCAGAGATCCATGTATAAGGAACGAATCAGGGTGAATAAGGGTGAAGAATTACCTGTTTAAAATCTGGAATTCTAAATTTGGAGGAGATAAATATCCAATCACGATGTCGATTCCTAAGCCGCAACGATAACGCTCTGACCTCTACATAGTTCACCCAATTGAAACGAGCATATAAAACTCTCTAAACTATTTAGAGAGTTTATCCAAAAGCATTAATGATTGCTAGATCTCTCACACCTTTATATAGCATTTGAAATCCTAATTCAACTCATATTAGGATTTTAATATATATATATATATATATTAATATATATAATCCTAATTTAACTTCAATTAGAATTTCAATATATATATATATATTAAATATATATAATCCCAATTCAACTTAATTAGGATTTTAATATATATATTAAATATATAAAAAATATATAATCCTTATTCAATTTTAATTAGGATTTAATATATATTAATATATATAATCCCAATTCAACTAATTATGATTTTAATATATATTGATATATATATATAATTCCAATTCAACTTTAATTAGGATTTCAATATATTTATTAATTTAAATCGAATTATATTATTTATATATATTAAAAGAGTCATAATTACAATAATTATTTTCTTTTAATATTTATCCAATAATTAAATTATATATATATATATATATCAAATATATATTAATTTAACTAAATTCGTGTACAACAAATTTGTACATATATAATTCATTTAATATATGCTCATTTCAACCATGGGTGTGACTCTATAGGTTTATGTAACTTTAGTAGTAAATATTAGAACATTTTCAATATTACAAACAATGAGTGACATCTAGCAATATGTCATTGTCACTTAAGTTACAAGAAATCATGATTCGACATAACTTTTTCGTGATTAACTCTTTTTCATGTATTGCATCCTTTTGTCCTTTATATCTAGATTGGACACAAGTCATGGAACCATATAATATTTCTTGATATCTTGAGTAGACTATTATAAACGAATAACTATGATATCTCATATCAACTTATTCGAGCATGACCATGCATTTCTAGTCTCACTCAATCAAGTGGCCTACAATATTACTCCTATTATGTAGGAAGGACAAATCCTATCTTGACCAACTATATCCCACTACATAGATTGTGATATATTCAATATCAGTCTTTATAGAATAGTCAGTTACGATACTCGTTTAACTGTATCAAAATATGTCACTCACGATGTTGAAATAATGATGATCTCAAGTATGAGGATCATACATGTAGTTATCACTATGAGCAATGTTGTGACTGTCACATAATAATCCAAGAAACATGCTCATAGCGGGTCAATCCAGTATGTCATTCTCTGACACATACTTATGTATTGATTTTGACATCTCCATGTCAATGACAACGCTTTGATATCAATCAACTACATATTAGTCTTAATGCATTATTGTTGTCCATTCCCACAATAATACTCGACTAAGAACATTTAAGAATAATCATATTATTCTAAGGACTTTATTATAATTCAATTTATTTATGCACGCAGAATTGTAATTGAAAATAATAATGGCTATGCCTCTTTATAAATGAATAAGGTACAAACAAATGTCATTTACAATTATCTTATGATTGGTCTTTGGGCATACTCTAACACACACGTATACCGATACTGAAACCGCTCACTGGAAAATTTTTAATCTTTATAAGTATCGACCATACCGATACGGCACCCGAACGTGTACCGATACGGCCAAAGCTCGTATCGCTACCTTATACACGGTTTCACACCATTTCCTTGAATTACGGTCTTACCGCACTTTATTTGATCCCTAAAGCTTATGAAAGTCATTAGAGTTTGTTTACCAACGCATCCATTTGATTAGTATTAATTACCAGCTTCATAATCATTTATTCGAATCTCACCAATTATTAGTCCATTTAGTGTAATTTCCATCGAACAAGCATATTCATATCTCAAGCATCACAACATGTAATTCAATCAATCAAACAATTATACGAATAGTCAAACAACCCTACACGGTCTCAAAAGCTCCTAATAGTCTTGAATATTCTCAACTCATTAGGCATCTCAATATTTACAAAGTATTGTAATACCGATCTCAACACATGTTTATCTATCATCAACCTATTTTGCAACCACTAACAAGCAAGACAATTACACTTATGATGCTCATGAAGTATTTCGAAGTTTGAGGTGTACTAACCTTATTCCAATATCGTTAAAATCCTTATCCAAGCCTCCCGAGTATTCCACTTGACCCGATATCTGATCTTGAATAATCCTCGTATACCAATTAATACCGTATGCATCACTTAATCATATACTTTAATGAATTCGAAGGGTCAAATGCATAAAAACAGCTCACTGGGTTCGGATTTGGCAAAACAGACTGCGCCATTAGATGTGGAACATTGAGAAACCCTCAGGTAGGGTCATCTCAAAAAATTCAACGACGGCGGCGGCGCATGCGGCAACTTTCGGTGGATGAGCGGCGAAGTCAATGCCTAGATCAGCTGTTTTTTGGCCTCTGGTCACGGTGATGGCCTCCGTTCTTCATTTTGCGCAATCTAACCCCTTCAACTGGAAAATCCGAATCTTCATTTCTCTCACCCCTTCGACGGCGGCTCCGATGGCAACACCCCTGGTACCGGCGAGCTCGCCTCGACGAGATGAACACAATGACGGTGAAGGTGTTGAAAACGGGCAATTAGATTTTCGTAAATCAAAATTTGAATCAACTCCCTTAATTTTTCTATTTTCTCTCTCTCATCTACTTTTTTCTTTTTTTTTTCTCTCTTCCATCAAATCATCAGCCCTTTTCCTTTCTCCCACACACATTTATTTAAAATCAAATAATACCTCCTTTCAAAATAATGGGCCCAAACCTAAATACCCCAAACTTAAGCTCCCAATATAATGACCCATAACCCGAGTCTAAGACCTAATTGCAAACCCAGATTTCAGGTGGTTACAGTAATTTTTATTAACCTTGAGAATAAGGTCAAAATACAATCACCGATATTATAATCAAAATATAAACTGCAATTATACTAATATAATGAAAAAAAAATCCAAGAACTAAATTGCTAAAAAGAGTTCTTCATAGTAGATAGACTAAATCCAACTCGAAATGTTTTTTTTTATCATTGTGTAATCACTCATTTTCACTTGTAAATATATTAATATTGCATGTATATTTATTATATGAATGTTACTAATATAAGGTGGTGTGTGCATGTATAAGCTATGTATACGTATTAGGGGTGTATGTATGTCGCGTATGTATCTAGAGTATAAGCGTATTTGATTAATATATAGATGTTATGTTAATTATATGTATGATTATACGTACGTATACTAGAATATTATATTAATTAATGATTGTATAATATAAGTATACATTTTCGTATGTATATGTATTGCTGTTATAATTATATTATTATTATTGTTGGGCTGACAAAATGAAAAGAATTAAATATATTAAACCCAAATAAATTTACAGTCCAAGTCCAAGTCCAATTACAAGGCCCGGTTGGCCCAAATCTAAATCTTATCTAATTACAATGTGCAGGTAACTGTGGGCCGTTGGATCAAGATCTGATCCAATGGCCACGATGCAACCAGGAAGTCAAAAATATCTGCCAGGCGCGTGTTCCACACGTATGGACCGTTCGAGTGCCACGCGCGCTTGGGGTCCACGCGCGGACGCTTTAACATCCCACGCGCGCGTAAGATCCACGCGTTCTGACTCCTCGACTGAGGAGCTCCACGTGGCAAAATCTGAAGCCGTCTCATCAAATCGAGGCTTCATCCAGGCCGATCGTTCTTCAAGCCATCTCGACCGTTAGATCGGATCCGATCTAACGGCCGAGAACGCTCGTCTGACATTGGCGAGAATGTCCATACCGCCACCGCACCGATATTCAGTCCCGTGTTCAGAATATGCCCAAGACAACAAGCAAAAGTGTCAGTTCAGATCTGAAAAAGAAGATGCAACTTGCAACAAGCAGAGACAATAATATATATGAAACGGAACTTTTGTAACAGGGAGACAAAAAAAGAAGAGAACAGAGAGAGTAGTAACAAAAAAAAAGAGAGAACGGAGATCTTGTAAAACACCAAAAATTGTAACCAATCAAGTGAATCAAAATACAGTCCAGTGGTAAATACTAGTCTTTTTTTCTTACTTGTTTTCCTTACATACATATACGAAAGAAAAAAAACAAAACAAGAAAGGAGAGTAGTCTTACTGGCGTTGCTTGTGGGTTTTCCTTCCTCGATGATAAGCCTTTCGGCTTCTACAAGTCGATCTGTGAATCAAGGAAGGGAAGGCCCCCGTAGTTATATTTTAGGTTTAAAACTCTTTTTTTTTGGTTCGTATTTCCTAGATCTAGGGTAAATAAGGGGGTATCCTTCAATCCAACCACGATTCATGTTGAGGATGAAATAGTGGTTATTTTGGTGTCTTTGAGGCTCGCCGGCGCCGGTTAGCGGCGGTGGTGGCGAGAATCTACGGCCGGCCGCGGGGATTCGGGTTTATAAGAACATTGAGAGAAAAACGAAGAACACGGGCTATATGAAAATCAAGAATGAAACGAAAATGGAGAAAATTTGGTTTCGATTCTGAAAAATAGCCTTTATATAGGTATTATTATTTTACTAAATGGGTAAATTACAAACTTAATCCCACCGCGTTTTCAATATTTTCATTTTTGTCTTGCCGCATGGTATAATTACAATCCCAGTCCTCCTGATATTTCAAAATCTTGTAATCCAGTCCCTAAATTACACCGATTCAGATTTTAAATGGTAAAATTACGCCTTTAGTCATCTCGCGTTTTTGAATTTTTCACTTTGAGTCTGCCCCTTGGTCTAATTACAATTCTGATCCTTTTAGGTTTTGTTTGTTTCACAATTTCGTCCCTAAATTACATATTATTGCTCTTTAATTTCGCCACGACTTTTGTTTTTCTTTCATTTCAGTCCTATATTCCCTGTAAATACTCATGTTCGTATTATAATCGTATATGTTGACGTATTCTATTATTTTATTTCATGTCCCTCGTATATTACTCGTATTTTATGTTTATATATGTGTGTTAAGCTTATAATATTCATGTATTTTTTATCCATTTATTTGTATTAAAACATGTTATGTTCTATCTGACTCGTAAAACAACATGTTTTTGTATTTTTGTACGTATTGTATGTTTTCTTGACTTTTAGGTTGCGTGTTAGTGTGTCTTCTTTTATGCATAATATGTTGTTCCATATACGTTAAAATATGTTTTATTGTTAGCATGTATGTCCTTTTGAAATATTTGTCTGTCTATACGCAATTATTCCTGCATTGTTGTTCTAACTTGTTAAAGTTGTTTTTATTTATCATTTAGAATAATATGTATGTATGCATGTTTTAATCTAGTATATCATTTATTAGATTAGTATCTTATTATGTGAATATTTATTGTCTTTAAATTATCTGTCAGGTTTTATATTTTGCCACTAAGATTGCATATGATTTATAACTAGTTAATGCGGAGTCCTTTTATCCGAGCGCAAACGGGGCCAGTATCAAGCGTAGTGATAGTGGTTGGGCGTTTATTCTCGGATAACGGGACCCTTAAAATATATTCGCAATTATGACCGAATTTTAAAATAATCGTCACTTTAATCTGGAAAATCCAATATTAATAAAGCGGTAATTATTAAAGTACCAATTTTGGGCGGTGTGGGGGTGCTAATCCTTCCCCATCCGTAACCGACTCCCGAACCCTGTCTTTTTGAATCTCTGGTTTTATGGTGTCCGGCCTACCTAAGTGGCCGGTGGCGACTCCAATCTTTAAATAAAATGCGGTTTTTTATAAACCCCACGGAATAAATATTTTATATCCGAAAAATCACAAACACCTTTCAAAAAAGCTACGTTTTTTTTAGCGATACAAAACATTTAAAAGGACATCGCTACAGATGGCGACTCCGCTGGGGACAATTTTTTTGTTTTTCAAAAAACAAATGAGAGTCAAGCTTTTAAAATAATTACCGCTTTACTAATATTGGAAGTTCTGGATTAAAGTGACTATTAAATTAACATTCGGTCATAATTGCGCGTTTATTTTAACGCATTTAAAATATGGCATATAAACCCGTCTTTTTAAGTGGGGGGAAAACGCTAATGCTTTCGTGGAGATATCGTTCTCCCGTATGGGCCTAGCAAGTACCTTCGGGGCTCGAGTACCTTATGCTTTCGTAAGGATATCGTTCCTTCGTACGGGCATAAGCGAATGGGTCCCCCTGAATTGAACCCGGTTGAAAGGAGCCTATAATGGGTGATGATCGGGGGCCTTGCTACTCTTAGTAAAGGACAACAAGGAAAATTCGGGTACCTCCTAGAACCAAGACTGCATGTAGAGAACACGTAGAAACCCACCCTGTTAGAGCCATGCAGATAACCTAGATGTCTTAGATGGAATGTAAATAGGATTTTCTTGTTTGTTTATCGCATTTAATTTGCCCTTTTATTATGTACTTATCATTTTTGTCCGGTACTGACTTGTTTTCTTTTTTCTTTGTTGTTGCATATCATCGCATTCAAATTACACAGGGGCATTGATTCCCGAGTGATTTCTCCCATAATAGAAGATTGTTCATGATGGACCAAAGGTTCTTTGACCTGAAGGAAGGGGGTCCAATCCCAAAACTCCATCCCGAGACTAGACCGGGGACAGCCGAAGAAGAACCATTCAAGGACACCAGAACAGATTCGGTAAGCAGCGTCAATCCTGGTGACAAACAAGACGAAATACAAGAACTAAAGAAGCAGATGTCCGAGATGATGGACCAAATGAATGCCATGATAAAAGGCAAGCAGCATGTCGAACTCAGAAAAGATTCGGTCAGGGAGCAGAATGTGGAACAGAATGGTCAGAATGTCAAAACAGACAACATCGTTAAATATGACAAATCAAATCCCTTTGTGATCAATCTCAAGAAGCATACAAGTAGTACATCTGGGAAGATACCCAGGGAACAGAGGCAAAACCAGGGGAAGTTCGAGAATCTAATGACATCAGAAGACATTATCCAATACCCATGAGATACACCGAGTTACTTTCGTTGCTTGTCGAAAGGAACCTTATCATACCAATGAAGTCTGTACCAAGAAAACCTCATTATCCGAAAGATTACAACAGTCGTGTCCGGTGTAGCTACCACATAGGCGATTCGAGTCATCACACTGAAAATTGTAAGGCCCTGAAGGACAGAGTTCGAGATCTTGTCAGAATGGGAATTTTGGGTTTCGAAGACGGACAACCCCGATTCTTCAGTCAGCCAGCCGTTGCCCGAGGGGCAAAATCGAAGGAAGGTCAATACTGAGCCCAAGGTTCAGATAACACAGAAGTGGGTCACTCAAGCTGGATAAAATTAGGAGTCAAGAATAAAAGCGTCTTAGAAGATGAACTTGCACACAAGCGAGACCAGCTCGAGCATGAGAGGCACAATCTGAGCATGAAATTAAAAAGCGTACAAGACGAGTACCAGAAGCTGCACTTTGAATTCAAGAGTTTCGGTCTGGGGGACACCGCGGAAGAATGGGTCAATGGTATGATTCAGCTGAGGAACGGTTCAGAACGCTGGAAGCAGAAATGCAAAAATAGTAAGAATAAAATCGGATCATTATCAAAGAAGCTGGAAGAAGCTGAGGGCCAACGCGAATTTATCCAAAATGAGTTGGAAAACAGTCTGGCCATGGAAGATATCCTGAAATCAAGTCTGCACCAGGAAAGGAATGAATCACAAGCCTTCCAAATGGAAAACGCAGCACTCAAAGAACAGATAGTGAGGCTCGAGACTGCTTTACATACCAGTGAGATCCGTGCTGGGGCAATGACCGTCAAGCTACAAAAGGCCAAGCAAACAATACGGGAGAAAGATCAGGACATGAAGATGGTTACGACTCAAGCCCGACAAGTAGCTCAACAGATAGCAGATTTAGCCGATCAAAGCCCGACACCAATGAGCGAAATATGGATCCGGCGTTGGACCGCGAAGGAAAGCGCGACATGACTCATTGAATGAGGTCAAGACATTAGGTGCCGTGGCTCACCGATATCTGTAAAACCCTAATACCGGATGTAATGAAACCTTTTGTCCGAATGAAAGATGTTCTATAAGGACAAATCACTTGCGGAATCAATGCTTTATTGCATTCATGCATTGCATTTGCATCACATTTTTATTGTTTTATCATCACGTGGCACTTCATCATTTAATACATGGGGTTCGATGGCGAATTAATCGGAAAATGAAACGAATTGAAGAGTCGAGGCTTGACCAGTTAGAAGAAAAAATCGAGAAAGAGCTTAAGAAGAAAGAGAAGATAAATGTCTTCAATTCGAGGGAACTCGCTAGTCCCGATTTGGTCATTCCTCCAGATTTCAAGGTTCTCGCATTTGCGCAGATGATGACGGAACCAGCTGCCCAAGATTCACTTAACCATGTTTTGTAGAAAAATGGAAGGATACATGAAGAACGAAGAATTGTTGATCCACCATTTCCATGATAGCCTTGTGGGACCAGCCAGCAGCGGTGTGGTACAACCGTTTGAATAGAAACCAAGTTAGGTCATGGGGTGACCTCGCTAATGCCTTCTTGGATCAATACAAATATGCTTTGGATTTAGCACCACATCGACGATTTCTTGAAATGAGAAAATAAGGCCAAATGAAAGCTTCAAGGAATATGCATTAAGGTGGCGATGTCCAGCGACCCCAAGTCCAGCCCCTATAGCGGAAGAAGAGTTGACTCCCCTATTTCATGCAACGCTTCCCTCTCCCTTCTTCGATGTGATGTTGGAAAAATCGAGAAACGGATTCGAAGATTTCATGACGATTGGAGAAAGAATAGAATACGCAGTCAAAGAAGGAAAATTGGGGTCTAAGTCTAAGGATCGAATCGAAGATAAGATAGATAAAGATGGAGACGTAAATGAGTGTCATCTCCAGGGTTCGCGTGGCCATAAAAGAAGGAGACAGACTGACAAATTGGGGTCATCAAGAAAAATTCCTCGGATGAGCGCAAATTTGGAAATGTTTGAAATATCTATCTCAGACATTTGGCCTCATCTGGTAGAGGGTCACTATCTTGTTCCTAGGCCGATGAAGAGTGCACCTGATCTGTATGCCCATAGCTTTGACTCGAGTAGCACATGCGAATTCCATATGGGGGCACCAGGGTATCCCACCAGAAAATGTAGACCTTTACTGGATGAAATCAAGAAGCTGGTCAATGATGGAACCCTGACACAAGAGCTGATCAAGCAGTGGAAGACCAACGATGAGAAGCAAATCTACATAGTGCTGAAGAAGCCATAGATGTCTCTACATTAAATACCTTCCTGAAGTAATACAAGGAATCAACTCTATATGGCCCCCATGTGGCAAAGATCTTTTGTGATGGGGCATGTTTGTTGGTTTTTATTTTCAATAAAGGACACATTTCGCTTAACATATAATGTTTTTGAAAGCACATAGATATTTTCTCGCCGTTGTAGGACATTGGATATCAATTGCAAGATGTGACATTAGATAGATGTCGTGACAACGATGATGTGTGATCTTCCCCACCGGACTCTGGTCAGCAAAGCGAGATTATTACTCTTTCGATGATATTCAAGGACGAAAAAGCTCTAAATGTCAACCATGTAGAGTTGCTTGAAATTGAAACTCTAGGCATAATCTTCTAGGTAGTAAAGAAAAAAAAGAAGAAAAAGAGAAGAAAGAAAAAAGAAATGAAAATGAAAATGAAATAATAATAAAAAAGTACTCCTATGTTCGAAACCTGGTAATAGGCTTGTTCGGATAAGAGTATGGAAATTTTGAGGCACTCCACTGAAGCGATAGGGTGGAGATATATCATCCAATTCAAGAAACCTTAGCTTCATGAGTGATGGTAATATTTTCAAATCGTGACTATGCCGAGTAACTTGGGGCAGTGTTGTTTGCTCCATCGTTGTCCTCAAGACAAAGGACTGTGACGAATTGATTTCCTCAAAAAAAATGATGAAAAGAACAAAAAACAAAGAGGAAAAAAAGAAAAAAATGAAAAAGAAAATAGGCGATATCATGAAAAAATTAAGACTTGCACCACCCAGAACTTTATTCCTAGAGTAATATTTCTGCGCTCGAGTGGTTATACAAGCCTACCCTTTTGAGGGCGGAGTAGATAATGAGAATTGAGAAAGAGTAGTACTCTGCAGCAATGCGGTAATCATGAGGATGAACCAAATCACCAGGGAAGATTTCACATCTTTAAATTACCAAGTGGTTGAATCTAAGCCACTCTTGCACGTGATATCCAGAGCTCCTATGCCGTGTTTTTAAAATCTTGTATGTTAATCTAAATGATACCCTTCAGTGGAACACCAATCAGCAAATTGAAAAGATAAAGCAACAAAAATTTCCATGTATTACTTCAGGGGTAAGATCCAGAACACAAGGAGGCGGATACTATTGAAGCCCTAACCAGAAATGACCTCACAATGCATAGAATGAAGATGATAACAGAGGTATAGGTGTCAGACAGCTCAAGAACAAGAAGCGATTTCCAGCCATGATGCCTTGCTTGGTTCAAGAAAATGAAGGACGAAACAGGACAAGAATGAGCTTACAAAGTGAGGGAACGATAAAAAAGTAAACATTGAGTCTCCAAAGAATTAAAGCACAGAGATCGATGAATGGTGTCCGTCAAGAGGCAACAAGAAGATTGAGGTTAAGAAGCATTTCGCTCACCCCGATGACGAAACTAACAAATACCCAGAATATTGGGTCAAAAGAACTGGAAGATAGCCGAGCACGATCGAATGGGGCAATACAGAACCGAAAGAATAGTAAGAATCTCTGCACACGCGTGATATAATGTTTGTCAGTAAAGCAGACAGAAACCCCGAAGAAGAAAGGCGGGTGATCGTGCAAACGAACAAGAGCAGATGCCCATTGAGCAAAATTTGATAGAAATGAAGATCAAAATTGAGCATACCGCAAAAGGAAAGGAAATAGAGAAATCAGAAGAATGACTTTTCAGGACATAAGACTAACAAAGAAAAGAGAAAAAGAGGAGAAAGAAATCATAACATTACATGCATCATATAGATAGGGGCATGTCAATTTTGCTTGTTCCTAAACAGGTATTTGAAGAATTATCGAAGAATTTACCAAAGTCCATAAAACAACAGCCATGTCGGCGTCAAATCCAGATATTAAATCCTTCGGGTCATCGGTAAGTCCTTCAGGCACGATGTTAAATCCTTCGGGTCATCAGTAAGTCTTTCGAGCGCGATGTTAAATCCTTCGGGTCATCAGTAAGTCCTTCGGGCATGATGTGGCAGCATATCCGCGTGAGTCCCCATAAAACAACAGCCATGCCAGCGTCAAATCCAGATATTAAATCCTTCGGGTCATCGGTAAGTCCTTCGGGCACGATGTTAAATCCTTCGGGTCATCAGTAAGCCTTTCGAGCGTGGTGTTAAATCCTTCGGGTCATCAGTAAGTCCTTCGGGCATGATGTGGCAGTATATCCGCGTGAGTCCCCATAAAACAACAGCCATGTCGACGTCAAATCCAGATATTAAATCCTTCGGGTCATCGGTAAGTTCTTCGGGCACGATGTTAAGTCGTTCGGGCCATCAGTAAGTCTTTCGAGCGTGGTGTTAAATGCTTCGGGTCATCAGTAAGTCCTTCGGGCATGATGTGGCAGCATATCCGCGTGAGTCCCCATAAAACAACAGCCATGTCAGCGCCAAATCCAGATATTAAATCCTTCGGGTCATCGGTAAGTCCTTCGGGCACGATGTTAAATCTTTCGGGTCATCAGTAAGTCTTTCGAGCGTGGTGTTAAATCCTTCGGGTCATCAGTAAGTCCTTCGGGCATGATGTGGCAGTATATCCGCGTGAGTCTCCATAAAACAACAGCCATGTCGGCGTCAAATCCAGATATTAAATCCTTCGGGTCATCGGTAAGTCCTTCGGGCACGATGTTAAGTCCTTCGGGCCATCAGTAAGTCTTTCGAGCATGGTGTTAAATCCTTCGGGTCATCAGTAAGTCCTTCGGGCATGATGTGGCAGCATATCCGCGTGAGTCCCCATAAAACAACAGCCATGTCGGCGTCAAATCCATATATTAAATCCTTCGGGTCATCGGTAAGTCCTTCGGGCACGATATTAAATCCTTTGGGTCATCAGTAAGTCTTTCGAGCGTGGTGTTAAATCCTTCGGGTATGATGTGGCAGCATATCCGCGTGAGTCCCCATAAAACAACAGCCATGTCGGCGTCAAATCCAGATATTAAATCATTCGGGTCATCGGTAAGTCCTTCGGGCATGATGTGGCAGCATATCCGCGTGAGTCCCCATAAAACAACAGCCATGTCGGCGTCAGATCCAGATATTAAATCCTTCGGGTCATCGATAAGTCCTTCGGGCACGATGTTAAGTCCTTCGGGCCATCAGTAAGTCTTTCGAGCATGATGATAAATCCTTCGGGTCATCAGTAAGTCCTTCGGGCATGATGTGGCAGTCTTAGTAGCGAAGGTCCAAAAATGGCAACAGTAAAAAAAAAAAGGACCTGTATTTTCAAGCCCCAGTGAAAGGTTCCATAGAGAGAGAACCCCAAATCTAAAATCTCAAAAAGAACTCACAGTCAGAAAAATCCATCAAGTGGCGCAAAAGGTTTTATATAGGAAAAACCAGCGTTAAAGGTGAAGAGTTCTATATAGGAAGGACTCCAAGCTTTACAGTCTCGAAGTGAAGGGTTATATATAGGAAGAGCCTGTAGCTCCAAGATCGGAAGGTGACGAAGCTCTATATAGGAAGAACTTACGAGCCTGAAGATTCAGCCAAGGAAGAGCGGAGATGTCCAAAAGAATTCATTTTTCCAAGGCTACAAACAGGGAAGTCTGATAAAAATGAGTGCTTATGAATCTTTGCTTTGTTTCCCATTCCATGAAAACAAGCAAAGAGGGGCAATTGTAATCACTCATTTTCACTTGTAAATATATTAATATTGCATGTATATTTATTATATGAATGTTACTAATATAAGGTGGTGTGTGCATGTATAAGCTATGTATACGTATTAGGGGTGTATGTATATCGCGTATGTATCTAGAGTATGAGCGTATTTGATTAATATATAGATGTTATGTTAATTATATGTATGATTATACGTACGTATACTAGAATATTATATTAATTAATGATTGTATAATATAAGTATACATTTTCGTATGTATATGTATTGATGTTATAATTATATTATTATTATTGTTGGGCTGACAAAATGAAAAGAATTAAATATATTAAACCCAAATAAATTTACAGTCCAAGTCCAATTACAAGGCCCGGTTGGCCCAAATCTAAATCTTTTCTAATTACAATGTGCAGGTAACTGTGGGCCGTTGGATCAAGATCTGATCCAACGGCCACGATGCAACCAGGAAGTCAAAAATATCTGCCAGGCGCGTGTTCCACACGTATGGACCGTTCGAGTGCCACGCGCGCGTGTGGTCCACGCGCAGACGCTTTAACATCCCACGCCAGCGTAAAGATCCACGCCGTTCGACTCCTCGATCGCGGAGCTCCACGTGGCGAAATCGCCGCCTCATCAAATCGAGGCTTCATCCAGCTGATCGTTCTTCAAGCCATCTCGACCGTTAGATCGATCGATCTAACGGCCGAGAACGCTCTGTCTGGCCGGGCGAGAATGTCCATACCGCCACCGCGCCGATATTCAGTCCCCGTGTTCAGAATATGCCCAAGACAACAAGCAAAAGTGTCAGTTCAGATCTGAAAAAGAAGATGCAACTTGCAACAAACAGAGACAATAATATATATGAAACGGAACTTTTGTAACAGGGAGAGAAAAAAAGAAGAGAACAGAGAGAGTAGTAACAAAAAAAAAGAGAGAACGTAGATCTTGTAAAACACCAAAAATTGTAACCAATCAAGTGAATCAAAATACAGTCCAGTGGTAAATACTAGTCTTTTTTTTCTTACTTGTTTTCCTTACATACATATACGAAAGAAAAAAAATAGAAACAAGAAAGGAGAGTAGTCTTACCGGCGTTGCTTGTGGGTTTTCCCTTCCTCAGTGATAAGCCTTTCGGCTTCTACAAGTCAGATCTGGTGAACTGAAGGAAGGGGAAGGCCCCCTGGTAGTTATATTTTAGGTTTAAAACTCTTTTTTTGGTTCGTATTTCCTAGATCTAGGGTAAATAAGGGGGTATCCTCTGAATCCAACCACAGATTCATGTTGAGGATGAAATAGTGGTTATTTTGGTGTCTTTTGGAGGCTCGTCGGTACCGGTTAGCGGCGGCCGGCGGCGGAGAATACGGCGGCCGGCCGCCGGATTCTGGGTTTTATAAGAACAGTTGAGAGAAAAAAGAAGAACACGGGCTATATGAAAACTGAAGAATGAAACAAAAATGGAGAAAATTTGGTTTCGGTCTGAAAATAGCCTTTATATAGGTATTATTATTTTACTAAATGGGTAAATTACACACTTAATCCCACCGCGTTTTCAATATTTTCATTTTTGTCTTGCCGCATGGTATAATTACAATCCCAGTCCACCTGATATTTCAAAATCTTGTAATCCAGTCCCTAAATTACACCGATTCAAATTTTAAATGGTAAAATTACGCCTTTAGTCATCCCGCGTTTTTGAATTTTTCACTTTGAGTCTGCCCCTTGGTCTAATTACAATTCTGATCCTTTTAGGTTTTGTTTGTTTCACAATTTCGTCCCTAAATTACATATTATTGCTCTTTAATTTCTGCCACAGACTTTTGTTTTTCTTTCATTTCAGTCCTATATTCCCTGTAAATACTCATGTTCGTATTATAATCGTATATGTTGACGTATTCTATTATTTTATTTCATGTCCCTCGTATATTACTCGTATTTTATGTTTATATATGTGTGTTAAGCTTATAATATTCATGTATTTTTTATCCATTTATTTGTATTTAAACATGTTATGTTCTATCCGACTAAGAAAAAAAAATGTTTTTTGTATTTTTGCACGTATTGTATGTTTTCTTGACTTTTAGGTTGCGTGTTAGTGTGTCTTCTTTTATGCATAATATGTTGTTCCATATACGTTAAAATATGTTTTATTGTTAGCATGTATGTCCTTTTGAAATATTTGTCTGTCTATACGCAATTATTCCTGCATTGTTGTTCTAACTTGTTAAAGTTGTTTTTATTTATCATTTAGAATAATATGTATGTATGCATGTTTTAATCTAGTATATCATTTATTAGATTAGTATCTTATTATGTGAATATTTACTGTCTTTAAATTATCTGCCATGTTTTATATTTTTGCCACTAAGATTGCATATGATTTATAACTAGTTAATGCGGAGTCCTTTTATCCGAGCGTAAACGGGGCCAGTATCAAGCGTAGTGATAGTGGTTGGGCGTTTATTCTCGGATAACGAGACCCTTAAAATATATTCGCAATTATGACCGAATTTTAAAATAATCGTCACTTTAATCCGGAAAATCCAATATTAATAAAGCGGTAATTTTTAAAGTACCAATTTTGGGCGGTGTGGGGGTGCTAATCCTTCCCCATCCGTAACCGACTCCCGAACCCTGTCTTTTTGAATATCTGGTTTTATGGTGTCCGGCCTACCTAAGTGGTCGGTGGCGACTCCAATCTTTAAATAAAATGCGGTTTTTTTATAAACCCACGGAATAAATATTTTATATCCGAAAAATCACAAACACCTTTTAAAAAAGCCACGTTTTTTTTAGCGATACAAAACATTTAAAAGGACATCGCTACACATTGTGAAACACATCCTTGCTACTTGTCTAAAGGTTTCTCTTAGACAAAACACGTTTATAGTTGAGCTTAATGTCAAATATCATTCATTTTGCAAACGACTCTCCCTCAACTTGTAGCTGTGAACTTTGGTAAAGAAATATCAAATTGCCATTCGTCACACTATAAGTGATCTACATCTTTTAGAGACAAAATAAAACTTAAATTTAAACTTATTTTTGCAAGAAACAAGCCAACATGTAAGGGATGCCAAACAAAAGGACTCATTCATAAACAAAACACCATAATAAAAACTTGAAAACACCAAATCTTGAATTAAGACCCTGATTCTTGCAGATTCAAGCGGTGGAATAATATGTGGAGAGGTCAAAACCCACATATCTAAAAATAAAGTTGATCCAACGGTGGAAAACAACGAAATAGAAAGTTTATTTTAAAACTAAAAAACTAGATATATCCCTTATTGAATAAATTCTAAAAATATCAAACATAGATTTGATTTTAGGAGGAAGTTGAGAGTTTAAAAGTATTTTTTTTTCTAAAATTAGTTAGAGTTTTGACACAACGACACCGTCATTAGAGCCCCACTTAAATCTTGAAAGATATAATTACTTTTAATATTGGTTTGTTTTATAATAAAATTGAAAATTTTTACTGTTAATTTCATACATTTATTTTCACTCATCTAATTATCCAAATAACATATAAAACTTCTCAATATTTTTAAAAGTTATTAATTAAGTTTGATAATTATATTCTAGTTTTAAATATAATTATAAAACTAAAAACTAAAAATAGTAAAATCAAAATCTTATACTAATTAATATGGATTGATGGTACTAGTATATGTTAACAATAGCATTAATCAAAATCTTATTCTATTTTTTTCATAAAAAATGGGCCGAAATAAAAAGTAAACTATTTGATATTGATTTAAGGTTTACATAATTTATATATTCTTTATGTTGTTTTAAATAAAAATATGATATAAACAACTATTCAAAAAAATATGATATAAACAATATTCGAGGTGGACCATACCAATCTAGATTAACTTCATGATAAGATGAACAGTTTGACAAGTCAAATTAGGGAACTAGTTTCTACATAAAACAAAGTCGAATAAGAAATATTTATGTTGGTTCATGATATTCATGAATTAAATATTGATAAGTCGTTAATAGTGGTTCATCAGGATGACATACGGATATAATTTTACAGATTTTATAATCGTATCTTTTTCAGTTAAAGTGAGTATAGATGAATCTCATAGATAATGGATAAGTGTGGATATCAAAAATCATACGGCCGTGAGTAGTAAGTAGATGATGTGTTTGAGACCGTACTCGTCTAACATCAACCAGATGAATATAGTTATTTTAATAAAAATGAAATATATATATATATTAGGTGATGTTGGGTGGTAAGAATTTTTGAATGACTAATTGAATTAAAACCAAGTTTATAAAATTTGTCTAAAATTTTATACATAGATAATGAGTTAAAAGATCACCAAAAATTCCATATGAACAATTAGAGAGTGATTCACACATCGTTGTAAGCATGAGTAAGTCTAATTTCGTTTAGAACAAACCGAGATTAATTTTGATCTATATTTTAAAAGAAATGAATTGTAAGTGATTGAAGGTAAAAAAAAAACAAGAGTAGATTGCTCCTAATACTAGTTCAACAGTGACCTTTAAAATTTATCATAAATTGTGCAAGTCAAATTAGAAGTATCACCTTATTTTGTTAGAAAGATATTTGAGGTCTAGTTTCTTTTGGAGCAAACAAAATGAAGTTTCGAGGTATATATTATGAGATAAATAGATATTTTTGAAAGTAGTACAGACGAGTACAAGGTAGGTGGTGGGTACCAAGCTGAGTAATTGGTGTAGAAGTGAATTTGAAAATATATCTGTATAAGCGGGTGTGGATTTAAAAATTATACCTGTCGTGAGTGATGGATATAAAATTTTTAGATGGATATAGATATGGAGAGAAAGTATCTATACCCGTACGCCCCGTTTGTCATCTCAACCAACATCGAAATTCGTAGGGTTAATCAAACGATGTGGGAGAGAGATGTTATGTATGTTTGCATGCATGTGAATGTACGCCAACAAACATTCATATTGAACCCATTTCTCATAGTCTCGATCCGGTTTACGATATATATATATAGCAGTTTTTAATTTTAGAATTTTCAATCCTCACCCTATACTAGTATTCTCTAGAACCCTAACCCTAATAATTATCTTCTCAGCTCTAACATTATAATTAATTAATTTGTTCACACATTATCACCTACATTTTATAATTTCATTTATATTATACTTTTTATTGGGGGTATAATTCTTTGAAAATACACCTAATGTCTATTAATTGTGCTGTCTTACAGGTTCAAGTATAAAATTATACAAAGAGTCAAACAACAGGAACGTGGGAACTACACAGGTGCAGCTGCATGGATGCCAACCTATCACGCGCCAAGGCGGTGGTCTAGTCAACTCACACCCGTTGTTTTCCCCATGAGATCTTATTAGTGTGAACTGACCTCATTGCCCTTGATTATATTATGAATATTTGTGCTTAACGGGGACGTAAGTGTAAACTAAAATATTAGTTAACTTAGTTATTTTATAGAATATTATTTTTTATAAATCAGGAAACATGTGGATTCATAGCAGTGAACACCCCCATTCAACCGTTATAAATACCCATTTTAATCTCCATTTTCTTCAAAACTAAGATTTAGAGTTTTGTTGAAGTTTCTTCCTTGTACAAAAACAGAAGTTTTATTTTGGGTGTTGATCAGTAGAGAATGGGGGGCTCTTCGCCATGTGCGTCTTGCAAACTGCTGAGGCGTCGATGCGCCAAGGACTGCATCTTTGCGCCTTATTTCCCTTCCGATGATCCTCACAAGTTCGCTATTGTTCATAAAGTCTTTGGTGCAAGCAATGTCAGCAAAATGTTGCAGGTTTCTTTTTCTTTTATATTCGTTTTACTGTTAATGTTCGGAATTTATGATTGTCCTTCCAACAATATCATCTCTTTCTATAAGCATGTATGTTTAAAGATCGAAACTACACAGGAAAAAATAGGGCATTTTTTTACTTAATGCTTTGTTTGAATCCATGTATGTTTTTATAGGAGCTGCCGATTCAGCAGAGAGCAGATGCAGTGAGTAGCTTAGTTTATGAATCAAATGCAAGAGTGAAGGACCCTGTGTATGGATGCGTAGGGGCCATATCCTACCTTCAAAACCAAGTATCACAGTTGCAGATGCAGCTGGCGCTGGCTCAGACGGAGATACTTTGCATTCAGATGCAGCAGCAGAAATCGGCCCTGCCGACTCAGATGCAGCATGACCACAAGCCCTTCCTTCTACTACCCACTAATGAAAACATAGACAGCATCTCCCAATACCTTAACCTCGCTTCTTCTAGCAATGTAATCCAAGACCCTACACCTCTCAAGATAGAGTCTCTTTGGACCTAGTTACTCCTCTTGCCTTTGTCAAATCAACCTACTCGAATTCTTTTCACTCCCATTTGTTTTTTGGGGGGCGGGATATATGTTTTTTGTATTACATTAATGGGCTTTGAATACTAGTACCATTTGGGATGCTAATAAGACGTTAAATATGGCTTTAAATTAAACTAAAAAAACAAAGAAAACCACATTAATAAGTTTGTGTGTGTGTATTCTTGAGATCGGAAAAGGGAAGGTTAATTATGATCCTTGGGGTCAAACACTGCATGTGAGGTACCAAGAATTTTAGGGTTTGAAGTTGAGCTTCATAAAGTTCCTCTTTCTTGACAAAGACGCCATAACTAATGACCAGTTATTAGTAGACTTCTTGATATGGGTTCGATTTAGGGTAGGCTCAAGTCAATTTGAGTTTTTTTTTTTTAAATTTACCGGTCTGACTTTTAGTTTGGATCATTTGAGTTCTGTTTATTTAAGTTTGAGGGTTAAGTAATTTTGGGGCGGGTCATGATAAGTTAGAATTATTTCAAGTTTCAGTTGTTTTGAATTCCAAATATTTTTAGATTCATATTGATCAAGTCAAATTTTCCTATTCGGATCACAATATATAGGTCACTTGGTGATCTTGTTTCCTTCATGAGTTATGAAGTCATATTTTTGAAGCTGAATCAATTAACTTTAATTGCCTTGTTGATCTTTCTATGCACTAGTTACTTGTACTACTTATTCTTCTGCAATTCTACACAAATAATGAAAGATTAATATCTCAGTTATTTAATTTAAAAGGTAAAACCAGGCTAATTCAAGTGAAGAAAAAAGAAGAAAATCTCAAAGTGGATCTCCATCTGAAATGACTAGACATTAATCATCTCCTGCCTTTCATGTTTCTTTTAGTAGATCATATGATCTCGGGTATGTTGGCTGCAATATCATCTTGTATCTGGTTAAACGGACCGGTGCCTTCAATCCGATGCTCCGAGGCAGAACATGTAGGGTCTAGGCTCAATTACTGCTACACCTTCTATTTCAGTGCCTTAAGAGTAGCATTCATAGACTAGTTTCTGCCTGTTTTACGTTGTGGTATTGTTTTCTCATGCCAGCTATTTTAACAGTACTCACAAAGATGGATCATTGAATCAAGCAAACTTCATAGACTGATACAATTTATAAGGTCCTAGCATACGCCCAATGATCTTATTATCTTATCTCCTATAATCAAAGAGGACATAAACATTTTATTCTAACACTCGGTTTTACCCAGCAGACTTTGTTGGTGTGGAAATATATATTATATGATGAAAGCCCCATTGAAAGATATCAAGGAGACTCAAATTTTACAGAGATGAAGCGGGAGACGAGGCTCCATGACTGCAACTAGTGGAAACTTTCTCGGCGATGCAATTCCAGGAGCTTCTTCCATGCTCAAATCTTCTACTTCCTTGTAACAAGTTTTTCCATGCTCAATTGAATCATCTTTAGTCCAAGGTTGTAGCCGGGGCACTTTCTCCTCCCAGCACCAAATGGCAACAACCCGAAGTTTTGTCCCTTCACATCTATGTTCCTCCCTAAGAATCTCTCAGGGCAGAACACCACCGACTGTTCCCACAGGGAGGGGTCTCTCCCTATGCTCCAGACATTTACGAAGACTCTAGTTCCTTTGCGGAGGGATATATCCCGCCACGTTGCAGTCTTCCATGGCCAAGTGTGGTGCTAGCAATGGAGAAACCGGGTGTTTCCTTATTGTTTCTTTAATGATTGCATCTAAGTAAGGAAGCTGGGGGATGTCTTTTTCTTCCACCCATCTCTCTTTTCCCACCACTCTGGCTAATTCTTCGGTCGCTTGTCTGATGAGTTGTGGTTGTTTTATGAGTTCTGATATTGCCCATTCGACGGTTGTTGCTGTGGTATCTGTGCCTCCAGCTATCAAGTCCTGTTAGACAGTAAATTTCGTCAATTAGTAATAGGCATGATTTTTGGACGAGTCATACTAAAATGAGACTATACAAAAATGTTTATAAAATTGGTAAGAATTTGTGTATCGACTTTTATGTATCTACAGAAAATATTATAAAATGATAAAAATTTCGGTATATACACAAATGCTTACCGATTTTTATGTACCTATTATGTAATGTTTATTGATTTTTATGTACCTATTGTTGTCACTGAATTTTCACACTTTCTTTTATTCTCTTGTTTTTATTCTCTTGTTTTGTATGTTTTATTCAAATCCATTGTTTTCATTATACAGGTAAGGGGTTCGGTCCATTCATCTTTAAAAATACATAAGAGTCATTTACAGAAATAATACAGGGTCCATTTAAAATTACATGTCCATTGTTTTAAAATATATAAGGCCTGATCGACCCTAAGTTTTGTGTGCAGCTGAAGAGGACCGTTGGATCGGGGCTGATCCAACGGTGTAAATCGTACACGGAATAAACGCGGGATCCAGCTGGAGGAAGACGAACGGTTCGTCATCTGGACCGTAGATTAGAAAGCAATCCAACGGCCCAGGGTGCTCAGCAACAGAGTACACGGATCATCACTCGCGCGTGGTAGTCACGCGCTCGACTTTCCAGTTACCACAAGCGTTTTGTCTTATCTGGTGCTCCACTTGCTTTGATTTGCTTGCGCCGGCAAAGTCCAAGACCGATTCTGATCAGCAAAACATGCAAAAAGAGCAAAAAATGGAGAGGGAGTCAAAAGACCAAATCCCTAAGTTGAAACCCTAGCTGTAAATCAGAGTCAAATCGGAGGCATAGTCAACCAAAAATAGAGGGTCTAAATCCCTAAATTGAAGCCATGGTGATAATCAAGCATAATTCGAATCAATGAGGACATTTTAGGGAAAAATTAGGGATTCATACTTGAAAATCAAGCAACTTTGTAACTATATAAACCCCTTTGTAATTCATGTAACATACGAGATACACAAGAACGATTCATACAAAGTTTACACAAAATATATTGAAATAGCATATGGATTAGCAGAGGTTAGCACTTGTAACTGTAGTTTTTAAAGGAATAAAGAAGCAAGCTTTCTGGTAATTTCCTTTTCATTTTTTTATATTTCGAATTCAAATAAAGGAAAGAGAATGTTTTTTACCTCTTTTTTACATAAGCATCGTTGTGCAACTCAGTTTTGATCAAAACTTCGGTCAAAAATTTGAAGTCGGGTTGCCGAAATCTGGGAAATTAGGGTTTTTTCTGGAAAATTTTGCCGCTGGCACCGATGGATGGTGGCCAGCACGGCGGATCCCAGTCGTGTTCTTCAACAAATAAAGAACGCGGTTGAATGTGTTCAGAAGATTTGAAGGGGCCAGATTTGATTCATTTGGGGGTGTATAAAATGAATTTTATTTCTGATATTAGCTATATATACCAACCCGTTTGACCGGCCCATACTCGGCTGTAACCCGTGCCCTACTTTCATGGGTCTTGTACCGCGGCCCTCTTGTTTCCAATCTTTTCAATTTTGTCATTTTTCTTCTCAATTTGGCACCAGATTTACAATTATTTCCGAATTAGCCTTCATATTTTATTTTTCTTTCAATTTGGTCCTAAATTGAAATTCTTTTGTTTAAAGAAATAAGTTATCCCTTTCTTTATTTTGAGTTTTTTGGTTATTTTATTTAAGCAATTTATTTTTAATGGCTTCTTTGTATATAATTGTGTATGCTTGAAACCTTAGGATTATGGTCTTTGAAAGCTTAGAATTGAAACTTGTATGATGAAAAATGTTCTTCATGTTTTGAAATAAAATACACTTTAAATATCATAACCTTAGTAATTAAAACAAATATGGACTTTTCTTTAGGGATTAATTAAAATTGGCTTTAATTTTAAAAGATGATAACACACTTAATATTTTCTTTGGTTTGTTTTAAAAAGTGAAAACTTAATCAATGTGGTGCCTTATCAAACGAGAATGAAAAGTTAGCGCTAGGAGTGTTGGCGGTGATTAGAGTTTATTTCCCGGGCGATAAGGCCGTTAAAATAGATTTATTTTCATTAAATAGACGAATAAAATGAAACTCTTGTGAGCTTGCAAATTATAGTTTTCAAAATACTTTTTGAAATCAATTAGGTACCAATTTGTGGGCGTTGTGGGGGTGCTAACCCTTCCCCGCACGTAACTGACCCCCTAACCTATTTTTCTTGTTTTCATGGACCAAAATGTTATTTTGATAAATAAAACGTTTTATTAAAATAACCCTTGTTTTAAAAGTGATTCAATCACACTTTTTTCAAAAAGATTGGTGGCGACTCCATGTTTTTATAAAGTTTTCCAAAACGTCAAGACTCCTAAAAAGGGTTGCGACACCTAATATATAAATCCTTACTAGTCGATACACAAATTCTTACCATTTTTGTAAGCATTTCTGTATAGTCTCATTTTAGCCGCCTCACGTTAGAAAAACCCATGGTTTTTTTTTATAACCATGCACTTGTATCTAACTTATTAGTTGGTTGATCCGATCAAAAATTGCATAAGATGACAGGACAAACCTCCAAACCCATTTTAATGCATTAACAAGTCAAGATTCAAATATGTGACCTTGTTAAAAAGAAAGATACTAGAGTTCAACGAGACCTTTTTGCACTTTTGATCTATGGGCTAGTGCTATTTCCTAGTCTTAACTTTAGTTCATCTCGTGGGTCAAGTTCAGCAAGACCTTTTTACACTTTTGATCTATGGGTTAGTGTTATTTCCTAAAGCCTTGGGACTAATCGATCCGTCAGTCTTGGATTTGTTTGATCGCTTGAGCGGAGGGGTTAACCCGGTACCCGTTATTTTGGTGGAAACTTCCCGATCTTTGAGGTTTTATCAAGGGCACTATGGAGGTTGTTTCTGAGAATGCCCTCAGCTTTTGACCGTTTGGCTTTATAGTCTATTTTGGTCGTATGTGCATTTTTCAAGACCTATTTTTGACGGCAAATTCTCACCATTAGAGGAGTTCGTACAGAAAAGGGATTGGCCGATCAGAAGATCCGGGAAGGTTTGGATAGATGTTTTTCGACATCAAAAGGACAAGGACATAGTTTGGAGAGCTCGGTGGCTATTGGCGAGAAATATCCTTTATAGATGTGAAGGGTACTCTTGGGTGCCGTTACTTGGTCTTTGGGGGCATATGACTTATGTACCCCTTTTTGGTTTTGAGACAATATGGTTCTATGTAGTTTGTACCGGCCACAAGCCAATTGAACGAGTTCAACATGTACTACAAGACTGAAAAAGGCTACAAGGGGAAGGTGTACAATGCCTCTTCAGCTTGGAACAACGCAAGACGAGTTAGGATCGTGAGTGCTCCTTACGAGATCACCCCCGAGTATGAGGAATGGTGGTTCAACTGCGTTAACGACAATATTCCCAAGTTGGATCCGGATAATAGGAGGTCTGTTGAAGAAAGGTTGGTTGCGCTCCCCACCGAAGCCGATTTGATGAGAAAACAGCTCAAAGAATAACAAAATAGGTTTATTCAGCTAAAAAATAAAGCCAATCAAGATAGGTTCAACTTTGAATTGGATAAAACAAAATTCGAAAGAGAGTCACGCAGGACAGGCCAAGTGAAGGATTGGAGCTCCGAATTAAGGAAGAGAAAGCGAAAGCCGAGACTTACAAGTGTAAGTATTACAAGCACAAGGACCAAGTGCTCACTATGACACAAGAGATGGAGAATCTGCGGACCTCTCACTCAAGGCAACTTGAGAAGGAACGACACCAAAGCGAAGAATTGAAAGCTCAAGTAGAGTGTTTGGAAAAGTCTCTCCTTAGGTATAAGGGTTCTACCCGAAAGTTGGAGGCTAGTAGCTCAGAGAATCAGGCTTTGAAGTCCCGTATTGGAGAGTTGGAAATCAAGGTTCAACAATTCAAGGATCAGATAACAAACTTTAGAGGGGCAATTCAAGTATATCAGATGTTGACTTTGGAATGACTACGGTTCGCCGCTTACACTATCTTGAGGCAAAAGCAAGAATTGGCACACTTGATGGCTTAGATGCAAGAGGCCGCCCGAAAGCTGCAGTTTCTAGCGGAAGATGCTACGGATCTTTAGGACTATGTGGACAATGAATCTGAGGAGGGAGAAAGGATTTTTTGGATTTTGAGAGAGGTCATCGACCTAGACGCTAGCTTAGGACCATATGCGTAGTGGGTTTTCCTTAGTTATTGTAACGAAACAATGTTACCATTAGTGTAAGTTGTTTAATGATGATATTTGACAAACTCAGTGTCGCTCTTTCATGCATGACACATTTATTTGCATATTTTGTTTAATTACTAAAATTAGTTAAAAGGCTTCTAATTTCAAAAAGAGCATTTTTCTTTAAATTTGTAACCCCTTTGACCCAGTCTAATTGCAAGACCGAATCGAGCATTTTTCACTTCAATAAACAACCCTTTTTCCCTATTTTTTATCTTTTCTATATGCAACATAGTTAACCTAAGCGTGGGAGAAATCAGCAGACAAAATCTCAACTCGATCGGGCGTTAAATCGACATCCGATTACCCCAAATAGCGTTTAGGGACCATTTTGTAAAACAATCATTAAACATGGACTTAACTCGAAATTGAAGTTACCATTTTTTTAATTAGTCAGGTTTCGATCCACCACATAAATTTTCAACTCGTTTCAACCATCTAAACTCATTGAATTGCACATACAAAATAATCAAGGACTAAAACGCAAATATTCATAACTTCAGAAAAATGCCAATTAGCCACTTTAACTAACATAGTATCGATACACCCAAGCACAATATCGATACGGGACTTTGTAATTTCAAATCCCAAATTCCAGTAGCTCAAAATCGTATCGATACGGTCTAGAGTATCGATACGCTTAGCCAATTTCTTTTTTCACCGTATCGATACAGTTCATACTGATGGATACGCCTAGCCTTTTTCAGCTTTACCGTATCGATACGGTAGTCTGTGTATCGATACACCTAGGCAAAAAATGTCATTTTTTGCGCGATGAACAATCCGCAAACCAATTATAAACCCCTAGGCATGCTTCTAACACACAGACAACATATCTAGGGATCGATCCTCAGCCATTAACAACAGAAACATCACCATACCATGATCACATGCTCAGAAGTGAAATCTATAGGCATGCTTCCTAAAACCACATCAAACCAAATACCACAAATCATATCAAAGCATAAACCAAACATAATAGGCCATTTAGAATCTCAATAAGGCAAAATAAACTTGCCAAACTAGGGAGTTCATCAAACATACACTCCCAAAACATCAAGGTATCCACCCATTCCTAATCCCATTACTATTGAAATGTTAAAACCACAATTAAGCTTAGAGCATTGAATGAACCACTTCTCTTGCTTCCTTGCAGCCCAAACAACTACTTTTCTGCATTGTTAAGAAAATAGAGCGTAAGCTATATGCTTAGGGATGTTCAAAACAAAACCATAACAATGCACTATTGAAAACTATTTTCTTATCAAACCATTTTCCCATCACGCTCTTAACAAATCTCATGCTTTAAAACCCATTAAAGCAAAACCATTAAACTCTTTACACATGTATCATGAAATTTCATGCTTTAAACCAAAACAAATTTCAATGCAAGCTGCACATGCTTAGGCATTCAAAACATATCTCGAGATATAGTCTCATGTATAAATCCCATATACAATTTCATTTCAAAACCATGATACATGTAATCTCATATAATGGCATTCAAGTGACCCGAATGGTTGCTTTGCCATCCCTATACACATGAAGCTTGTTGCACTCTCCATAATAAACACATCGGATATACGGATACTCATTGATGGAGCTTGCTACTCTCTCCACCAATACTTATGGAGCTTGTTGCACTCTCCATAAGGCTGATCTCATGGTGCTTGCTGCACTCACCATGACTTAGATCTTGTGGTGCTTGTTGCTCTCACCACAATACACTTCGGTTACCCTCAACACAATAGTTGCTACGCTAATGTGGAGCTGAAGGACGCACGCACATGCAAATTTTGCTACATTTTTATAGTGCACTCTCATCCAATTGGTCGACCAATTATATCCGATTATAATAAGCATCATCACTTGCCAATATATACTTTAAAACCATGTTAACCTACTATTTTCCAATGCATCTATATAAGCCATAGCATATCCCATTTTAAATCATAAATCAATGCATAGCATTTTCTCATCAAGATGCAACCTCTTGAAAACCATAAATCAATTTCATGGGATAACATGAATCAATTCTCAATTCATAAAAAACATGCTTAACATTAGTTAACAAATACAACTTCAAATCACGAGCATGAGCAATTAAAAATCATGGGAAAAGTCGAGAACCGAGAGTGAAACATTTCATACTTACTTTCGAGCTTATATTAGTGTTTCAAGCTTAATTTAAACCCCCAAAGTATTCCTTTCAAACCTTTGAAAAGCTGTAAACCAGTGCCACTCACCAACTATACCTCGCTTGGCTTGCCAAGGCGAAATCAAGCTTCCGGATCCTCTGCAACACCTTCCAAAGCTATCGGATCATCATTCCCTGCTTCTAACCAAAGAAAAACAGAGGATTAGTGCGTTCCTTTACATCAAAATCCCCAGCAACACACAACAACACTTTCCTCCCTCAACAACTAAGCTTTCGCCTAATAAAAACAACTGAAAACATCGGCGAAACCTTTCTAATAAATATCCAGCTATTACCCAGCGAGATTTACACTTAAACAACATCAATTTACATCTAAAAACATCTCCTTAACATTAAAGAATCATCAGCAATCAATTATCCCCATAAACAAGCCACCAACCAAAGATATCAACAACCAAACCTAACAATTTACCTAGTCCTGGAATTCTATTATCAAAATCACTTAAATCAACATCTCAAATCATCATAATCATCATATTATCTCATTATAAACCCAGCGAAACCAAGCAAAAGCAAAGATCCATTGATTTAGGCAAGTAAACCTCAATTAAACCAATTTTCCGTAAACATATTACCAAAACCCATTAGAAAACCATCATAAGAGACCAAGAACTTGGGAATTTCAATAAAGAGCATATCATTAGAGGAGAAGAACGAAACCTTACCTCTAATGCTGACTTTTCCTTCAATTGCAAAGATTTACATGAGAAAACAAGGTTTAAACAACAAGGTTTTGTTAAGAAAACGTTAAAGAATCATTTAGGATCAAAAAGACAAATCAAATCGGATATTTACCTTAAATATTTGAAGAGAAAATGGTTGTTTGGCTAGAGAATTTGAGAGAAAATAAATGAGAAAAGAATGTAGTTACGTGAAATGTATTTTGAGAAAACAAATTGGTTGATTAATTCCCTCCAATTATTTATTTATTAAAACCATTTAAAACTAGCCAATAAAAAGGAAAAGTCATAATTAGAATCTTAGTCAAAGCTCCCTAAAGATTATAAGCCTTGATCTCTTACAATTTTGTCACTAAAAATAGTTTTACGTATTTTACATTTTTGTCACTAGTCCCAAAATGTCAACCTTCCAAAATATATTTTCTAAAATTGATTCCACTACAATCACTTATATAATAAATAAGGATTTTTAAAACATTTTCCCATATTTAATTTTACTCAAAAACTATTTATACCAAATTAATCCCGAAACTAGCCTAAATTGTCAAAATCAACTCAACGAGCCATCTAGCCTAACCCGACTAACTTCTAGGCCCAAAATCGGGGCGTTACAAAGTTGCAATCATTTCATACCCATATTACACTCGATTACAAAAAAGGATAACGAAAGAAAGCTTTGCGAAGTTGGAAGCCGATTTTATAGTCTAGTTGGAACGAGCTCAGCAAGAACTGAGGGACACCATCATCATGTCCCAACAAGACATGATGAAGGAGATATCTCGGATGATATAGTCCAATCTAAGAGGAAAGGGTGCTGTCGAGAACCCAACCCAAGAATCGGGAGATCGCTCGTATGCCATAATTTTTAACAACCCTCTCTTTATCAACCCTTCACCTTCGTAAGAGATATATTCTCCTCATCATGCTGGTGCCTCTTCCCTAGCTCAGCCGGGTGTGACATTTAGAAACATTGAAAATGTCGAGGATAGCATCCCAGATTTTGATGAGTTGGAAAAGTTAAACCAAGTGAAGGCAGAGTTCTCAAAATAGTTGGAGGACACCCATAATGACCTTGAAGAAAAGTTTTGGGTAAAGGAAGATGAAGAAGGTCCATACGGACTAAACTTTAGAGAGCTTAGTTTGGTCCTAGATATGGAAATCCTGCACAAATTCAAGGCCCTAGAATTTGATAAGTTTGACGGGATGACTTGCACCACTATACACCTGACCATGTTTTGCCGAAAAATGGCTGGGGTACACAGACAACGAGAAGCTGTTGATTCACTGTTTCTAAGATAGCTTAGTGGGATCCACCTCGAGGTGGTTCAACCAGTTGAGACGAGCTCAAATCAAGTCATGGAAAGATTTGGCCAAAGCTTTCACTGACCAGTACAAGCCCATAACCGACATGGTCCCTAATTGACTCTTGTTGCAAGGGATAGAGCAAAGGCGCGGTGAAAGCCTCTAAGAGTATGCTCAGAGGTGGTACGATGTAGCGGCGCAAGTTCAGCCCTCGCTTTTTGAAATTGAGATCTCCCTGATGTTTGTGGATACGCTAAAGGGATGCTCTATGATCATTTGATCAACAATCCTATTAGCAATTTTGCAGAAATGGTTATGATCGGCGAACGCATCGAGGCTACCATTAAGAGTAGGAGAATTAACGTGGGAGAAGCATCACGTAAGCACTACAAGAAGAAAGATCATGAGGTTAACAACACTTATGAGGCTATCAAGAACCTCACCATCTTTCAACCCCAAGCCATGACAAGAAATGCCCGGAGCTCCAACAAGAGAGAATACGTAGGACCCAAGAGAGAAAGGGAAAATAGGTCCTTCACCCCCTTACCAATGCCTTACAAAGAACTTTACTTGCAGTTGTATAAGGCAGATCTAGTTTGGCCTTATCATGACACACTTTTCAACCCACCTTACCTGGCGTGGTATGACCCACAAGGCACACTGCGAATACCATGCCAATGTTTTGGGATATTCAATTGAAAACTATGTGGAATTCAAGAAGTTCATTCAGAATTTGATTCGGGCTGGGGTCTCTTGCAGTTGGGGGAGCCAAACACGGCCACCAACCCCCTACCGAGTCATAGGGGGCAAGGCATAAATGCCCTTGAAAAAGAGTATGCCTGAAAAGCTAAAGTGAGTATGTCCAAGATTCGGTCTCCGTTGAGATGGGTTTTCCAGTAGCTGTGCATGGCGCGCCTCATCGATCGAGGAATGGTAGTCGTGAAGAAGGGTTGTGAATCATACTACGAGTATCACCAGTCAAGGGATCATGAGATATAAGATTGTAGGGCGCTCTGCCTAGTAATTCAGATAATGATGAACAATAAAGAAATCAAGTTCTTTGAAGAAAAAGGGAGGAAAGAAAAAATCTAAAGTCTGTACGTCAGAGAATCAAGATGCCAAGTACAATGCAAAGAGACCACTTGTCCTCAGCTTCAAGCTAGTAGAGAAGAGTGCCCCTAAGGTGCTGCCAAGGTCATAATTTCAGCCCCAACATCTTTTCCTTTCAAGGATACACATCTGGTTCCATGGAGGTATACCGCCAGCATTTCAACACCAGAACCCTCCGGTTCACAGGAAGGTGTGAAGGTGACGGAGACAAAAACTGCTCTGGAAGGGCCTAAAGAATCAAATCTTGAAAGGGTAAACAATGTAGGGCATCTTACAAGAAATGGACTGTGTTACAATCCTAAAGCACTCAAAGTAGCGGAAGAACAAAAAGAAGAGAATAAGGAAACCGAGGCCAAACCTGAGAAGATATTTGGAGAGGATCTACCCCCAAAGATCAAGGAGCTAGTAATGGAGGCTCAAGCTCAAGAATTTTTTAGATTCTTGAAGCACATGAGTACAATGTCGTGCAACAACTCTAAAAATAGCCGTCTCAGATTTTGGTACTTGATCTCTTGCTCAACTCAGAAAAGCATCGAGACACGTTGTTAAAAGTTCTAAATCAGACTTTCTTCACAAATGATATTTTGGTTGGGAATTTGGATCAGATCATCAGCAATATTACTCCTGACAACTACATCTCCTTTAGCAATGATGAGATATCGTCGAAAGGTAAGGGGTCTACCAAGACCCTAAACATTACTACCTATTGTAAGGGGCATGTGTTACTGGGAGTGGTGATTGACAATGGCTTCACTTTTGGCTACTCTGCAACGTCTACCGATCGACAGTTTGCACATGAAGCCTTGTCAAAATATAGTGCGGGCAATTCATGGGACCCAACAAGATGTGGTTAGGAAGATTAAAGTACCCATGCTCATTGGTCCTAGTGAGTACATTGTCAATTTTCTGGTCATGGACATCCAGCCATCCTATAATTGTCTGTTGGAAAGACAGTGGATATATTCAACCGGTGCAGTCTCGTCTTCGCTACACCAAAAATTGAAGTTTGTTATTGAGGGGAAGCTGGTCATATTCAATACCGAGCAAGACATCATCGCTTCGATAACTTCTGACGCACCATATATCCAAATCGACGATGAGGCAATAAAATGTGCTTTTAGGGCCTTAGAGTTTGTTAACGCTACCTTTATCACCGAGGGAAGTAAGATTCTTTGCCCTAAACACCTAAGAAGGGAATAAGGAAAGGAAAAGGTTTGAGGAAGACTCTGGAAGGACGTCTCCGACCTGTACGTGTCATCCACAAGAATGACCATTTTGGGCTTGGTTATAGGCCCAATTTCGTGCAAAAGAAACAAGAGTGGAAGAAGAGGCAAGAACAAAGGAAGGCCAACTTTAGAGGGGAGGACATTCCTTGGGCTCCCATCACTTACAGGGATTTCAAGTGCATTTTCAAGTCCGGCAGATTAAGGGAATTGAGATGGAAGTCCAAGAAGTAATCCGAGAAGGCGAGAGGTTTTTTCGTGAATAACTAACCTGCGAAGGTCTGGAGGATATGGAAGTGAATGTGATCGCCAAGAATAACAAGATTGTCCAGCCTTTGGCCAAGATCTACCATTGCTTCTCAGGTGAAGAGGTCAACAATTGGAATTGCATGGACATGCCTATGGTTTTTAGGTCAAAAATCAAATTAATGCCCAGAACAAACACATTACTTTTGGCTCGAGAGTAACATGCATCCTTTGTAAAACGGAAACTATGTCACTTTCTATTTCCTTGCAATAAAATGAACGTTTTCTATATCACATTCTCAAATTGCAAACATAACGTTCATTCCATTCATTATTTATTTGTTTATTATTTCATGTCACAAGTTATTCTTTTCCATTACCAATGCATACATTCAAACTCGTGTAGGACTCTTAATATAAACTGTATGAATGATTCAGAACCTAATCCCGAGTGGATTTTGAGCGACCCGCCTATTTGGCAGAGATCAATGAGGAACATGATAAGGTCCCAGACGAGTTGTTAAGGCTAATGGAAAGTGAGGAAAATCAAATATTGCCACATCAAGAAGAAGTAGAGATTTTGAATTTAGAGACCAAGGAAGAACGAAAAGAGGTGAAGATCAGCAACACCTTGTCGCCAAAGGTTAAGAAGAATCTGGTGGAAATACTTCTAGAATTTAAGGACGTGTTTGTATGGATGTATCAGGATATGCAAGGATTGAACACGAATATCGTGGTACACAAGCTTCCTATAAGGCTAGAATGCATGTCTGTCTAGCAAAAGCTTCGAAGGATGAGAATGGACATGTTGCTAAAAGTAGGGGAAGAAGTACAGAAACAGTTGAAGCAGGATTCTTAAGGTGTCTAAATACCTAGAGTGGGTAGTGTTGCGTGTGATAAGTGCTACGCAAATGTGCAAGTATACACGTCGCAAGTAATAAAGTGTTATGAGTATCGAGTATCGTCTCCACAGGGATTGGTTTGGGCCACTTTGCTTAAGTTACTGCACTGTGAAAAGTAAAAACACAATTAAAAGATTATGGGAATTTAACTAATAACTAAACTAGAAAGCAATAAAGTAAAAGAAAATATGAGAGAAAAAGAGAGAGATAGGTCAGGTTATCGTGAATTGAGGTGTGATAGCCGATTGGATCATTTTGGTAAAAGAGTACACGGGCAACTCAGTTGCCGTGGCAACTTGCACAACGGGGTTGCCTTGGCAACTAATCGATGGTTGCCTGGGCAACTAGTTGGGCAACTACTTGGGCGTCTGGGCAGCAACTTCAAGGTTCGGCAGAGCGTTCTTCAATGGTTTCTTCTTATCCCTAAGTCGAAACTCTAGCTACTTGTGCATGCCTTGATAATACATCCCTGCGTGAATCAAGGGTGAACAACAACCAATCTTGCGCTCCTCTTAGTCGTTGAAATCCTTAACTTATTCCTAAGCCGGATTAATCTTCACCATCAATAGATTCAATAAAGACCATACTCATTCGTTTCTTGAATCTAACTCTCCCGATATTAGATAAATAGATTAAGTTACGAGATCCTCTCCCAATTCACTCACAAACAAGAATAAAAGCAAAGAATGAGTAAACCTTGAATAGAAAAGTGCAAACTCTTATTACCTAAACAAAATCCAATTGTTTCTCACAACAACAAAACACAATAACCCCAACCAATCAAGTTATTTCATGGTTGGGTTCAAAAGATATACAAAGAATAATCCCCAAACCATGAATCTAATGGAAGCAAAGAAGAAGAAGAAGAAATCGAACTCTCTCCCTCCTTGCTATCTTGTCGAAATTTCCCTCTTGCTCTCTCTATTGGTCTTGTCGAAATTCCCTTGATATTTATAGGGCTAGGCCAAAGTCCTTCTTTGAGGAGGAGTTTGAGTTGGAATTAAATTATCTTTAAAGAATATAATTCTTTATTATAATTTTATTCCTATTAGAACTTCTCCTATCTTCTTGGAATTTAATTCTTCTTTAATCTCTGCATGGCAATCAAATTCCTTTGGGCTTGGGCCTTGCTCCATGTCATCTTGGGCTTGTAAAATCATGAATTTCGACATCCCTATTGCATTTAGTTTTTGTTGACAAATGCCATGGCAACTGGCTCGGCGTCTCCTTCATGCATTGCCCTGGCATCTAGCTCGGCATATCCTTCATGCATTGCCCTGGTAACTAGCTCGGCATTGCTTTGGCAAGTGATTCTGCACATACACACACAAAGCACACCAAATCAGCATCTTTTCCACAAAAACTACCAATTTATGTAATCAAGGTCAACGATGGAAGGAAACATGGATTAATACATGAATGGCTAACTATGCAACTAATATGAGCCTAAGTCTAACAATAATATGAGTAAAAAGGGTAAGAAAAATAGTACTTTTGAACACTTATCACACCCCCAAACTCGAACTATTGCTTGTCCTCAAGCAATGCAAACTCATAATTACCTGCCAAGACTTCAATTTTCACAAACTCAGCTTTGAACTTGATTTCAATTCTCTGAACCGGGGCACAAAGTATGATTGGCTTTTTATTTTTTTGGAAAACTGAGGAGTTGCTCGGAATTAAACTATAATGCTTGTGAGTGTGTGCGGAGTTGTGTGCAAGTTGATTTTTCGGATTCTATGCAAACAATAGGTTTTCAAATTACTTCATTGGGTTCTTTTTAACATGTTTTAACTTGAGCCAATTTCGAGCACCTCTAGTGTTTTATTTTTAGTTTTCTTAAGTTAATTTAATCGACTAGAGCCGGTTTTGGGCACCTCTAGTTAAAAAAAAAATTAACGCCTCCTAGAGCCAGTTTCGGGCACCTCTAGTGATTAATTTTTTTAGCATATGCTAGAGCCAATTTCGGACACCTCTAGCATTCATCCAATTTTTATTCTAATCCCCCAATTAGTTAATTATCAACCTAAGTTTACTAGAACTCCTTAAATCAATCAAACCACAACAGTGTTTCATCAAATTTAGCATCATAGTAAAATTCTAAGTTTTTCCATGGTTATCCTAGAATAAAAATTCTATCAATTAAGTACATTGGCAAAGTCATCATTGAATATTCATCAAATCTAAGCAATTCTTGTTTCAATTAAAGGCATGGCAAGCAATTTATGTATCCTAAATGTAATACTTTAAATGAATGTAATTAAACATGGTAACTACTAATAATAATCCCCCCCAAACTCGAGTGAGGCATTGTCCTCAATGCATGCATAAAAATAACGAAAAATAAAAATAAAAATGCATACGAGGACTTACTCCGAGAGTTCGTCATCGTAGATGATTAGTTTCCTTCTAGTTGGCGTCTTGATTTTCTTGCTTGAACGCGATGGTTGTTTTCTTGTTGCCGGTGGTGGAATCGATCCTCGTACGGGGTTGTCCTCATCGTCCTCTTCATCAATATCAATGGCTTTTCGCTTGGAGGATTCAATTGGTGCGGTCTTTATTGGTTCAATGGAGGACTCGTCCGAATCTGAAAAATTAGAAAATGATTCCGTAGGAGTTGATTCGGGCATAGGTGCTTTACCTTTGGCTTTTGCAGTGGTTGCCGGGATGTCTTTAGCTTTGGTTGCCGTGGCATCAGCTTCCTTGGTTGCCGTGGCAAGGATATCGGCGGGAAAGATTGGGAACGGCAAGCGATTGTCCGGGTACTTTTCTAGGATGACTTGGGTGATGGCATTGTTGTGCTCCTTCATGTACCGCATGAACATTAGTTGCCGATCTTCAATTTGCCTTAGGCGGCTTGTCAATGGGTTCAAAAGTGCTTCAAAGTGTCCCGGGATTAATGGCCGAGTTGCCCTAGCGTTAGGTGCTTGGGCATTAGGGATTGCCGCGGCGGCAGGAGTTGCCGTGGTAATTGGAGGCCTTGAAGAATCTTTCGGTGCCTCTCCCATTAGCTTCCGGATTAATGCTTGATTCCAACCAGACTTGGGTAGGGCCTTTTCATCGGTGGACTCACTCGGGACATGCATCTCCTTGCAAAGATTAGAAATTAAGCAAGGGAAGAAAAGATAACCCTTATCTTTTGAGCTGCATACAAAAATCTCATCACAAATAATTTTTCCAATGTTAATGATGCGATTATGCAAAATAGAATGTATGAGCAAAAGACGTGGTATATCAACGGTAGTATTGTGTGTGGAGGGCATTAAAGAAGTTTTAACAAACTTATTCCATAGTTTTGCCTCGAGTTTAAGCCGAAGGCGATTTACCGTGCCCTTGTATTTACCGTCGTTCCAATGAGTTACTGGTTGAGTGAGTTCTTGAAGCACCTTGTCGAGTTGCTTGGGATTGATTTGGTCAACGAAGGCTTGATGCTCGTCCTTCTCAATGTAAATTCCGTAAAAGGTGTTGATGCTTTCGGGACTTATAAGTATGGCCTTGTCACGAACAAAAACATAACGATTATCCGGGTTAGGTGAGTGAGCATAGAATTCTCTTACCCATGAGATATTACCCAGTTCCGGTTGATGGCAAAAGATTTGCCACTTTTGATGTGCAATCCTCTTGAAGATGAATGGTTCAAGGCCGAAATATTGATGAGAGTTGGAGTATTCAAAACCTTGTTCTTCATGAATCTTCCGGCTTTCAAACTTGGATTGAAATCTTTCTTGAACCGCCGGTGTAGCAAACTTCTTGTATCTTGGTTCTTTGGATGAACTAAAAGTTTAATCTTGGATGCCATGTATGATCTTGGTTGTGAGTAAAAACAAAGAAAAGAAAAGAAAATAAACTAAAAAGTTGCAAGATAGAAAGTAGGAATAGGTTAAGGGTGATGGGTTTTATAGAAAAGATAGGTGGTTGGGATTGGGGGAAATTGAAAAAGGGTTTAGGGTTTGGTAGGGATTTTCGACAAAGGGGTTTTGGTTAGGATGAATTGGAGGCTTTATATAAGCCTTAGATTCAGCCCATTAGTTTCCTTGTTGAAGATGTTTTCCTACTTGGTTTAGAATTCCTTCTTTCTCTTGAACTTCCTTTCCTACAATTCAAAAACAAATCAAATAAGGATTAAAATTAAAGATAAACTAATAAAGAAAATAAATAAAGATGTGTAATAGGATTCTTAGACTTGAATAAAAAAATCTAACCTAAAACTACTAATAATCGGCAACATAATAAAATAAAATAAAATCGGAAAGAAAAAAATAATAAAATAATGAAATAGTCGAAAAAAAAAAAATAGAAAAATAAAAATATAAAAAGGGAGAGCATGCTCATGCATCTCCTAAATTGACCACTTCCTTGTTACGTTCCACATGGGCACCATTGTAGTGCTTCAATATTTGTCCATTAACTTTGAATTCATGGTTGTCAGAGATGGACTTGATTATCACGGCGCCATGGGAGAATGGTTTGACGACTTCAAATGGTCCCGACCATCTTGATTTCAGCTTTCCCGGGAAAAGTTTTAGCCGAGAATTGAATAGGAGAACTAGTTGCCTCGGCGTGAATTGCCGTGGCAATAGTTTCTTGTCGTGCCATCGCTTTGTTTTCTCCTTGTAGATTCGTGCATTGTTATAGGCGAGTGCACGGAATTCTTCTATCTCATTAAGATCCATCAAGCGCTTTTGTCCGGCACTTTCCCAATCCATATTCACGGTCTTGATTGCCCAGTACGCCTTGTGCTCGATTTCCACCAGTAGATGGCATGTTTTGCCATAGACAAGTCGGAAGGGGGACATACCTAAGGGTGTTTTGAATGCAGTGCGATATGCCCAAAGTGCGTCATCTAGTCTTAATGACCAATCCTTCCTTAAGGGATTTACAACTTTCTCGAGTATTCCCTTCAACTCCCGGTTGGAAATTTCTGCTTGCCCGTTGGTTTGTGTGTGATATGCCGTGGCGATCTTGTGTGATATGCCGAAGCGTTGCAACATCTTGGCAATTAGTCTGTTGTCAAAATGCTTGCCCCAGTCGCTGATAATTTCTCTCGGCATCCTAAACCGTGTAAATATGTTTTTCTCCAGGAATCGTTGCACGGTCTTGGAATCGTCGTTGGGAACTGCAGCTGCCTCTACCCATTTAGACACATAGTCAATGGCGAGTAAGATGTAGAGGTTGCCGAATGAAGATGGGAAAGGTCCCATAAAATCGATCCCCCATACATCAAACAGTTCCACCTCGATGATGTTCTGGAGTGGCATCTCATGTCGTCTAGAGATATTGCCCGTCCTCTGGCAACGATCACATTGCTTGTAAAAGTCTGGCATCTTTGTACAATGTTGGCCAATACAAACCGGATTGCAAGACTTTGGCCATGTACGAGTTCCTCCAAAATGTCCTCCATAGGGTGAAGAATGGCATTGCCGAGAGTACATTCTGTTGCTCTTCTTCGAGGACACATCGGGCGTATAACCTGATCTGCACATTGTTTAAACAAAAGAGGCTCGTCCCAAAAGTAATGCTTAGCATCATGGCGGAACCGCTTCTTCCCTTGGTGAGTAATGCCATACGGAAAAATACCACAAACAAGGAAGTTAACTAAATCGTACCGCGGTATTGCCGGCATGTCTTTGCCGTGTGTCTGCTCCCAGAATTGCCGCGGCGTGTGCGTCAAAGACTGCTGCGGCGTCGAGAGTTGTCGAGGCGTGTGCATCCATGGTTGCCGAGGCATCTAGGGTTGCTGAGGCGTCAAGGGTTGCTGAGGCGTCAAGGGTTGCCGATGCAATTAAAATTTGTTCATCCGGGAATGCATCGCATATCTCTAGATCCGCGTCCTCCTCCCTATTGCGTTCCAAACGTGATAAGTGATCGGCCACTTGATTTTCTGTTCCTTTCCTATCCTTAATTTCAATATCAAATTCTTGTAAAAGTAATATCCAACGAATCAAACAAGGTTTAGCATCCTTTTTAGCAAATAAGTATTTGATTGCCGAATGGTCCGTATGAACAATTACCTTTGTACCAATTAAATAGGATCGGAACTTGTCAAATGCGAAAACTACAGCTATTAACTCTTTCTCCGTTGTTGTGTAATTCACTTGAGCACCATTAAGAGTTTTACTAGCGTAGTATATCACATGGAATGTCTTACCTGTGCGTTGGCCTAGGACTGCTCCTACCGCGAAATCACTTGCATCACACATGAGCTCAAAAGGTAGCGTCCAATCTGGTGGAACGACAATGGGTGCCGAGGCAAGCTTTTTCTTTAGGGTTTTGAATGCTTGAGTGCAAGAATCATCAAAATCGAAGACTTTATCCTGTTCAAGCAGATTACACAAAGGTTTAGTGATTTTAGAAAAATTATGAATAACCTTCTGTAAAAACCTGCATGTCCGAGAAAACTTCGAATTCCTTTAACCGAATTTGGTGGGGGTAATCTCTCGATCACGTCCACCTTGGCTTTGTCTACTTCAATTCCCTTGGATGAAATCTTGTGGCCGAGCACTATTCCTTCATCTACCATAAAGTGGCATTTCTCCCAATTGAGGACTAAGTCCGTTTCTTCGCATCTTGCTAACACCCTCTCTAAATTGCCGAGACAGCCGTCGAAGTCATTACCAAAAACTGAAAAATCATCCATGAAGATCTCAAGGAAGTCTTCGACCATGTCTGAAAAGAGTGCCATCATGCATCTTTGGAAGGTTGCCGGGGCGTTACACAATCCGAACGGCATCATTCGGAAGGCATAAGTTCCATATAGGCATGTGAAGGTTGTCTTTTCTTGATCTTCTGGTGCTATGGCAATCTGATTGTAACCTGAATAACCATCAAGAAAACAATAAAAGGGTTTACCTGCAAGACGGTCAAGCATTTGATCAATAAAGGGTAATGGGAAGTGATCTTTCCTAGTGGCTTTGTTTAGCTTTCGATAGTCCCTACAAACCCTCCAACCGGTCACAGTCCTGGTTGGGATAAGTTCATTATTTTCATTGCTTACCACTGTTATACCTCCCTTTTTCGGCACACATTGTACCGGACTTACCCACGTAGCTTCAACATGTAGCTTCAACATGTAGCTTCAATAAAGGGTAATGGGAAGTGATCTTTCCTATTGCCTTTTTATGTAGCTTCAACATGTTGATCAGCTTCTTTTCCTGCTCAGGCTGTAACTTAGAGGAAATAATTACAGGTAATGTATTATCGGTCCCTAAGTATACATATTTCAGTTGCTCTGGCAATTGTTTCAACTCAAGAATTGGTGGATTTTCGATAGAGGGTTTTTCGAGCTTACCTTCCTTATCTGAGTAGTCCAGTGGTTCAAAGTATGTACCTGGCCGATTGACTAGCCAATTTTCCTCTTCTGGTTGTTCCTCATCGACCGGTTCTTCATACTCCTCATGTTCCTCGTGTTCGGCAATGTAGTTGCCGAGGCAACTAAATTCCTCATCGATGTTAAACTCTGTCGTGGCATGAAGTAGTTGGCATTCTTCTGGATCATCGGCATGCCTTAGTGTTTGGAACACATTTAGTTTTACCGCTGGTCATTCACCCTCATTGTGAGTTCTCCCTTTTCAACGCCGATCAAGGTTCTCCCCGCCGCTAGGAATGGTCTCTCGAGAATGATAGGTGCATGCTCATCCGCTTCACAATCCAAAACAATAAAGTCAGCGGGAAAAATAAATTTATCAACTTTTACCAAGATGTCCTCGATTTTTCCCTCTGGATGCACATAGGATCTGTCGGCGAGCCGCAAAGATGATCATGTAGGTCTTGCCTTCTCGATTCCTAGTTTTTGGAAAACTGATTTAGGCATCAAGTTTATGCTCGCCCCTAGGTCGCATAGTGCTTTCCCGACATAGTGATTTCCAATAGAACAGGTATTGTGAAACTTTCGGATCCTTCAACTTAGGTGGCATACGATTGTGCAACATTGCCATGCATCCTCTCGTCGCGGAATCTGTTTCAAACTCTCCTAGCCTTGTTCTTTTGGACACAATGTCTTTAAGGAACTTAGCATAGTTGGGCATTTGTTCAATTGCTTCCACCAAAGGGCAAGTTGATGTGGACTTGGTTTAGGATATCTAGAAACTTCTTGAATTGGTATTCTTGCTTTTGTCGCTTCAACCTTTGTGGGAATGGTGGTGGAAGTCGGATATCTTCGATCCTTTCATTGGTTTGAAACCTGATTGATGGCATTGCCGGACATCCGGAGTTGCCGATGCGTTATCATCCGGGGTTGCGAGGCATGCTTATCACAAGAAGCCGAGGCGTCATCGGTTGCCGAGGCATGTTTATTGCCGTTGCCGCAGCAATTCCTGGTTCAAAGATCCGAGGCTTTGCTGCTAGGTTCGTCTTGATCTATTTGTGGAGTTTTGTTTGACGAGCGGGTTTGAACCTCTCTAAGTTGTTGGCCACTTCGGTGGTGATTGCCTTACATTGCTCATGGCCGTTCCTCTTGTGACTTGATGATCGCTAGGTAAACCTCCTTGTGGTCTAGTGTTGATTTTGAGCAAACCGTCCGACTTGATTTTCCAATGATTTGATTGCCGCCTCTTGGTTTTGCAATCTCATCTCGGTCCTGTTAATAAAAGCATCAGTTCTTTTTATGAAATTACTATTCTCACCATATAAGATTCAGTTTTCATCATAAAAGCATTAAGAGAATTTTCCAAAGAACTAGATGTCGCTCGGTTGTTGCTTTGGGGATCTGCTGTCGTGGCATATTCTCACCGGAATCCCGATGCTTGTGCATTCTGATTGTTCCGGTTAGAGCATTGTTGGGATTACTCCATGAAAAATTCGGTGCTTCTTCCAAGCTGGATTGTATGTATTTGACATCATGTTGTTGTCTCGATTGTAATTCCCCACATAGAAGCTAGATTCCGAATCTCAGCATACATTCGAAGAATTATGGTTATCGCCACATAACTCACAAAAAGAATCCATTACCTTGACTTCATGTGTGTTGTTTGGTTTTTGCATGTTCTGGACCATCTTGGTTAAAGCGGCCAATTATGCCGAAATTGAATCTGATGATCCTAGTTCATGTATTGTGGCTTGGCGTCTAACTCCTCCTCTTCTAGTAGATGGGAATTGATAATCATTCTTGGCCAGCCTGTTTAAGATTTGCATTGCTTCTTCCGGTGACTTATCTAAGAGTATGCCGTTTGACGAGGCATCTAGCATCATCCTTGTTGGTGTATTCACGGCATTGTAAAACATTGTTACTTGAGTCCACACCGGGAATCCGTGTAGAGGGCATTTGTGTAGAAGTTCTCTATATCGCTCCCAAGCCTCGTACATGGATTCATCATCTGCCTGCCGAAAAGAAGTAATGTCGTTACGAAGCTTATCAGTCAAATTTGTAAGATTAAATCTAGCAAGGAAATCACGACAAAGATCAGTCCAAGATGCTATGGATCCGGCAGGAATGCTATTCAGCCATGCTTTCGCCCTATCCCTCAGTGAATAGGGGAATAATCTTAATCGTAGGACATCGGGGGTGACTCCGTGTATCTTGAACGAGTTGCAAATCTCGAGGAAAGATTTCAGATGTTGTCGTGTGTCTTCAGTTGCTGAGCCGCCAAATTAACCTATTGTGTTGATCATATTAAACATTACCTGTTTCAACTCAAAGTGGTCGGCTTCAATTTCAGGTGCGACAACTCCTGGGTTAAGTCCATCAAGATCTTCTTCAAGATAGTCTCAAATAGTTCTGTTTCGTGCAAGAATCACTCCTCCTCCTGCTCGAACATCTTGATTCATATTGCCGTCTTGATTTGCCATTGCTTCTCTTATCCTTCATCTAAGTCTTTGTAAGGTTCGTTCGATTTCTGGATCAAAGGGATATTCTAGTGAAGTCGGTCTCGCCCTGGTCATATACCAATGCAAAACCAAAGTTTGTTAGCCCTTTGAATTTTAAACAAGAAAAATAAGAAGAAAGTGCAAGAAAGTAAAAACAAAGTCGCTATTGCCAATCCCCGGCAACGGCGCCAAAAACTTGTTGCGTGTGATAAGTGCTACGCAAATGTGCAAGTATACACGTCGCAAGTAATAAAGTGATATGAGTATCGAGTATCGTCTCCACGAGGATTGGTTTGGGCCACTTTGCTTAAGTTCTCGTGACTTTGTGAAAAGTAAAAACACAATTAAAGGATTATGGGAATTTAACTAATAACTAAACTAGAAAGCAATAAAGTAAAAGAAAATATGAGAGAAAAAGAGAGAGATAGGTCAGGTTATCGTGAATTGAGGTGTGATAGCTGATTGGATCGTTTTGGTAAAAGAGTGCACGGGCAACTCGGTTGCCGTGGGCAACTTGCTGTGGGGGGTGCCTTGGCAACTAATCGATGGTTGCCTGGGCAACTACTTGGCGTCTGGGCAGAAACTTCAAGGTTCGGCAGAGCGTTCTTCAATGGTTTCTTCTTATCCCTAAGTCGAAACTCTAGCTACTTGTGCATGCCTTGATAATACATCCCTGCGTGAATCAAGGGTGAACAACAACCAATCTTGCGCTCCTCTTAGCCGTTGAAATCCTTAACTTATTCCTAAGCCGGATTAATCTTCACCATCAATAGATTGAATAAAGACCATACTCATTCGTTTCTTGAATCTAACTCTCCCGATATTAGATAAATAGATGAAGTTACGAGATCCTCTCCCAATTCACTCGCAAACAAGAATAAAAGCAAAGAATGAGTAAACATTGAATAGAAAAGTGCAAACTCTTATTACCTAAACAAAATCCAATTGTTTCTCACAACAACAAAACACAATAACCCCAACCAATCAAGTTAGTTCATGGTTGGGTTCAAAAGATATACAAAGAATAATCCCCAAACCATGAATCTAATGAAAGCAAAGAAGAAGAAGAAATCGAACTCTCTCCCTCCTTGCTATCTTGTCGAAATTTCCCTCTTGCTCTCTCTATTGGTCTTGTCGAAATTCCCTTGATATTTATAGGGCTAGGCCAAAGTCCTTCTTTGAGGAGGAGTTTGAGTTGGAATTAAATTATTTTTAAAGAATATAATTCTTTATTATAATTTTATTCCTATTAGAACTTCTCCTATCTTCTTGGAATTTAATTTTTCTTTAATCTCTGCATGGCAATCAAATTCCTTTGGACTTGGGCCTTGCTCCATGTCATCTTGGGCTTGTAAAATCATGAATTTCGACATCCCTATTTCATTTAGTTTTTGTCGACAAATGCCATGGCAACTGGCTCGGCGTCTCCTTCATGCATTGCCCTGGCATCTAGCTCGGCATATCCTTCATGCATTGCCCTGGCAACTAGCTCGGCATTGCTTTGGCAAGTGATCCTGCACATACACACACAAAGCACACCAAAGCAGCATCTTTTCCACAAAAACTACCAATTTATGTAATCAAGCTCAACGATGGAAGGAAACATGGATTAATGCATGAATGGCTAACTATGCAACTAATATGAGCCTAAGTCTAACAATAATATGAGTAAAAAGGGTAAGAAAAATAGTACTTTTGAACACTTATCAGGTAGCCAACATAGTGCCAGTACCAAAAAAGGATTGGAAGGTACGCATGTGCATGGATTATAGCGCCCTTAACATGGCAAGTCCCATGGAAAACTTCCCCTTACCCCACATTGATACGCTAGTTAACAACACCACCGAAAATGCTTGGTTCTTATTCGTGGACAGTTTTTTGGGATACAATCAGATTAAAATACACCCCGAAGACATGGAAAAAACTACTTTGTGACCATGTGGGGTACATTTTGCTACAAGGTGATGCCTTTCGGGTTAAAGAACGCCGAGTGACCTATCAAAGACATGATACATCTAGGATGAAGATTGTCAGCAAGCGTTATCGAAGATCAAGAAGTATTTGACCAACGCCCCGATCTTAGTGGCCCCAGAGCTAGATAGATCGCTAATCTTGTACTTGGCAGTCTTCAAAAATTCAATGGGTTGTGTGTTGGGGAAACACGATGACTCTGGCAAGAAATAAATGACGACTTATTACTTAAGCAAGAAGTTCACCAAGTGTGAAGCGCGATACCCACTAATACAGAAGCTGTGTTGTGCCTTGGTATGGGCTATGCGACTCAGGCAATACATGTTGTATCACACCACCTTCCCAAATAGATCCATTAAAGTTTTTGATGGAAGTACAAACGCTAACTAGGAAAATGGCCCATTGGAAAATGCTACTATTAGACTTTGATATCGTTTATGTGAGCCAAAAATGGTAAAAGAAAGTGTGGTGGCATATCTTTTGGCAAGCTGCGCTTCAAACAACAATGAGTTGATGGATTTTAGCTTCCCAGATAAAGATTTAATCGGTGCTCTATTTGAGGAGACGCCTGTTAAGTGTCTAAAAGTACTATTTTATTCACCCTTTTTATTCATATTATTGCTAGACTTAGGCTCATATTAGTTTCATTATTAGCCATTCATGCATGTTTGCATAGTTTCCTTGGTGGTTAAGCTTGATTTTATATTTTGCTTAATTTTGTGGGAAAATGGTGCTACCGATAGTTGTTTTTGCGTGTGTGCAGAATCACTTGCCTAAACAAGGCTGGAACCAGTTGCCAGGGCAGTGCATGAAGGAGATGCCGATGTAGTTGCCAGGGTAATGCATGAAGGAGATGCCGAGCTAGTTGCCAGGGAAATTGTCGATAAGGGATAAGATGATATGGCAGTCGAAATTGATGACTAGATACGCCCAAGATGACGTGGAGCAAAGTTAAATCCCAAAGTAGTTTGATTTCCATGAAGAGATCAAAGAGAAATTAAATCCCAAGAAGATATGAGAAGATCTAGAAGGAATTTAAATATAATAAAGAATTATATTCTTTTAAAGTATTTAATTCCAACTTAACTTCCTCCTCAAGAAGGAATTTGACCTAGCCATCTCCTATTTAAAGAAGACCAAGCCGTCAAACTCAAAGGAGAGAGCAAAGGGGAGAGATTTCAACAAGGGCTTTCAACCATTCTTCATATTTTTCTTTCTTGTTCGATTAGGTTTATGTTAGGGATTCTTTGTTTTGTGTTTCTTTGTAACCTAGCCATGAACTAAATCTATTTGGCTAAGGTTATTGTGTTTTGTGGTTGTGAGAAACAATTGGATTTTGTTTAGGTAATAAGAGTTTGCACTTTCAATTCAAGGTTTACTCATTCTTGGTTTGTATTCTTGTTTGTGAGTGAATTGGGAGAGGATCTCGTAACTTCATCTATTTATCTAATATCGGGAGAGTTAGATTCAAGAAACGAATGAGTATGGTCTTTATTCAATCTGTTGATGATGAAGATTAATCTGGCCTCGGAATAAGTTAAGGATTTCAACGGCTAAGAGGAGCGCAAGATTGGTTGTTGTTCACCCTTAATTAACGCAGAGATGTATTATCAAGGCATGCACAATTAGCTAGAGTTTCAACTTAGGGATAAGAAAAAACCATTGAAGAACGCTCTGCCGATCCTTAAAGTTGCTGCCCAGCCATCCAAACAGTTGCCCAGGAAACCGTCGATTAGTTGCCAAGGCAACCATGCTGCGCAAGTTGCCACGACAACTGAGTTGACCTTGCACCCTTTTACCAAGACGATCCAATTGGCTATCACACCTCAACTCACGATAACATGGCATATTCTCTCTCATTTGATTACATATTCTTTTACTTTATTGCTGTCTAGTTTAGTTGTTATTTAAACTCGTACAATCTTCTACTTGTGTTCTTTTACTTTTTACAGTGCAAGAGATTAGATTCTTGAAGTGGCACCAATCCCTGTGGAGACGATATCTTTTATACTATAACTTGCGAAGTGTACACTTGCACAATTACTGAGCACTTACTACGCGTAACAAGTTTTTGGCGCCATTGCCGGGGATTGACAATAACAACTTTGTTTTTATTTTCTTGCATTTTTTATTTTTCTTGTTTAGGATTCGAAGGGTTAACAAACTTTGGTTTTGCATTGGTATATGACCAAGGCGAGACCAATTACACCAGAATATCCCTTTGATCCAGAAATCGAACGAACCTTGCAAAGACTCAGACAATGGATACGAGTAGTAATTGCTAATCAAGACGGCAATATGAATCATGATGTTCCAGTAGGAGGAGGACTGATTCTTGCATGAAACAAGACTATTCAATACTATCTTGAAGAAGATATTAAAAGACTTAATCCATGAGTTGTCACACCTAAAATTGAAGCCGACCACTTTGAGTTGAAACTGGTGGTGTTCAATATGATCAACACAATTGGTCAATTTGGCGGCTCAACAACTGAAGATGCACGACAACATCTTAAATATTTCCTCGAGATTTGTAATTCATTCAAAATACAAGGAGTCACCCCCGATGTTTTACGACTAAGATTATTCCCCTATTCACTGAAGGATAGGGCGAAAGCATGGTTGAATAGTATTCCTGCCAGATCAATAAGATCTTAGACCGATCTTTGTCGTGATTTCATTGCTCGATTTAATCCTACAAATTCGACTGATAAGCTTCGTAACGAAATTACTTCTTTTTGGCAGACAGATGAATCCATGTATGAGGCTTGGGAGCGATATAGAGAACTTATACACAAATGCCCCTACATGGATTCCCAGTGTGGACACAAGTAAAAATGTTTTACAACGTTATGAATACACCAACAAAGATGATGCTAGATACCTCAGCAAACAGCATACTCCCGACAAGTCGTCGAAAGAAGCAATGCAAATTCTGAATAGGCTTGCCAAGAATGATTGTCAGTTGCCATCTTCTAGAAGAGAAGGAGTTAGACGCCAAGCCACAAAATTGGCCACTCTAACCAAGATGGTCCAGAACATGCAGAAACAAAACAACACACATGAGGTCAAGGTAATAGATTCCTTTTGCAAGTTATGTGGTGGTAACCATGATTCTTCTAAATGTATGCAGAATCTGGAATCCAGCTTTTATATGGGGAATTACAACCGGAACAACAATGTGATGTCCAATACATACAATCCAGCTTGGAAGAAGCACCCGAATTTTTCATGGAGTAATCCCAACAATGCTCTAAACCAAAACAATCAGAATGGCACAAGCATCGGGATTCCAGTAGAATATGCCACGACAACAATTGCCGCAACAACAACCAACAACATCTAGTTCTTTGGAAAATTCTCTCAATGTTTTTATGTTGAAAATTGAATCTTATATGGCTGAGAATAGTAACTTCATAAAAAGAACTGATGCTTTTATTAACAGGACCGAAATGAGATTACAAAACCAAGAGGCAGCAATCAAATCATTGGAAAATCAAGTCGGACAATTTGCTCAAAACCTGAATACTAGACCACAAGGAGGTTTACCTAGCGATACTGAAATCGCATGAGGAACTAGCCATGAGCAATGTAAGGCAATCACCACTAGAAGTGGCCAACAACTTAAAGAGGCTCAAGCTCGCTCATCAAACAAAACTCCATAAAAAGAACAAGATGAACTCAGCGGCAAAACCTCAGATGTTGTACCAGCGATAAGCATGCCTCGGCAACTAGAAATAAGGATGTCGCGGCAAACAACGATAGGCACGCCACGGTAACCCTAGTTGACGATGCCTCGGTAACTCTAGTTGCCCCGGCAATGCCATCAATCAGGTTCTAGACCAATGAAAGGATCAAAGATATCCGACTTCCACCACCATTCCCACAAAGGTTGAAGCGACAAAAGCAAGAATATCAATTCAAGAAGTTTCTTGATATCCTAAAGCAAGTCCACATCAACTTGCCATTGGTTGAAGCAATTGAACAAATGCGGAACTATGCCAAGTTTCATAAATACATTGTGTCCAAGAGAACAAGGCTAGGAGAGTTTGAAACAGTTGCCGCAATAGAGGGATGCATGTCCATGTTGCACAATCGCATGCTACCCAAATTGAAGGATCTCGAAAGTTTCACAATACCATGTTCCATTGGAAACCACTATGTCGGGAAAGCATTATGTGACCTTGGAGTAAGCATAAACTTGATGCCTAAATCGATTTTCCAGAAACTAGGAATCGGGAAGGCAAGACCATCAACAGTTATGCTACAACTAGCCGACGGATCCTATGTGCATCCAGAGGGAAAAATCGAAAAAATGCTGGTAAAATTTGATAAATTTATTTTTCCCACTGACTTTATTATTTTGGAATGTGAAGCAGATGAACATGCACCTAGCATTCTCGGGAGACTCTTCCTAGCGATAGGGAGAACCTTGATCGATGTTGAAAAGGGATAACTCACAATGAGGGTGAATGACCAGCAAGTTAAACTAAATGTGTTCCAAACATTAAGGCATGTCGATGATCCGGAAGAATGCCAACTTCTTCATACCACGGCAGAGTTTAACTTCGACGAGGAATTTAGTTACCTCGAAAACTACATTACCGATCAAGAGGAACTTGAGGAGTATAAAGAACCGATCGATGAATAACAACAAGAAGAGGCAAATTGGTTAGTCAATCGACCAGGTATATACCTTGAACCATTGGATTACTCTGGTAAGAAGGTAAACTCGAAAAGCCCTCCATTGAACAACCATCGATTCTTGAGTTGAAACAGTTGCCAGGGCAACTAAAATATGCTTACTTGGGAACCGATAATACATTGCTTGTAATTATTTCCTCTAAGTTATAGCCTGAGCAAGAAAAGAAGCTGATCAAAATGTTGATGCTACACAAGAAAGCGATAGGGTGGACAATTGTCGACTTAAAGGGAATTAGTTCGGCCGTGCATGCACAAGATTTTGTTAGAAGATGATCACAAGCCTTCGATTGAGGCCCAAAAAAGACTGAATCATGCCATGAAAGGGGTTGTAATGAAAGAAATCATCAAGTGGCTTGACTTCAGCATCATATACCCTATTTCTGATAGTACAAGGGTAAGTCTGATACAATATGTACCGAAAAAGGGAGGTATAACGGTGGTAAGTAATGAAACAATGAACTCATTCCAACCAGGACTGTGACTGGTTGGAGGGTTTGTATGGATTATCGAAAGCTAAACAAAGCCACTAGGAAAGATCACTCCCCCTTACCCTTTATTGATCAAATGCTTGACCGTGTTGCAGGTAAACCCTTTTATTATTTCTTGATGGTTATTCAGGTTACAATCAAATTGCCATAGAACCAGAAGATCAAGGAAATACAACCTTCACATGCCCATACGGTACTTATGCTTTCCGAAGGATGCCGTTCGAATTGTGTAATACCTCGGCAACCTTCCAAAGATGCATGATGGCACTCTTTTCAGACATTGTCGAAGACTTCCTTGAGATCTTCATAGATGATTTTTCTATTTTTGGTAATGACTTCGACAGTTGCCTCTATAATTTAGAGAAGGTGTTGGCAAGATATGAAGAAACTGATTTAGTCCTTCATTGGGAGAAGTGCCATTTTATGGTTGTAATCACTCATTTTCACTTATAAATATATTAATATTGCATGTATATGTTATTATATGAATATAAGGTGATGTGTGTATACATATTAAGGGTGTATGTATGTCGCATATGTATCTAGGGTATAAGCGTATATAGATGTCATGTTAATTATACGTATGATTATACGTACGTATACTATAATATTATATTAATTAATGATCGTATAATATAAGTATATATTTCCGTATGTATTGCTGTTATAAGTATACTATTATTATTATTGGGCTAGTAAAATGAAAAATTAAATATATATTAAACCCAAATAAATAAAATCCAAGTCCAATTACAAATCCAGTTACAAGGCCCGTTTGGCCCAAATCTGAATCCTATCTAATTACAATGTGCAGGTAACTGTGGGCCGTTGGATCAAGATCTGATCCAACGGCCACGATGCAATGGAAGTCAAAAAATATCTGCCAGGCGCGTGCTCCACACGTATGGACCGTTCGAGTGCCACGCGCGCGTGTGGTTCACGCGCGGACGCTTTAACATCCCACGCGCGCGTCAGATCCACGCGTTCTGACTCCTCGACTGCGGAGCTCCACGTGGCGAAATCTGAAGCCGTCTCATCAGATCGAGGCTTCATCCAGGCCGATCGTTCTTCAAGCCATCTCGACCGTTAGATCAGATCTGATCTAACGGCCGAAAACGCGTCCGCCTCGCGAGAATGACCACACCGCCACCGCGCCGATATTCAGTCCCCGCGTTCAGATTATGCCAAAGACAACAAGCAAAATGTCAGATCTGGAAAAGAAGACACAAGTTGCAACCAAAATACAGAGGCAGTAATATATATGAAACGGGGCTGTTGTAACGGGGGGATTAGCCAGCAATTTTTAGGAAGCAAGCAAGAAGGTTAGCAAGAAAAAAAAGCAGTAGTAAAAAAAAAATAGAGAGCTTGTAAAACCAAAAGCTTGTAACCCGGTCGAGATAATCAAAAAGAGGTCCATTGGTAAACACTTACCTCTTTTTCTTACTTATTTCTTTACATGCATATACTGAAAATGAAAATAAAAAAAAAAAAATAAAAGAAAGTAGTCTTACCGAAAGTCGTTTGTGGGTCTTCCTTCTCTCGGTGACAAACCTCTCGGCTTCTACAAGCCAGATCTGGTGAACTAAAGGGAAGAGAAGACTCTTTGTAGTTGTGTTTTGGTCTAAAATTTTTTTTTTTTGGGTTCGTATTTCTTAGATCTAGGGTAAATAAAAGGGGATCCTCCGAATCCATCCACGGATTCATGTTGAGGACGACAAGGGGACTGTTTTGGTGTATTTTGGGAGCCTACCGGTGCCGGTTAGCGGCGGCCGGCGGAGAGAATACGGCGCCGACGCCGGATTCTGGGTTTCTCAAGAACACTTGAGAGAAAAAGATGAACATGGGTTATTTGGAAACTGAAGAATGAAGCGAAAATGGAGAAAATTTGGTTTCGGTTTGAAAATAGCCCTTATATAGATGTTCTTATTTTACTAAATGGGTAAATTACACACTTAATCCCACCGCGTTTTCAATATTTTCACTTTTGTCTTGCCGCATGGTATAATCACACTCCCAGTCCCCTTGGTTTTTCAAAAGATTACAATTTAGTCACTAAATTACACCGAATCAATTTCTGAATGGTAAAATTACGCCCTTAACCATCCCGCGTTTTTTGAATTTTTACTTTGAGTCTGCCCCTTGGTCTAATTACAGTTCTGGTCCTTTTAGGTTTTGTTTGTTTCGCAATTTCGTCCCCAAATTACATATTATTGTTCTTTAATTTCTGCCATTACTTTCATTTTCCTTTCATTTCATCCTTGTTCTCTTTGTAAATATTATTGTTCGTATTATAATCATATATGTTGATATTATTTTATTTTATGTCTCTCGTATATGACTCGTTTTATGTCTTTATGCATATATGTGTTAAATATAATATTTATGTTTTTCATCCTAAGTTTATCTCATATCAAGCATGTTATGTTTTAATTGGTTCGTACATGACGTATTTTGTATTTTATATGTGTGTGCTTTCTTATGTTTTAGGGCTACATGTTAGTATATTTACCCTTTTTATACGATATGTTGACCCGTATATGTTGAAATATGTTTTATTGCTAGTATGCATTTTTTGTATCTGTTTGTCTATATATACTTGTTCTGCCTTTTTTTTTGACATATGATAGTTTTTTTTATCTATTATTTAGAATAATATGTATATACATGTTTTAGTCTAAAATATTATTCATGTTAAATTAGTATTCTGGTATGTCAATATTTATTATGTTTAAATGTTTTGCCATGTTTTACGTTTTTGCCACTAAGATTGCATATCGAGATATAACTTGTTAATCGGAGTCCTTTTATCCGAGCGTAAAACGGACCAGTATCAAGCGTAGTGATAGTGGTTGGGCGTTTATCCTCGGATAACGGGACCCTAAAATATATTCGCAATTATGACCGAAATTTAAAATAATCGTCACTCTAATCCGGAAAATCAATATTAATGAAGCGGTAATTATTAAAGTACCAATTTTTGGGCGGTGTGGGGTGCTAATCCTTCCCCATCCGTAATCGACTCCCGAACCCTCTTTTTTTTGAATCTCGGTTTTATGGTGTCCGCCTACCTAAGTGGCCGATGGCGACTCCATTTTTACGAGGTTTTTGTAAACCCCACAGAATAAATATTTTATATCCAAACACCTTTCAAAAATCCTTCGAAAAACCATCGTTTTTATTTAGCGATAAAAGAAAAAAGACATCGCAACAGATGGCGACTCCGCTGGGGACATTTTTGTTTTTTTTGAAAAAAAAACAAATGAGAGTCAAGCTTTTAAAATAATTACCACTTTACTAATATTGGAAGTTCCGGATTAAAGTAACTATTAAATTCACATTCGGTCGTAATTGCGCGTTTATTTTAACGCATTTAAAATATGGCATATAAACCCGTCTTTTTAAGTGGGGGGAAAACGCTAATGCTTTCGTGGAGATATCGTTCTCCCGTATAGGCCTAGCAAGTACCTTCGGGGCTCGAGTACCTTATGCTTTCGTAAGGATATCGTTCCTTAAATGCGGGCATAAGCGAATGGGTCCCCCCAATTGAACCCGGTTGAAAGGAGCCTATAATGGGTGATGATCGGGGGCCTTGCTACTCTTAGTAGAGGACAACAAGGACAATTCGGGTACCTCCTAGCACCAACACTGCATGTAGAGAACATAGAAACCCACCCTGTTAGAGCCATGCGGATAACCTTAGGTGTTTTAGACGGGATAAATAGGGTTGCTTTGTGTGTTTATTTATTTAATTTTTGTCATTTTATTTATATATTTATCAATTTTATCTGCAATCTGACTTGTTTTCTTTTAAGCTTTTTGTTCTTTTTCTCATACATCATTGCATTTGCATCGCATAAAGGTCTTGGATCAAGTGGTTTGCCTGATCGTAAAGTCTTTCACCATGGAAAAAGGTGTCTTAGGAAAGAAGAGCTTAATTTGTCGATCGGACATTGGTCGAGGTCAGCCAGAAAAATCCAAGGGGACGATCGCCTAACGAACGCGTAATAGCTGGATACACCTATGTGAGTCTCCAATAGAACGACTTATGGGATCTTCAAAGCATTTGGGAAAGATGGGATCGAAGACTACAAGACTTATTTTGCGATAGTTATGGCGACATCGCACAGCTATTATATGTTCGGATTAACCAGCCCCTACTCCGAGCTATAGTCCAGTTCTGGAATCCGGCCTTTTCTGTCGCTTCACCTTCAATGGGCAGGACATGATGCCTACGGTAGAAAAGTACACCGCTTTGCTTAACCAGAAAAATATTCAAGAAGATTGGATCTCACGCGAAGCCTCAAGGAATCGAAATTACACTTTGCTAAACTCAAAACCTTTGCAGGAATGAGTGACGATTGGGTTAGTGGCCTCCTTCAAATCCGAGGAGATAATACAGTCTTCGCATGGGAAAGTATTCGGGACATCATATCGACACATCCGCATTTGAGGCAAAGAAAATGGACTTATTCGCTTTAGGAATATATGGCTTGGTGATCTTTCCCAGAGTACTCGGGAACATTGACATAGCCATTCTGGATTTGTTTGAGCGGGTGAAACGGAAAGCAAACCCGGTACCAGCAATCTTGGTCGAGACTTTTATTTCCTTAAACGCTAGCGGAAACATGAAGAAGAGGCGTTTTTTGAGGCTGCGCACAACTATTACAAGTATGGATCCAGAGTCACATGTGGAAGACGCCGACGCTGGTTCTGCCGGGGATATCCTTCCAAGGTTTTTCGCCTTTACGAGAATACTTAGCAAAGGAATGGCGAGAAGATTTGAAAACAAAAATGTGGACCAGTTTCTTCAGGAACGTTCAAGATGAAGACATAGCATGGAGGGTCCCATGGCTCGGTAAAGTTAATTATTTTCTATACAGTTGCGGTGACTTCAACGGGCTGATGATGTTGGGATTGCATGGAGGGATCGCTTGCGCCCCGCTTTTAGTATCTCGGCAGTTCGGATCACGACAGTTCATTCCCAATACTGCCGGATTAAGCCAAACTGAATTTCTTTTCAAAGGGGAGTTCAAAGGAAAATTTCAGACCATCATGAGGGCCTGGGATCATTGTTACCGGATCAGGGTGGAAGGAGATACCGAGCACATGACTACCCCAGATTACGACCTTTGGAGACATTTGAGGGTTAATAATGTGATTCCTGAATCTGATCAAGGACCAACAGTGTCACTCGAAGAGCTCACAAGGGTGGTGCCATCCGAAGCCGATATCTTAAGGAGTGAACTCGAGGAAGTTAAAAAGAAAATGGACATCCAACAAACCCAACATGCGAAGCGAGCTCTCTATAAAGCAAGCTTAGAAGTTGACGAGTGGGATGGGATCATTAGGCAAATCAAGAAATTAAATGCAGATTTGAGTGACAAAAATACTCTTTATCAAAAAGATGCCCTCTATTACAGGCAAAAGTACAAAAAAGCGGCGAGTCGGTTCATAGCTGTGGAAAGAGAAAGAATAAACGGCATCCGTATGGTGGAAGAAGAACGAGAAATTAACAAAAGAGCGATCGAGAAAGAGATTGAAAGCTACCGTTTGGCTATGGAGGAAGAAAAACGGTCCGCCAAGAAAGCCATTGATCAAGAGAGAGAAAGATTCAGACAAGAAATCAGCAAAGGAAAACAGGTTGTTCATCATGAGAGAGAAAGTGTCGCCGTATGGAAAAGAAAATCCATGAATAGCCGAAACAGACTGTTAGAAATGCAGAAACTGTACGATGACACTCTTCAAAGTTTGGGTCAAAGCCAAAGTCAAAATGAGGAATTAAAAGAAAAGATGGCGGAAGCCGAACACTCACTTCGAATATCTTGTCATAGAATAAATAATTTGTTGAGCTGCAAGAAAGAGAACACGAAGTGGGTGTGTTACAAACACGAATCGGATCCCTCGAAGCAGTTGTGAATGACTATAAGGAAAGAATTAATGTGTTCGAGGAAGCTGCAGCCGGAGGGGACATCTATTGGCAGAAAAGATTACGTGACGCTGCTCGAATGGTACAAGACAGAGACCAGTACTATGCAAACCTAATGGTGGACATACAGCGAGTCGCCAGACACGTAAATGATTTAGCTGTCGAGGCTGAGACACTCCAACCGTTTATAGCCCCGGGAATGGAAGAAGCTCCTAGGTTCCTCAAGCTGCTCAAGGCAATTGGAAAGTTAGGAGATAGAGCTAGAGTCTATCTATAAGACTCTGTGTTATAATTAGATCTTTTGTACTAGGGATCTTTACTTTGTAACACGAATTTTGTTGTAATCAAGACCCTTTAATTCCCGTAAAAGTAATTCAAAAGGGTGATTACCAGCGAACCAGTACCTTGCTGCATGCATTCTTGCATGTGCATCATAACATTTGCATCATTGTACATGCATTTATTTTTTCAACCATATTAACAATATGAATATTGTGGCATTCTATGTAGTGTTAACCCGCAATCATTCATCATCTATACTTTACCCGGCTACAAAGAAAGCTCATGGAAGAAAGAATATTCAGTCTAGAAAGAGGGCAAAGAGAGCTTGAGACAAGGCTTGAAGAGGCCCGGAGAAGCCTTAGTGATCAGATTGCCACAATCACAAACATCAATAGTATCGACATAACGGCATTCTTGGCAAAAAGTCTTGGAAAACGAGTAGAAGAAGAAAATATCCTAGAGCCAGAAGGTACCCCGGCTCACTACAAGGTTCAACCCACTGCACCAAACCAGGCTAGGAAGGTGTATATTGACCCTACAGGAATGTCTTCCAACTTTCAAGTAGGGGCACCTGAGACTCAACCCCTTGATACCGGAGCACTTTATGAAGAAGAAGTGCCGGACCTAAACATGGTCGAAAGGATCAGGAATGAGGTAGAAAGAAAGTGGGAAGAAAGATTTCCGCCTCATGGAAGAAAAATTTAAAGCGTTACAATCAAATGAAGAATCAGGAAACGATGCTAGTGACTTAAGTCCGTGTCGATCTTGTCTTGCCACCAAAATTCAAAACGCCAGAGTTCGATAAATATGACGGAACCACATGTCCTTACGCACACATAACGATGTATTGTAGAAAAATGGCGGCTTACCATAAAGATGAAAAGCTATTGATCCATTGTTTCGGGATAGTCTAAGCGGAGCGGCATTACGTTGGTATACTCGTTTAAGCAAAGCAAATGTCAAGACATGGAAAGATTTGTCTAAAGCATTTTCCGAACAATACAAAACATATAACGGACATGATCCTAAGCGAGAATCATGTTAGAAAATATGGGGCAAAAGTCAATGAAAGCCTGCGACAATATGCCCGAGGGTGGAGAGAAATGGCCGCCCAAATCCAGCCACCTATCCCGAGCATGAAATCACGCCATTATTTGTCAATACTCGAAAGGGGCACTCTTTGACCGCCTCATTAATAACACAACACAATGTTTCGCCGACTTGATCGGGGTGGGAGTCTCTCGAATCGCAATCAAGAGCGGCGAGAATAGATGGTGGGGAGGGTCTCGAAAGTACAACAAAAAAAATGAAGTAAACACCACCAGCACCTATACACCCAAGAACTTCACAGTCTCACAGCCACAAGCACCTATGGGAAAAACACAAAATTGAATCAAAGAGATGAGAAAGTCACCAGAAAGGATAAAGAGAGGAGAACTTTCACTCCTCTACCTGTTTCATACTCAGAACTTTACTCCCAGTTGTATGAAGCAGACCTGGTCCGACCATACATCGTTAATCCTGTCAATCCACCATTCCCACCTTGGTATAATCCAAGTGCACATTGCGACTATCACGGTGGTACCCCTGGACATCCCACTGAGAACTGCCTTGCCTTCAAAAAGCTTGTACAGAACTTAATCGATTCTGGGATATTGAAGTTTGAAGAGCCTAGCATAGCCAACAACCCGCTGCCTAATCATGGGAGCAGAGGGGTAAATGCCATAGAAGAATGCTTTACCAAGAGGATAAATGATGACGTATCAGAAGTCAAGTCTCCTTTACGGTGGGTATTTCAACAGTTATGCATGGCTCGTATGATCAATAAAGGCATGATAATAAGGCAGAAAGAATGTGGAAAGTATTGCGAATTCCATCAGACTGAAGGGCATGATATCCAAGAATGTGATGAGTTCAAGAAATTGGTGCAGAAGTTGATGGATGAAAAACAAATTGAATTCTTTGAGGAACCCATGGGGAAGGGATCAGACGTACATATGACAGATAGCCCCAAAGCTAGATACGGGAAGGATAGACCTTTTATCATCTCTCCCAGAACAGGAAATGCAGGTGTCTCCCAAGGAGAAACCAGCAAGATAAATCCCAAGATCGTCATTTCAGCACCATCTCCATTCCCATTCAAAGATATCGACAAATTCCACGGAATTATCTTTGCGAATGTGACCATGCGGAAAAAAATCAGAACGCGAACAGGTAAAAGAGTCTACGCTGGAAGATCAACAAAGCCAAAACAATGTGAGCGTTGGTGAAGCGGGCCATTTCACAAGGAGCGGCCGATGTTATTCCTCAGAGGCTTTGAGAGCAATTGAAAAAGATAGGGGAAGAATACAGCGATTAGCCCTACGCGGATATTTGGAGAAGAACTTCCCAAAAGATAAATGAACCGTGGCGAGGCCCGGGCCAAAGAATTTCTAAAGTTCTTGAGACATAGCGCGAGTACAGGCGTAGTGGAACAACTACGAAAGCAACCGGCCGGGATCACGATCTTTGGAATTGCTCTTGAGTTGAGAGAAGCATCGGGAGGCGTTATTGAAAGTCTTGAATCAAACTTTTGTGCCCCGGGACATTTACGTAACAAACTGGACATGATAGTAGGCCACATTCTCCTATAAATCATATCACATTCGGTGATGATGAGATCCGGAGGAGGAATGCTAAAAGCCCTTAATATCACTACCCATTGCAAAGGGTATGTTTTACCAGGTGTACTGATCGACAACGGGTCAGCACTGAATGTCTTGCCTATGGTAACCCTGCAAAAATTGCCAATAGATGGTTCGCACCTAAAGCCTTGCTACAACTCGGTAAGAGCTTTTGATGGTACGCAAAAGGAACAATGGGGAAAATTGAGGTACCCCTATTGATCGGACCAACTGAATATGTGATCGATTTCGTGGTGATGGACATAAAACCATCTTACAGCTGCTTATTGGGAAGACCTTGGATCCACTCCGCAGGAGTTGTCCCGTCATCATTGCATCAGAAATTAAAATTTGTAGTTGAAGGCAAATTGGTCACCGTAGAGGCGAGCATGAATTTGTTGCTTCCGTGACATCGACACCCCCTACATTCAAAATGATGAAGATCTTTGCAGAATGCTCGTTCCGAGCATTAGAACTAGTAAATGCCACATTCGTTTTGAGAGGGAAGCGGATCCCTACCTAGGTTATCTAATTGTACCAAGATGACCGTCGAAGAAACTCTGGGCGAGGAGCCAAAATAGGAAAAGGGCTGGGGAAAGAAATTACAAGGAAACACGAGACCCAAGAATATGATAACCAAGAAGGATCGTTTGGGCTGGGTTATCAACCAAGTGTCCAACGAAGAAAGAAGAATATAGAAGAAAAGAGGAGCAAAGAAAAGCGAGATCTAAAGGAGAAGACATTCCGTGGAGGTCGATGTCCTTTCCTAGTTTGAGAGCCACTTTCGTCTCCGGAGGGTTCTACCAGCCAGGTCAAGATAATGGAGAGGCAATGAAGAAAAATGATGAACTTAACCAAGAGGAAATACTCAGTAAATCATTTGAAGGGATGTACATCAACATGATAGCTGAGAAAGACCGAGGTAGCAAAATGTTGACCAACATCCGCCCTTGCCATCCCGGGGAAATACTCGATAACTGGAGCTGCATTGATCTACCTGTAGTTTTTAGGAATAGATCAGAGTAATGCTCCGAATCAACCTTTTGTTTTTGCCCATAGACAATGGGGATCTCTTGTATGGGATACCTATGTTAACTTTTTGATTGAAATGAAAATATCCCCACTTTCTTAAAAATGACCAAAGTCTCATTTATTCCATTCATGCATTCTTCATATTCATTCCCTTCATGAAAAACCGTCTCTTTCCCAATACAATTCATTCTCATTTTAATGCAGGTCGCTCATGATTGACGATATGAATGATACGGATCAATCACAGAGTAAATTTCGAATGCCACGAGGTCTCGGAGGAAATTGAGGAGGATATGATGAAATAGAAATTGAGGTCCATGAAGAGTTAAAGAGAATGGTGGGCGACGAAGAAAGGCGATTATGCCCCACCAAGAAGAAAGAACTTGTCAACTTAGGGACTGAAGAAGCAAGAAAAGAAATAAAAATAGGAACGACTATTTCCTCAAGAACCAAGCATGAACCGATAGCCCTACTTGAGAATTCAAGGATGTCTTCGCTGGACTTATCAAGATATGCGGGATTGAACAACGACATAGTAGTGCACAAATTGCCAACAAAATCGGAGTGCAAACCAATCAGACAAAAAAAACTTGGAGAATGAGGCGGAGAGATGTTGTTAAAAATCCGAGAAGAGGTGAAAAAACAATTCGATCTTTGGATTCTTGGAGGTAGCCAAATACCCCGTGTGGGTTGCAAACATTGTACCGATACCAAAGAAAGACGGGAAAGTTCGTATGTGTGTAGATTATAGGGATCTGAATCGAGCTAGCCCTAAAGACAACTTCCCTTTGCCACATATTGACACGCTGGTTGACAACACCGCGGGACATTCATGGTGTTTCCTTCATGGACGGTTTCTCGGTACAACCAGATAAAGATGGATCCTAACGACATGGAGAAAACCACATTCATAACCATGTGGGGCACTTTTTGTTATCAAGTGATGCCGTTTGGGCTAAAAAACGCAGGGCAACATACCAAAGAGCAATGGTGACTCTCTTCCATGATATGATGCACAAAGAAATAGAAGTATACGTGGGCGATATGATTGCCAAGTCTCGAGCAGGAGGAAGAGCACCTCTGAACTTGAGAAAACTATTCCAAAGACTACGGAAGTACCAACCGAGGCTCAATCACGCCAAGTGTACCTTCGCCGTTACTTTTGGAAAACTCTTAGGGTTCGTAGTAAGCGAGAAGAGGGATTGAGATTGATCGGATAAAGTGAAAGCCATCCAGACCTTTCACCACCCCGCACGCGAAAAGAAGTCCGCGGTTTCTTGGGTAGGCTGAATTATATCTCGTTTTTCATTCCCAATTAACCAATCAATGCGACCCGGTCTTGGACTTCTTAGAAAAAATAATCTGGCGTGTGGGATGAAGAATGTCAAAAAGCCTAGAAAAGATCAAAAGGTACGACAAATGCTCCCATTTTAGTCGCACCGATGCACAGTCGACCACTAATTCTCTACTTAACGGTCTTGAGAATTCAATGGGATGTGTCTTTGGGCAACACGATGAGTCAAGAAAAAAAAAGAGCAAGCCATCTATTACCTAAGCGAAATTCAATGATTGCGAAACACGGTACCCTTGATCTGAAGGCGTGATGTGCTCTAATTTGGGCTACCAAGCGGCTCAGACAGTACATGTTATACCATACTACCTGGTTGATATCCAAGCTAGACCCATTAAAGTTCTTAATAGAAGCGCCAGCGCTAACGGGAAGAATGGCCCAATGGAAGATGCTCTTATCCGAATTCGACATCGTATATGTTAATCGAGAAAGTCAGAAAGGGGAGTGCCGTGTAGCAGATTTCTGGCTAGTCGTGCTTCGGATGACTATGAGGCATTGAACTTTAGTTTCCCAGACGAAGACTTGATGTGCATTACAACCGAAGAAGAGATTTCAGATAATATGTCATGGAAACTTTACTTTGATGGAGCTTCCAACGCCCTCGGACATGGGATAGGCGTGCTAATTTCACCTAGGGCGTCTATTATCCTTTCACCAGCAGATTGAAGTTCTTCTGCACAAACAATATAGCTGAATCTGAAGCTTGCATCATGGGACTAAACTCAGCCATCGAAAGAAATGTTAAGGAACTTCGAGTGTTCGAGATTCGTCCTAGTCATTTACCAATTATGCGGGGAGTGGGAAACTAGAGACCGAAGTTGGTCAAATATCACGAATGGATTCAAGAGCTCATCAAAGAGTTCGAAAAGGTCAGCTTCAATTACCTACCCGAGAAGAAAATCGGATGGCGGATGCATTGGCAACCTTTGGCGTCCATGTTTAAAACAAACACACAGGCATAAATGAAACCCATTGAGATGCAGAAATTTGAAAAGCCTGCTCATTGTTGTAATTTGCAGGAAGAGATTGTGAGAATCCATGGTACTATGATATCCTGCAATATGTCAAACTTGAAAGTATCGAGAAGGGGCAAACGACAATGATAGAAAAGCGCTCGAAAAATGGCAACAAAATATATCCTAGATGGGAAATCCTATATAGGAAAAGTCATGATCAAACATTGCTGAGATGTGTGGATGCCCGGGAGGCGAAGGAAATCTTAGCGAAGTACATGATGGGATTTGTGGAACGCATGCGCCAACGGGCTGTCTATAGCTCAAAAAATTATGAGATACGGTTATTTACGGTTGACCATGGAGGAGATTGCATCGATTACGCCAGAAATGCCACAAATGTCAAATTCTGCTGACAAAATTCATGCACCCCATCGCCTCTACACACCATGAATTCTCCGTGGCCTTTTCGCAACGCATAGGGCATGGGCGTTATCGGCGAATCCATCCGAAAGCTTCCAATGGGCACCGTTTCATTTTGGTCACCATAGACTACTTCACTAAATGGGTAGAGGCAGCATCTTACGCCAATATCACCAGGACTACATTTTGTAAGTTCTTAAAGAAAGAAAATTATTTGTCGATACGGGTTGCGAGAGAGGATCATCACCGATAATGCTTCCAATCCCGAACAACAAAATGATAAAGGGCGTGTGCACTCAATTCAAAATAACACACCATAATTCCACATCTATCGTCCTAAAATGAATGGAGCGATGGAAGCGGCAAACAAAAATATAAAGAAAATCATAGCAAAGACTACGGATACCTACAAGGATTGGCATGAGAAGTTGCCTTTTGCCCTTTTAAGCCTATAGAACGTCCATCCGCACATCAACGGGGCAACGCTCTTACTCCTTGGTGTATGGTACCGAGCGATACTCCCAATTGAGGTAGAGATTCTGTCCCTCCGGGTCTTAAACGAAGTAAAATTGGAAGAAGCCGAATGGGTGCAGGCCAGACTCGACCAACTAAATCTCATTGACGAAAAAAGACTAAAGGCCATTTGTCATGGTCAGATGTACCAAAAGCGGATGGTGCAGGCTTACAACAAAAATGTGCGCCCAAGAGAATTCAAAGAAGGGGATCTAGTACTCAAAAGAATCCTCCCTATCCAGAAAGATTCTCGAGGAAAATGGATGCCCAATTGGGAATGACCGTACGTCGTAAAGAAGGCCTTCTCAGGAGGAGCCCTGATCCTAACAGAAATGGACGGGGACGAGCTGAAAAATCCCGTAAATTCTGATGTCGTCAAGAAATATTATCTCTAAAAAAAATGGAGAGCTCAGGACGAAAACCCGAAATCAGGCGTCTTGAAGCAAAGGAAGGACTCGAGTTGAAAACCCGCAAAGGGCGGCTCGGGTAAATTGAAAAGTTGAATATCTGAGGAGAAGAGTATCCCCATGAGCATCATGAAGAGAAAGCTTCAGGCAAAAAAATTCTACACCAGTTGACAGGATCATGTATCATTCATATCAAAGATAATGAGAGATCTTGTATTTAACTTATACGTGTCATACCTTTCTTTTTAAGATATCCCAAACCCTTAGTCATAATAAAACCGTGTTTTGAGCATCCATTCCCAGCCTTCTTGTCAATTTCAGTCAAATAAGATAACATAGGCTTATAATGAAACAAGAGATTTCGGAGCATTACTATGATTTAACTTTGGAAATGCAGGTGATCAAAGAAAACGATGTTAACTCCGTCCTTTAGTTCCCTACATAATGGCTGTCGATAGAGAAAGTGAGAAGCTTTAAACAACTCGATAGGACGACCAATGGCACATGTCCTATCTATCCAAGGAAGGCACACGAGATAACAAGAAATCTCTCTTGGGTGAAAATCAAAAGGCACACCTCAAAAAAAAACTATTTAGAGTGAAAACCCGAAAGGGCGCTTTAAAAATTCCAAATCACGATTGGAGAAAAAGAAAGGTTGAGATGGTTGAACCTGACAGTGAAGCGGGGTATCGATGCTCGTAAGAAAGGAGAAAGCAAAAGTCAAATAAGGACCAAAACAAACCCATCAAGATATTGAATCTCATGCATCATGAATAGTCAGACATCGCTCGGATTAGAAGCATGCCAAATCATTCATTTGTCATAGCATTTTGTTTTCATCTCAGACAGGTATCTGCAGATCCAAAGAGACATCGAGGGTCATCACGGTGTGAATCCCAAATGAGAAGACAATGTCTTTACATAAAGGCACATGTTTTCAAGCTCTAGAGAGAGGTTCTATATAGGAAGAATCCTTCTCTCTGAGACTTCAGAAGCTGAAATTCTATATAGGAAGGACCGACACTCTCGGTGTGAAGACTCATGATTCTATATAGGAAGGACTCCCGATCAAAGCAATTCACCCATGACACGCAAGATTATATAGGAAATCCTCTTTTGTGTCGAAAGCAAAGAGTTCTATATAGGAAGGGCTCAGCTTTTTATCGTCTTGGAGTAAAAGGTTCTATATAGGAAGAACTCAGTAACTCTGAAATTCCAGACGCCAAAAAGTTCTATATAGGAGGGGACTGATGGCTCCAAGGTGAAGACTCATGATTCTATATAGGAAGAACTCCCGATCAATGCAACTCACCTATGACACGGGGTTATATAGGAAACCTGTTGTGTCGAAAGCAAAGAGTCTTATATAGGAAAGACTCAGAGCTTCATTGTCTTAGAGTGAAGGGTTCAATGTCGAAAGAGCCCTAGCTCCAAGATCGGAAGGTGACGAAGTTCTATATAGGAAGAACTTACGAGCACGAAGATTCAGCCGAGGAAGAGCGAGATGTCCAAAAAATTCGTTTTCCAAAGCTACAAGCAGAAAGTCGATAAAAATCAGAGCGAAGGGTTTAATGTCGAAAGAGCACAAAGATCGGAAGGTGACGAAGCTCTATATAGGAAGAACTTACGAGCACGAAGATTCAGCCAAGGAAGAGCGAAGATGTCAAAAGAATTCGTTTTTCCAAAGCTACAAACAAGGAAGTCTGATAAAAATCAGAGCGAAGGGTTCAATGTCGAAAGAACCTATAGCTCCAAGATCGGAAGGTGACGAAGCTCTATATAGGAAGAACTTACGAGCCTGAAGATTCAGCCGAGGAAGAGCGGAAATGTCCAAAAGAATTCGTTTTTCCAAAGCTATAAACAGGGAAGTCTGATAAAAATCAGAGCGAAGGGTTCAATGTCAAAAGAGCCCGTAGCTCTAAGATCGGAAGGTGACGAAGCTCTATATAGGGAGAACTTACGAGTCTGAAGATTCAGCCAAGGAAGAGCGGAAATGTCCAAAAGAATTCGTTTTTCCAAAGCTACAAACAGGGAAGTCTGATAAAATGAGTGCTTATGAATCTTTGCTTTGTTTCCCATTTCATGAGAACAAACAAAGAGGGGCAACTGTAATCACTCATTTTCACTTAAATATATTAATATTGCATGTATATGTTATTATATGAATATAAGGTGATGTGTGTATACATATTAGGGGTGTATGTATGTCGCATATGTATCTAGGGTATAAGCGTATATAGATGTCATGTTAATTATACGTATGATTATACGTACGTATACTATAATATTATATTAATTAATGATCGTATAATATAAGTATATATTTCCGTATGTATTGCTGTATAAGTATACTATTATTATTATTATTGGGCTAGTAAAATGAAAAATTAAATATATATTAAACCCAAACAAATAAAATCCAAGTCCAATTACAAATCCAGTTACAAGGCCCGTTTGGCCCAAATCTGAATCCTATCTAATTACAATGTGCGGTAGCGTGGGCGTTGGATCAAGATCGATCCAACGGCCACGATGCAATGGAAGTCAAAAATATCTGCGACGCGTAGCGTGCTCCACACGTATGGACCGTTCGAGTGCCACGCCACGCGCGCGTGGGTTCCCTGCGCGCGGACGCTTTAACATCCCACGCGCGCGTCAGATCCACGCGTTCTGACTCCTCGACTGCGGAGCTCCACGTGGTGAAATCTGAAGCCGTTTCATCAGATCGAGGCTTCATCCAGGCCGATCGTTCTTCAAGCCATCTCGACCGTTAGATCAGATCTGATCTAACGGCCGAAAATGCGTTTGGCCTCTAGCAGAATGACCACACCGCCACCGCACCGATATTCAGTCCCCGCGTTCAGATTATGCCAAAGACAACAAGCAAATGTCAGATCTGGAAAAGAAGATACAAGTTGCAACAAAAGCAGAAGCAGTAATATATATGAAACGGGGCTGTTGTAACGGAGAAGTTTTTTTAAGAGGAATTAGCCAGCAATTTTTAGGAAGCAAGCAAGAAGATTAGCAAAAAAAAATAGAGAGTAGTAACGAAAAAATAGAGAGCTTGTAAAACCAAAAGCTTGTAACCAGTCGAGATAATCAAAAAAGAGGTCCATTGGTAAACACTTACCTCTTTTTCTTACTTATTTCTTTACATGCATATACGAAACAGAAATAAAAACAGAAAAATAAAAAGAAAGTAGTCTTACCGAGTCGTTTGTGGGTCTTCCTTCTCTCGGTGACAAACCTCTCGGCTTCTACAAGCCAGATCTGGTGAACTAAAGGGAAGAGAGACTCTTTGTAGTTGTGTTTTGGTCTAAAAATATTTTTTTGGGTTCGTATTTCTTAGATCTAGGGTAAATAAAGGGGATCCTCTGAATCCATCCACGGATTCATGTTGAGGACGACAAGGGGACTGTTTTGGTGTATTTTGGGAGCCTACGGTGCCCGGTTAGCGGCGGCGGCGGAGAGAATACGACGGTGGCGGCCGCGGATTACGGGTTTCTCAAGAACATTTGAGAAAAACGAATGAACAAAAACTATTTAAAAACCGAAAAATGAAACAAAGAAAGGGAAAATGGGTTTGGTCTAAAAATGGCCCTTTATATAGATATTATTATTTTTGAAATGGGTAAATTACACACTTAATCCCATCGCGTTTTCAATATTTTCATTTTTGTCTTGCCGCATGGTATAATCACACTCCAGTCCCCGAGGTTTTCAAAAGTCACAATTTAGTCACTAAATTACACCGAATCGATTTACGAATGGTAAAATTACGCCTTTAACCATCCCGCGTTTTTGAATTTTTCACTTTGAGTCTGCCCCTTGGTCTAATTACAGTTCTAGTCCTTTTAGGTTTTGTTTGCTTCGCAATTTCGTCCCCAAATTACATGTTATTGCTCTATAATTTTTGCCATTAACTATCATTTTCCTTTCATTTCAGTCCTATTTTCTTTGTAAATATTATTGTCGTATTATAATCGTATATGTTGATATTATTTTATTTTATGTCTCTCGTATATGACTCGTTTTATGTTTTTATGCATATATGTGTTAAATATAATATTTATGTTTTTTTCCTATTATCTATATCAAGCATGTTATGTTTTAATTGGTTCGTACATAGCGTATTTTGTATTTTATATGTGTGTGCTTTCTTATGTTTTAGGGCTACATGTTAGTATATTTACCCTTTTTATACGATATGTTGACCCGTATATGTTGAAATATGTTTTATTGCTAGTATGCATTTTTTATATCTGTTTGTCTATATATACTTGTTCTGCCTTTTTTTTTTTTTTTTACATATGATAGTTTTTTTTATCTATTATTTAGAATAATATGTATATACATGTTTTAGTCTAAAATATTATTCATGTTAAATTAGTATTACGGTATGTCAATATTTATTATGTTTAAATGTTTTGCCATGTTTTACGTTTTTGCCACTAAGATTGCATATCGAGATATAACTTGTTAATGCGAGTCCTTTTATCCGAGCGTAAATGGGACCAAGTATCAAGCGTAGTGATAGTGGTTGGGCGTTTATCCTTGATAACGGGACCACTAAAATATATTCGCAATTATGACCGAAATTTAAAATAATCGTCACTCTAATCCGGAAAATCCAATATTAATGAAGCGGTAATTATTAAAGTACCAATTTTTGGGCGGTGTGGGGGTGCTAATCCTTCCCCATCCGTAACCGACTCCCGAACCCTGTCTTTTTAAATCTCTGGTTTTATGGTGTCCGGCCTACCTAAGTGGCCGGTGGCGACTCCATTTTTATGAGGTTTTTGTAAACCACACGGAATAAATATTTTATATACAAACACCTTTCAAACGCACCTTTCAAAAATCCTTCGAAAACACAATCCACGTTTTTATTTAGCGATAAAAGAAAAAGACATCGCTACACCTGAAGATTCAGCCAAGGAAGAACGGAGATATCCAAAAGAACACGTTTTTCCAAAGCTACAAACAGGGAAGTCTGATAAAAATGAGTGCTTATTAATCTTTGCTTTGTTTCCCATTCCATGAGAACAAGCAAAGAGGGGCAATCTAGAATCACTCATTTTTACAATAAATACATATTAGTATTATATTATATGTTTATTATATGCATGAATGTTACTAATATATATATAAGGTGTGGTGTGTGCATGTACATTATATTATATGCATGTATACGTATTAATGATGAATGTGTGTCGCGTATGTATCTAGAGTATGAGCGTATTTGATTAATATATATAGAAGTTATGTTAATTATGGGCGGGGATTATATGTACGTATGCCAATATGTTATACTTGTATAAGTATATGTTTGTATCATATATATATTGTTTATTATAATTATATTTTTATTATTATTATTATTGGGTGACAAAATAAAAAGAATTAAATATATTAAACCCAAATAAATTTACTGATCCAATTACAAATTCAATTACAAGGCCCGTTTGGCCCAAATCAAATCTTATCTAATTACAATGTGCGCGGTAGCGTGGGCCGTTGGATCAAGATCTGATCCAACGGCCACGATGCAACCAGAGGTCAAAAATATTCGCCAGCGCGTGTTCCACACGTATGGACCGTTCGAGTGCCACGCCGCGTGGGTCCACGCCACGACGCTTTAATATCCCACGGCGCGTAAGATCCACGCGTTCGACTCCTCATCGCGGAGCTCCACGTGGCGAAATCTGCCGTCTCATCAAATCGAGGCTTCATCCAGCCGATCGTTCTTCAAAGCCATCTCGACCGTTAGATCGGATCTGATCTAACGGCCGAGAACACGCCCTGTCGGGCGGCGTAATGTCCATATCGCCACCGCGCCCGATATTCATCCCCGTGTTCGCATATGCCCAAGACAACAAGCAAAAGTGTCGATTCAGATCTGAAAAGAAGATGCAACTTGCAACAAACAGGGACAATAATATATATGAAACGGGAACTTTTGTAACGGGGGATGCGAAAAAAGAAGGGAGGAAAAAAAGAAAAAAAACGAGAGTAAGAATAAAAAAGGAGAAAGAAGATCTTGTAGAACAGACGAGAGAAAAGATGAACGTGGTTCTTACCAAAAATCAGAAAAATGAACGAATGGCCAAAAATTTGGTTTCGGCCTTAAAGGGGGCTTTTATAGTTGTTTTTATTTTGCTAAATGGGTAAATTACACACTTAATCCCACCGCGTTTTCAATATTTTCATTTTTGTCTTGCCGCATGGTATAATCACAATCTCAGTCCCCCTGATATTTCAAAAGGTTACAATCTAGTCCCTAAATTACACCGAATCAGTTTCTGAATGGTAAAATTACACCCTTAATCATCCCGCGTTTTCGAACTTTTCACTTTGGGTCTGCCCCTTGGTCTAATTACAATTCTGGTCCTTTTAGGTTTTGTTTGTTTCGCAATTTCGTCCCTAAATTACATATTATTGCTCTTTAATTTCTGCCACTGACTTTTGTTTTTCTTTCATTTCAGTCATGTATTCTTTGTAAATACTAATGTTCGTATTATAATCGTATATGTTGATGTATTCTATTATTCTATTTTATTTTATGTCCCTCGTATATGACTCGTATTTTATGTTTACATATGTATGTGTATTAAGATTATAATGGTCATGTTGTAATCACTCATTTTCGCTTGTAAATATATTAATATTGCATGTATATTTATTATATGAATGTTACTAATATAAGGTGGTGTGTGCATGTATAAGCTATGTATACGTATTAGGGGTGTATGTATGTCTCGTATGTATCTAGAGTATGAGCGTATTTGATTAATATATAGATGTTATGTTAATTATATGTATGGTTATACGTACGTATACTAGAATACTATAATAATTAATGATTGTATAATATAATTATATATTTTCGTATATACATGTATTGCTGTTATAATTATTATTATTATTATTATTATTGGGCTGGTAAAATGAAAAAATTAAATATATATTAAACCCATATAAAATTACAAGTCAAGTCCAAATACATTACAAGGCCCGGTTGGCCCAAATCTAAATCTTATCTAATTGCAATTATCGTGTGCTGCGGTGTGGCGTGGGCGTTGGATCAAGATCTGATCCAACGGCCACGATGCAATGGAGGTCCAAATTATCTGCCAGGCGCGTGTTCCACACGTATGGACCGTTCAAGTGCCACGCGCGCGTGTGGTCCACGCCGCGACGCTTTAATATCCCACGCGCGTAAGATCCACGCGTTCGACTCCTCGATCATTGCGGAGCTCCACGTGTCAAGATCCGGAGCCGCCTCATCAAATCGAGGCTTCATCCAGGGCCGATCATTCTTCAAGCCATCTCGACCGTTAGATCGATCTGATCTAACGGCCGAGAACGTGTCCGCCACCGGCGAGTGTCCACACCGCCATCACAACCGATATTCGTAAACATGCCCAAGATAACAAGCAAAATGGTCATTCGATTCAGATCTGAAAAAGTAGGATGCAACTTGCAACAAAGAAGACAATGATATATATGATATAGAAATCCTGTAACAAAAAAAAAAGGAGGAGCGAGCAAAAAAAAAAAAAGCAGAGAGTAGTAACACAAGAAACAAAAGCTTTGTAAAAACCAAACTTGTAACAAAGATAATCAAAAGGCAGATCCAAAGGTAATCTTTTGTCTCTTTTTCTTACCTGTTTCCTTTGCATACATATACCCAAGTACAAAAAGAAAATAAAAAGAAAACAAGTAAAGAAGTCTTACCAAACTTTGTCCGTGGGTCTTCCTTCCTCTGTGACAAGCCTTTCGGCCTCTACAAGCGAGATCCGTGAACAAAAGGAAGGGAAGACCCCCTTGTGGTCTCGTTTTGATCTAAAGAAAATATATTTTTGGGTTCGTATTTCTTAGATCTAGGGTAAATAAAAGGTATCCTCTGAATCCAACCATGGATTCATGTTGAGGACGACAAGAGGAAGGTTTTGGTGTATCGTGAGAGTCCACCGGCGACGATAATGCATGTGGCCGGCGGAGAATACGGCGGCCGGCCGCCGGATCTTCGGTTTCTCAAGAACACTTGAGAGAAAAAGATGAGCGTGGGATATTTGGAAACTAAGAATGAAACGAAAAATGGGGAAAATTTGGTTTCGGCTGAAAAATAGCCGTTATATAGGTGTTATTATTTTACTAAATGGGTAAATTACACACTTAATCCCACCGCGTTTTCAATATTTTCATTTTTGTCTTGCGGCATGGTATAATCACAGTCCCAGTCCCCCTGAGTTTCCAAAAAGTCACAATTTAGTCACTAAATTACATCTGATCAGCTTCTGAATGGTAAAATTACGCCCTTAATCACCCCGTGTTTTTGAAATTTTCATTTTGAGTCTGCCCCTTGGTATAATTACAACTCTGACCTTTGTAGGTTTTATTTATTTTTCGATTTCGTCCCTAAATTACATGTTATTGCTCTTTAATTTCTGCCACTGATTTTCATTTTCCTTTCATTTCAGTCCAATTTTCTTTGTAAATATTATTGTTCGAATTATACTCGTATATGTGAATATTATTTCATTTTATGTCTCCCGTATATGACTCATTTTATGTTTATATGTATATATATGTGTCAAGTATGATATTCATTTTTTATCCGTTTATTCATATCAAGCATATTATGTTTTAATTGGTTCGTACATACGGCGTATTCTCAGATTTTATATGTGTGTGAGCTTTCTTATTTTTAGGGCTACATGTTAGTATATTTACCCTTTTTATGATATGTTGACCCGTATATGTTGAAATATGTTTTATTACCAGTATGCATGTCTTTTTGAAATATTTGTTCAGATATATATATTTATTCATGCCTTATTATTTTGACATATGATAGTTGTTTTTATCTATTATTTAGAGTAATATGTATATATATACATGCTTTAATTTTCATTTTGTCTTGCCGCATGGTATAATCACCAGTCCCAGTCCCACGAGTTTCAAAAAGTCACAATTTAGTCACTAAATTACACCGGATCGATTTACGAATGGTAAAATTACATACTTAATCACCCGTGTTTTTGAAATTTTCATTTTGAGTCTGCCCTTGGTATAATTACAACTCTGACCTTTGTAGGTTTTATTTGTTTTTTCATTTAGTCCCTAAATTACATGTTATTGCTCTTTAATTTACATACTGATTTTCATTTTCCTTTCATTTCATCCTATTTTCTTTGTAAATATTATTGTTCGAATTATAATCGTATATGTGAATATTATTTTATTTTATGTCTCCCATATATGACTCATTTTATGTTTATATGTATATATATGTGTCAAGTATGATATTCATTTTTATATCAGTTATTCATATCAAGCATATTATGTTTTAATTGGTTTATTACATAGGCGTATTTTGTATTTTATATATGTGTGTTTTCTTATTTTTAGGGCTACATGTTAGTATATTTACCCTTTTTATGATATATTGGACCCGTATATGTTGAAATATGTTTTATTACAGTATGCATGTCTTTTTGAAATATTTGTTCGTATATATATATTTATTCTGCCTTATTATTTTGACATATGATAGTTGTTTTTATCTATTATTTAGAATAATATGTATATATATACATGTTTAGTCTAAAATATCATTCATGATAAATTAATGTTACAGTATGTCAATATTTACTATGTTTAAATGATTTGCCATGTTTTATGTTTTTGCCATTAAGATTGCATATCGAGATATAAATTGTTAATCACGGTGTCCTTTTATCCGGCGTAAATGGGGCGATGTCAAGCGTAGTGATAGTGGTTGGCGTTTATTCTCGGATAACGGGACCACTAAAAATATATTCATAATTATGACCGAAATTTAAAATAATCGTCACTCTAATCAGGAAAATCAATATTAATAAAGCGGTAATTATTAAAGTACCAATTTTTTTTTTTTTTTGGTGTGGGGTGCTAATCCTTCCCCATCCGTAACCGACTCCCGAACCACATCTTTTTGAATCTCTGGTTTTGTGGTGTCCGGCCTACCTAAGTGGCGGTGGCGACTCCATTTTATGAGGTTTTTGTAAACCTGCGGAATAAATATTTTATATCAAAAAAACACCTTCAAAAAACAAAAATCGTTTTTATTTTTAGCGATGAAAATTAAAAAAGACATCGCTCTGATATGGCGACTCATTTGAGGACATTTTTGTTTTTAAAAAAAAACAAATGAGAGTCAAGCTTTTAAAATAATTACCGCTTTACTAATATTGGAAGTTCGGATTAAAGTGACTATTAAATTAACATTCGGTCATAATTGCGCGTTTATTTTACTTATTTTAAAATATAGCATATAAACCCGTCTTTTAAGTGTGGAAACGCTAATGCTTTCGTGGAATATCGTTCTCCCGTATGGGCCTAATGAAGTACCTTGGGGCTCAGTACCTTAGATATCGTTCCTTAAATGCGGGCATAAGCGAATGGGTCCCCCTGATTGAACCCGTTGAAAGGAGCCTATAATGGGTGATGATCGGGGCCTTGCTACTCTTAGTAGGGGACAACAAGGACAATTCGGGTACCTCCTAGAACCAAGACTGCATGTAGAGAATACATAGAAACCTACCCATTTAGAGCCATGCGGATAACCTTAGGTTTTAGGCGGGATAAATAGGGTTGTTTTGTGTTTTATTACATTTAATTTTGTCATTTATCCAAGAAAACCTCCTTATCAGAAAGATTACAACGATGGTGTCAGGTGCAGCTACCACATGGCGATTCAGTCATCACCCCGAAAATTGTAGGGCCACTGAAGGACGAGTTCGAGATCTTATCGAATGGGAATCTTGGATTTTGACGGCGGACAACCGATTCTTGACAGCCGGCCGGCCGTTGCCCGAGGCAAAAGTCGAAAAAAGGTCAATACCCGGCCCAGGTTGGATAACACGCAGTAGGTCACTCAAGCGGGATAAAGTTAGGAACAAAGAATAAAAGTGTCTCGGAAGATGAATTCGCACAAAAGCGACGACCAGCTCGAGCATGAGAGGCACAATCTTAGCATGAAATCAAAAGAATGTGCAAGGCAGTATCGAAGCTGCACTTTGAATTTAAGAGTTTGATGCAGGTGACACAGCGGAAGAGTGGGTCAATGGTATGATTCAGCTAAAGAGCGGTTGAGCATTTAGGCGAAATGCAAGAATAGTAAGAATAAAAGTCGGATTATTATCAAAGAAGTGGAAGAAGGCGAGGGCCAGCGACTTTATCCAAAATGAGTTGGAAGCGATCGGCCATGGAAGATATCCACGAAATCAAGTCTACCGGAAAGGAATGAATCACAAGCCTTCCAAATGGAAAGCGCGACACTCAAAGAGCAGATAGTGAGGCTCGAGGATGCTTTACGCACTAGTGAGATCCGTCTTTGGGGCAATGACCGTTAAGCTACAAAAAGCTGAGCAAACAATCGGGAGAAAGGCCGGGACATGAAGATGGTTTCTGACTCAAGCCCAACAAGTCGCTCAGCGGATAAGCGATTTAGCCGATCGGCCCGGCGCAATAAGCGAGAATATGGATCGGGCATTGGACCGCGAAGGAAAAGCGGCGGGACTATTGAATGAGTCAAGACATTAGGTGCGGGGCTCACCGATATCTGTAAAAACCCTAATACGGATGTAATGAAACCTTTTGTCTGAATGAAAGATGTTCTATAAGGACAAATCACTTGCGGAATCAATGTTTTATTGCATTCATGCATTGCATTTGCATAACATTTTTTGCATTATTTTATCATCGCATGACACTTCACCATTTAATACATGGGGTTCGATGGCGAAATTAATCGGAAAAATGGAGCAATTAAAGAGTCGAGCTTGACCCCGTTAGAAGAAAAAAATCGAAGAAGAGCTTAAGAAGAAAGAGAAGATAAATGTCTTCAATCAAAGGAACTACTGCCTAGTCCCGATTTGGTCATTCCTCCAGTTTCAAAAGTTTCGCATTTGCGCGTGATATAGCGGAACCGATTGCCGAAGATTCACTTAACCATGTTTTGTAGAAAAATGGAAGGATACATGAAGAACGAAGAATTGTTGATCCACCATTTCCATGATAACTTTGACGGGACCAGCGATGGTGTGGTATAACCGTTTGAGCGAAACCAAGTTAGGTCATGGGGTGACCTGGCTAATGCCTTCTTGGGTCAATACAAATATGCTTCAGATTTAGTACCACATCGGCAGTTTCTTGAGAATGAGAAAATGAGGCCAAATAAAAGCTTGGAATATGCATTAAGGTGGCGATGTCTGGCGACCCAAGTCCAGCCCCTATAAGCGGAAGAAGAGTTGACTCCCACTATTTCATGCAGCGCTTCCCTCTCCCTTCTTGATGTGATGTTGGAGAAATCGAAAGCAGTTCGAAGATTTCATGGCGATTGGAGAAAAGAATAGAATATGCAATCAAAGAAGGAAAATTGGGGTCTAAGTCTAAGGACCGAATCGGAGATAAGATATATAAGGATGGAGCGTAAATGAATGTCATCTCCGGGGTTGGCACGTGGCGTAAAAAAAGAGAGCGGCCCGACAAATCGGGGTCATCAAGGAAAATTCCTCGGACAGCGCAAATTTGGAAGTGTTTGGAACATCTATCTCGGACATTTGGCCTCACCTTGTAGAGGTCACTATCTTGTTCTAGGCGATGAAGAGTGCACATGATCTGTATGCCCATAGTTTTGACTCGAGTAAGCGTATGCGAATTCCATATAGAACACGGGCATCCCACAAAAATGTAGACCTTTCTTGGAGGAAATCAAGAAGGCTGGTCAATGATGGAACCACGACACAAGAAGGCTGATCAAGCGTTGGAAAACCAAGGATGAAGCGAATCTACATAGTCTTGAAGAAGCCAAAGATGTCTCTACATTAAAATACCTTCTGAAGTAATATAAAGGGATCAATTCTATGTGGCCCCCATGTGGCAAAGATCTTTTGTGATATGGCATGTTTGTTAGTTGTTTTTTTTCAATAAAGGGCGCATTTAAGCAAACATATAATGTTTTGAAAGCACATAGATGTTTTCTCGTCGTAGGGCACTAGATATCAATTGCAAGATGTGACATTAGATAGATGTCGTGACAACGATGATGTGTGATTTTCCCCGCCAAACTACGGTCAACAAAGCGAGATTATTACTCTTTTGATGATATTCAAGGATAAAAAAAGCTCTAAATGTCAACCATGTAGAGTTGCTTGAAATTGAAACTCTAGGCATAATCTTCTAGGTAGTAAAAAGAAACAAAACAAAAGGAAAAGAAAAAAGAAAGAAAAAAAGAAATGAGAAGAAATGAAAAAAATAAAAAAGTACTCTATGTTGAAACACAGTAATAAACTTATTAGGATAAGAGTATGGAAATTTTGAGAGCACTCCATTTGAAGCGATAGGGTGGAGATACATCATCAATTCAAAAACCTTAGCTTCATGAGTGATGGTAATATTTTCAAATCGTGACTATCTTAGAGAGTAACTTGAGGCGGTGTTGTTTGCTCCATCATTGTCCTCAAGACAAAAGGCTGTGACAAATTGATTTCCTCAAATAATGATTAAATAAAAACAAAAAAAAAAAAGAAAAATAGGTGATATCATGAAAAATTAAGACTACTTTACGAACTTTATTTCTAGAGTAATATTTCTGCGCTCAAGTGGTTACACAAAGCCTACCCTTTTGAGGCGGAGTAGATAATGAGAATTGAGAAAGAGTAGTGCTCTGCGACAGCAGCGGTAATCATAAGGATGAACAGAGTCACGAGGGAAGACCTCACATCTTTGAATTATCAAGTGGTTGAATCTAAGCCACTCTTGCACATGATATCGAGCTCTATCTTTGTGTTTTCAAAATCTTGTATGTTAATCAGAATGATACCCTTGATGGAACACCAACCAGCAAATTGACAAGTTAAAGCAACAAAAATTTCCATGTATTACTTGGGGTAAGATCGAACACAAGGAGGTGGATACTATTGAAGCCCTAACGAAAAGGACCTCACAATGCATAACGAGTATAAGTGTCGGACAACTCAAAAACAAGGCGAATTCGGCCACAATGCCTTATTTGGTTCAAGAAAATGAAGGGCGAAACGCAGGACAAGAATGAGCTTACAAAGTGAGGGACGGTTAAAAAATAAACATTGAGTCTCAAAAAGAATTAAAGCACACAAATCGAGGAATGGCGTCCTCCTTGGGTCATCGATAAGTCGCCGGGCATGATGTGGCGACATATCGGCGTGAGTCCTCATAAAACAACGACCATGTCGGCGTCGGATCCGGATATTAAATCGCCGGGTCGCCGGTAAGTCGCCGGGCACGATGTTAAATCGCCAATCGCTTGGGTCATCGGTAAGTCGCCGGGCATGATGTGGCGACATATCGGCGTGAGTCCCATAAAACAACAGCCATGTCGGCGTCAGATCAAATATTAAATCCTTGGGTCGCCGGTAAGTCGCCGGGCACGATGTTAAATCCTTGGTCATCGGTAAGTCTTTGAGCATGATGTTAAATCGCCGGGTCATCGGTAAGTCGCCGGGCATGATGTGGCGACATATCGGCGTGAGTCCTCATAAAACAACGACCATGTCGGCGTCGGATCCAAATATTAAATCGCCGGGTCGCCGGTAAGTCGCCGGGCACGATGTTAAATCGCCGGGTCATCGGTAAGTCTTTGAGCATGGTGTTAAATCCTTGGGTCATCGGTAAGTCGCCGGGCATGATGTGGCGGCATATCGGCGTGAGTCCCCATAAAACAACGACCATGTCGGCGTCAAATCCGAATATTAAATCGCCGGGTCGCCGGTAAGTCGCCGGGCGATGTTAAATCGCCGGGTCATCGATAAGTCTTTTCGAGCATGGTGTTAAATCCTTGGGTCATCGGTAAGTCGCCGGGCATGATGTGGCGACATATCGGCTGTATATTTATTATATGAATATTACTAATATAAGGTGGTGTGTGCATGTATAAGCTATGTATACGTATTAGGGTGTATGTATGTCTCGTATGTATCTAGAGTATGAGCGTATTTGATTAATATATAGATGTTATGTTAATTATATGTATGGTTATACCGTATACTAGAATACTATAATAATTAATGATTGTATAATATAATTATATATTTTCGTATATACATGTATTCTTTATTATAATTATTATTATTATTATTATTATTGGGCTGGTAAAATGAAAAAATTAAATATATATTAAACCCATATAAAATTACAGTCCAAGTCCAAATACATTACAAGGCCCGGTTGGCCCAAATCTAAATCTTATCTAATTGCAATTACTGTGTGTGCAGGTGGCTGTGGGCCGTTGGATCAAGATCGATCCAACGGCCACGATGCAATGGAGGTCCAAATTATCGCGGTAGCGTGTTCCACACGTATGGACCGTTCAAGTGCCCACGCGCGCGTGTGGTCCACGCCGCGGGCGCTTTAATATCCCACGCGCGCGTAAGATCCACGCGTTACGACTCGACCGATGCGGAGCTCCACGTGTCAAGATCTGGAGCCGTCTCATCAAATCGAGGCTTCATCCAGGCCGATCATTCTTCAAGCCATCTCGACCGTTAGATCAGATCTGATCTAACGGCCGAGAACGTGTCTGGCCACTGGCAGAGTGTCCACACCGCCATCACGCCCGATATTCGAGAACATGCCCAAGATAACAAGCAAAAATGGTCGATTCGGTTCAGATCGAAAAAGTAGGATGCAACTTGCAACAAAGAAGACAATGATATATATGATATAGAAATCAGAACAAAAAAAAAAAGGAGCGAGCAAAAAAAAAAGGGCAGAGAGAGAGTAGTAACACAAGAAACAGAAAGCTTTGTAAAAACCAAACTTGTAACCACCAAGATAATCAAAAGGCGATCCGGTGGTAATCTTTTGTCTCTTTTTCTTACTGTTTCCTTTGCATACATATACGAAGTACAAAAACAAAAAAAAAAAAAAACAAGTAAAGAAGTCTTACACGGCTTTGTCCGTGGGTCTTCCCTTCCTCTGTGACAAGCCTTTCGGCCTCTACAAGCCGATCCGTGAACAAAAGGAAGGAAGACCCTTGTGGTCTCGTTTTGATCTAAAGAAAATATATTTTTGGGGTTCGTATTTCTTAGATCTAGGGTAAATAAAAGGGTATCCTCCGAATCCAACCATGGATTCATGTTGAGGACGACAAGAGGAAGGTTTTGGTGTATCGTGGGAGTCCACCGGCGATTAGATTAGCCGATTAGCGGCGGCGGGCGAGAGAATACGGCGGCCGGCGCCGGATTCTGGGTTTCTCAAGAACACTTGAGAGAAAAAGATGAGCGTGGGATATTTGGAAACTGAAGAATGAAACGAAAAATGGGGAAAATTTGGTTTCGGCCTGAAAATAGCCGTTATATAGGTGTTATTATTTTACTAAATGGGTAAATTACACACTTAATCCCACCGCGTTTTCAATATTTTCATTTTTGTCTTGCGGCATGGTATAATCACAGTCCCAGTCCCCCTGAGTTTCCAAAAAGTCACAATTTAGTCACTAAATTACATCTGATCAGCTTCTGAATGGTAAAATTACGCCCTTAATCACCCCGTGTTTTTGAAATTTTCATTTTGAGTCTGCCCCTTGGTATAATTACAACTCTGACCTTTGTAGGTTTTATTTATTTTTCGATTTCGTCCCTAAATTACATGTTATTGCTCTTTAATTTCTTGATGATTTTCATTTTCCTTTCATTTCACCAATTTTCTTTGTAAATATTATTGTTCAATTATACTCGTATATGTGAATATTATTTCATTTTATGTCTCCCGTATATGACTCATTTTATGTTTATATGTATATATATGTGTCAAGTATGATATTCATTTTTTATCTGGTTATTCATATCAAGCATATTATGTTTTAATTGGTTCATACATGGCGTTTCAGTATTTTATATGTGTGTGAGCTTTCTTATTTTTAGGGCTACATGTTAGTATATTTACCCTTTTTATGATATGTTGACCGTATATGTTGAAATATGTTTTATTACCAGTATGCATGTCTTTTTGAAATATTTGTTCGTATATATATATTTATTCATGCCTTATTATTTTGACATATGATAGTTGTTTTTATCTATTATTTAGAGTAATATGTATATATATACATGCTTTAATCTAAAATATCATTCATGATAAATTAATGTTCTGGTATGTCAGTATTTACTATGTTTAAATGATTTGCCATGTTTTATGTTTTTGCCATTAAGATTGCATATCGAGATATAAATTGTTAATGCGGTGTCCTTTTATCCGAACGTAAACGGGGCCAGTATCAGGCGTAGTGATAGTGGTTGGGCGTTTATTCTCGGATAACGGGGCCTTTAAAATTTATTCGCAATTATGACTGAATTTTAAAATAATCGTCACTCTAATCCGGAAAATCCAATATTAATAAAGCGGTAATTATTAAAGTACCAATTTTTTGGGCGGTGTGGGGGTGCTAATCCTTCCCCATCCGTAACCGACTCCCGAACCCCCGCCTTTTGAATCTGGTTTTGTGGTGTTCGCCTACCTAAGTGGCCGGTGGCGACTCCATTTTTATGAGGTTTTTTGTAAACCCTGCGGAATAAATATTTTATATCCAAAATCCTTCGAAAACACAATCGTTTTTATTTTTAGCGATGAAAATTAAAAGGGGACATCGCTACAGATGGCGACTCCGCTGGGGAAAATTTTTTGTTTTTTCGAAAATAAAACAAATGAGAGTCGAGCTTTTTCAAATAATCACCGCTTTACTAATATTGGAAGTTCCGGATTAAAGTGATTATTAAATTAATATTCGGTCATAATTGCGCGCTTATTTTAACGTATTTAAAATATGGCATATAAACCCGTCTCTTTAAGTGGGGGGAAAACGCTAATGCTTTCGTGGAGATATCGTTCTCCCGTATGGGCCTAGCAAGTACCTTCGGGGCTCGAGTACCTTATGCTTTCGTAAGGATATCGCCTTTCGCACGGGCATAAGCGAATGGGTCCCCGAATTGAACCCGCTGAAAGGAGCCTATAATGGGTGATGATCGGGGCCTTGCTACCCGTAGTAGGGGACAAAGAAAGGACAATTCGGGTACCTCCTAGAAACAAGACTGCATGTAGAGAATACATAGAAACCTACCCATTTAGAGCCATGCGGATAACCTTAGGTTCTAGACGGGATAAATAGGGTTGTTTTGTGTGTTTATTCTGCTTAATTTTGTCATTTTATTTATATATTTATCAATTTTATCCTAGATCTTGACTTGTGTTCTTTTGCTTGGTTTTTGCATACCATTGCATTCACATTACAAATGGGGCATTGATTCCCGAGTGATTTCTCTTTTAATAGAAGATTGTTCATGATGGACCAAAGGTTCTTTGACCTGAAGGAAGGGGGGTCCAATTCCAAAACTTCATCTCGAGACTAGACCGGAGACAAACAAGAAGAACCATTCAAGGACACCAAACAGATTCGTAAGCAGTGTCAATCCTAGTGATAAACAAATACAAGAACTAAAGAAGCGGATGTCCGAGATGAGGGACCGATGAATACCATGATGAAAGGCAAGCAAGATGTCGAATCGAAAAGATTTGATCAGGGGAGCGAATGCGGAATGTAATGGTCGAAATGCCAAAATAGATAACACCGTAAATATGACAAATCGAATCCCTTCGTGATCAATCTCAAGAAGCGGACAAATAGCATATCCGGGGAAGATACCCAGAAACAGAGGCAAAACCAGGGAAGTTCGAGAATCTAATGACATCAAAAGACATTATCCTATACCCATGAGATATACCGAGTTACTTCCATTGCTTGTCGAAAGGAACCTTATCATACCAATGAAGTCTGTGCCAAGAAAACCTCCTTATCCGAAAGATTACAACAATGCGTCCCGGTGCAGCTACCACATAGGCGATTCGAGTCATCACACTGAAAATTGTAGGGCCCTGAAGGACAGAGTTCGAGATCTTATCAGAATGGGAATCTTGGATTTCGACGACGGACAACCCCGATTCTTCAGCCAGCCAGCCGTTGCCCGAGGGGCAAAGTCGAAAGAAGGTCAATACCCAGCCCAAGGTTCAGGTAACACAGAAGTAGGTCACTTAAGCGGGATAAAGTTAGGAACAAAGAATAAAAGTGTCTCAGAAGATGAATTCGCACACAAGCGCGACCAGCTCGAGCATGAGAGGCACAATCTTAGCATGAAATCAAAGAATGTGCAAGACGAGTATCAGAAGCTGCACTTTGAATTTAAGAGTTTCGGTCTGGGTGACACCGCGGAAGAGTGGGTCAATGGTATGATTCAGCTAAAGAACGGTTCAGAACGCTGGAAGCAGAAATGCAAGAATAGTAAGAATAAAGTCGATTATTATCAAAGAAGTGGAAAAGAAGCCGAGGCCAACGCGACTTTATCCAAAATGAGTTGGAAAGCGATCCGCCATGGAAGATATCCTCAAAATCAAGTCTGCACCAGAAAGGAATGAATCACAAGCCTTCCAAATGGAAAACGCAGTGACTCAAAGAATGAGATAGTGAGGCTCGAGATTGCTTTACGCACTAGTGAGATCCGTGCTGGGGCAATGACCGTTAAGCTACAAAAGGCTGAGCAAATAATACGAGAGAAAGACCGGGACATGAAGATGGTTACGACTCAAGCCCAACAAGTCGCTCAACAGATAGCAGATTTAGCCGATGCAGCAGCACCAATAAGCCAGAATATGGATCCGGCATTGGACCGCGAAGGAAAACGACGGACTATTGAATGAGGTCAAGACATTAGGTGCCGGGCTCACCGATATCCGTAAACCCCTAATACCGGATGTAATGAAACCTTTTGGTCTGAATGAAAGATGTTCTATAAGGACAAATCACTTGCGGAATCAATGTTTTATTGCATTCATGCATTGCATTTGCATAACATTTTTTTGCATTATTTTATCATCGCATGACACTTCACCATTTAATACATGGGGTTCGATGGCAGAATTAATCGGAAAATGGAACGAATTAAAGAGTCGAGGCTTGACCAGTTAGAAGAAAAAATCGAGAAAGAGCTTAAGAAGAAAGAGAAGATAAAGGTCTTCAATACGAGGAAACTCGCTTAGTCCCCGATTTGGTCATTCCTCCAGATTTCAAAGTTTCCGCATTTGCGCAGTATGACGGAACCAGTTGCCCGAAGATTCACTTAACCATGTTTTGTAGAAAAATGGAAGGATACATGAAGAACGAAGAATTGTTGATCCACCATTTCCATGATAGCTGACGGGACCAAAGAAGAGTGTGGTATAACCGTTTGAACAAGCCAAGTTAGGTCATGGGGTGACCTCGCTAATGCCTTCTTGGGTCAATACAAATATGCTTCAAATTTAGTACCACAATCGACGCTTTCTTGAATGAGAAAATGAGGCCAAATGAAAGCTTCGTGGAATATGCATTAAGGTGGCGATGTCCAGCGACCCAAGTCCAGCCCCTATAGCGGAAGAAGAGTTGACTCCTATTTCATGCAACGCTTCCCTCTCCCTTCTTCGATGTGATGTTGGAGAAATCGAGAAACGGATTCGAAGATTTCATGACGATTGGAGAAAGAATAGAATATGCAATCAAAGAAGGAAAATTGGGGTCTAAGTCTAAGGACCGAATCGGAGATAAGATATATAAGGATGGAGACGTAAATGAATGTCATCTCCAGGGTTCGCGTGGCCGTAAAAGAAGGAGACAGACTGACAAATCGGGGTCATCAAGGAAAATTCCTCGGACGAGCGCAAATTTGGAAGTGCTTGGAACATCTATCTCAGACATTTGGCCTCACCTTGTAGAGGGTCACTATCTTGTTCCTAGGCCAATGAAGAGTGCACATGATCTGTATGCCCATAGTTTTGACTCGAGTAGCGCATGCGAATTCCATATGGGAGCACCGGAGCATCCCACCAGAAAATGTAGACCTTTACTGGAGGAAATCAAGAAGCTGGTCAATGATGGAACCCTGACACAAGAACTGATCAAGCAGTGGAAAACCAAGGATGAGAAGCGAATCTACATAGTGCTGAAGAAGCCAAAGATGTCTCTACATTAAAATACCTTCCTGAAGTAATATAAGGGATCAATTCTATGTGGCCCCCATGTGGCAAAGATCTTTTGTGATATGGCATGTTTGTTAGTTGTTGTTTTCAATAAAGGACGCATTTCGCTTAACATATAATGTTTTGAAAGCACATAGATGTTTTCTCGTCGTAGGGCACTAGATATCAATTGCAAGATGTGACATTAGATAGATGTCGTGACAACGATGATGTGTGATTTTCCCCGCCAAACTCTGGTCAGCAAAGCGAGATTATTACTCTTTTGATGATATTCAAGGATAAAAAAGCTCTAAATGTCAACCAGGTAGAGTTGCTTGAAATTGAAACTCTAGGCATAATCTTCTAGGTAGTAAAGAAGAAACAAAACAAAAAAGGAAAAGAAAAAAAGAAGAAAGAAAAGAAATGAGAAGAAATGAAAAAAATAAAAAAGTACTCCTATGTTCGAAACCTGGTAATAGGCTTATTCGGATAAGAGTATGGAAATTTTGAGGCACTCACCGCGATAGGGTGGAGATACATCATCCAATTCAAGAAACCTTAGCTTCATGAGTGATGGTAATATTTTCAAATCGTGACTATGCCGAGTAACTTGGGGGTGTTGTTTGCTCCATCATTGTCCTCAAGACAAAAGACCTGTGACGAATTGATTTCCTCAAATAATGATTAAATAAAAACAAAAAAGAGAAAAAGAAAGTAGGCGATATCATGAAAAATTAAGACTCGCACCACCCAGAACTTTATTTCTAGAGTAATATTTCTGCGCTCAAGTGGTTACATAAGCCTACCCTTTTGGGGGCAGAGTAGATAATGAGAATTGAGAAAGAGTAGTGCTCTGCAGCAACGCGGTAATCATAAGGATGAACCGAGTCACCAGGGAAGACCTCACATCTTTGAATTATCAAGTGGTTGAATCTAAGCCACTCTTGCACATGATATCCAGAGCTCCTATGCTGTGTTTTCAAAATCTTGTATGTTAATCCGAATGATACCCTTCAGTGGAACACCAACCAGCAAATTGACAAGTTAAAGCAACAAAAATTTCCATGTATTACTTCAGGGGTAAGATCCAGAACACAAGGAGGTGGATACTATTGAAGCCCCTAACCAGAAAGGACCTCACAATGCATAACAGAGGTATAAGTGTCAGACAGCTCAAGAACAAGAAGCGAATTCCAGCCACAATGCCTTATTTGGTTCAAGAAAATGAAGGACGAAACAGGACAAGAATGAGCTTACAAAGTGAGGGGACGGTTAAAAAGTAAACAGTGAGTCTCCAAAGAATTAAAGCACAGAAATCGAGGAATGGCGTCCGTCAAGAGACAACAAGAAGATTGAGGTTAAGAAGCATTTCGCCCACCCCGATGACGAAGTTAACAAATACACAGAATATTGGGTCAAAAGAACTAGAAGGTAGCCGAGTACGATCGAATGGGGCAATACAGAACATAAAGAATAGTAAGAATCTCTCGCACACGCATGATATAATGTTTGTCGCTGAAGCAGTGTAAATCCAAGAAGAAAGGCGGGTGATCGTGCGAATGAACAAGAGCAGATGCCCATTGAGCAAAATTTGACAGAAATGAAGATCAAAATTGAGCATACCACAAAAGGAAAGGAAATAGAGAAATCAGAAGAATAACTTTTCAGACATAAGATTAACAAAGAAAAAGAGAAACGAAAAGAAAGAAATCATAACATTGCATGCATCATATAGATAGGGGCATGTCAATTTTGCTTGTTCCTAAACAGGTATTTGAAGAATTATCGAAGAATTTATCAAAGTCCATAAAACAACAGCCATGTCGGCGTCAAATCCAAATATTAAATCCTTCGGGTCATCGGTAAGTCCTTCGGGCACGATGTTAAATCCTTCGTCATCGGTAAGTCTTTCGAGCATGGTGTTAAATCCTTCGGGTCATCATCAGAAGTCCTTCGGGCATGATGCGGCAAAGATATCGGCGTGAGTCCTCATAAAACAACAACCATGTCGGCGTCGATCCGTATATTAAATCCTTCGGGTCATCGGTAAGTCCTCCGGGCACGATGTCAAATCCTTCGGGTCATCGCAAGTCTTTCGAGCATGGTGTTAAATCCTTCGGGTCATCGGTAAGTCCTTCGGGCATGATGCGGCAAAGATATCGGCGTGAGTCCTCATAAAACAGCCATGTCGGCGTCAAATCCAAATATTAAATCCTTCGGTCATCGATAAGTCCTTCGGGCACGATGTTAAATCCTTCGGTCATCGCAAGTCTTTCGGGCATGGTGTTAAATCCTTCGGTCATCGATAAGTCCTTCGGGCATGATGCGGCAAAGATATCAGCGTGAGTCCTCATAAAACAGCCATGTCGGCGTCAAATCCAAATATTAAATCCTTCGGGTCATCGGTAAGTCCTTCGCATGATGTTAAATCCTTCGGTCATCGGTAAGTCTTTCGGGCATGATGTTAAATCCTTCGGTCGTCAATAAGTCCTTCGGGCGTGATGCGGCAAAGATATCAACGTGAGTCCTCATAAAACAACACCATGTCGGCGCCGATCCGAATATTAAATCCTTCGGGTCATCGGTAAGTCCTTCGGGCACGATGTTAAATCCTTCGGTCATCGCAAAGTCTTTCGAGCATGGTGTTAAATCCTTCGGGTCATCGGTAAGTCCTTCGGGCATGATGCGGCAAAGATATCGGCGTGAGTCCTCATAAAACAGCCATGTCGGCGTCAAATCCAAATATTAAATCCTTCGGTCATCGATAAGTCCTTCGGGCACGATGTTAAATCCTTCGGTCATCGGTAAGTCTTTCGAGCATGGTGTTAAATCCTTCGGGTCATCGCAAGTCCTTCGGGCATGATGCGGCAAAAGATATCAGCGTGAGTCCTCATAAAACAGCCATGTCGGCGTCAAATCCAAATATTAAATCCTTCGGTCATCGATAAGTCCTTCGGGCACGATGTTAAATCCTTCGGTCATCGGTAAGTCTTTCGAGCATGATGTTAAATCCTTCGGTCGTCAATAAGTCCTTCGGGCGTGATGTGGCAAAGATATCGGCGTAAGTCCTCATAAAACAACAGCCATGTCGGCGCCGATCCAGATATTAAATCCTTCGGGTCATCGCAAGTCCTTCGGGCATGATGCGGCAATCTTAGTAGCGTAGGTCCAAAAAAAGGCAACAGCCTTGTAAAAAAAAAAAAAACCTGCATTTTCAAGCCCCAAAGTGGAAGGTCCCATAGAGAGAGAACCCTAAATCTAAAATCTCAAAAAGAACTCCCGGTGAGAAAAAATCCATCAGCGGTGCAAAAGGTTTTATATAGGAGAAATCAGCGTTGAAAGCAAAGAGTTCTATATAGGAAGGACTCCAAGCTTTATTGTCTCAAAATGAAAGGAATGACTCATAATTCGGGATGTCGAGCAAAGGGTTCTATGACGAAAGAGCCTATATTTCCAAGATCGGAAGGTGACAAAGCTCTATATAGGAAGAACTTACGAGCCCAAGATTCAGCCAAGGAAGAGCGGAAATGTCCAAAAGAATTCGTTTTTCCAAGGCTATAAACAGGAAGTCCGATAAAAATGAGTGCTTATGAATCTTTGCTTTGTTTCCCATTCCATGAGAACAAGCAAAGAGGGGCAAATCAGAATCACTCATTTTCGCTTGTAAATATATTAATATTGCATGTATATTTATTATATGAATGTTACTAATATAAGGTGGTGTGTGCATGTATAAGCTATGTATACGTATTAGGGTGTATGTATGTCTCGTATGTATCTAGAGTATGAGCGTATTTGATTAATATATAGATGTTATGTTAATTATATGTATGGTTATACGTACGTATACTAGAATACTATAATAATTAATGATTGTATAATATAAGTATATATTTTCGTATATATACATGTATTGCTGTTATAATTATTATTATTATTATTATTATTATTGGTCTGGTAAAATGAAAAAATTAAATATATATTAAACCCATATAAAATTACACCAAGTCCAAATACATTACAAGGCCCGTTGGCCCAAATCTAAATCTTATCTAATTGCAATTACTGTGTGTGTGGGGTGATCGTGGGCGTTGGATCAAGATCCGATCCAACGGCCACGATGCAAATGGAGGTCCAAAATATTCGCCAGCGCGCGTGTTCCACACGTATGGACCGCTCAAGTGCCACGAACGCGTGTGGTCCACGCGCGGACGCTTTAATATCCCACGCCGTAAGAAGATCCACGCGCTCGACTCCTCGATCGCGGAGCTCCACGTGTCAAGATCCGGGAGCCGCCTCATCAAATCGAGGCTTCATCCAGCCGATCATTCTTCAAGCCATCTCGACCGTTAGATCGATCCGATCTAACGGCCGAGAACGTCTCCGCCACCGGCAGAGTGTCCACACCGCCACCACGCCGATATTCGAACATGCCCAAGATAACAAGCAAAATGGTCGGGCCTGGGTTCAGATCAAAAGTAGGATGCAACTTGCAACAAAGAAGACAATGATATATATGATATAGAAATCTCAGAACAAAAAAAAAAGGAGGAGCGAGCAAAAAAAAAAAGGCGAGAGAGTAGTAACACAAGAAACAAAGCTTTGTAAAAACCAAACTTGTAACCAAAAAGATAATCAAAAGGCAAATCCAGTGGTAATCTTTTGTCTCTTTTTCTTACCTGTTTCCTTTGCATACATATACGAAGTACAAAAAGAAAAAAAAAGAAACAAGTAAAGAAGTCTTACTGGCTTTGTCCCGGGTCTTCCCTTCCTCTGTGACAAGCCTTTCGGCCTCTACAAGCCGAGATCCGTGAACAAAAGGAAGGGAAGACCCCTTTGTGGTCTCGTTTTGATCTAAAGAAAATATATTTTTGGGTTCGTATTTCTTAGATCTAGGGTAAATAAAAGGGCATCCTCCTGAATCCAACCATGGATTCATGTTGAGGACGACAAGAGGAAGGTTTTGATGTATCGTGGAGTCCACCGCGCCGATTAGCGCGGGCGGCCATGGAGAATACGGCGGTCGGGCGGCGAGAATACGGCGGGCCGGCCGCCGGATTCGGGTTTCTCAAGAACACTTGAGAGAAAAAGATGAGCGTGGGATATTTGGAAATCAAGAATGAAACGAAAAATGGGGAAAATTTGGTTTCGGCCTGAAAATAGCCGTTATATATATAGGTGTTATTATTTTACTAAATGGGTAAATTACACACTTAATCCCACCGCGTTTTCAATATTTTCATTTTTGTCTTGCGGCATGGTATAATCACAGTCCCAGTCCCCCTGAGTTTCCAAAAAGTCACAATTTAGTCACTAAATTACATCTGATCAGCTTCTGAATGGTAAAATTACGCCTTAATCACCCCGTGTTTTGAAATTTTCATTTTGAGTCCGCCTTGGTATAATTACAACTCGACCTTTGTAGGTTTTATTTATTTTTCGATTTCGTCCCTAAATTACATGTTATTGCTCTTTAATTTCTGCCACTGATTTTCATTTTCCTTTCATTTCAGTCCTATTTTCTTTGTAAATATTATTGTTCGAATTATACTCGTATATGTGAATATTATTTCATTTTATGTCTCCCGTATATGACTCATTTTATGTTTATATGTATATATATGTGTCAAGTATGATATTCATTTTTTATCTGGTTATTCATATCAAGCATATTATGTTTTAATTGGTTCGTACATGGCGTATTCTGTATTTTATATGTGTGTGAGCTTTCTTATTTTTTAGGGCTACATGTTAGTATATTTACCCTTTTTTATGATATGTTGACCCGTATATGTTGAAATATGTTTTATTACTAGTATGCATGTCTTTTTGAAATATTTGTTCGTATATATATATTTATTCCTGCCTTATTATTTTGACATATGATAGTTGTTTTTATCTATTATTTAGAGTAATATGTATATATATACATGCTTTAATCTAAAATATCATTCATGATAAATTAATGTTCTGGTATGTCAGTATTTACTATGTTTAAATGATTTGCCATGTTTTATGTTTTTGCCATTAAGATTGCATATCGAGATATAAATTGTTAATGCGGTGTCCTTTTATCCGAACGTAAACGGGGCCAGTATCAGGCGTAGTGATAGTGGTTGGGCGTTTATTCTCGGATAACGGGGCCTTTAAAATTTATTCGCAATTATGACTGAATTTTAAAATAATCGTCACTCTAATCCGGAAAATCCAATATTAATAAAGCGGTAATTATTAAAGTACCAATTTTTTGGGCGGTGTGGGGGTGCTAATCCTTCCCCATCCGTAACCGACTCCCGAACCCTGTCCTTTTGAATCTCTGGTTTTGTGGTGTCCGGCCTACCTAAGTGGCCGGTGGCGACTCCATTTTTATGAGGTTTTTTGTAAACCCTGCGGAATAAATATTTTATATCAAAAATCCTTCGAAAACACAATCGTTTTTATTTTTAGCGATGAAAATTAAAAGGGGACATCGCTACACATGTGTCCTTTATCCGGTTATTCATATTAAGCATGTTATGTTTTAGTTGATTCGTACATGGCGTATTTTGTATTTTATATGTGCGTGTTTCCTTGTTTTTTAGGGTTACATGTTAGTGTATTTACCCCTTTTTGTACGAGATGTGGACCCGTATATGTTGAAATATGTTTTATTACCAGTATGCATGTCTTTTTGAAATATTTGTTCGTCTATATGTACTTATTCCTGCCTTGTTATTTTGACATATTATAGTTGTTTTTATCTATTATTTAGAATAATATGTATATATACATGTTTTAGTCTAGAATATCATTTATGTTAAATTAGTATTCTGGTATGTCAATATTTATTATATTTAAATATTTTTGCCATGTTTTACGTTTTTGCCACTAAGATTGCATATCGAGATATAACTTGTTAATGCGAAGTCCTTTTATCCGAGCGTAAACGGGGCCAGTATCAAGCGTAGTGATAGTGGTTGGGCGTTTATTCTCGGGTAACGGGACCCTTAAAATATATTCGCAATTATGACCGAATTTTAAAATAATCGTCACTCTAATCCGGAAAATCCAATATTAATAAAGCGGTAATTATGACCGAACCCTGTCTTTTTGAATCTCAGGTTTTATGGTGTCCGGCCTACCTAAGTGGCCGGTGGCGACTCCATTTTTTTAAATGCGGTTTCTTTTAAAAAAAACCCACGGAATAAATATTTTATATCCAAAGAATCACGAACACCCTTTCAAAAACACTCTTCGAAAAAGCCACGTTTTATTTAGCGATGAAAAAAAAGACATCGCTACACGTACCGATACGGGCTGCTCGCGTATCGGTACCCTTTTGTAAAAAAGGGGTTTTTTTCAGGCAAAATATACAAGGGGCGTATCGGTACGCGTCCTCGCGTATCGATACGCCTGTTACGAATAAAATTTTAGTAGCATCTTAGCGTACCAGTATGCAAAGGAGCGTATCGATACCACTGTTCTATTGAGTTTGAGAATCGGTAAAGCGGTAAACGTACCGGTACCGGGTACCAATACGCCAAATTCTTTCGAACTTAAATGGGTACTGGTACTCGAGGAGAGTACCGATACCCTTAGAGGCGTACCGATATCTATATAGGAGTACCGGTACGCACAGAGCAATCTGCCTGGGAAAATTAAGTTTGCGTTCGAAGGTTCTAAAATTTGAGGCAAAGGGCCCAAGGGGTCTCTTAAGGTATAAAATGAATATTAAAACTAAGAAATTAATATTTAAACCCCGTATGCGAAATAAATGGAATAATATGGATTCTTGAGACAATGAATGAGATGAACTATACACTCACCCATAATATATTAACAACTTGGTAAAGCTTGTAATAGTAACCTTAAGGATCCTAGATAGATTGTGTGTGGTCGTGCCAGGTGTGTGCACTTGGTTATGAGTCTTTGTTTGACAGGATCTGGATACTCAGTGAAGAATGTTGCAACACTGCTGCTTGAGATACCGAATAGAGGTTACTGATGCTTTGTGACCTGAGCCTCATTCGAAGATACTCGAGGGAGCATTCCGAGTATGGGTGTATGCTTCAATTCTATGGGACCCGACCTCACCCATGGTGTATGTTCCGATGCTAGGTGACCCGACCTCACCCAGAGAGTAGATGCTCGAAGGATGATTTCGAGCAAGGGTGTATGATCGGATGCTATGTGACCTGGCCTCACTCGGAGTGTATGTACCGATGCTTTGTGATCCGGCTTCACTCCAGAGTTGTGTTGTTGTTATTGATAATGTTTTTGCCTTGGTGATCTGTTGAGATCTCGGGCTTGGTTGGGCCTTGTGTGCCATGATTGATGTTTGCATGTCGAGGCATGTGTTTAGGCGACTAGTGGTAGCGCCATTGTTATCTTGCCATGATATCACATCTTGTAGCATGGTTCTTATTTATGATTTGCATGAAGCATGGTTGAGTGGTCGTGTATCCACTGAGCTTTGTTAGCTCAGCGTTCGGAATCGTTGTTTCCATTCCCAGGTTAGTAGATTTGGCACGTTCTTGGAGCAGTACCATCAGTGAAGGATTCCAGCGCTTCGTCTCTTCAGAGTACAGTACTTAGGTCATTGGGCTATGTATTCGTAGGAACCTATTGTACATTGAATCTTGCATTGTATTTCTAAAATGATAGAGTCAAACGTTTTATAATGTAATTTTAAAAAGGAGCTCCACTATATATGTTTCAAATATTTCTTGTATTCTTTTTGGTTTGAAATAAAATAGGTTTTGAAATTTTAGTGTGGATTGGGCTAAACTAGGTTGGGAATTTTATGGTTGGGTTTCAGGCTTGATGCTCAAATGTGACATTTGGGTCGAGGGTGTTTCAGGGTGCTCCTAGTGGGTCTAGAACCCATGACCTAAAGAAAATGAGAGAACAAAGATGAGCAGCTTGGTCAACTGGCTAAATATGTTTACTCAGTTACAATATCATAATTGATCGAATAAAATATGAAAAAAAACATCATACGATTATATTGTTCTTATTCTGACATCTCTCATGTAGATTACTTGCATGAACTGTTTTTTTTTTCTCAGAATTAGTTATATATATATTTCTTGTAACGAAACTCTACTCAAGGTCAAGGACCCAGAAAATATCGAGCATGGCTATGATCATGCACATGCATGCATTATGTTGTGCATATGATATGCACATTATTTAACACATTTCGTAGAAGCGGCAACGTTAGTGCATAGATGTCTACTGGTAATCGTACGTATTATTGGAATTTATGTGGTGTTTAGTGTAGACAAAACTAGGAAATGCTTAGCCCAATCAGAATGAATTACGAAAGATAAAAGCAGAAAAAAAAGGAAAATGCAAGAGATTAGATTATGGAAGATTGCAGAGCTTCTGTACGACTTTTTAATTATAGGAAGCTGACGTTCACATGGATTACCCTGCAATGTGTCTGACAAAATTGGTTCATGCCTGGCCCACCTCATCAGTCCTCTTCCGGCATAAGCCCACATCTCACTGTGACCAAGTTATACATGAAAAACATTATTGTTCTCTTTGGAAAATTGAAGATTAATAATGGGTTTTGATTGAAAATAAGGCACCACATCATTGTTTTCATGTTCTGTTACTATGTACTATGATTACTAGCATTTTGTGCGAAATGGAGCAAGCCAAGTTAATATGGGTTTGATCATCTTGTTTTGATGTTTAATGCAAACTGGCAATTCCACCTAGACTAATCTATAATGAAAATCTTGAAGGAAAAAGAAAATCTGTGATAAGTAATGAATAAAAATCACATGTACCTTATCTGTGCTTTTTTATGTCAAATCCTAAAAAATTAAATTCTAAATTTTAACCTTTAAATCTTAAACTCTAAAAAATATACCGTATCCAAAATTCTATATACTCTAATCCTAAACTCTAAACCTTAAATACAAATTTTTAATGTGAGGGTATAAATAAGGACATTGAAAAGGGGCATATGATGTCTATTCATAAGTAATAGGGTTAGCAAGACTTGACTCGAAAAATTGAATTTTTCAACTTGACTCGAAAAATTTTAAATAAAGTTCGAGTTATAAAATGAGAATTTAAATAACTCGAAACTTTTAGTAAATAGTGGATTGATTTTCAAGCTCGAGTTGAGTCACTCAATTTTGTCTGATATATGTATATTGCATATGAAAAAATATGAAGAAATATATATGCATATCACCTATGGTTATAGAAAGCCGTTTAAATTGAAATCAATTAGTACCATAGCATGATAAATATTTACAGTTAAATTTGAACAGAAACAAGAACAAGTCGACTCAACTCAAATCTTAAAAATTCCAAATAAAGTTTGAGTTATAAAATAGGTCTTGTAAACTCGACTAACATGAAATTTTTTAATTCGACTCAACTCGATCAAATGCTCACCCCTAATAAGTACAATTTCGGCACATTTCTTTTGATGCTTCACTTGATGGATATATTGGATGGAAATCGTCTGCCCCCTTAACATGCCCCCACACTAAAATTAGGTTTTAGGGTATGGTGTATTTTTAGGGTGTAGGTGCAGGGTTTAGGATTTGAAAATTAGGGTTATGGTTCATAATTTTTGAGTGTTTTTTTAGCATGGGGCATGCTTAGGGGCAGAAGATTTTTGTTCGGATATATTTGTATGTTCTAAGTATGTTATATGCATACATGTACAATTTGGTGAATATGACTATAATAGCAATAGCAAAGTGGATTTGCTGGTGCATTAACAGAGATCGAGAGGGGAAGGGATATGCAGGGGACGCTAAATGGCTGATCCATTGTGCGGCTTCCATTTCATGGATTTCTTATCACTTGCAACAAAAGCTGCTGTGTCGATTATTGACATCATGGTTTGGTTGGGGGTGGAGAACTGATGATGATTCATGAAAATGCTTAAAAATCACGTATGTTTTTTAACCTAAGCCTATGCATCATGGGTTTTTGCAGTAGTCTGCAGATTCTAACATTTCCATATGCATTTTCTTGCATGTTTTCCGATCATTGGCAAGTCGAATGATAAAACTGCCAAGGCAAAACCCAATTTCCATGAAACCAAACAAGAAAATTTCATGGCTTGTCATTTGTCAAGCACATGATAAGAACATCAAATAATAATGTTGTATGGAGAGAATCTAGAGGTCATTCAACACAGATTTGAATGTTGAAATGAAGAGTAGCTTTTAACCAGCTTGTTTGTGTATGTATGCATATTCTATATAGATTTTGGGTCCCACCACCACCACTCTCTCCATTGCGTGAGGCTTTGCCAGTGTTGACAGCATCTATGAGAATCGGGAAGACAAACCCCAAATCTAAACAGGGTTTACTGTTTGAGCTTATCTCTCTCTCACGTGCATCCTATCTCTCATTTTAACCTTTGAATTTAAATAAGAGTAAATTACGTAAATCATCACTAAACTTTACTCTCAAACCTATTTTGGTTTTTAAAGTTTCAAAACGTTCAATTTACTCACTGAAATTTAGACATTAAACGTTTTCGGTCACTCTTCTGTTAACTTTTTAACGGCGTTCATTTACTGGCGAAAAAAATAACTTCTCAAAGATCTGAATGGTGAAAAACTTTATCAGCACAAAAGAAATAAAATATTAAGAAACATGCTCCATCCGACGGTAGAAGAGGGAGATCTACGAAAGAGAAACTAGAAGGATTTTTGGCCGATTTGAGAATTTCAAAGCACTTTACGATAAAGTGGAGGTCGATATTAGACTGAAGGGGCCCAGACAAAGTGACTGGTGAAATTTAGGATCGAACATCCACCATCTACGACTGTTTTAGGTTTAAGAGTGACAAAAAACATTCAATGTTTAAAATTTAATGACAGAAAACGTTCAATGTCTAAACTTTTAGTGAATAAATTAAACATTTTTTGAAAATTTAGTAATCAAAATAAGTTTAAGGGTAAAATTAAGTGGTGATTTACGTAATTTAGCCTATAAATAATTTTACCGTTCAAAACCCATAAACATCTTTCTCTCAAATTTTCATGTTACAAAGTGATATTGTTTGTTTCTAGAGAAACGAGAATTGCAAGTCATATTGTTTGTGGTTTTGCAGATTTTAGAGAAATGACGCTCGAAGCCCTTTCTTCCAACGAGCTCTTCAACTTCGTTATCTATGATACTATATCTGCAACCCCATACAGCAGCAATGACTCTTTCGTCACTACTTTTTCAATGGAAAATAGTCTCAGTTCCCAAGAACAAGCTAGCAGTACCGCCATGAATTGCTTTCCAACGGTGGCGACTCTTCCTCCACAATGCAGCCGCTCGACAGCAGCGGAGCGGAGGGCGAACCTGGCGGTTCGAGGGAGGAAAAAGAGGAGGAGAAAGCCGAGGGGTTGCAAGAACAAAGAAGAGGCAGAGACTCAAAGAATGACTCACATTTGCTGTCGAGAGAAACAGGCGAAAGCAAATGAATGAGCATCTGGCTGTTCTACGCTCGCTCATGCCTGAATCTTATGTCCAAAGGGTATTGTCTTCTTTCTTTCCTTGTTAAGAACTAAATTGTAGGGTTTATATATATATTAACTTGATGTTATTCGTATTACTGGATTTTCAAAACATGCAGACTTAGTTCATGGATTGTCCCTACTTGGAAAGTTTAACCAATTGAAATGCTTAAGAGAAATATAATTCTCATGTGATTTACTACAGTTTTGAAAAGCTGGACTGCAGGTTGACTAAAAAGAAAAAAAGTTTAAATAATAGTTTAGCATAATGTTTCTGTTATTGCCTTTTCCTTTTCTTTGTATTATTCTTTTGTTTGCTACTCATGCAAAAGCTGAACTAGAGAAAGCTGTTCCTCTGAATTATGGTAATAGTAACATCAAGGATACTGCAAATTGAGCTTTTTGCCTTCGTTGTATTATTTAAACATATCATGTACATTTTTAATTTTATCCCAAATTGATAGTTTTAAAATAAATGATTTGCATGTGTAGGGTGATCAAGCATCCATAGTTGGTAGTGCCATAGAGTTTGTGAAGGAGCTTGAGCATCTTCTGCAAACCCTTGAAGCTGAAAAGCTTCGGGTTCTGCAACAAGTAAGACCAGCAAATTCCAATGAAGAAACCACCAACACCAAACTGCATCCTCAGTACACCTGGTCTCAGATCCTGAACCGATACACATCGAAGTCCAAGGCGTCGAAGGCCGATATCGAGGTGACTGATCGAAACTCATGCTAATATTCGAATTTTCTCGCGAAAAGGTCCGACGCAACTTTCCAAGCTTGTTGCCGGATTACAATCACTTTACCTTTCCATCCTCCACCTCAATGTCACTACAATGGATCCATTCGTTCTCTACTCTATCAGTGCCAAGGTAATAGCAATCATATAGTTGGAATAAAAACTATTACAGTGATGGGGTAGTGTTTCTTCAGATATTCTACGACTATAAAGAGATGGTCGTGTTTCAATTATTGTCATATGTGGGAGTGGGCAGATACTGTCTTTTCTTCTCGTATAATTTTTTTCTCTCCTTGAAATGGAAAAACGTCATTTTCCGTGATTTTCGATCAACTCTGTTTGGTTACTTTATTCTCATGTATAATTGAAGGAAAGCATGGAGTTTTTGGCTAAAATTAGAAACATTCTGAATGCAGGTTGAAGAAGGATACCAACTAAGTTCAGTAGATGACATAGCAAGGGCAGTCCACCACATGATCGAAATAATTGAGCAAGATGCCACGGCCTTGCGTTGATCGATCCAAATCACCAAAATGCCACCCACTTTTATTTTTGGTTCTGGGTTAAGGTTATGTTTTAGAGTTTCTGCATTTGGTTTTTACTGCCTTATGTATGTAGCTTGAGTCAATTAAGTAGTATGTATGAAATATATAGAACATTGTTACTACTTAATTGTTTTTCCATCTAAATATCGATGGGAATACCATTGTCGACAGGATGGATCGAGAGGTGTTAGGGTATAGTTTCATCTCACGAAATATTAAAATTTTATATATTTTATTATGATGATCTAATCTTGTGCCCCTTGAAATTTTCAAAATTTATATAGCTTTACTAACATAACATTCTGCGTATGTCCTTGATTATCGAGGTCTCGTGGTATCATGCATGCATATATGAACCACAATTACGGATGGTCATTTGACCAAGACCTGACGAGTTTTGACCTAATCCGACCCTATATGGTCGGAGTTTTAAAGAAAATTTTGGGTTCAATTTGAGTTTTTTTATGATGATGTCGGGTCGGGTTTGAAGTGAAAAATACTCGACCCAACCTAACCCAAAATAATAGTTTAATTTTATTCTGAACATTTAGGTATACTTGCTATATTACATCTCTCTCTCTATATTTTCAATTATCTCCCTATTTAACTAATAAAAATAAATAATTATTATAATGCTCCTCTCTATTTATATTTTTTCAATTAACTCTCTATTTTATCGAATAAAAATAAAAAAAATAACTTTTTTATTTATGTCGAGCTGGGTCGAGTTGGATTCAGATTTTTACTCTCAAATTCAGATCAGGTTGAACATCATAAAATGTCGAGTTGAATTTAAGTGGAAATGTTAATTTTTTAGGTCGAATATAGATCAACAAAATATCCAACCTAACCCAACGCATGACTATACCTAACCACAGTTGATTATCGTTAGCCATATAGCGTGTTTGGGTTTGTTTGTGGTATTCACAAGAGTTGAATAAAGCTGAGTGTAATTTTGAGAGGGTTATGGATGCATGCATTATCTCTCTCGTTTCAGCCCCCATTTTTGTCTGTTTATGTGTGCATGAATAGGTACCTTAATTAAGACTTGTGTCTTCTTGTCCAAGCCAGACAGTGACGTCGGATCTATTTTTACCGACTATTTTAATTTCTGAATCCAGGACAACTTTAAAAAATTATACCCCCAATACTTTTGGTTTTTATTCGATTTTAGTCCCCGGAACTTCATTGTTTTCATTATATCATAATTTGCAATATTAAACAAATTTTGAAGTGCGCTTCCACCTTTAATTTCATCGTTCATGCTTTGATTTATCATATATTTTATATTTAAAGGGCTCGTGCTAAATGTTCTTACAAAAATACAGAGTGACCCAAAGCAAAAGTTAAAGATTATTGTGAGAGTTAAATTAGTTCAGAAGATTGGCCCACTTATCTGAAATTTGCCTATTGTATTGGATGCGACACCAAAAATCATTAATTCTAGGTTTTTGTATAGATTGTTGCAATTTGTATACTTAGTATTTTTTCATAGTTTCCCCAAATTAGATGATCGATTTTTTTTAAAAGAAGCTACTAGTTTTATTAACTAGAAAATATCTAAAATTATAATAAGGTTTACAAACTATCGTTGTAAACTAAATACATAATTTGAACATTTTCTTAAAACTAGTCACTTTAGATTAGATATGAACCATACATGAAAAGGTTATAAACTCATCCAAATACTCGATTGAAAAATAGATACGAAACATGACTGCATCGGCAAAACGAACCACAAAAGAGGATGAAGCTATTGATAGACCACCGAGAAAACGCAAATCAGAGCCGAGCACCGTGAGAAACTCTTCACAAGCCCTGACCGCGTACCCAAATTTAAACCGAAGGTCCAGAGCAGAGAAGATCAGCAGGATTACAAATAAACGTCATCTTTATCAGTCGTGGCATCGTCAAATCTAACCCTGATAAAACATAAAATAAAGAACAGCCAAAACGACCGAAGGAGTAGAAGAAAACATGCCAAAAGATAGAGATAAACATGCCAATAAACAGAGATAAACGTGCTATAAAGGCAAAAAATCGTGTTACAAAGATAGAATTATTTTATTAAAAAACTAAAAAATATAAATATAGATCCGGCGGTCGACAACCGGCAGTAAAATCGGTGTCGCTGCCGACTACAAAACAAAACTTGAGGAGCTAAGGGGAAGAATTGCCGAGCGGCTAAGAAAAAGATTCGATTATTAACGTCTTGAAATTGATTCTAATATTATAAAAATTGATAAAAACACAGTTTAATAATTTCTTTTATTTTGTACAAGTAAGATTTTGATATATAAATGATTTATATTTTATATATTGATGGTGTATAAATTTTATACAAATTAAATTTATTATCATAAAATTTTGGAATTAAATTTATTTTTATCGATGTATCATAATTAGTTTTTGATATTGTACTCTATTGCATCATGCAGAAGACGTACAAACTGTCTCTCTAATCTCAAAGTTGAGGAGGTGCAGCTTAGTAGTCGAATTGAGATTAAAGATGCTGTTGAGAACCACTTCAAGCTGATATATCAGGATTCTAATACCATTCCTGTGAAATTTGGTTTGCTCTCTCTTCTATGGACAGCTCTAGGGTCCCTGGGCCAGATGGGTTCAACATGGGTTCCTGAAGAAATTTTGGCCTTCAATTAAAAATGAAATTTTTGGAGTTCTTCACCAAGTTTTTTAAAGGTGAGGCGGTGCATAGTGATTTTAACCATTCCTTTATTGTTCTGATTTCGATGTGTCAAAATTCAGAATTTTAACCATTCCTTTTTAAAGGTCGAAAGCGTGTACATATTGTTGGCTACAAGTCTTGGCTTTTAGATTTGGATCTGTTTTTGAGAAATTAATCGGACTTACTCAATTTGTATTTTGCTTACAGAAACAAATATTGGACTGCTTTAATAGCTAATAGGGAGGTAAAAAGTTGACCCGATCTGAAAATCTGACTGAAATTTGTTCGAGTCATAACCTAGTTTGATTTGAGGATGCGATGATCCGAAATCGATCTGTAACCGACTGTTGTTGACCCAAACTCGAGTTGGACCTGTTACTGTAGTAGCCGAACTCGACCTGCATCCGACTGAGAACGACTCGAACCCGAATTGAACCTGTTACTATGGACCCGAAACCCGACTGAAACGAACCCGAACCCGAGACTAACCTGGCAGATAACCGATATTACCCGACTAAATCGACCCGAGATCCGATTTTGCCCGACCTGTTTTGAACCCGGTCTGTTAATTGACCTGACTTGTTTTGAACCCGACCTGTTGTTGACATGAACTAATATTGACCTGGCTTGATTTACCTAACATGTAATTGAGGAAACCTATGATTTGATGAATTTAAAGTGTTGATAAATGTAAACTATTATTTTTTAAATCAATTTAAAGAGTTAAATAATCTTTTTGTTATATATACATATATAATCAATTTAAAATATCAAAAAAAGAAAAGATTGAATTTAGATATTCATTGGACACTACTAAGTTTGAAATTTTATTAAATAATTCAATGCTTAGTAATAATTCAATATGCTTACTAACTCATCCAATATAAATTATTTATCAATGTTGAACTACTAAGTTTGAACAAAATTAAAGTTTTAACTTTCATGTTGATGTTATCATGTGTAAAATTACATGTTTACATTCATATCAAAATTTTGTGTATAATTATATTTAATCAAAGTTTATTATATGTTATAATAATAATAATAGTATTGATGTTTAAATTGAATTAACTCATTAAACTTAGAATCTAATTGAGCTAAACTGAAATCTAGAAGCATAAATCACGGGCATAATTAAAAGAATTCTAAAACTAAATGTGGAATTTCAATTAAATTAATCTAAGTTGGGACTCAATTGAATTAAACTAAAACAATTGGTTGAGAAAAAACAATTGGTAAAAAAAGGGAAAAAGACAAAATTTTGGAGTGAAATAAGCCACACATTTTTTAGGTTTGAGATTAATTTACTTTTAATCTAAAAATTTTGAAGGGATAAAAACCACCCAAAAATTAGAGGGAATTAGGGGAATAAACCACCCAAAATTTTGGAGGGAATTAGTGAAATTTCTATTTTTGATAATTTAGTCTAATAACATTTTTTATTCTATTTCATACAATTTAATTTTTAGTCAAAATTGCCCCATATTTATTTATATTTTTGACAATTGAGTCCAATTTATTCTAGTCCCTAAAATTTAATTCTTACTCCAAATTAACTCCTATTCATTTTTTTTTGTATTTTATTCTACTCTAATTTTCTAGTCCCTACATATATAATCAATTAAAATTTTTAAAAAAATGAAAGAAAAAAAAAGCATATTTATGTTTTCTTTTAACCAAATCACACTTGACACTATTAAGTATAGATATCCATTTGTCTTTTTTATTAACTTAACTAAATTTTATTGATTAATTTGACCAAATTTTATTGGGGAAGATTGAAAACTTTTTGTTGATTTGATAAAATCCAAATATTAGAAGGTTAACCTTTTCCATTGTTTTAAATTTATAGTTGTAATTATAATACCGTAATTTTAATTATTGTACACAAATTAAAGTTGTTGATAAATAATTTTGATGAAAATTAAGTAAACTTGAGAGTATAATTATATATTTTAATGTTATAAATGGCGGGAAGGGTTTTTAAATACCTTTGATTTCAATAAAATTAGGATTATAATTATATATTTTAATATTATAAATGATGGGAATATTTTAGGATTTTGGCGCTAATGCCATTGATTTTTTTTCTTATAGGGTAAAGATGGTGTTATTGGTTCATGTGATTAATTTGGATTCCTTAAGGTTTCAGGTTTAGTATCAATGATTTATTGTTTAGTATCAGTGGTTTATGGTTTAGCTTATGGTTATTAGTTTATGAAATTAATTTCAATTCCTTAAGGTTTATGGTTTTGGGTTTAATATTAGTTTAGGGTTATTGATTTACGAGATTAATTTTGATTCAACTTTCTAATTTATGCATTTGAATTTGAAATCAAAGCTTCATGGGTACAATTAAACTAAATTAAAATTTCAACTTTAATGTGTAAAATTACATGTTTACATCTAAATCAAAATTTTGTATATAATTATATTAAATAAAAATTTATAATAATAATAATAATAATAATAATAATAATAATGTTTGAATGGAATTAACTTATTAAACTCAGGATATAATTGAGCTAAATTAAAACATAAAAGCATAAATCACAGACATAACTAAAATAATTCTAAAACTAAATGTGGAATTTCAATTAAATTAATCTAAATTTAGACTCAATTGAATTAAATTAAAACCTAAAATTGAAAATTTAGGACTTAAATAAAAAAATATAAAGTCAAAAGTGCTAAATAAACAATTGTCTCTAACCTAAAAAATCAGGCGGGACTACTTTCCCTGATTCCCTCCCACCTTTCATTTTAATTAAAAAAAGAAATAGATAATTGGTAAAAAAAGGGAAATGACAAAATTTTAGAGGAAAATAAGTCACCTATAATTTAGGTTAGAGATTAATTACCCTTTAAGTCCCGCTGTGTTTTAAATGTTGCATTTTAGTCCTAATATTCACTTTTAAGTTTTAGATTAATTATCAGTGATTATAAGATTTGGGGTTTAAGGTTTGGAGTTTAGGGTAAATGTTTCAAGTTGAATGTTTGGGGTTATGGGATTGATTTAGGGGTTTATTTTTGTTCACATCAGTCCCTAAAAGTTTATTTTTAGCCGAAATTGACCCATATATATTTCTATCTTTTGTAATTTAGTCGAATAATATTTTTGTTTATTCTAGCCCTTATAATTTAATTTTTAGTCAAAATTGCCCCATATTTATATTTTTGGCGATTTAGTCCAATAATATTTTTGTTTATTCTAGTAGATAAAATTTAATTTTTAGTCCAAATTGACCACTATTCAATTTTTTGTAGTTTAGTCCAATATTTTTAATATGCTGATATTTTTGTTCATGTTAGTCCCTAAAATTTTATTTTTCACCAAAATTGACCCTTATTTACTTCTAATTTTTGTAATTTACTCCAATATTTTTAATATGATGATATTTTTGTTCATGTTAGTCCCTAAAATTTCTATGACTTAAGGCTTATGGTTTATGATTTAAGGGCTAGCGTTAATGCTTTAGAGTTTATGGTGTAGTTTAGTGTTCAATTAAATCCCTACAAATCTTTATTTAACCGAAATTAATCTTTATTTATTTTAATTTGTGTAATTTAGCCAAAATTTTAATATGATGATATTTTTATTCATTTTAGTCCCTACAAATTTATTTTAAACTAAAATTTACTCATTTTTATTTATAATTTTTATAATTTAATAATAAAGTAAAGATGGTGTTATTGGTTCATGTGATTAATTTGGATTCCTTAAGGTTTAGGGTTTAGTATCAATGATTTATTGTTTAGTATAAGTGGTTTATGGTTTAGCTTATGGTTTTGGTTTATGAAATTAATTTCGATTCCTTAAGGTTTATAGTTTTGGGTTTAGTATTAACTGTTTATGGTTTAGTTTAGGGTTATTGATTTACGAGATTAATTTTGATTCAACTTTCTAATTTATGCATTTGAATTTGAAATCAAAGCTTCATGTGTACAATTAAACTAAATTAAAATTTCAACTTTCATGTGTAAAATTACATGTTTACATCCAAATTAAAATTTTGTGTATAATTATATTAAATCAAAATTTATATGGTATAATAATAAAGTCCGAATGGAATTAACTTATTAAACTCAAGATCTAATTGAGCTAAATTAAAACCTAGAAGCATAAATCACAGACATAACTAAAAGAATTCTAAAACTAAATGTGGAATTTCAATTAAATTAATCTAAATTTGGACTCAATTGAATTAAATTAAAACCTAAAATTGAAAATTTAGGACTTAAATAAAAAATATCTAAAGTCAAAAGTGTTAAAAAAACAATTGTCCATAACCTAAAAAATCAGGCGGGACTATTTTCCCTGATTCCCTCCCACCTTTCATTTTAATAAAAAAAGAATTAGATAATTGGTAAAAAAAAGAGGGAAAGGACAAAATTTTAGAGGGAAATAAGTCACCTATAATTTAGGTTAGAGATTAATTACCCTTTAAGTCCTGCTGTGTTTTAAATGTTGTATTTTAGCCCTAATATTCACTTTTAAGTTTTAGTTTAATTCAATTTAGTCACAAGTGTCCCTAATTCAATTTAAGGGTATATTTTTGTTCATATTAGTCCCTAATTTTTTAACTGAAATTGACCCATATTTATTTTAAATTTTTGTAATATAGTCCAATGTTTTTAATATGATTATATTTTTGTTCATTCTAGTCCCTAAAACTTTATTTTTAGCCGAAATTGACTCATATATATTTTTATTTTTGGTAATTTAGTCGAATAATATTTTTGTTTATTCTAGTCCATACAATTTAACTTTTAGTCAAAATTTCCCTGTATTTATTTATATTTTTGTCAATTTAGTCCAATAATATTTTTGTTTAGTCTAGTACCTAAAATTTAATTTTTAGTTGAAATTGACCCCTATTCATTTTTAGTAATTTAGTCTAATATTTTTAATATAATGATATTTTTGTCCATGTTAGTTCCTAAATTTTTTTTAACCAAAATTAATCCCTATTTTTATATTTTTGTAATTTAGTCCAATATTTTTAATATGATGATATTTTTGTTCATGTTAGTCCCTAAAATTTTATTTTTTACCGAAATCGACCCTTATTTATTTCTATTTTTTGTAATTTACTATAATATTTTAAATAACAATGATATTTTTGTTCATTCTATTGCCTAATATTTATTTTTAACGCGATTCGTGTTCGTGAAAGGCGTTAAATAATTCACTCGAAATGACCCAACCCAAAGTCTATCGACTATTTGTACCAAACTCAAACTTAATACGAATTCGACCCAACTCGAAATGAAACTGACTTGAAATTACCCGACCTGAAATAAACCCGACTTGAAATGAACCCGAGCTGAAATGAACCCGACCTGAAGTCTACTCGAGCCCGAATTAACCCATCAATTAACTGATTCGGACTCAAACCGTTTTGACCCGACCTGAAATGAACCCGACCTGAAATGAACCGGGCCCGAAATGAACCCGACCTGAAATGAACTCGACCTGAAACTGACCCGCACCCGACCTGAATCGAGTCGAAACATCAAATCAACCTGAAATAACATGTATCCGATTTGACCCGACCTAACAGGACCCGACCTGAAACCATCCGATTACATGTTTTTACATCCCTGTTAGCTTTATTAGTATTTATTGTTTAATACAATTATAATTTTAGTCCTTATTGTATTATGAATTTTAATGCTTTTTTATTATATATATTAAAATTTATTTTATATTTGCCGTACCCTTGCCGTACCCGTACCCTTTATTTTTAGAAATTGCCGTTTCCTGTCCCCGTACCCGTCCCCGTATCCGTATCTGTGCAACTTAGTCTCTCATGACTATGATAAATGGATTTAGGCCCTCGTTGACAAAGGAAGATAGCTTTCAGTGGGCTGCCTCTTCTAATGGTATGTATTCGGCTAAGTCTTATTGTGATTTTTTGATTCCTTGTAATGTGGCTCAAGATGCAATTTGGAAATCTGTTTGGGTTAATTTTGCACCCCCTAAGGTGGAAGCTTTTGTCTGGAAGGCTGTCCATGGTCGTATTCCCACTCTGTGTGAGCTTCAAAAACGCGGGGCAGCTCTTAATCAGGTTCCTTCTTGTCCCTTGTGTAATTCTGATGTTGAATCTGTTTGTCATATCCTATGCCACAGCTCGTTATCTTGGGGTCTTTGGTCTAGATGCTGTGGTATTTGGGGCATTGAGTTTGTTATGCCTGCTGATTTTAAGTCCTGGTTAACTCAATGGAGTTCATTAGCTATGTCCTTTAAATCAAACTCTATATGGCGTCTGAGTTTTTTCAGCATTGTGTGGTCCATTTGGTTACATAGGAATGAGGTAGTTTTTAAAGATTCTAAAGCTGATTTTAACCAATTGTTCGAGATTTGTGTCCTTCGGCTGTGTTGGTGGTGAAGCGAAGTGGCCTTTTTTATTCTATCTATTAATGAGTTGAGATTGTGTCCTTAATTATTTCAAGATCTCATTACCGATAGGCCTATTTCCCAAGTCTGTGTGTGGGTCAAATCCCCTTCGGACTTGGTTAAATTTAATGTAGACGGTGCTGTGTATGGTGGCTTTGGTAAAGCGGGCATTGGTGGTATCCTTCGCGATTCCTTTAATCGCACTCTTATATCTTTTTCAAAGGCGGTAGGTTGTTTGGATGCAACGACAACGGAATGCTTGGCTTTCCTAGAGGCTTGTTCGTTGTTAAGTAAATAGTCTTGGTTTAATTCTCATCATCTCATTATAGAATACGACTGTTCCTTGGTGGTCGGGTGGTTGCTTCATCTTACTAGAGCTGCAGTCATATTTAAGAAGTACATTTCAGACTGCCGAGCTTTATGTGATAATTGCTCTTGGAGCATTCAGTTGGTAAACCGTAATCAGAATTTAACAGCTGATAGACTGGTTAAACAAGGGCTGTTTAGGAGTACAAACCATCTCTTCGTCGCAGCCTTTCAAGATAGCTCATAAAAGTTTCAGCTCTCTTGGTTCGTAGCAGCATTGAATCAACCATGTGTTGGATGCTCTCGGTTTGATTGTTTTTGTTATTTGCTTATTGTTTTTGTTATTTGCTTGGTGCTTTTTATCTTTGCTATCCTTCTGTGGCTTGTGGATATGTTGTGCCTAGTGTCACGGGCCGTGAACCAAGGTCCGAGTTATTAGCACCACAGGGTGCACACCAAGGTGTCCATGAGGTTCCGAGGCATACTTTGGGCTTGAAGAGACCACCAGACTGGCTCGATCTGTGGGAAGATCCAAGAAGGCTTGGAAGAATTCGATCTTCCAGAGTGAGGATTCCGGCTTACTTAGTCGTTTGTCTAAGAACATCGACTAAGGTTTCACGTTGGGCTGGTTCAGAAGTCTAGCCCTGTGACACTAACATGATTGTTGTATCGTTATAGTCGTGTTGTTTGTATTATTCCGGTTGAACTCTCTTGGCTCGGATATGTAGCACTCTTTTTCCTCCACCTAGGCTGTAGGGAAGTTTTTTAACGAGGCTCGTATCTGTGTCGCATTATTAATAAATTATCTCCTTTCAAAAAATATTAACTATACTTAAGCGCTCAATATTCTCTGATTTATAGGTGATAAGAGGTCTGAATAGTCTAAATATTGACTATTAAATATAAAAGTTTCAGACAACAATGTCTTGTTCCAATTAACATTTGATCTCCCCAAGAATGTCCCAGTAGGAAACATTTTCAAACGGCTTTTTCTGTGTACATTTCAATTCAGACCTTAATGGCAAATGGATCCAAACCTTTTTATTTCCTTGGTACTTCCACTCCTTTCCTTTTCGATTATTGGTAAAAATACCACTTCTGCTACTTTTCTATTTACATTTAAATATTATTGTAACTGTCAATTTACTGCAACATTTTGAAAGTTTTAATTTTGACTCCGGAATGAAACTGAAGCAAAGAAATGTTGGGTATTATGCAGGCTGGATGGGGTGAGTTAGAATTTTGGCTCTTCTGATTTTGACTTGAGAAATAGATATTTCTATCTATTTTCGATTCTAATCTTATTTTTTTTTAAAACTTGTCTCGAATTCGAATTAAAAAAATCCTTATAAAATCAAGTCGAATCAAAATATGTGACCTAATATTATTTTATCATCTTAATATTATATTATTTAGAGTGTGTTTTACAATACTTTTTTAGTGTCAAATGTATTTTTCGATCCATAATGTCAAACACTCAGAAGTTTAATTTAAAATTACGTTTAAAAAATATTTTTTTCCAACCAACCTTTTAGCTAAAACCTTCAATTTTGTCGTGGACAAGCACTTCTAGGCGACATTATATTTTTATATTAAATTATTTTATTATAATGTGTTGTTTAATACCATAACAATATAAATGTCGATAATTAAATTTGAACAAAAACTTGAACTCGACTTGCCTTGAAAAAAATTCAAATAAAATTTTGAGTTATAAAATAGAACTCTTCAACTTGATTAACTCAGAATTTTTTGACTCGACTCGATTGAATGCTCACTCTTAGATATAAGTTGACAAAACTTTATAGATTTTTTTTATATATAATTATCTTTTCTTGAATATATTGGTGTGATTACATAATAGTACATGTTCATACTTTTTCTTAACTCTTTGACAAAGTACACAAACCTTGCACACACATGTGCTCGAACCGGTATCTCCTAAGATGAACATCATCCTCTTTTCAATATAATTATCTAAAGATTTGCATTGAATAAAAAATAATGCACTTTTATAATATTTATATTGAGTATACAATTATTTTATTTGTAATTTATTTTAAGTTTATTCTGATTTCTGAATCTATAATGGTAATGCCCGTTAATATTTTTAATATTTAAAAATATAGTTTATATATTAAAATAAAATTTGTAAACAATTTAAGTTTTAATGAAAAAGAACTAATTTACACTAATATAAATAAGTATTGATAACTTGTTGAGATCAAATGTTGTGGAAGCATGATTTATAGTTCAAGCCAAGACATATTAATTACTTAAAAATATTTAGAGATATTACACCGGTGTAAAAAATATACTACAATTTAGGGTATAATTTTTTTATTTTTACCAATAATTTATATTAATTACTTAAAAAATGTTTAAAAATTATATTTTACATATCAAAATATTACTAATACGTTTTCATAATTTTTAAATATATATTATTTTATTTCATATATCATAATATTAACGGATTTAAACATCACTTATTTTTTTTACATTTACATATTTAAAACAAACATTTTATATTCTCAAAAGTGATTTTTATCTGTAATGACAAACACTAATTTTAAACTCAAAATTCCAAAATCAATCTAAAATTGTCTCTTAGTTCAACTAATAGATCAAAAGTCCTTCGTTAAAAAATTGTTGTCCAGCAAAAACCTATTTTTTGATTTGTAAACTGGTCCAACGGGTCGAGTGATTTATAATTTTTGGATTAGGAGGAAAATATTTTCGAACGAGATCCACTGATTACGGATGCTCATATTGACCCATTATGTATAAATTCGAATATCGATACGGGAATATAATACTTCTTTATTTAATTAAAAATATTTTCAAACCAATTGTCTTCGTTTATTGTCATCACCTAAAAAGTTTAAATATGCTTATTTTTTTAGATGATAAGATTTGATCAGGGGCGTATTTAGAGGTGGGCCCACCCCATGCTCAAAAAAATATTTTTTTCTAATTTCAAAATTAAAATTTTAAAGTTAGGTTTTGTTATTATTATTTTTTTAATTTTCAAGGTTCTTAAATTAAAAATTTTGGTTCCATAGTTTTCCAAGTCAAATTTGAAAGTTAAGATATTTTTCATCCTTCCATTTTATAGGTGTGTAAATGAATATAATATTTGATGAATTATTCGTATAACGTTTATTAAGTTAAATCAACGAGTATGAACAAATTTTTTATGTTCATTTAATAAACGAACGAACATGAACAAATGTCCGTTCAATTTGTTTATGTTTATGAATAAATTCGTTTATTTATTAATAGAATAATATAAATTTAGGTGAGGTATTCATAAATTATCCTCCTATGCTCCAGCTTGTGTAACTACATCCCAGTTCTCAGTTTCTTTGAATGGAAGTTTGGGGGGCTTCTTTAAGGGTGAAAGAAGGGTTCGACAGGGAGACCCTTTGTCCCCATATTTGTTTGTTTTGGTTATGAATGATATGCCATTTTTACTTAATTTTGAGGCTGCTAATGGTGTTTTTAGTTACCATCCAAAGTGTGAGAGAGTATTCCTTACTCACTTAAGCTTTGTTGGTGATCTGTTTATATTTTGCCAAAGGTCTTTGAATTCTGTGATGGGAGTTAAAAGCATGCTAGAATTTTTTTATGAAATGTCAGGGTTCAAGTTAAAAGTCTCTAAAATTGAGCTTTCTGTTTCTGGAGTGTCAGTTGATACCACAGAGAGAATTAGGTCTGCCACTAAATTTTAAATTGGTAAGTTGACAGTCAGATATCTTGGTGTTCTCTTAGTAATTCGAAAACTGACTGAGAATGATTGCACAGTTCTTGTTGATAAAATCAGGGCTAAGTTGGGGCAGTGGTCTGCTAAGAAGCCGAGTTTTCGAGGGAGGTTACAATTGATTAAAGCTGTGTTGTACAATATTGCTAATTACTGGTGCAGGCAGCTTGTTCTTCCCAAATCTGTGATTTCTAAAATTGAGCAACTATGTTCTCATTTTTTTTTAAAAGAAAGTGACACTTCTGCAAGAGGAGCTCGAGTGGGGTGGCACCAAATTTGCTCACTCAAATCAGAAGAAGGATTTGGACTGAAAGATTTGACTTATTGGAATAAGGTTTGTTTGATGCAGCGCATGAGAAATATTCTTGCTAGAGAAGGATCATTGTGGGTAGCTTGAATCAATGAATATGTAATCAAGGGCCTAAATTTTTGACAGATGAAGAGTAAGGCTCATCACAGTTGGATTATTAAAAAATTACTGAAACTGAGAACTGAAGCAGCATGTATTTTTTTCCACAATAACTAATTGGAATGTGGTAAAACCTAGATGGACATGGGAGGAAATTAAAGAAGAAAGGAGCAGAATTGTGCGGCATAAATTGATTTATTCTCGATGCATATTTTCAAGCATGCTATCATTTCATGGATGGCTGTGTTGGATAAATTACCTACTAATGATAGGCTCTTGAAAATGGGGAAGAATTTGGTTGACATCTGTAGATTCTGTGGTGCTATAGGTGAAACAAGGAATCATATTTTTTTCGAGTGTGCATTTTTCAGAGGCATTTGAATGGCCATTTTGAGGTTCTGTCAGATTACAAGGGAGGCCTTGGAATGGGAGGAGGAGATTGTCTGGGCTGTACAGTTTTTTAAGGGTAAGTCTTTGCTTATTCATATCCTTAAGGTAGCCTGGAGTGCTTACATTCATACTTGATAGGGCTGTCAAAGTCTTGCAAAATAAAACTGATTTAGCTATACTAATTTGTAGTAATAGTGAGATTAGGTCGAATCCCAAGAGAGCTGAAATTAGAATTTCAATGTTAAAACAATAAAACTAAAATTGGGGGTGTTTGGATTGTTGAATTAAAGATGAATGAGGAAATAACTAAAAGCTGAATATTAAAAATAATAGAAATCAATCTTATCGAACTTTCAATTCAAAGTTGTGATTTTCATTCAAACTGTAACTTTGATAGGCTTAAAGATGAATTTCTCGTATCCAAGAAATTAGTCTACTTGGGGAACACCACAACAAGCAATTATTCTCCTTTTGTAATCGATTAGTCTACTTGTGGAACACTACAACAAGCATTCAAACAGAAACTTACCAATAAATAAAATCAATGATATCATTAAAATTAATGAGAATGACTAAAACAAAATCAATCAAATTAATTTTGTACCTTTATTTCCCTAGGGACTATCATGCGTGATGTGTAGCCTACCGAACACAAAACATGAGCTTTATCCTTTGCTACTTGCGTCTTGGATAGCGATAGAACATTCAATATCGAATTAAGGCGTCAATTTAATCAATATCAAACATTCATAAAAATAACAACAAGAAATAAAGATTACTCGGATTACATGAGAAATACTAGTTTAGTACAAGCCTCACAAAATTACAGCGGAATCACTTCACCCTTGAATCGAAAATAAAAGCCTATGGTGGAAGAAAACAACAAGAGATGATAAAGAAGAAGAAGTGATGTGAAAGATGGATGGTTTCTAAAGGGTCTAATGAGCTCTTTATATAGAGAGCAAAATCCCTAACCCTAAAAAGATATTATTCTTTAATCGAATTTTAATACAATAAGAAAAGCTAATATAAAGGAAAATCTAAATAAATAAAATCTTAATTAATAAAAGAGATTGATTCTTGGTCTAATACTTCCTAAATAATAGAAATAATCATAAAAGTGGGCTTCATCACGAATTTGTTTCCAAACTTTTGGATTTCTCATGTCAGACATCAATCTCGCATCAGTTACAAGGCGTGGTCACGCCTTATCAAAGATAACCTTCTGCTCGTTTCTATTATCTTCTAAAAGACTTGATTTTCAAGTGGGAAGCTAAAAACATATTTTTGAGTTGAATTTCATCATTGCATCCATATTTCACCTCTTAAATCAAAACAAACATAATTTTCACAATTAAACTCAAAATATAATTAGAAAAATGAAGGAATTAATTACAACAAATAGTATATAATTATAACCTATCAATACTTATGGTTGGAGCGAAATGCTAGACATTTTAGAGGCAGGAATAGAAACACTGATGATTTGATTCATTGTATAAAAGAAATAGTGAAAATTAGGCTCCATGATAAAAGTATAGATAGAAGAGATGCTGTGAACATGAGGCTTTGTATAGATTGAGAGTTACACTAACTACCATATAGGGTTGTAAAATTGATAGCAGTTCACTGCTTTGAGGAATACAATACATGAATTATCCATAAAAAATTATTCTCCTATGCCTATATATCAAATGCATATTAAATGTAAATATAGAAGTAACTAATAAATTAATCCAATGAACAGTTTTAATAAAAAAAATAATGTTTAACTTAGGAGATTCGAGTTTGAACAACTTTACTTGCAAGGTGTATCTTTTATTAAATGGTTAAGGAAAAGTATAAACAAATAATTGTTGTTTTACTCCTATGATTTTTTTATTATTTATTTTTAAGGTTAGTCACTCTTCAAGTTGATGGAAGGTTAGTCACTCTTCAAGTTGATAGATACTCAATTTTTTAATATATCTATTTTCGTTAGATTCGAAACGTCTAATTGCCTCGCTAGGCTAACGTCATTTCGAGCAATTTTAGTCCTAATTTTACCTAGAGAAGAGGGGAAAGAAAATTCTAAAAGAGGAAGGGTACTCTTAGTGAGTCTAAAACACATGATCTAAGGGAGTATGAGGGAACAAAGATGAACAGTTTGACTATCCAGCTAAATATGCTTGCTCAAATCAATTCTCTTAATTATGAATGAATTATAAATTTTAGAAAAATATTCACAATGACAACAAAGACGTACCAACAATGAGATAATGAGGGATTTGATAACTTAGGCTCGTCCCACTCTATTGCCATCACAGAGGATACTCATCAATTGAATACATTTATTGTTATTATATATTATTATAGTAGGTCCATTTAGAATTTTCTTCGCAATCTACTGATTCGTATGGAGGTAGACTATTAGACAATGAACTAATTTTTGGATTTCACAAGATGAATATAGTTCTCACTTAGGCTTGATCTTATACAATTACTTCTGTAACAATTAGACAGATATGATTATACAACTATGAATATGATCTGTTTCACTTAAAAAGGCTATGGATTTAAAGGGGAACAGATAAATCTCGTACTCTTCCTTGCCTTGTAAGAAAGAATCTACCACTGGAAAAGGATCTCCTCATTGCAGCAGGGTTCATTACACATTGCAACACACTCATTCTACTGCTAACCTTACTGGTTTCGGCTGATTGTTCCGATGAACCTGCAACTGAAACTTGGGTTTGACAGAAATGATCCATGGAGATTGATCTTCTCATCTGTTGATGGTAACCTTCTTCTCTGATATGAATCGCAGCATCTCTTCTTCGATCGTTGCCTAGATCGCTGAAAGAGCGCGACTGAGTCTTTGGAAACCGCCCATCTCTTTGTGAATCTTGCTCATCAGCTAGATTTTGATTTGCTAATGGTTGTTCACTGCCCGGAGGAGTTTCTGTCACCGGTGGTGCTGCTGAAGCGGTAATCAAGACTATGTTAGCTCGACACAAAGGGCAATTCGAGTGAGACCTAAGCCATGTATCAATGCAGGGGAGATGGAAAGCATGGCTGCATTTAGGCAGCAACCTTAAACTCTGATCATCTCGGAACTCGTTGAGGCAGACTGAGCAATCCGTCCCTTCGACAAAACCATCACCCTTTTTGTATTTGAAAGCCGTGATCGACTTTATCAAAGCCTCATCCAATCCGGTAGTCAAAGTCTGCCACGGCTCATGGTCAGAAGGGCTGTGATCATCTTCCATTACTTCATCAATCTCATGATCATTCTCCCTTCTACTAGTGGAGTCCACTTTCCCACAATACTTAGATATTATTGTGTAGTAACTTACTAAAAGAAAAGCACTGGCCAGAATGCCAACGATGGCTATCACAATAGGGGAGAAATTCGGGCCTGAATCGTTATCCGCAACGATTTTTATCGGAGGTGATGGAGGGAAGATGATGTAGCACCATTGCGGACAATACAAGCTGCAGAAACCCTGAGAACAATCTTTGGTGTCCATATGTGGCACCCAGGTTCTTGAGTTACCAATAGACCCCATAACAAAACTAAACAATTTAACTGGAAATAGCCCTTTAGATCATATAGATGTATCAGTAAACAAGTATAGCATATGGCAAGAAGCGAGAGACCAAAATATAATGCACTGCAATTAAATTATTTTATATTTTTCTCTGATTTTTAGCTATCTTTTTCTTTATGTGTGGATAATGCTATGTTGACTAGGGGTACTGGTGTTGGTTGGGAATTCATAGCATAATCTATGGCTTTTGTTATTGTCTTAAATTATCGAGTGACCCGTCAAATTAGGTGAACCAGACCATCTGGTTTACTTTTTGCAGCGACAGAGTGAATTTTTCCTAGAGTAGGCCATGATCAAATATTTACAAGGGTTTAGGATGTTTTTATTTCTTGAACTTGGTGAAATATGGAAACAGAAAAGGGTAATTATTCGATACACAGGCGGTAGAAATAAAATGTTTCTACAAGCGTTTTGGTTTAGGGTTTATGATTAGATTTTAGGTTTAAAAGTTAGGTGTTTAGGTTTAGTGGTTAATTAATGGGTTATGGTTAGAATTTATGAATTGAGTTTATAATCTAGGGTTTATAGATTAAGACTTAAATCTCTAACCATATTACATTAAACTCTAAATCTTAACATCTAAACCTTAAATTCTAACCATAACCCCTCAATTTTAAACCCTTAAACTTAAACCTCATAACCTCTAAATCCTAACATCTAACTCCAAACCCCAAAAACCCTAAATTATAAACCCAATTCATAAATTCCAACTATAGCCCCTTGGTTAAGGTTTAGAGTTTAATGTAATATAGTTAGAGATTTAGGTTTTAACCTATAAACCCTAGATTATAAACCCATTCCATAAAATCTAACCATAGCCCCTAAATTTTAAACCCTTAAGCCTAAACCTCATAACCTCTAAATCCTAAAATCTAACCCTAAAACTAAGGCTGTATTGAATATAAATCCAAAGAAAAGGGTAAAGGTAGGAATATTTCTTTAGACATTGGACAAAATTATACCAAGCAATATAAAACTTAATATGCGCCCATTGCCACTTCTAAATTCATCAAATTATAGCAGTGGGGGGCCTCAGAAAATGAAATGAAAATTTGACTTTAGATGAGCATTTATTCCCCCACATCACACAATCCAACTTTTTCCTTGCCATTGAAGCAAATTGTCTTTGGTTTCCTTTACTACAAGATTACGTGCAAGTAAAAACAAATCAGGAACACCAAAAATGTTTAATTCACAAGGGACAACAACAACAACAGCTACTTTCCAGGTCCATCACATGAGACATGAAATGACTTTCTTTCCAAGGTAAAGCAGTTGTCAAAACCAAAAGAAAATACAGTAAAACCTTTATCAATGGAATTAGGTAGTTCCTTTAGTCAATAAAGAAGCTTTCTTTAGTCTGAGTGTGATGACCAACAAACCCTTTTCTCTTCTTTTCATTTCTACCTGTTTTTTAAGTGCTTTGTGTCGACGCTGTTCTTATTAGTTTGCCCTTTGAAGGCCGTAATTGCTAAAATCATTTTCTTGGGGAACCAAAGAAAAAGAAAAGATGGAATATCTGCGAAGTGCAAACTCAAGTCTGCATTAGTAGTCTGTAAAAGCAGCAGCAAAGGAATTGAGATTAATTAAGAATGTGTAGCATAAGATTCCAATCTAATCATATGGAATCATTTGAAAAGCACAAGATCATTATGTGCTAAAATGATTTTCTGATAAACCTGCAATCGTAACTACTAATAATAAAACATATTAATTACAGAATTAGAATGTAGATGTCCTTTTAAAAGAGTATATTTATCATGATTATGCTCCACAATCCAAAAAGTGGCATTAAGTGGATTCCTCATCAGATTTGCAGCCAAGGACAAAGTTAGAATTATTGCTGAAGGAGATATACAGGTGCAAAGTCAATGATTTTTTTCGGAGGGATTAATATAAAATAAAAAATTTGTGTTAATTAAATTATGGTTCTTGTCATCTCTGGTCCAATTGTTTCATATAATATTTTTCTTCAATTCGGTAATTAGCTTAATGCTTACATATATGGATTAAATTATGGTTCTTGTCATCTCCGGTCCAATTGTTTCATATAATATTTTTCTTCAATTCGGTAATTAGCTTAATGCTTACATATATATGGAGAAATACATAAAAATGTATGTCTGAGCCCGAGGACCTCTAGTGTGTGAGACTAGCGTGATAACCAACTACACCACTCAGACAAATTTGCTAGAGTGTTGTAAGAAATATATTTATCAAATTGTAAATAAGAGAAAGTATAATTTTTTTATAAGTAGCTCAAGTGTAGGGATGTAAAAAGCTGATCCGACCTGAAAACCCGACTAAAACCTACTCGAGTCAGAACCTGGTTTGACCCGAGGATGCGATGACCCAAAACCGATCTGTAACCGACTGTTGTTGATCCGAATTCGAGTTGGACATGTTACTGTAGTAACCGAACCCGACCTACATCCGACCGAGAATGACCCGAACCCGAATTGAACCTGTTACTGTGGACCCGAAACCCGACCTGCACCCGACTGAAATGAACCCGAACTCGAGACTAACCTGGCAGATAACCGATATTACCCGACTGAATCGACCCGAGATCCGATTTTACCCGACCTGTTTTGAACCCAACTTGTTAATTGACCTGACTTGTTTTGAAACCGACCTGTTGTTGACCTGAACTAATATTGACCTGGCTTGATTTACCTAACATGTAATTGAGGAAGCCTATGATTTGATGATTTGATGAATTTAAAGTGTTGATAAATGTAAACTATTAAGTGTTGATAAATGTAAACTATTAATTTTTTAAATCAATTTAAATAATCTTTTTATTATATATACATATATAATCAATTAAAAATATCAAAAAAAGAAAAGATTGGATTTAGATATTCATTTGACACTACTAAGTTTGAAATTTTATTAAATAATTCAATACTTAGTAATAATTCAATATGCTTAGTAACTCATTCAATATAAATAATTTGTCAAGTTTGAACTACTAAGTTTGAAATAAATTAAAGTTTTAACTTTCATGTTGATGTTATCATGTGTACAATTACATGTTTACATCCATATCAAAATTTTGTGTATAATTATATTTAATCAAAGTTTATTATATGTTATAATAATAATTCTGAATTAAATTCACTTCTTAAACTTAGAATCTAATTGAGCTAAACTAAAATCTAGAAGCATAAATCACGGACATAATTAAAAGAATTCTAAAACTAAATGTGAAATTTTAATTAAATTAATATAAGTCGGGACTCAATTGAATCAAACTAAAATAATTGGTAGAAAAAAACAATTGGTAAAAAAGAGGGAAAAAGACAATTTTGGAGAGAAATAAACCACCCATTTTTAGGTTTAAGATTAATTTACTTTTAGTCTAAAAATTTTAAAGGGATAAAAGCCATCCAAAATTTTGGAGGGAATTAGGGGAATAAGCCACCCAAATTTTTGGAGGGAATTAGTGGAATTTCTATTTTTGATAATTTAGTCTAATAATATTTTTGGTTATTCCAGTCCTTACAATTTAATTTTTATTCAAAATTGCCCCATATTTATTCATATTTTTGACAATTTAGTCCAATTTATTCTAGTACCTAAAATTTAATTTTTACTCCAAATTAACCCATATTCATTTTTTTTTGCATTTTATTCTAGCCCCTAAAAAGTAAAAACATGCCCGCCCATTTTTCAAGTTGATCTGCCCCCAACCCGCCCATGTTTAAAAAGCAATTGCCAATTACTGTAACAAATGGATGGAATCTTGTCCGCCTATTTTTTTAATGGGTTATTAGTAGATTAAGCCATTACTAGTTTTGGAGCTTTACACTTAAGTCCTTTTTTATTCTTTAGTTTTAGTTTGATTCATTTTAGTCCCAAATTGAGTTTAGTTTCTTTAGACTTTTATGTTTAGGTTATTTTTTAATTAGATCATCCTTTATAAAATTGTTTAATAATTAAAACGTTTGACAGGCTTTTGTAGGCCCAATTTATTTTGGCAAGGATAAAAACGGCGTCGACAATTATAATATATTAAATTATAATTATTAGTGTTTGGGGTTATGGGATTAGTTTAGGGATTAGAGGATTAGTTTTGCACTTTAATTATTAGTGATTGTAAGATTTAGGGGTTGAGGTTTAGGTGTAAATGTGTCAAGTTGAGTGTTTGGGGTTATAAGATTAGTTTAGGGATTAAGGGATTATGCTTGCACTTTAATTATTAGTGATTGTAAGATTTAGGTGTTGAGGTTTAGGGTTTAAGGATAAATGTGTCAAGTTGAGTGTTTGGGGTTATGGGATTAGTTTATGGATTAGGGGATTATGCTTGTACTTTAATTATTAGTGATTGTAAGATTTAGGGGTTGAGGTTTGGGGTTTATGGGTACAATATATGTTTCAAGTTGAGTGTTTGGGGTTATAGGATTAGTTTAGGGATTAGGAGATTCGAGGATTATTAGTGTTTAGATGTAAATGTGTCAAGTTGAGTGTTTATGGGTTTATGCTTGTACTTTAATTATAATTATTAGTGTTTGGGGTTATATGATTAGTTTAGGGATTAGGAGATCCGAGGATTAGGCTTGCACTTTGTAGGATTTATGTTTTGATATAATAATTGAAAAATAGTTTTGGACGAAATTGAAAAGATTTCAAAAATGGTTTTAAGTCCAAACAACTTGAAAATAAGTTTGAGAAGTTTTTGAGAGGTTTTGGAAATGTTTTAAATGTTTTAAAGTAGCTAAACTAACGTTTTCAACACAGGCGTACCGATATACCCCGTATCGATACGGTCCAAGGGTTTCAGCTACAGTATTTTTCCAATAACCAAAAACTGTACCGATACGCCCCTAGGCGTACTGATACGGGTAGAGTCGTACCGATACACAAGTACGCATATCGATCCCCATTTTAACTACCCCCAACGGCTATTTCCCAACGGCTATTTGAATTACAGGTCATACCGATACAGTCTTTGGTGTACCGATACGACGTACTGATATGGACCAAGGCGTACCGATACGCACAGTAAAAAATGAGCATAATGGCTAGTTACAGTACCGATACGCCTACCCGCGCATCGATACCGAAAGCTGCAGAACTGTATTTATTGCGGAAAACAAAGCCTCCAACGGCTCCAATTCAATCCCAACGGTCTTCAATGGCTAGGAACTCAATTGGGACTATAAAAGGTCCCTTCAAGCTTCAGCAACAACTAATGATCTTATTGTCAACAACATTATGATGCCAAAATTGTCTTAGGGACTTTAAATTCACATTCTTTGTATAGACAACACTTGTGATCTTTAATTGTTAGATTTGCTCAAGTGTTTTAGGTTTGGGTGAGTGCTTAAAAGAGTGCAAACATCTACCTTGTAGAGGGGATTCTTTGTTTGCCTTATTTCTTTGTTTGAGAGAATTCTCAAAGCTTGGGTTGTAAGCTTTGGATGCTAGACTTGGTAATTGGGTCTAGAATTGTAAAGGTTGCCTCCTAAGCCTTGTAAAAGGGGAAGCAATTCTTAGTGAATTTGGGAAATCCTTAGTGGGAGCTAAGGTAGTGGATGTAGAGCTTGTTAGAAGCTTGAACCACTATAAATCATTGTGTCAATTTGTCTATCTTTTTGCTTCAACTACATACACCAAAAATTAACTTCTCCACCACTTGGCAAGCATATCGGTTGAAGGAATTTCGAGCCCAACAATTGTTATTAGAGCGAGGCTCAATCGAGAAGGTTTAACTAGCTATTGAGGCGATCCGACAAGCTCGACCAACAAACAAGTCAACCGACTTCCATGGCGTTATCCATCGACAAACCGCCATTCTTCAACGGTGACAACTATGCTTCTTGGAAGCATAGAATGATGTTCTTCATGAAGAGCAAAGACTATCGTCTTTCGGATATAGTTGAAGACTGACCGTTCGTTCCAAATTAGAGCAAGGCGAAATGGAGCGCAGAAGATCATAAGAAGATGGAGCTCAATTACAAGGCCATACACATTCTATTTTATGCATTGGGCCCGGAAGAATATGCAAAAGTATCTTCTTGTGAGAGTGCCAAGAAGTTATGAGACAAACTTGAAGCAATCCATGAAGGGACAAATGAGGTGAAGGAGACAAAGATTGGCCTACTCAACCTCGAATACGAAAATGTCAAGATGGACCCATATAAAGACATCAAGAGCATGTTCAGCCGGTTCTCTACAATCGCCAATCAACTCAAAAGTCTTGGAGAAGAGATTTCAGAAGAAAAGCTTGTTCAGAAGTTGATTTATTCACTTCCCGAATCATGAGAGAGCAAGAAGACGGCCATTATTGAAGTCAAAGACTTCAAGAAGCTCAAGCTTGGAGAGCTCGTAGGGTCTCTTCTCACCCATGAGATGATGTCTCTACCCTTGAAGAGGGAGAAGGAGAAGATAATCCAAGAGCAAGGAATCGATGTCAACATCATTGCTCTACAATCATCCATAAGCCACCAAGAAGAATCTAGTGAAGAGGAAAGTGAAGATGAAGAGATGGCCTATCTCTTCAAGGAATTGGCTCGATTCATGAAAAGCAACAAAGAAGAATCCAAGCATGAATCGAATAAGAAGATGGTGGATTCCCCCAAGTGCTCAAAATGCAAAAAGACGAGGCACACCAAATCCAATTGCCTCACTTCAATACGAAGGGATCATCATTAAAGAAATCATATGTGGCTACATGGAGTGATGAAGACTCCACCGATGAAGATGAGATAGCCCACCTATGCATGATGGCCCTCCAAGAAGAGGAGGTAACTTCTAACTCATCTTGTTCAAATTCAAATTCTTATACATTTGATGAGTTACAAGAAGACTATGACAAATTAGTTTTTGAGTTCAAGGCTTCATTTTCAAAAAATAAAAAGACGATTTCAAAATTGAAAATAAAAAATGATTTGCTTTTAAAAACCAATTTGAAATTTGAAGCAAAATTAAAAGATTTTGAACTTAAAGTTTTAAATTTACAAAATTTGAAGTTTAGAAAAATATCATCAAAAGGAAGTTGATGATCTTAAGAAGGAAAAATATTTGATTTCCAAAGAGCTTGAAAAGAAAAACAATCTAGGAAAATCAAATTTTTATCAAAGACAATCTAGTGCCCCTAGATTTTTAAATGGAAAAGTTATTAGAAGTATTTGGGTCCTAAAATGACAAATTACTTCAACTAAAAAGGATGAAATTGAAAAATAGATTCCTAAGGGGACTAAATTATGTGCTACTAATGCCTATAGATCCAAAGCAATTTGGATACCAAAAATTAAATGATTGTCTTTTGTAGGTGTGATGGAGCTTTGATCAACAAGTGATAAGATTAAGGGAGAGCTCTATACACACAAAGGATGAACACTTGAAGAAGGAATACCTCACATCCCCCTTTTGATTCAAGTGTGGTAAATTTAGTTGAATTTTTTTAATTTGTCTATTTATTTTAATTCAACTAATTATCATATATGTTGGACTAACATTTGAATGATGCTTGAGTAAGGGGGAGCCAGATTTAAAATAAATAAAACTTATTTGTGTCATTTTTTTCTCCATTTTTATTGGTCTTTGAAGTTTGAACCATTTTTGATATAACAAAAAGGGGGAGAATGTTTTGAAAAATTGATTTTTCAAATGAATAAGGGGGAGCTTATAAGATTTTTAACAATTAATCTCTTATTCAAATTTTATTTTTACTAAGGGGGAGAATCTCAAAAACAATTTTTCAAGTTGGTTTTATTATATCAAAAATGGGGAGATTGTTAGGATTTATGTTTTGATATAATAATTGAAAAATAGTTTTGGACTAAATTGAAAAGATTTCAAAAATGGTTTTAAGTCCAAACAACTTGAAAATAAGTTTTAGAAGTTTTTGAGAGGTTTTGGAAATGTTTTAAATGTTTTAAAGTAGCTAAACTAACGTTTTCAACACAGGCGTACCGATACGGTGTACCCCGTATCGATACGGTGTACCCCGTATCGATACGGTCCAAGGGTTTCAGCTACAATATTTTTGCAGTAACCAAAAACCGTACCGATACGCCCCTAGGAGTACCGATACGGGTAGGGTCGTATCGATATGCAAGTACGCATATCGATCCCCATTTTAACTACCCCAACGGCTATTTCCCAATGGGTATTTGAATTGCAGGTCGTACCGATACGGTCCCTGGCGTACCAATATGGCGTACCGATACGGGCCAAGGCGTACCGATACGTACAGCCAGAAATGAGCATAACGGCTAGTTACAGTACCGATACGCCTACCCACGTATCGATATTGAAAGCTGCAAAACTGCATTTATTTCGGGAAACAAAGCCTCCAACGGATCCAATTCAATCGCAATGGTCTCCAACGGCTAGGAACTCAATTGGGACTATAAAAGGACCCTTCAAGCTTCAGCAACAACTAATGATCTTATTGTCAACAACATTATGATGCCAAAATTGTCTTAGGGCCTTTAAATTCACATTCTTTGTATAGACAACACTTGTGAGCTTTAATTGTTAGATTTGCTCAAGTGTTTTAGGTTTGGGTGAGTGCTTAAAGAGTGCAAACATCTACCTTGTAGAGAGGATTCTTTGTTTGCCTTATTTCTTTGTTTGAAAGGATTCCCAAAGCTTGGGTTGTAAGCTTTGAATGCCAGACTTGGTAATTGGGTCTATGACTGTAAATGTTGCCTCCTAAGCCTTGTAAAAGGGGAAGAAATTCTTAGTGAATTTGGGAAATCCTTAGTGGGAGCTAAGGTAGTGGATGTAGAGCTTGTTAAAAGCTTGAACCGCTATAAATCCTTGTGTCAATTTGTCTATCTTTTTGCTTCCACCACATACACCCAAAAATCGACTTCTCCACCACTTGGCAAGCATATCGGTTGAAGGAATTTCGAGCCCAACAATTGGTATTAGAGTGAGGCTCAATCGAGAATGTTTAACCACCAATTGAGGCAATCCGGCAAGCTCGACCAACAAACAAGTAAACCGACTTCTATGGCGTTATCCATCGATAAACTGCCATTCTTTAACGATGACAACTATGCTTCTTGGAAGCATAGAATGGTGTTCTTCATGAAGAGCAAAGACTACCGTCTTTGGGACATAGTTGAAAACGGACCTTTCGTGCCAAATCGGAGCAAGGCAAAATGGAGCGTAGAAGATCGCAAGAAGATATAGCTCAATTACAAAGCCATATACATTCTATTTTGTGCATTTGGCCCGGAAGAATATGCGAAAGTATCTTCTTGTGAGAGTGCCAAGGAGTTATATGACAAACTTGAAGCAATCCATGAAGGGACAAATGAGGTGATGGAGACAAAGATTGGTCTACTCAACCTCGAATACGAAAACTTCAAGATGGACCCATATGAAGACATCAATAGCATGTTCGACCGATTCTCTTCAATCGTCAATCAACTCAAAAATCTTGGATAAGAGATTCCGGAAGAAAAGCTTGTTCAGAAGTTGATTTATTCACTTCCCAAATCATGGGATAGCAAGAAGACATCCATTATTGAAGTCAAAGAATTGAAGAAGATCAAGCTTGAAGAGCTCGTAGTGTCTCTTCTCACCTATGAGATGATGTCTCTACCCTTGAAGAGGGAGAATGAGAAGATAATCCAAGAGCAAGGAATCGATGTCAATATCATTGCTCTACAATCCTCCACAGGCCACCAAGAAGAATCAAGTGAGGAGGAAAGTGAAGATGAAGAGATGGCCTATCTCTTCAAGGAATTGACCCGATTCATGAAGAGCAACAAAAAAGAATCCAAGCATGAATTGAAGAAGAAGAAGATGGTGGATTCCCCCAAGTGCTCGAAATGCAAAAAGACGAGGCACACCAAATCCGATTGCCCTCGCTTCAACACAAAGGGATCATCATCAAAGAAAACATATGTGGCTACATGGAGTGATGAAGACTCCACTGATGAAGATGAGATAGCCCACTTATGCATGATGGCCCTCTAAACGGAGGAAGTAACTTCTAACTCATCTTGTTCAAATTCAAATTCTTATACATTTGATGAGTTATAAGAAGCCTATGACAAATTGATTTTTGAGTTCAAGGCTTCATTTTCAAAAAATAAAAAGATGATTTCAAAATTGAAAATCGAAAATGGTTTGCTTTTAAAAACCAATTTCGAATTTGAAGCAAAATTAAAAGATTTTGAGTTTAAAGTTTTAAATTTATAAAATTTACTTCAAAGTTTAGAAAAAAATCATCAAAAGGAAGTTGATGATCTTAAGAAGGAAAAAGATTTGATTTCCAAAGAGATTGAAAAGAAAAACAATTTAAGAAAATCAAATTTTTATCAAAGACAATCTAGTGCCCCTAGATTTTTGAATGGAAAAGCTTTTAAAAGTATTTGGGTCCCAAAAAGACTAATTACTTCAACTAAAAATGATGGAATTGAAAAATGGATTCCTAAGGGGACTAAATTATGTGCTACTAATGCTGTGGATTCAAAGCAATTTGGATACCAAAAATTAAATGATTGTCTTTTGTAGGTGTGATGGAGCTTTGATCAACAAATGATAAGATTAAGGGAGAGCTCTATACACACAAAGGATGAACACTTGAAGAAGGAAGGCATGACATCCTCCCTTTGATTCAAGTGTGGTAAATTTAGTTGAATTTTTTTAATTTGGTTATTTATTTTAATTCAACTAATTATCATATATGTTGGACTAACATTTGAATGATGCTTGAGTAAGGGGGTTCCAAATTAAAAAAAAAAACAAAACTTATTTGTGTCATTTTTTTCTCCATTGTTATTGGTCTTTAAAGTTTAAACCATTTTTGATATAAAAAAAGGGGAGAATGTTTTGAAAAATTGATTTTTCAAATGAACAAGAGGGCGCTTATAAGATGCTTATAAGATTTTTAACAATTAATCTCTCATTCAAATTTTATTTTTACTAACGGGGAGAATCTGAAAACAATTTTTCAAGTTGGTTTTATTATATCAAAAAGGGGGAGATTGTTAGGATTTATGTTTTGATATAATAATTGAAAAATAGTTTTGGACTAAATTGAAAAGATTTCAAAAATGGTTTTAAGTCCAAAAAACTTGAAAAATAAGTTTTAGAAGTTTTTGAGAGGTTTTAGAAATGTTTTAAAGTAGCTAAACTAACGTTTTCAACATAGGCATACCGATACGGTATACCCCGTATCGATACAGTCCAAGAGTTTCAGCTACAGTATTTTTCCAATAACCAAAAATCGTACCGATACGCCCCTAGGCGCACCGATACGGGTAGGGTCGTACCGATACGCAAGTACGCATACCGATCCCTATTTTAACTACCCCAACGGCTATTTGAATTGCAGGTCGTACCGATACGGTCCCTGGCGTACCGATACGATGTACCAATATGGACCAAGGCGTACCGATACGCACATCCAGAAATAAGCATAACGGCTAGTTACAGTACCGATACGCCTACCCGCGTATCAATACCGAAAGCTGCAGAGCTGTATATATTGCGGGAAACAAAGCCTCCAACGGCTCCAATTCAATCCCAACGGTCTCCAACGGCTAGGAACTCAATTGAGACTATAAAAGGTCCCTTCAAGCTTCAGCATCAAGTAATGATCTTATTGTCAACAACATTATAATGTCAAAATTGTCTTAGGGCCTTTAAATTCACATTCTTTGTATAAACAGCACTTGTGAGCTTTAATTGTTAGATTTGCTCAAGTGTTTTAGGTTTGGGTGAGTGCTTAAAAGAGTGCAAACATCTATCTTGTAGAGAGGATTCTTTGTTTGCCTTATTTCTTTGTTTGAGAGGATTCCCAAAGCTTGGGTTGTAAGCTTTGGATGCTAGACTTGGTAATTGGGTCTAGGATTGTAAAGGTTGCCTCCTAAGCCTTATAAAAGGGGAAGAAATTCTTAGTGAATTTGGGAAATCCTTAGTGGGAGCTAAGGTAGTGGATGTATAACTTGTTAGAAGTTTGAACCACTATAAATCCTTGTGTCAATTTGTCTATCTTTTTGCTTCCACCACATACACCAAAAAATCGACTTCTCCACCACTTGGCAAGCATTTCGGTTGAAGGAATTTCGAGCCTAACACATTTTAATTATTAGTGATTGTAAGATTTAAGGGTTTAGGGGTAACTGTGTCAAGTCGAGTGTATGGTAGGAGTTATGAGATTAGTTTAGGGATTCAGTTTGCACTTTAATTATTAGTGATTTTAAGATTTAAGGGTTGAGGTTTGGGGTTGAGATATTTGAATTGTTAAATTTTTCTAATATAGTTCAATGTTTTTAATATGATGATATTTTTGTTCATTATAGTCCCTAAAACTTTATTTTTAACAGAAATTGACCCATATATATTTCTACTTTTTGGTAATTTAGTCGAATAATATTTTTGTTTATTATAGTCCCTACAATTTAATTTTTAGTCAAAACTGCCCTATATTTATTTATATTTTTGGCAATTTAGTCCAATAATATTTTTGTTTATTCTAATAGCTAAAATTTAAATTTTACTCCAAATTGACCCCTATTCATTTTTATTTACTCCAAAGTTTTTAATATGATGATATTTTTGTTCATTATAGTCCCTAAAACTTTATTTTTATTCCAAATTGACCCCTATTCAGTTTTTTTTTGTAATTTAGTCCAATGTTTTTAATATGGTGATATTTTTGTTCATGTTAGTCCCTAAAATTTTATTTTTCACCGAAATTGACCCTTATTAATTTCTAATTTTTGTAATTTACTCCAATATTTTAAATATGATGATATTTTTGTTCATTATAGTACCTAATATTTATTTTTAATGTGATTCGTGTTTGTGAAAGGCGTTAAATAATTCACTTGAAATGACCCTACCCAAAGTCTATCTATTATTTGTACCGAACTTAAACTTAATAAGAATTCGAAACTCGAATTAACCCGACCTGAAGTGAACCCGACTTGAAATGAACTCGACCTGAAATGAACTTGAGCCTGAATTAACCCGTCAATCAACTGATTCGGACATGAACCATTTTGACATGACCTGAAATGAACCCGACCTGAAACTGACCCGCACCTGACCCGAATCGAGTCGAAATATTAAATCAACCTGAAATGACATGTATCTGATTTGACCCGACCTGACAAGACCCGACCTGAAACCTATTCAATTACATGTTTTTACATCCCTACTCAAGTGATATATAGTGCACTCCCCTCCTGATCAGATTCGCAGCCAGAGGTAGAATTACTGCCAAAGGAGTCAGGATATTTTTTGGTAGAAGCGATAAAATTAAGAAATTTGTGTTAAAGTTGAAAGACTTGTTAAATACCGTAAATTAAATTATTCATTTTAGAAGGGTTAAAGAAAATTTTTGTTTCATTTAATTAAGGGACTAATAAGGATTAAATTAAATTATTAATTTTTGATGGATTAAAAATACAATGCTGCCAGTAACTATTTAGTTTTATACTTATTTAAGATCATTGGTTTAACTGAGTTTAATGGTTGAAATTTAAAATTTAAAATTTAAAATAATTTATTTTTTTCACATGAAAATCTTCTCATTTCTTACCTTTAATCTCAGTTATCAATTTTCACTCATTTAACAACCATAAAAAAGTATAAAACTAAAAAAATATTGTGTCAATGGATCCTATTTATATTTTGAATTTCAACTTGTTTATGCATTGTGATGTTTAATCCTACACTTATGAGATATATTGTTTGTGATTTGTATTTATAAAAAGATTATGGAAAAGTAGAATAGTGTAATAGTTTATTTTTTATGTCGAGCATAGAATGAAAATATTAACAAAATAACTAAGGTAAATATATCAGTTTGGTTATTTTTTTAATCATTGGTATCCAATCTTATATTAGTTTACTAATTCGAATTGGGTACTGTAAAGGTCAATTATGGAGCGACCCTCTCAACTCAATTGTTCCATTCAAAACGTCAAAATTCGAATTCTTGGTCTTACTTAAAGGATCTAATGCATCATCCCACTGGTTAATTAACAACAAAAAAATACATAGAAAAGTATTCCGATAATAGTTAAATGACTTTGGTATTTTGTTCAGGGTTCAGGTCTTATTTCTCCTACAATTATAAAAAGGACAAGAAAAAGTTAATAACAATAAATGATGTATCAACTATTAATTGATCTAATAGAATAACATCTGTAATCACTCATTTTTACTTAAATGTATTACTATTGCATGTATGTTTATTATGTGAATGTTACTAATATAAGGTGTGTACATATATAAGCTACGTGTACGTATTAGGGTTGTATGTATGTCACGTATGTATCTAGGGTATAAGCGTATGTAGATGTCATATTAATTATACATATGGATACTAGAATATTATTAATTAATGACCGTATAATATGAAATATATATTTTCGTATGTACATGTACAGTTGTTATAATTATTATTATTATTAGTGGGCTGACTAAATGTAAATTTAAATATATATGTTAAGCCCAAGTAAAGAGTCCGAGTCCAATTACAAAAATCCAATTACAAAGCCCATTTGGCCCAACTCAATCCTATCTAATTACAATGCGCGGGGTAACTATGGGCGTTGGATCAAGATCTGATCCAACGGCCACGATGCAATGAAGGTTAAAAATATCCGCGGTAGCGTACTCGCACTTATGGACCGTTCGAGTGCCACGCGCGGACGCTTTATTATCCCACGCGCGCGTAAGATCCACGCGTTCGACTCCTCATTGCGGTGCTCCACGTGGCGAAAATCGAAGCCGTTTCATCAGATCGAGGCTTCATCCAGGCCGATCGTTCTTCAAGCCATCTCGACCGTTAGATCAGATCTGATCTAACGGCCGAAAATGCGTCTGGCCTCTGGCAGAATGACCACACCGCCACCGCGCCGATATTCATCCGCGTTGATTATGCCAAAGATAACAAGCAAATGTCAGATCTGGAAAAGAAGATACAAGTTGCAACCAAAATACAGAGATAGTGGTATATATGAAATGGGGCTGTTGTAACGGGATTTTTTTAGAGAGGAGCGAGCAAAAAAGCAGAGAGAGTAGTAACACAAGAAACAGAAAGCTTTGTAAAAACCAAACTTGTAACCAGTCAAGATAATCAAAAGGCAGTCCAGTGGTAATCTTTTGTCTCTTTTTCTTACCTGTTTCCTTTGCATGCATATACAAAGTACAAAAAGAAAATAAAAAGAAAACAAGTAAAGAAGTCTTACCGGCTTTGTCCGTGGGTCTTCCCTTCCTCTGTAGAAGCCTTTTCTCTTCTACAAGCCGATCCGTGAACAAAGGGAAGGAAGACCCCTTGTGGTCTCGTTTTGATTTAAAGAAAATATATTTTTGGGTTCGTATTTCTTAGATCTAGGCTAAACAAAAGGGGATCCTCTGAATCCAACCATGGATTCATATTGAGGACGACAAGAGGAAGGTTTTGGTGTATTTTGGGAGTCCACCAGTAGCCGGTTAAGGGCGGCGGCGGCGAGAGAATACGGCGGCCGACGCGGATTCTGGGTATTATATGAATAAACGAGAAAAACGAAGAACATAAACCCGAAAAAAATTAGAAAATGAAACAAATGGCGAAAATTTGATTTCGGCCTTAAAAGGGGCTTTATAGTTGTTTTTATTTTGCTAAATGGGTAAATTACACACTTAATCCCACCGCGTTTTCAATATTTTCATTTTTGTCTTGCCGCATGGTATAATTACAGTCCCAATCCCTCGAGTTTCCAAAAAGTCACAATTTAGTCACTAAATTACACCCGATCAACTCTCGAATGGTAAAATTACGCCTTAATCACCCCGCGTTTTGAAATTTTCATTTTGAGTCCGCCCCTTGTATAATTACAACTCTGGTCTTTGTAGGTTTTATTTGTTTTTCAATTTCGTCCCTAAATTACATGTTATTGCTCTTTAATTTCCGCCACTGATTTTCATTTTCCTTTCATTTCACTCCTATTTTCTTTGTAAATATTATTGTTCAATTATACTCGTATATGTGGATATTATTTCATTTTATGTCTCCGTATATGACTCATTTTATGTTTATATGTATATATATGTGTCAAGTATGATATTCGTTTTCATCCGCTATTCATATCAAGCATATTATGTTCTAATCGGTTCAGATATGGCATGTTCTGTATTTTGTATGTGTGCGAGCTTTCTTATTTTCTAGGGCTACATGTTAGTATATTTACCCTTTTTTATGATATGTTGACCCGTATATGTTGAAATATGTTTTATTACCAAAGTATGCATGTCTTTTTGAAATATTTGTTCGTATATATATATATATTTATTCTGCCTTATTATTTTGACATATGATAGTTGTTTTTATCTACTGTTTTGAGTAATATGTATATATATACATGCTTTAGTCTAAAATATCATTCATGATAAACTAATGTTCCTAGATGTTAATATTTATTATATTTAAATGATTTGTCATGTTTTATGTTTTTGCCATTAAGATTGCATATCGAGATATAAATTGTTAATGCGGTGTCCTTTTATCCGAGCGTAAACGGGGCGATATCAAGCGTAGTGATAGTGGTTGGGCGTTTATTCTCGGATAACGGGACCCTAAAATATATTCGTAATTATGACCAAAAATTTAAAATAATCGTCACTTTAATCCGAAAAATCAATATTAATAAAGCGGTAATTATTAAAGTACCAATTTTTTTGGGCGGTGTGGGGGTGCTAATCCTTCCCCATCCGTAACCGACTCCCGAACCCTGTCTTTTTTGAATCTCGGTTTTGTGGTGTCCGCCTACCTAAGTGGCGGTGGCGACTCCATTTTTAATACGGTTTTTTTGTAAACCTGCGGAATGAATATTTTATATCCAAAAGAGTCACAAACACCTTTCAAAAATCCTTCGAAAACACCAATCGTTTTTTATTTTAGCGAGACCTTAGCTCTATGGATGGCGACTCATTGGGAAATTTTTGTTTTTCAAAAACAAATGAGAGTCAAGCTTTTAAAATAATTACCGCTTTACTAATATTGGAAATTCCGGATTAAAGTAACTATTAAATTAACATTCGGTCATAATTGCGCGTTTATTTAACGCATTTAAAATATGGCATATAAACCCGTCTTTTTAAGTGGGGAAAACGCTAATGCTTTCGTGGAGATATCGTTCTCCCGTATGGGCCTAGCAAGTACCTTCGGGCTCGAGTACCTTATGCTTTAAATAAGGATATCGTTCCTTCAATGCAGGCATATAAGCGAATGGGTCCCCCCAATTGAACCCGGTTGAAAGGAGCCTATAATGGGTGATGATCGGGGCCTTGCTACCCTTAGTAGGGGACAGCAAGGACAATTCGGGTACCTCCTAGCACCAACACTGCATGTAGAGAACATAGAAACCCACCCCTGTTAGAGCCATGCGGATAACCTTAGGTTTTAGACGGGATAAATAGGACTGCTTTTTGTGTTTATTTCTATTTATTTTTGTCATTTTATTTACTTTATCCGCATCTTGACTTGTTTTCTTTTAAGCTTTTTGTTCTTTTTCTCATACATCATTGCATTTGCATCGCATAAAGGTACTGGATCAAGTGGTTTGCCTGATCAGAAAGTCTTTCACTATGGAAAAAAGGTGTCTTAGGAAAGAAGAGCTTAATTTGTCAGTCAGACATTGGTCAGAGGTCAACCAGAAAATCCAAGGGGACAATCGCGCTAACAAACGCGTAATAATAGCTGGATACACCTATGTGAGTCTCCAAATGTAGCGACTTGTGGGATCTTCAAAACATTTGGGAAAGATGGGACCGAAGGCTACAAGACTTATTTAGCGATAGTTACGGCGACATCGCACAGCTATTATATGTTCGGATTAACCAGCCCCTACTCCGAGCTATAGTCCAGTTTTGGAATCCGGTTTTTGCTGCTTCACCTTCAATGGGCAAGACATGATGCCTACGGTAGAAGAGTACACTGCTTTACTTAACCAGAAAAATATTCAGGAAGATTGGATCTACGCCAAGCCTCAAGGAATCAGAATTACAACTGCGAAACTCAAAGCCTTTGCGGAATGAGTGATGATTGGGTTAGTGGCCTCCTTCAAATCCGAGGAGATAATACGATCTTTGCATGGGAGAGTATTCGGGACATCATATCGACACATCCCGCATTTGAGGCAAAGAAAATGGACTTATTCGCTTTAGGAATATATGGCTTGGTGATCTTCCCAGTAGTACTGGGAACATTGACATAGCCATTCGATTTGTTCGAACGGATAAAACGGAAAGCAAACCCGGTACCAGCAATTTTGGTCGAGACTTTCATTTCCTTGAACGCTAGCCGGAAACATGAAGAAGGACGTTTTTCGAGGATGCGCACAGCTATTACAAGTATGGATCCAGTCACATGTGGAAGACACCGACGCTGGTCTCGCCGATATCTTTCCAAGGTTTTTCGCCTTTACGAAATACTTAGCAAAGGAATGGCGAAAGATTTGAAAACAAAAATGTGGACCAGTTTCTTCAAGAACATTCAAGATGAAGACATAGCATGGAGGGTCCCATGGCTCGGTAAAGTCAATTATTTTCTATACTGATTGTGGTGACTTGATTGGCTGATGATGTTAGGATTACATGGAGGGTCGCTTGTGCTCCACTTTTAGTGTCTCGACATTCGGATCACGGCGCTTCATTCCCAATACCGCGGATTAAGCCAAACTGAATTTCTTTTCAAAGGAGAGTTCAAAGGAAAAATTCAGACCATCATGAGGGCTGGGATCATTATTATCGGATCAGGGTGGAAGGAGACACCGAGCACATAACTACCCCAGATTACGATCTTTGGAGACGTTTGAGGGTTAATAATGTGATTCCCGAATCTAATCAAGGACCAACAGTGTCACTCGAGGAGCTGACAAGGGTGGTACCGTCCGAAGCCGATATCTTAAGGAGTGAGCTCGAGGAAGTTAAAAAAAAATGGACATTCAACGGACCCAACACACGCGAGCAAACTCTATAAGGCAAGCCTAGAAGTCGACGAGCGGGAGGGGATCATTAGGCAACTGAAGAAATTAAATGCAGATTTGAATGACAAGAATACTCTTTACCAAAAAGATGCCCTCCTGTTACAGGCAAAAATACAAAAGGCCGGCCGGAGTCAGTTCATAGCTGTGGAAAAAGAAAGAATGAACGGCATCCGTTTGTTGGAAGAAGAACGAGAAATTAACAAAAGAGCGATCGAGAGAGAGATAGAAAGCTGTCGTTTGGCTATGGAGGAAGAAAAACGGTCCGCCAAGAAGGCCATTGATCAAGAGAGAGAAAGATTCAGACAAGAAGTCAACAAAGGAAAACAAGCTGTTCATCATGAGAGAGAAAGTGTCGCCGTATGGAAAAGAAAATCCATGAATAGCCAAAACAGATCATTAGAGATGCAGAACTGTGTGCGATGACACTCTTCAAAGTTTGGGGCAAAGCCAAAGTCAAAATGACGGATTAAAAGAAAAGATGGCGGAAGTCGAACACTCACTTCAAATGTACTTTGCCAGTAGGAATAATTTCGCGAGTCTGCGAGAAAGAGAACGCGAAGTGGGTGTATTACGAGCACGAATCGGATCCTCAAGCGGTTGTGGAGGATTACAAGGAAAGAATTAATGTGTTCGAGGAAGCTGCAGCCGGGGGGACACCTATTGGCAAAAGAGATTACGCGACGCTGCTCGAATGGTACAGAGACGAGACCAAGACTATGCAAATCTAATGGTGGACATACAGCGAGTCGCCAGACACGTAAATGATTTAGCCGTCAAAGGCTGAGACACTCCGACCTTTTATAGCCCCGGAATGGAAGAAGCTCCTTGGTTCCTCAAGCTGCTCAAGGCAATTGGAAAGTTAGGGGATAGAGCTAGATTCTTTCTATAGGACTCTGTGTTATAATTAGATCTTTTGTACTAGGGATCTTTACTTTGTAACACGAATTTTGTTGTAATCAAGACCCTTTAATTCCCGTAAAAGTAATTCAAAAGGGTGATTACCAAATGAACCAAGACCTTGTCTGCATGCATTCTTGCATTTGCATCATTGTACATGCATTTATTTTTACAACCATATTAATGAGATGAATATTGTGGCATTCCAAAGGTGTGTGTTAACCCGTAATCATTCATCACATATACTTTACCCGGCTACAAAGAAAGCTCATGGAAGAAAGAATAATCAATCTAGAAAGAGGGCGGAGAGAGCTCGAGTCAAGGCTTGAAGAGGCCCGAGAGAAGCCTTAGTGATCAGATTGCACACCACAAACTTCAATAGTATCGACATAACGGCATTGTTTGGCGAAAAGTCTCGGAAAACGAGTAGAAGGAGAAAATATTCCAGAGCGAGTAAGGTACCCGGCTCACTTCAAGGTTCAACCAACTGCACCAAACCAAAGCTAGGAAGATGTATATTGACCCTACAGAATGTCTTCCACTTTCAAGTAGGGGCACTTGAGACTCAACCCCTTGATACCGAAGTCTTGTATGAAGAAGAAGTGCGGGACCTAAACATGGTCGAAAAGATCGGGAATGAGGTAGAAAGAAAGTGGGAAGAAAGATTTCGCCTCATGGAAGAAAAATTTAAAGCGTTACAATCAAATGAAGAATCGAAACAACGCTAGTGATCTAAGTCTAGTGTCCGATCTTGTCTTGCCACCAAAATTCAAAACGCCGGAGTTTGATAAATATGACGGAACCACATGTCCTTCTCGCACACATAACGATGTATTGCAGAAAAATGGCGGCTTACCATAAAGATGAAAAGCTACCGATCCATTTGTTTCGGGATAGTCTAACTCGAGCAAGCATTACGTTGGTATACTCGGTTAAGCAAAGCAAATGTCAAGACATGGAAAGATTTGTCTAAAGCATTTTCCGAGCAATACAAACATGTAATGACATGATCCCTAGCGAGAATTATGCTAGAAAATATGGGGCGAAGTCCAATGAAAGCTTGCGACGATATGCCCAAAGGTGGAGAGAAGTGGCCGCCAAATCCAGCCACCTATCCCGGAGCATGAAATCACGCCATTATTTGTCAATACTTTGAAAGGGGCACTCTTGATCGCCTCATCAATAACACAACACAACGTGTTTCGCCGACTTGATCGGGGCTGGAGAGTCTCTCGAACTAGCAATCAAGAGCGGCGAGAATTGATGGTGGGAAGGGTCTCGAAAGTACAACAAGAGAAGTGAAGTAAACACCACCAAGACCTATACCGCCTCGAAGAACTTCACAGTCTCACAGCCCCAAGCACCTGTGGAAAAAACGCAAAATTCAATCAAAGAGATGAAAGAGTCACGAGAAAGGATAAAGAGAGGAGAACTTTCACTCCCCTACGGTTTCATACTCGAACTTTATTCCCGGTTGTATGAAGCGCGACTTGGTCCGACCATACATCGTTAATCCTGTCAATCCACCCTTCCCGCCTTGGTATAATCCAAGCGCACATTGCGACTATCACGGCGGTATCCTGGACACCCCACCGAGAACCGCCTTGCCTTCAAAAAAGCTTGTGCGAACTTAATTGATTCCGGGATATTGAAGTTTGAAGAACCTAGCGTAGCCAACAACCCGCTGCCTAATCATGGGAACAGAGGGGTAAATGCTATAGAAGAAGGTTTTACCGGAGAATAAAGGATGACGTGTCGAAGTCAAGTCTCCTTTACGGTGGGTATTTCAACAGATTATGCATGGCTCGTATGATCAATAAAGGCATGATAATAAGGCGAAAAAGAATGTGGAAAGTATTGCGAATTCCATCAAACCAAGGGCACGATATATCCAAGAATGTGATGAGTTCAAGAAATTGGTGCGCGTTGATAGATGGAAAACAAATTGAATTCTTCGAGGAACCCGGGGGAAGGGATCGACGTACACATGACAGATACCCCAAAACTAGATATGGGAAGGATAGGCCTTTCATCATCTCTCCCGGGGTAGGGAATGCGGTGTCTCCCAAGGAGAAACCAGCAGATAAATCCGAAGATCGTCATTTCAGCACCATCTCCATTCCCATTCAAAGACATGCGACAAATTCCCTGGAATTATGCCGCGAATGTGACCATGACAGAAAAAATCAAAACACGAGCAGGTAAAAGAGCTGCTTACTGGAAGACCAACAAAGCCAAAATAATGTGAACGTTGGTGAGGCAGGCCATTTCACCAGAGCGGCGATGTTATTCCTCCAAGCTTTGAGAGCAAAAAAAAGATAGGGAAAGAATACAGCGAAGTTAGCCTGCATGATATTTGGAGAAGAACCTCCCCAAAGGATAAATGAAACGGTGGACCGAGGCCCGGGCCAAAGAATTTCTAAAGTTCTTGAGACATAGCGAGTACAAATGTAGTGGAACAACTACGGAAGCAACCGCCAGATCACAAATCTTTGGAATTACTCTTGAGTTCGAGAAGCATCGGGAGACACTATTAAAAGTGCTGAATCAAACTTTTGTGCCCCAGGACATTTCACGAACAAATCGACATGATAGTGGGGCATATTATCGCTTATAATCACATCACGTTCGGTGATGATGAGATCCCTAAGAAGGAAGGGGGTCCACTAAAGCCCTTAACATCACTACCCACTGCAAAGGTATGTATTACAGGCGTACTAATCGACAATGGGTCAGCATTGAATGTCTTGCCTATGGTAACCCCAAAAAATTACCAATAGATAGTTCGCACCTAAAGCCTTGCTACAACTCGGTAAGGGCCTTGATGGTACGCAAAAAGGAACAATGGGGAAAATTGAGATACCCCTATTGATCGGACCAACCGAATATATGATCGATTTTGTGGTAATGGACATAAAACCATCTTACAAATGCTTGTTGGGAAGACCGTGGATCCACTCCGAGAGTTGTCCCATCATCATTGCATCGAAATTAAAATTTGTAGTTGAGGCAAATTGGTCACAGTAGAGGCGAGCATGAATTTGTTGCTTCCGTGACATCGACACCCCCTACATTCAAAATGATGAAGAAGGCTGCAGAATGCTCGTTCCGAGCATTAGAACTAGTAAATGCCACATTCGTTTCGAGGGAACCGGATCCCCTACCCTAGGTTATCTAATTGTACCAAGATGACCATCGCAGAAACTCGGGGCGAGGAGCCAAATTAGGAAAAGGGTTGGGAAGAAATTACAAGGAAACACGAGACCCAAGAATATCATTACCAAGAAGGATCGTTTGGGCTGGGTTACCAACCAAGTGTCCAACAAAGAAAGAAGAATATAAGAGAAAAGAGGAACAAAGGAAAGCTAGATCTAAAGGAGAAGACATTCCGTGGGTCGATGTCCTTTCCTAGTTTAAAAGCCACTTTCATCTCCGGAGGATTCTACCGCCAGTCAAGATATTGGAGAGACAATGAAGAAAAATGATGAACTTGGCCAGGAGGAAATGATCAGTAAAGCATTTGAAGGGATGTGCATCAACATGATAGCTGAAGAGGACCGAGGTAGCAAAATGTTGACCAACATCCGCCCTTGCCATCCCGGGGAGACACTCAATAACTGGAGCTGCATTGATTTACCTGTAGTTTTTAGGAATAGATCAGAGTAATGCTCCGAATCAACCTTTTGTTTTTGCCCATAGACAATGGGGATCTCTTGTATGGGGCACCTATGTTAACTTTTTGATTGAAATGAAATATCCCCACTTTCTTAAAAAAAAAAAGGCCAAAGTCTCATTTATTCCATTCATACATTCTTCATATTCATTCCCTTCATGTAAAGCCGTCTCTTTCCCAATACAATTCATTCTCATTTAATGCAGGTCGCTCATGATCGAAGATATGAATGATACTGGATCCAATCCTGGAGTAAGTTTCGAAAGCCCTGAGGTCTCGAGAGAAAGCGGAGGAGGATATGATGAAATAGAAATTGAGGTCCCGAAAATTAAAGAGAATGGTGGACGACGAAGAAAGGCAGATTATGCCCCACCAAGAAGAAACAGAAATTGTCAACTTAGGGACTGAAGAAACGAGAAGAGAAATAAAAATAGGAACGACGATTTCCTCAAAAACCAAGCATGAATTGATAGCCCTGCTTCAAGAATTCAAGGATGTCTTCGCCTGGACTTATCAAGATATGCCAGGATTAAATACCGACATAGTGGTGCACAAATTGCCAACAAAGTCGGAGTGCAAACCAAGACAAAGAAAAAACTTGGAGAATGAGGCCGATATCTTTGTTAAAGATCCGAGAAGAAGTGAAAAAGCAATTTGATCTTGGATTCTTGGAAGTAGCCAAATACCCCGAGTGGGTTGCAAACATTGTACCAGTACCAAAGAAAGACGGGAAAATTCGTATGTGTGTAGATTATAGGGATCTGAATCGAGCTAGCCCAAAAGACAACTTCCCTCTCGCCACATATTGACACGGTGGTTGACAACACCGCAGACATTCATGGTTTTCCTTTATGGATGGCTTCTCGTGGATACAACCAGATAAAGATGGATCCTAACGACATGGAGAAAACCACATTCATAACCATGTGGGGCACTTTTTGTTACCAAGTAATGCCATTTGGGCTAAAGAATGCGAGGGCAACGTACCAAAGAGCAATGGTGACTCTTTTCCATGACATGATACACAAAGAAATAGAAGTATACGTCGATGATATGATTGCCAAATCTCGAACAGAGGAAGAGCACCTACAGAACTTAAAGAAACTATTCCAAAGACTACGGAAGTACCAACTAAGGCTTAATCCTGCCAAATGTACCTTCGCCGTTACTTACGAAAAACTCCTAGGGTTCGTAGTAAGCAGAAGAGGGATTGAGATTGATCCCGATAAAGTGAAAGCCATCCAGGACCTTTCACCACCCCGCACGCAAAAGGAAGTTCGCGGTTTCTTAGGGAGGCTGAATTATATCTCTCGCTTCATTTCCCAATTAACCAATCAATGCGACCGGTCTTGGACTTCTTAGAAAGAATAATTACGGCGTGTGGGATGAAGAATGTCAAAAGGCCCTAGAAAAGATCAAAAAGTACGACAAATGCTCCAATTTTAGTCGCACCGTACCCGGTCGACCACTAATTCTCTACCTAACGGTCTTGAGAATTCAATGGGATGCGTACTAGGGCAACACGATGAGTCAAGAAAGAAGGAGCAGGCCATCTATTACCTAAGCGGAAATTCAACGATTGCGAAACACGGTACCCGCCCAAAGTCAGAATCGTATTTGCGCTCTAGTTTGGGCTACTGCGACTCGAGCGAAGACTGTTGTACCATACTACCTGGTTGATATCCAAGCTAGACCCATTAAAGTTCCTAATGGAAGCGCCAGCACTAACGGGAAGGATGGCTCGATGACAGATGCTCTTATTCGAATTCGACATCGTATATGTCAATCAAAAAGCCGTAAAAGGGAGTGCCGTAGCTGATTTCCTGGCAAGTCGTGCTTCGGATGACTATGAGGCATTGAACTTTAGTTTCCCAGACGAAGACTTGATGTGCATTACAACCGAAGAAGAGATTTCAGATGATGTGTCATGGAAACTTTACTTCGACGGAGCCTCCAACGCCCTCGGACATGGGATAGGGCGGTGCTAATCTCACCTGAGGACGTATATTATCCTTTCACCAGCAGATTGGAATTCTTCTGCACAAACAATATAGCTGAATACGAAGCTTGCATCATGGGATTAAACTCAGCCATCGAGAGAAAGGTTAAGGAACTTCGAGTGTTCGGAGATTCGTCCCTAGTCATTTACCAATTGCGCGGGGAGTGGGAAACCAGAGACCCGAAGTTGGTCAAATATCACAAATTAATCCAAGAGCTCGTCAAAGAGTTCGAAAAGGTCAGCTTCAATTACCTACCCCGAGAAGAAAATCAGATGGCGGATGCGTTGGCAACCTTGGCATCCATGTTTAAAACAAACACCTGGGCGGAAATGAGACCCATTGAGATGCAGACATTTGAAAAGCCTGCTCATTGTTGTAATATACAGGAAGAGATTGACGGAAATCCATGGTACTATGATATCCTGCAATATGTCAAGCTCCGAAAGTATCCAGAAGGGGCAAACGACAATGACAGAAAAACGCTCAGAAAAATGGCAACGAAATATGTCCTAGATGGGGAGATCCTGTATAGGAAAAGTCATGATCAAACATTGCTGAGATGTGTGGATGCCCAGGAGGCGAAGGAAATCTTAGCCGAAGTACATGACGGGATCTGTGGAACGCACGCCAACGGGTTGTCTATAGCCCGAAAAATTATGAGATACGGTTATTTCTGGTTGACCATGGAGGGAGATTGCATCGATTACGCCAGGAAATGCCACAAATGCCAAATTTATGCTGACAAAATTCATGCACCCCATCGCCTCTACACACCATGAATTCTCCGTGGCCTTTCGCAGCATGGGGCATGGACGTTATCGGGCGATCCATCCAAGGCCTCAATGGGCACCGTTTCATTTTGGTCGCCATAGACTACTTCACCAAATGGGTAGAGGCAGCGTCTTACGCCAATATCACCAGGACTACAGTTTGTAAGTTCTTAAGGAAGGAAATTATTTGTCGATACGGATTGCCGTAGAGGATCATCACCGATAATGCTTCCAATCAACAACAAAATGATAAAGGACGTGTGCACTCAATTCAAAATAACACACCATAATTCCACAGTCTATCGTCCTAAAATGAATGGAGCGAAGGAAGCGGCAAACAAAAATATAAAGAAGATCATAGCAAAAACTACGGATACCTACAAGGATTGGCATGAGAAGTTACCTTTCGCCCTTTTCGCTATAGGACATCCATTCGCACATCAACGGGGCAACACCCTACTCCTTGGTATACGGTGATCAAGCAAGACTCCCAATTGAGGTAGAGATTCCGTCCCTCCGAGTCTTAAACGAAGTAAAACTGGAAGAAGCTGAATGGGTGCATGCCAGAATCGACCAGCTAAATCTCATTGACGAAAAAAGACTAAAAGCCATTTGTCATGGTCAGATGTACCAAAAGCGGATGGTTCAAAGCTTACAACAAAAAGGTGCGCCCAAGAGAATTCAAAGAAGGGGATCTGGTACTCAAGAGAATCCTCCCAATCCAGAAAGATTCTCGAGGAAAATGGATGCCCAATTGGGAAGGACCATACGTCGTAAAGAAGGCCTTCTTAGGAGGAGCCCTAATCCTAACAGAAATGGACGGGGACGAGCTGAAAAATCCCGTAAATTCTGATGCCGTCAAGAAATACTATCTCTAAAAAAAATGGAGAGCTCAGGATGAAAACTCGAAACCGGGCGTCTTGAAGCAAAGGAAGGACTCGAGTTGAAAACCCGCAAAGGGCGGCTCGGGTAAGTTAAATATCTGAAGAGAAGAGTATCCCCATGAGCATCATGAAGAGGAAGCTTCAGGCAAAAATTCTACACCAGTTGACAGGATCATGTGTCATTCATATCGAAGATAATGAGAGATCTTGTATTTAACTTATACGTGTCATACCTTTCTTTCTAAGATATCTCAAAGCCCTTAATCCTAATAAAACCATGTTTTGAGCATCCATTCCTAGCCTCCTTGTCAATTTCAGTCAGATAGGATAACATAGGCTTATAATGAAACAAGAGATTTCGAAGCATTACTATGATTTTACCTTGAAAATTGCAGGTAATCAAAGAAAACGGTTAACTCCGTCCTTTAAGTTCCCTAAATGACTGTCGATCGGGAAGACGGGAAGCTTCAAACAACCTGATAGGGTAACCGATGGCACATGTCCTATCTATTCAAGAAAAGCATACGAGATAACGAAAGAAATCTCCTGGGGGAAAACCAGAAGGGCACTTTTTTTAAAAAAAAAAATCTCTCTAAAGTGAAAACCCGAAAGGGCGCTTTAAAATTCCAAGTCAGAATTGAAAAAGAGAAAGATCGAGACGGTTGAACTTGGCAGTGAAGAAGGGTATCGATGCCCGTAACAAAGGAGAAAGCAAACGGCAAAAAGGACCAAAACAAACCCACCATGATATTAAAGCTCATGCATCATGAATAGTCAAACATCACTAGGATTAGGAGCATGTCAATTCATTCATTTGTCATAGCATTTTGTTTTCATCTCAGGTATTTGCAGATCCAAAGAGACATCAAGGGTCATCATGATGTGAGTCCCAAATGAGGAGACAATGTTTTGACATAAAGGCACATGTTTTCAAGCTCTGGAGAGAGGTTCTATATAGGAAGAACTCTCCTCTCCGAGGCTTCAGAAGCTGAAAGTTCTATATAGGAAGGACTAACAGCTCTAGGGTGAAGACTCACAGTTCTATATAGGAAGAACTCCCGGTCAAAGAAATTCACCCATGACACGCAAGATTATATAGGAGATCCTGCTATGTCAAAGGCAAAGAGTCTTATATAGGAAAGACTCTGAGCCCCATCGTCTTAGGGCGAAGGGTTCTGTGTCGAAAAGAACCTGTGGCTCTGAGATTCCAGACGCCAAAAAGTTCTATATAGGAGGAACTGATGGCTCCAAGGTGAAGACTCATGATTCTATATAGGAAGAACTCCAGTCAAAGCAATTCACCTATGACACAGGGTTATATAGGAAACCTGTTGTGTCAAAAGCAAAGAGTCTTATATAGGAAAGACTCCGAGCTTCATTGTCTCAGAGCGAAGGGTTCAATGTTGAAAGAGCATGTAGCTCCAGGATCGGAAGGTGACGAAGTTCTATATAGGAAGAACTTACAAGCCTGGAGATTCGGCCAAGGAAGAGCGGAAATGTCCAAAAGAATTCGTTTTTCCAAAGCTAAAAATCGGCGAAGGGTTCAATGTCGAAAGAGCCCTGTAGCTCCAAGATCGGAAGGTGACGAAGTTCTATATAGGAAGAGCTTACGAGCCTGGAGATTCGCCAAGGAAGAGCGGAAATGTCCAAAAGAATTCGTTTTTCCAAAGCTACAAACAGGGAAGGTGATAAAAATCGAGAGCGAAAGGGTTCAATGTCGAAAGAGCACAGAGCTCCAAGATCGGAAGGTGACGAAGTTCTATATAGGAAGAACTTACGAGCCTGAAGATTCGGCCAAGGAAGAGCGGAAATGTCCAAAAGAATTCGTTTTTCCGAGGCTACAGGGAAGTCTGATAAAATGAGTGCTTATGAATCTTTGCATTGTTTCCCATTTCATGAGAACAAGCAAAGAGGGGCAACTGTAATCACTCATTTTTACTTAAATGTATTACTATTGCATGTATGTTTATTATGTGAATGTTACTAATATAAGGTGTGTACATATATAAGCTACGTGTACGTATTAGGGTTGTATGTATGTCACGTATGTATCTAGGGTATAAGCGTATGTAGATGTCATATTAATTATACATATGGATACTAGAATATTATTAATTAATGACCGTATAATATGAAATATATATTTTCGTATGTACATGTACAGTTGTTATAATTATTATTATTATTATTAGTGGGCTGACTAAATGTAAATTTAAATATATATATTAAGCCCAAGTAAAGAGTCCGAGTCCAATTACAAAAATCCAATTACAAAGCCCATTTGGCCCAACTCTGAATCCTATCTAATTACAATGTGCAGGTAACTATGGGCCGTTGGATCAAGATCTGATCCAACGGCCACGATGCAATGAAGGTTAAAAATATCTGCCAGGCGCGTACTCCACACGTATGGACCGTTCGAGTGCCACGCGCGCGTGTGGTCCACGCGCGGACGCTTTATTATCCCACGCGTAAGATCCACGCGTTCTGACTCCTCGACTGCGGTGCTCCACGTGGCGAAATCTGAAGCCGTTTCATCAGATCGAGGCTTCATCCAGGCCGATCGTTCTTCAAGCCATCTCGACCGTTAGATCAGATCTGATCTAACGGCCGAAAATGCGTCTGGCCTCTGGCGAAAAATGACCACACCGCCACCGCCACGCCGATATTCAGATCCCGCGTTGATTATGCCAAAGATAACAAGCAAATGTCAGATCTGGAAAAGAAGATACAAGTTGCAACCAAAATACAGAGATAGTGGTATATATGAAATGGGGCTGTTGTAACAGGATTTTTTAGAGAGGAGCGAGCAAAAAAGCAGAGAGAGTAGTAACACAAGAAACAGAAAGCTTTGTAAAAACCAAACTTGTAACCAGTCAAGATAATCAAAAGGCGATCCGTGGTAATCTTTTGTCTCTTTTTCTTACTTGTTTCCTTTGCATGCATATACAAAGTACAAAAAGAAAATAAAAAGAAAACAAGTAAAGAAGTCTTACTGGCTTTGTCCAGGGTCTTCCCTTCCTCTGTGACAAGCCTTTCGGCTTCTACAAGCCGGTCCCAGAACAAAGGAAAGGAAGACCCCTTGTGGTCTCGTTTTGATTTAAAGAAAATATATTTTTGGGTTCGTATTTCTTAGATCTAGGCTAAACAAAAGGGGATCCTCTGAATCCAACCATGGATTCATATTGAGGACGACAAGAGGAAGGTTTTGGTGTATTTTGGGAGTCCACCGGCGCCGGTTAGCGGCGGCGGCGGGAGAGAGAATCGGGCGACCGACCGCCGGATTCTCGGGTATTATATGAATAAACGAGAGAAAACGAAGAACATAAAACCCGAAAAAAATAGAAAATGAAACAAATGGCGAAAAATTTGATTTCGGCCTTAAAAGGGGCTTTTATTGTTGTTTTTATTTTGCTAAATGGGTAAATTACACACTTAATCCCACCGCGTTTTCAATATTTTCATTTTTGTCTTGCCGCATGGTATAATTACAGTCCCAGTCCCTCTGAGTTTCCAAAAAGTCACAATTTAGTCACTAAATTACACCTGATCAGCTTCTGAATGGTAAAATTACGCCCTTAATCACCCCGCGTTTTTGAAATTTTCATTTTGAGTCTGCCCCTTGGTATAATTACAACTCTGGTCTTTGTAGGTTTTATTTGTTTTTCAATTTCGTCCCTAAATTACATGTTATTGCTCTTTAATTTCTGCCACTGATTTTCATTTTCCTTTCATTTCAGTCCTATTTTCTTTGTAAATATTATTGTTCGAATTATACTCGTATATGTGGATATTATTTCATTTTATGTCTCCCGTATATGACTCATTTTATGTTTATATGTATATATATGTGTCAAGTATGATATTCGTTTTCATCTGGCTATTCATATCAAGCATATTATGTTCTAATCGGTTCAGATATGGCATGTTCTCAGATTTTGTATGTGTGTGAGCTTTCTTATTTTCTAGGGCTACATGTTAGTATATTTACCCTTTTTTATGATATGTTGACCCGTATATGTTGAAATATGTTTTATTACCAGTATGCATGTCTTTTTGAAATATTTGTTCGTATATATATATATTTATTCCTGCCTTATTATTTTGACATATGATAGTTGTTTTTATCTACTGTTTGGATGTATATATATATATACATGCTTTAGTCTAAAATATCATTCATGATAAACTAATATTCCGGTATGTTAATATTTATTATATTTAAATGATTTGTCATGTTTTATGTTTTTGCCATTAAGATTGCATATCGAGATATAAATTGTTAATGCGGTGTCCTTTTATCCGAGCGTAAACGGGGCCAGTATCAAGCGTAGTGATAGTGGTTGGGCGTTTATTCTCGGATAACGGGACCCTTAAAATATATTCGTAATTATGACCGAAATTTAAAATAATCGTCACTTTAATCCGGAAAATCCAATATTAATAAAGCGGTAATTATTAAAGTACCAATTTTTTGGGCGGTGTGGGGGTGCTAATCCTTCCCCATCCGTAACCGACTCCCGAACCCTGTCTTTTTGAATCTCTGGTTTTGTGGTGTCCGGCCTACCTAAGTGGCCGGTGGCGACTCCATTTTTTAATACGGTTTTTTTGTAAACCCTGCGGAATAAATATTTTATATCCAAAAGAGTCACAAACACCTTTCAAAAATCCTTCGAAAACACCAATCGTTTTTTATTTTAGCGAGACCTTCGCTACAACATCAAGTCCTTTAAATAAGGTTTAAAATTTAAAATTTTGACATTGTGAATATAATAAATTAGGTTAAAAAAACACTTTCATAATGAATATATGATTCAGATTAATCGATTAACATATTAGATACTAATAATTAAATTAATTTTTTTTTAAGAATAGAGAGGGAGAGGGTAAACGGCAGAAACAACCGAAGAGTTGCATCATTTAATTCTCAAAAGTCAAGTGTGGTGGTAAGCCAATTTGCAGCGATGAATTTACGAATGATTACTTGCAATCTAAGATACATCAGTGGACACAATTAAATTTGAGTGGTAAAAAAAAACCTCCACACCACACCACACCGTTACTTAACTAACATCGAATCACTTTTTAAGCTTTAAAATGGATCAACATCAGTAATCACCCACCTCATTACACCTTCCCTTGTGTATTCGCTTCTTAATTTATATTGTAATAAAAGCCACCTCATCATTGTGTTACGTAAAAAAATTATCATACTATTATAAGATTATATTAAAAATATTAAGAAAATCATAATAAACATATTTGGTCGGTTGGTCAAATTGCTTATCTTTGTTCCCTCATATTCTGTTAGGTCATGAGTTATAGACACACTAGTAGCACTCCCTTTCTTTCTTCTAGAGTCTCGCTCCGCCTCTCCTATAGGTAAAATTAGTATTAAATTTATGATTTATATAAAAAAGCATTGTTTCCATACATTCATGACGAGAAGAGATGTCGATTAGCTAGGAATGTTAGTGCATCGGGTTTTCGGGGATTCGCTATCGCACTCAGGATAGAAATGTGTACAAGTTTCGCGTGTGGTGAGACAAAGATGGAGACACAAATTAGATATACCATGGGTGATGGGGCAGGCATAAGTATGACCTTGTACCCACCCCATCCCCTCTCGCCTACTCCGTAACATCTCACCCTCCTAGTATACATTATAATTATATTTAAACAATAAACATTTTAAAAAATTATTTATCAATTCACCTAATTTTTATAGACCTAATTTTTATCAGACTCTCATGCCTCAACTCCTTCAACTTCTCACTTTATCTCTTTTACATAAAACCTTAAAATTACTCATCATTAGCCCACATTACAACTTACAAACTCCTACTTTATCTCTTACAGTTATGTTCTCCTTCAATTCTCTCTCTTTATGAAATTCATCCATAGCATATATATTTGATATGTTTCTATAATAACTAAATGTTACTTGTTGGGTTTTTTATTTTATTTTATTCTTGTTTTGTAATATTGCAATCATGTTTTGTACTTATTTTATCTTGTTCAATAGAATGTAGAATAATATCATATGGTGAGAGTCTAGAGGATAAGTATTTTATACTTTTTTCATAAAAAAACTAATTTATATTTATTTAGGGTAAAACTTTGATACACAGGCTGTGTAAAATTAATTTTACACAAGCTTGTGATTTACACTATAAAAACTATATCCTAAATTCCTAACCCTAACCCTAAAAAACTAAACCCCACACTCTAAACCCTAAACCCTAAATTCTAAACACTAACCTTAAATTCTAAACCCTACAACCTAAACCCCTAAACCTTAAACCCTAAACTAAAACCCTAATCCCTAAAACTAAAAGGCACGTGTAAATTAAAGTTTACACAGCCTGTGTATTAAAGTTTTTTTTTCCATTTATTTAACTAATGCTTGTAAATATATTACATGAAATAGGCCGTGGGGTGTGTATAGCGAAGAATATGTGAGTCTCAGGACCCATATGGGAGGCGGAGCAGAGGCGATTTTAGTCTTCTGAGTCGTAAGACAAAAATAACTTTGAGTTTTATACTTGTAACGGGTCGTGAAATAGGGATAAATATAAAAATTATTTGCGAAGATAGGTGTGGTGAGAGCAGCATTCGTCCCGTCCAGTTAACATCCTTACGGTTAGCCAATAGTATTTTGGGCCTAATAATTAGATTAATACATTAAAGGGTTTATTTATGAAGCTTTAATGGCCGCAACGACCTCCCTCTCCCCAACTGGATTTCGTTATAAATGCAAAGGGCCAGTTGGTCCGTTTGGACAACAGACAACAACCAAAATTGAAAAGACAAGATGATTCACTCGTTTCCTGCAATATTTTACCAAACTCTGTCGAAATCTAAAGAAATTGGGTTAGAAAGAATAAAAATGAACAAGGAAGAATTATTAATAGCGGAATTCAAGTTTGAGATTATGTTGTTTTATCCTAGACGACCACCACTCGCCGACAATTACAGGAAGCAAACACTTTCAATGAATCATATGGTAAATCCAAAATTAAAAATTAAAAATTAATTGAATTAACATTGGCGTTGGCATTTTGCAGTTGATTTTAGGGATATTTATACAACATTTCAATTTAAATTGGTCTTGGTTTTGAAAAAAAAGGTTACTATGCTCTAAATTTGACTTCAAGGATTATTTTGTCTAATTAAGTACTTAAATTTAGTTTCAATATTTAATTTGGTACCTAATGTTTTTATTGGTCCAATTAGATATTTGAACTTGACTTTTAGGATTATTATAAGTACCAATTTGGATCAAATAGTCAAGTTTACGTATCAATTTGAACAAAAAAAAAGTCAAGTTCAGAAACCACATTGGGAAGAAAAAAACTTAGGTACCAAATTGTATAATTACCCTTATAAAAATCGAATAAAAATGAAAGCGAATACCAATGATAAATATTTAATCAAACCAAATAAACTATTACGGATTTGTTTAAACCAATGAGCGGTTCCAATAAAAAAATAAGTGGGACGAGAGACTAGGACCCTTAATATGATAATTTCATTATGTTGTAACCTATTTAAAAGAGAAAACAATACAACAAACAGGTTTTTAGTAGTATTTTTACCGGCGTTTTTTGAATAAACGCCGCTATAAACACGTATTTTAGTGGCGTTTTTGAACAAACGCTTCTAGATGTATACTTTAGCGATATTTTTCGACATAATTTGCGAGTTTGTTTTCACAAACCCCGCTAATTATTACGGTGTTTGATCTAGCAGCACTTCTTACGGAATTTTTCTAGTGTTGAGAAAATGTTTAACGGCGTTAAAAACGCTGCTATAGAGCTAAAAAAACGCTGCTAAAAATCTGTTTTTGTTGTAGTGAAAGTGTTATGAATCTGGTCAGAACTCCATATTGAAGCCACAAATTTTGCCAAAACTTTGGCTAATTTAGTTGGATTATCCAAAAGGGAAGAAAATCTAAAACATTCTTCTAATTTTAGAGGAATTTAGTTAAATTTTATAGGAAATAGTAAATGAGAATTTCATTTAAGGACTCAGTATCCTCATATATTTGCTAACTCACCCAACATCCGTTGGCTTCTCTTAATAATTTATTAGACTGTTTAACATCCTTAGTTATTTTAGTGAAGATGACGGCTGCCGTTGCAAATCCCATTAATGGTATTTGATCTGGTTTCGGTTTGCACCCAGTTTTAATTCAATATGATTTGTTTGTTCTAACATGATTTATCTGGTTTCCAGTCACTCACGCCGAGGGGGACAAGGTGCAGCCTGATGCAAATAAATTGGTATCAAATGAACAATTTGCAGTGCCTGAAAGCAATGCTTTTGGAAACTCATTCAGGTAAACCATTTCTTAAACATATTTTTCAACTTTAAATATAATATGTCACCATCCGATCTGGTATGTTAACTCATGTCGTGAATGTATAATTAAGAAATGTGTAGATTCATTTTTTTGACTGAGTAGCCAAAAATGCTTATGTTGTCTAATCTTGTATGGGTTGAAATCTCGTGTTTACCTTCGGAATGTAAATATTTCTTTACTTGATAAGAAAAATGTGTACCCACAACCACAAATATCTCAATGTTTTGTCATCTTCAAGTGCATCCACATGTAATATTCATGTCTTAACATGATATTGGATTGAAATACTGAATGGTTGGGTCAAATGGATGGCAGGAATTACGAAGCAGAAAGTAAAAGGAATCGCAGAGTCGAGGAATTCTACAAAAATAGCCATATTAACCAAACATATGATTTCGTAAGCAACTTCTTTTAATATGCGTAAGTACGTTTGATAATAGAATTTTGAGCCAGAATTAAAGGAATAGATCATTTTTTTGAGTAACCACTCAAATCTGTTAATTTGGTTGTTTGATAAAAATTCTTTTATGCAATCAGCTAATCAAATCAATTAATACAATCTGCTATTAGCTATCAGTTAATATGATCTATTATCAGTTGTCCGTTAATTTTCAAGCAGGGCCGTGGATCGTTTTTACTCATGATTTGATTGACATGTAAATGCAAACAAGTGCAGGTGACGAAGATGAGGGAAGGATACAATAAGCTTAATAGGGCAGAAATGAGAATATGGGAATGCTGTGAGCTTCTCAATGAGGTTGTGGATGACAGTGATCCTGACTTGGATGAACCCCAAATCCAACATTTGTTGCAGAGCGCTGAAGCTATTAGAAAAGACTTTCCCAATGAAGACTGGTTGCATTTGACAGCACTCATTCATGGTAAAAAAAAAACCACCTTACATGAATCTTTTACCATATTGTGAACAAAATCATTGTATTTTCGATATCCACTAATTGATTGAGTAGTCAAGGGGGTTTACATTGTCTCATTTCAAATCACGACATTTATTTTGAGAATGTAAATATCTTTCTACTTAATCAAAAAATTCAATGTATTTCCTCCATTTATTTTTCATTTGCGTAATTAGCTCATATTTCAATGCATTTTAGATCTTGGAAAGATCCTCATTCTTCAAAAGTTTGGGGGGCTACCTCAATGGGCTGTTGTTGGTAAGTTTGATATTTGTTTTCAATTTACTATTAAAAAAGAAAACCCCATGCTTCCTTTTTTATAATTTAAATTGACAAATTAATTTTCAATATGACAGGTGACACATTCCCTGTTGGATGTCGATTTGATGAGTCCAACGTTCATCACAAGGTTCTCAAAATCTTCATTTCGATATATCTTTACTTAATTTACAGATTAAAATTATAGTGTTTGAATGATAAAACGTAAGATTATATATATATATATGTATGTATATATATATATATATATATGTATAATTTTCATAAATCTTGGGTGCAGTATTTCAAGGATAACCCAGACTTCAACAATCCCAAATACAACACCAAAAGTGGGATTTACAAGGAAGGGTGTGGACTAGACAATGTGAATATGTAATGGGGACATGATGACTACATGTACATAGTAGCCAAGGAAAATGGAACCACATTGCCTACCGCAGGATTGTTCATCATCAGATACCATTCCTTTTATCGTAAGAATTTACGAGAAAAGATCGCAGACGTCAAGATTTGAATCTCAGACATATTAAATATCATCTTATATAAATTAACTAGACTAAACTCCGAATCCAATGGAATCGTAACTAGTTTTCGATCAATTTCCGCTAATGATATCGGCTTCATTTCCTTGTTACTCACAGCATTGCACAAGCACGGAGCTTATGCCCAGTTCATGAACGAGGAGGACAAGGCCAACATGAAATGGCTTCATATATTCAAGTAATTATCCTATTCCTTATTCGATTTCTTAAATGATAAACTTCTGCAATTGTTTCGTAAAAGATTAACAAAATGTTGGCACTGGCAGCAAATATGACCTGTACAGTAAGAGCAAAGTTAGGGTAGATGTTGAGAAGGTCAAACCTTATTACCAGTCCCTCATTAAGAAGGTAAGCTCACCATTTCCCTTCTTTTTTGTATCCTTACTTTGCAATCGTATCGTCGAGCTTAAGAATTGTTTCGACAAAGTTGATTAATAACTGGATTGAAGAAAATGTTGCAGTACTTCCCAGAAAAGCTCAAGTGGTGAAGTTTCCAAAAAGCAAGAAGAAAGGCCTGCTGCAAATATTAATCATAGTCCTGCATATTTTTTTTTTTGAAACATGGAGAAGTCAATTTGAGTTGTGTATGTAAAGTGATCTAATGTTAATAAAAAGAACTATGTGAATATTGTGCTATAAATTGTTGGGACATTTCAGCTTCCATCACAAAATTGAAAACTCAACTCAACAGCTGAGATACTAAAATTATGGTTTAGGTTATTTTAGTTGGATAAATAATTATTTTAGAAAATTTTGGTTGTTAGAGTTTTTTGAATTTAAAAAATAATTATAAAAATAATAATATTAGAGATATATAATATAAAAATGTGCAATATGTATATGATTAGGTTTGTAAAAACATATAAATAGTTGTAATAATAATAAAAGAGAAAAACTTTAATACACAGTCTGTGTAAACTTTAGTTTATACAGACCTTTTAATTTTAAGGGTTAGGGGTTTAGTTTAGAGTTTAAGGGTTTGGGTTGTAGGGTTTAGAATTTAAGGTTTAGGGTTTAGTTTTTTAGGGTTTAGGTTTAATTTGATTTATAGTAAAAATAGGCATGCTTGTATAAAATTTATTTTACGCAGCCTGTGTATCAAATTTAAACTCATAATAAAAAAACTATACATTAGAATTAAGTAAAATAATATTTTAAAGGGTAATTATGTCATGCACAGCAGTGGAAATAAAAAAATTTCACAAATATTTTAGTTTTAAGATTTAGGGATTTGGTTTAGGGTGAAAATTTTAGGGGTTTAGAATTTAAGGGTTGTGTTTAGAATTTAGAGTTGGTTAAAACCTAAATCCCTAACCATATTACCCTAAACCTAAACTCAAATCACTAACCCTAAATTCTAAACCCCTAAACTTAAAATGGATCTCTAAACCTTAAAACTAAGATGATAAAAAAATTATTTTTACGCCGATACATGGAATACTTTTTATTTTAATTTTTTTTAATTTTATAATGAGACCAAGTGCATTAAATGAAAGGATGAGTCTACTACGTGCGACGAACATCGCTGAACATCACTAACGTTGAACACTATTAAATTGATTAATAAAGTTTAAAAATTTCAAGGACTCAACATACAATTAATAATTATTTAAAAAAAATTCAATTAAATTATTTTCCATATATATTATATTTTAGGGTAAACTACCTTTTTAGTACCCCAACTATAAATGTTTTTCCATTTTGGTACCCAACTATTTTTTTTACAAAATGATACCTAACATTACATTTTGTTTATATTTTGGTACCCCACCATTAAGTTCCCGTTAAAGTTAAACAAAAAAGATGGCATGTCATGGTATAACAACATTTTTAGTCCCAAAATTTATACATTTTAACAATTAGGCCTTAATTCAAAATAATTGTCCTAATTTAATCATCATTTCAAAATTTTGGACCAAACCCCAAATTTTCAATTTGTCATCTTATTCCCCCCAACACCCAGTACCCAACCACCGTCTATTCCTACCTTAAAGCTATTGTCGTCTACCTGGAACCTGCAAATTGACTCCCCCCTCAATGTCTCCTCCGTCTTCTGACATCTCCTGCTCGATTTGTCTTGATTTGGTTTCCCATATTGGTGACAGATCCAGGGCTAAGCTTTAATGTGGCCATGAATTCCATTTAGGTATTTTTCTTCTTTCTTAACTATTTTGTTTCCAAAAAGATAAAACTACTTGATGATTTATGAGAATTCAGGTAATTTACCAATGAAATTATTGTGCGATGGAAGTTCAGGTAGATAATCTTAGTCAATTTGATATATGGAATTAATGATCAATGGTAACCCACTCGAAAGGCTAATAACTTTTTAGCTAGGGTTCTGAAGGTTTCACATAAGGTAAAGAGTAAAAGCCAAAGAGATTTTTAGATGAAACAAACTACATGCATGTGTTGTTCTGCTTGAAGAATGCTGAATGCCTATACTTTGCATTGTGTTTTGTTGTCTTATGATTTTAATGATTTGCTGCTAATGATCCATACTCTGCAGATTGGATACTGTTGGAGTTAGGGGTGATAATGAGCCGAGCCCGAAATTTTAGGCTTGAGCTCGGTTCGAAAATAATACTATTGGGCTCGGCTCGGGCTCGTTAGGCTCGACTCGGCTCGAAATGGACAATTTTACTATAATTTTTATTATAAAAGATATGGTCTCGTTAAAACCCCATTTCATAACCAACACTGAAACAAAATTCAGTACCGGGGAAGGGGAAAAGAGTGCCTAATTTATTTTAGTTAATTTATTTTTAGTAGATTTTCCCCTAATTTATTTTATTACTTTTCTTTTGATAAAGATATTACTTTTGGTGTATATGTAGCATATATATATTATGATTATTCTGAGCCTGTTCACAAGCTTTTCGAGCCGATCTTTGGTCGGCTCGGCTTGTTAAGGTCTCGAGCCGAACCCAAGACCGAGCTTTGACTGAGCCGAGCCCGAATAGCTCGCGAACTGGTCAAGCTCATTATCACCCCTAGTTGGAGTAGACAACAATGGCTTTGAGGTAGAAGTAGGCGGTGGTTGGGTACTGGGTGTTGAGGGAAGAAGATGACAAACGGAAAATTTTGGGGTTTGGCCCAAAATTTTGAAATGATGATTAAATTAGGATAATTATTTTGAATTAGGACCTAATTGTTAAAATGTATAAATTTTGGGACTAAAAATATTATTATACCATGACATGTCATCTTTTCTGTTAAACTTTAATGAGAACTTAATGGTGGGGTACCAAAAGTATAAACAAAACGTAACGTTATGTATTATTTTGCCAAAAAAATTAGTTGGGTACCAAAATGGATACATATTTATAGGTGGGGTACTAAATAGGTACTTTACCCTTAAATTTAATATATATGAAAAATAATTTAATTGAATTTTTTAAATAATTATTAATTTTATGTTAAGTCCTTGAAATTTTTAATCTTTAGTATTTAATTTAATGGTGTTCAACGTTAGTGGTATTCAACCGTGTTCGTCGCACGTTGTAAAATTTTCCTAAATGAAACAGTGTTACAGTGAATTTTAAAGAATCACCTATTTTGGTAGGATTTGAACCATGTATTTAGTTTACCTGAGTCTTCTATTAAAATTTAGGTTAAATTTTAAAATTCCGCGATATTTTTACCAAACAATAAATTTCGGAAAAAACTTTAATACACAGGTTGTGTAAACTTCAGTTTACACGTGCCTTTTAGTTTTAAGTGTTAGAGTTTTAGTTTAGGGTTTAAGGTTTAGGGGTTTAGGTTGTAGTGTTTAGAATTTAAGGTTAGTATTTAAAATTTAGTGTATAGGGTTTTAGGGTTAGGGTTTAGTTTTTTAGGGTTAGAGTTAAGAATTTAGGATTTGGGTTTATATAATATAAATACATAAGCTTGTGTAAAATTAATTTTACACAACCTATGTATCAAATTTTTACCCATAAATTTCACTTTTAGAATTTTAAAAACCTTGAAAAAATGAATTTCCTCGAAATTTCTCATTTAAAATACAGTCTTAAGATTTTTTTATCTTAAGAAGTAAAACAATGGTGTCACGACTTTAATGTTTTCTATCACCTTTACATATTTTTTTTAAAAAGGAAAGAGCCTCATTAAAAATTCCTTTAAATTTAAATAGAAAAAAATGTCATATTTATTTTTCCATAAATGATACGAGCCTTTACAACTAACCAAATCAAAGCAAAATACACAGCCAACACAGAAGAACACCACAATTATCACTAACACAACGAGAAATTATATCATAAGTCCGGCTCACCACGTCATTCATGGTCTCAACCAATAAAATGTATTCATTTCATTAAATTTTTTCATGTCATCTTTTTACTAAGTGAATATTCACTCAGATTTACTGTAAATTAAAATAAAAATCATTTTTTACCAATTATAGATTCACTTAATAAAAAGATGATATAAAAAATTTAATAAAATAAATATTTTTTATTAGTTGAGACCATAAATAACGTGACGAGTCGAGTCTATGATATAATTTTTTCACTTACAACATATACTCTTTGCGAATAAACCTAACTACCCACACTTAAGCACTTACTCTACAGCCCAAAAAATCTCAACTGCCCTACCCACTCCCTGTTTTGCCTAAATGTATGCATCACTATTCATTTCCCTGTAAGCAAACGGGATTGCCCATTGGGGATTAGAATAAAGAGACCTGCATTGCGAAACTAAATCTCCAAAAGCTGAAGGGTCTGACATTGGCTAGAGATCCATTTAACTGCTAATTGACTGTCAGACTCAATGATCAACGGGCACGACACGTTCCATTTAGAAACAACAAAAATTTGGCAAGCTTTTAAAATGGCAGCCAGTTCTGCACTCATCGGGTCTGGCATACCAATAAATGCTGAAATTTGATCAAATGAACCCCCAAATGATTGCGTAATATGCCCCCAATTCCAGCTTCATCGAAATTACCCCTAACTGATGCATCCACGTTGAACTTGAGGGAACCCAATGAGGGACTAACCCAAGCACCTGTAATCGGTCTACAATTACCACCATTAATGACCCCACATAAATTTGGATGTCGGACAAAATCCATGATAGTAGAAGAAAACGCTGGCCATTTGCTCTTACACCAGAAACCAATTCTCATCAAAGCCAATTCAAAAATAAGATCCCCATTACATCACTTTTCATTGAAAATAACCTAATTTTTGTATAGTCAAATAGTCCACACGATCCCCCCCCCCAAAAAAAAGCTAATCTCCAAACGGGCTTAACAGTAGAATCGATAGGTTGATTTTCCCACAGTAAATGAAACGATTTGAGGTCTACAGGCATAACAAACCATAAGTTTCAAATGTGACACCAACGCTGTCATACTCTCCATGAAATATCGTACTTGCAAAAAATATGATTAACCGATTCATGGGGACCTTGAGCATAGCGCACATGCAGTAGAGTTCTGAAAGGATACGCCACGTTTGGCCAGCTCAAAAGCAGTTGGGGTTCTACCTTGTACAGCATTTCAAAGGAAAGCTTCCACCTTAGGTGAAGCTAGATTCGGCCAACCAAATGTAACCCCCCTAGACCATCTATGCGAAATGGCTAGTCTAACAGGGTATATCTTAAATTTAAAATCTACGTAGAAAACATGTAAAAAATTTAAGCATTAAATTTGAAAACATATTTGCGTAAACCGATATAGGAGGCTAAAACTACATATGGATAAACATATAAGATAATAGTTACAAATAAGTAATGTCAAGTATGGCAACAAAATACTCGTAACATAAACTCCATACATCCCAAAATATAGGCACATGTCACCCTGAGAGAACAAAATGGTGGATGGAAATATTGCATTCTAAACAGAGTACTGAATGTGTCGATCCTCCGAATATAAGGTACATGGTAGCCGATCAAAAATATCTGAAAGGGAAAAAATGGGGGAGTGAGCTAGAGAGCTCAGTGTGTTCTATTAAGTGCAAAAAAAAACATTTAAATGGTTCAGATATAAAAATATATTACATTAGGAAAACATGCTATAAGGGCAACCAAAGTTTCCATTCAAAACCTAGCTACCCTCAAACCGAACTCCAGTATGCAATTCCCCATAACTGTATCTATAAAGGCGTTAACTCAAGCTCATTGAGCGAGGGTGCCATCCTAAGGGGTTACCTTAGGTCCATACAAAATTACCCTAGCCGAAGCATAGGAACCTAATACAGAAAGAATTACCCTAGCCAAAGCGTAAGAACTAAATATAGGGGGAATTACCAACCGGATTAGGGCTGAACCTACAGAGACTTTATATATATTATCCCAAGTAGCTCAATAAAATAGTTTAAACAATAATAATAGTATTCAGTAATAAGCAGTAGTAGCCGAAGATATAAAGCAAACAATTATTTTTAGGAAAATAGTAACCAGAGAGCATCCTATCAAATCAGGTGCTTAGGCACAAATCAGACAGGTGAAATAATCATGCTTAATATCAAAAACATGTTACATTTGAAAAATTAGAAAAATATCAGTCATTTGTACATGACCAGTTTAGTCAAAACATTTAAAACATATGTGTAGCACACAAGGAACACACCTCAAAAGATCCGATCAATCAGATGGCCTACTAAGCACCAGTGTTATGCTCTGATGCCGTGCTAGAACCTAAGACACAACGAATCTTAAATTAATACGGGAGAAATTTTCTTCTATGATAATTCACAATGTATCTATACATACATGTCACAACGAGATCGCGCGGTCACACGTATCGAGAGGAGCTGGGTTAGGCATATGTACGACCGGGAGTCACTAGTAACTTTAAACAAATAATATCATATGTCAATCCTTTTATTTAATAACTTTTCTTAAATAAATTAACTTAATACATATGCATGTTCGGGTATAACATTAAATTCGGAGGCTTTTGGGTTAGAATTTCACGAAACAGACTTCAAAAACTGATTTAGGATGTCGAAAAGCATAAAATAGGGGTTTTCTGAAAAACTTAACTTTTTGGTCAAAGTCAAAAGTCAACGTTCATAGTCAAAGTCAATGGTTAAGGTCAACTAAGTTGACTCAGATGAGCTGACTTAGTTCAGGTTGGGTTGGACATGCTCGAATTGAGTTGGACTCATGTCAGATCGGTCAGACACGTTCGAATCTAGTCGGACGGACTCGGTTCAAAGGCCATATCGGTTAGAATTTAAGGGAGTTAGGCTGGTTAGGTCGGCCCACTCTAAAAATAACAGACCTGATCTGTTATTGAACTATTTAGGGAGTTAGGCTGGTTTACTGGCTCGGTTCAAAGGCCAGATCAGTTAGAATTTAAGGGTTGTGGTTAGAATTTAGGATTTTGTGTTAGAATTTAGAGTTGGTTAAAACCTAAATCCCTAACCATATTACCCTAAACCTAAATTCAAACCACTAACCCTAAATTCTAAACCCCTAAACTTAAAATGGGTATCTAAACCTTAAAACTAAGATGTTGATAAAAAATGTTCATGCCGATACATGGAATACTTTTTATTTTAAAATTTATTTTTTTAATTTTATAATGAGGCCAAGTGCATTAAATGAAAGGATGACTCTACCACGTGCGACGAACATCACTGAACACCAATAACATTGAATACCATTAAATTGATCAATAAAGTTTAAAAATTTCAAGGACTCAACATACAATTAATAATTATTTAGAAAAATTCAATTAAATTATTTTATATATATTAAATTTAAGGGTAAACTACCTATTTAGTACCCCACCTATAAATGTGTTTCCATTTTGGTACCCCAACTATTTTTTTTGACAAAATAATACCTAACATTACATTTTGTTTGTATTTTGGTACCCCACCATTAAGTTCCCGTTAAAGTTTAACAGAAAAGATGACATGTCATGGTATAACTTTTTTAGGCCTAAAATTTATACATTTTAACAATTAGGTCTTAATTCAAAATAATTTTCCTAATTTAATCATCATTTCAAAATTTTGGACCAAAACCCAGTACCCAACCAACTATTGTCCTAATTTAATCAATGTCTTGATTAGTTGCACACTTTTAAAGTTGAAAGGACCAAATTGCTTCTCTTCTTGGGCTAATTTGTCAAATTAAGGAGGACCTAAGAGATTTTTTTCACCAAAAAAATTAAATAAATACATACAAACAACTTTGTTGTCCGGTTGTTCATAACACTATTTAAGAGGGAGTTTGTGGAGTTTTCTTGAATAATGATAAATCTATATATGTCAGCTTTGACTTTAGATGAACTAATCTAAAGTTATAATTGATATTTAACTTCATTTGGTTGCCCATGCAGAATGATGTCACATTAATTACAAAGGAGCTGGATGTTTTCAACTAATTTCTAGCCACATGTCAACAATCAGACTACGTTTAAAAAAAGAATGTTAAATATGTCGATTGAATTTAGTTCAATTAATATTGTCACTGATATAAGATATAAGAAGATGTAAAATCGAATATATTCAAACAAACATTTAACATCCTCCTATTTATGAATGAACAGAAATTTGAATAGTATAAACATTGTACCAAAATTACATGTTCAAAAAGAACTTAAGCATAACATAACCGGAACATGAAATGGGCATAATCCTTGAGATTGTCCCCACTTAATTTTCTCCGAGTGGGACAACTTTTATCCAATAATATCCCAATTGTCTGAACAAAACCTAGAGGCAAAAAGGCATCCAAATCCAGAGAATCAAACACAAATGGCAGTTCCTCATAACCATATACTATCCCAAAGGAGTTCTCATTTACAGGGGAGGTCTGGTCCCTCCAAGTTGGGTTCCATAACTGGTAATTGAAAAGTAACGTGACACTGTGGGGGTACAGATGAGGGGTTGCATCACAAATTTTTGAACTTCCTTTGGTATTTAGTTTAGGGGTCTGATTCTAACATCACTATGTTAATGTGTAGCTAGCAGTCTTTATCCATTTATAACACCAAGAAGGGTAAATCGTGTTTTTGGTCATTTAACTTTGTCTTTCTTCCTGTTTTGGTCATTCAACTTTAAAAAAAAATCTGATTTTATTATCCAACTTTTGAATTTCATTTTTGTCACTTGGCCGTTAAGTGTCTAACTCTGTTCAATTTTTTTGTTTGTTTGTAAATTTATGCGAAAATCCCCTAAAACTTTTTTTCTCAAACCAAGATTTTTTTATTCTCTTTGATTCACCGGCATTAGAGTATTTTCTTCCAAATTTGAATGGTAGATAGGTCAATAAGGTGGAGAAAAGTGATATATTTCAATTTTGTGATGACCAGACAATGGAGATTGCAGATCGAACTAAGATAAGATCGAAATTTTGCTTTGCGTTTTGTCGATTTCGAGAAAATTTAATCTAAGAAAAAAATAGGAGAAAGAGGAACATTCTGCTACCAGTTACGTCGTAAATGATGGCTATTGGCGGTCGAACGGTGGTGGAGAAAGATGTCGGTAAGGAGAAAGAGGGGTAAAACATTAGGTTAATTTCTTAAATAAAACCACCTATAACGCATCAGTTTGCTACTATTGTTACACAACTAAAAATTTGGTGATACAAAAACGAAAATTTAAAGTTGAGCGACAAAATAAAAAACTTCTAAAGTTAAATGATCAAAACAGAAACAAAGGCAAAGTCGGGTCAACAAAAAAAAATCATTTAAAGGAAACCCATCTTTTACATGGATGGACACCCACACCCACACCCACACCCACACCCACACCCACAATCTCATTCATTGTATGTACTCGAGGAAAATAAACGAAAGATTATGCATTTGTTATGCAAATAGAAAGTGTGAGAAGTCATCTCTGTCTTCGACATGAAATGTACGGGTTAAAGTCTTGGATCCACCTTTTTCACTCGGGTTTTCTTTCTTCTTAAAAAGTGTACTCCTATTAATTTATTATCTTTTGGGGGATGGGATTTTCATATCAAAAGCACAACACAAAAGGTGGTGGAGTGACATCCCCCGTTGCCCACTTTCCTTTGACCTTTCTTTCTCTTTTCCCTTAATGCGATAATCCTACAATTTCACCCCACATCCACTAATATATATATATATATATATATATATATATATATATATATATATATATATATATATATATTTGTTTTCTAGTGTAAAAGAAGCTGCAATTTTAAAATAAATAAATGCATGATTAAATTGTTCATATACATGTGGTATTCCACTACAACTTAAAGAAGTGTTTGATTGGAATCAATTATGAGCTCGGGTTCTTATATTTTGTTATTGATGGTCTGCCAGTCACATAGAGAAATTTCAGTCCTACTCACGGATGGACTGAGGTGTTAGAGGGGACAATAGCACTTCCTGGAAATTTCAAACTACTGTATAGTTTATATATTTTTTATATTCTCTATTAATGATCTAAGTTCGCATCCCTTCAGATAATTTCGAACCCCTAAAATTATAATGTAGCTCACTAACACTTCACACTTCTAACATAAAATCCTACGCCCGTCTCGGATCATACTAGAACAGAGCAGAGACAACAATTTTGGAATGCATGTGCATTTTAATGATGGGTTGAGTCATCTCACATGGTCTCAACCTGGCTCCCTCATTGTGGTGGAGCAAAGTATAAACCAACTGCAAACAATGCCGGATTGCCGGTCCAAAATGCAAATGGCACGATCTTCCCATATTTGCCAGCCAGGGCTGCGTCGTTGGAAGCTGAGTGAGATATTTGCAAAATGCCATTTTACTTCACACCATATACACATATTTGTTAAAAGTATTACAAGTATGTAGGCCGAACCGAACCGTATTCCACGTTATCCGGGTTCCTCGTGACCGATCAGGTCATCAATGACAATGGATGCTTTTGTTTATTATATTTTTTAAAAGAATGGTGTGCGGCTGACCTGGCTTGTTGTGGGTTCACACGTGGAGTATGACATTTCGATGCGTGGACGATTCACATTGAATTACTTAACGCTGGTTACTCGTTGGTCATCCGACGTAAGCGATTCGGAAGTATCAAAATAAACAACATTTTAACCTCATAAAACGACACATGGGACTGGAGAGCTGCTTCTGTTCCCTAGAAAACCGGTTCAACTCCAATGTTATTTCACATGAAAGATGAAACCTAACCATTCAGAAATTGGACACAAAATCCCACACGTGCCACCCTAGAGGGAAGTTGATCACCGCCGCGCATCCAAAAGGAAAAAGAAAAGAATCCACCTTCCAAAAATGGAAAGAAAACAACCAAACAATCAAGTCAGAAGCAAAGAACAAAATAAAACCTTGCTATTATTTCATTTATATGAAATACAAACATTAACATTAGCATTGCACAGTACCCTCTGCCCTAAAACTTGGAAAAATAAAAACCCTACTTACATATTCGATTCCCATTATTATTTGCTAAAAAACCTACGTATAATCACTGTAAGGGAAGGCTTCTACTTGTAAGATTTCAACATTTCGGGGGCTTATTCTTCCATCATTCTCCACTTCTATGTTTATATACACAATACTTTTGAGGACAAAAAGGAACAAAAAACTATGGCGATGGCTAAAATTCTATGATGAGTCCTCCCATTGGGGCTCGATGGGGGATCCCCTTTCTCCGTTTTGCCGTTCGGTAGTTAACCGAAGCCAGAGGCGGTGTCGAAGGACTAAAGCTCTGCACTTTGTTGTGGTGGTTCTTCAGCTTTCCATGGCTGCTGCTGTACGAGTCTTCGGAGTCCAACGCCATTCCTGAAGTGCCCACAATCTGAAATTTGAAAAAGTAAATGTGGAAAAACCAATTAGACTTCACATTTCAATTCATAGAAGCAATGAAGAAAAAGTCAACATAACTTTCACCAAACAAAAATGAGGCAAAATTGACCGTTTTGGTTTTATGCTTGGAAAACTAGCCTTTGCAAATCGTACAGTTTCTCAACTACCAAACAACACCGTTGACTACCGAGAAAATTAATTGAAGGAAGAAAAGAAAAAACAGCCGATTCACCTTGCAACCGAGAGAGCAGAAGCGGAAGGAGTCGACAAGGCTACGGTCACAGACCTCACAGGTGCTGGTGACGCCTTTTCCCGGCCTGGGTTGAGGCCTTTCGTTGATGAAAACGACCTTGGCGCTGTTTATAACATAAGTTTGGACACCGGATATGTCCAGGTATTTTTGTATCTCGGACACCCTTATCACATCATGGTATGAGGATCTCCTAATCTGTCCAGAAACCAAATCCAGATAAATGTGGAGCTTTTGAGATGAATGAGGAAAAAAACAATCAAATCCGATGGGAAAGTTCTGAGTTCTATGGTCTTGTTCATCAAGAAATGTAAAATCAGATTAGACCCCCCAAAAAAACATTTGGGTTTCTTGTAAGAAACAGAGGACAAATGAAGGGGTTTTTAGATCGGAAACCACCATTGTTTTGCATAAAAGGTCTAGCAGTTTGAGTCAAAGCCTGCTTGGATTCTGAGAAAATGCATTGAGAAAATATGAAAGTTTTAGTCTTTTTAGTACATTCAAGAAAAACAGAGCAAGAAGAAATTAACTCGGAGAAAGAGATGTGCTTTATAAATCAAAATTGGATACAAACTCGATTAAGAAAGAACAGAAGCCCAGAATTGGAAACATGAATGCCAAAAAGGGGAAAACCCAAAACAAAGATAAAGATTTCAAAGGAAAAAAATATATCGAACCTGAATATAACGATGATCCCTGTGATAAGCTAGACAGATAGAGCAGAGAGCGCCATTCATACAATCTAAGCAGTACATATTGCACTCACTCTTGTGAGAATCAGCATGAAGTTTGCATTGAACAAAGAAATGTTCTCTCAACAAAGGTTTCAGCCATGGCGGCCACCTGTTATCTTCTTCATCAGGTCCACCAGCTCCCTATAAAAAACAAACCAAAGCCCATTTCATCAAAACACATCCTTAATCAAAACCCAATTAGAGAAAGTTGTGAAAAGAAACAAAAGGCTGAATCAAAAAGCACAAAGGATAAAAAAAACAGTCTTTTTTTTGTTTTGTTTTTCTGGACAATGAAGGTACCATGATTCTTCTGTTCTTGGGCTTGATTTCACGGACAGTGGATTCTTGATTTTCGATGGTCAGCTTGAAGTCTTGAACTAATGAGAGGGTCATAGTGTGCTTATGGGCAGAAATGAGTGAGATTTTAGAGAGAGAAGAGTAGGCGGCGAGGAGAGAGAGAATGGAAAATAAAAAAGAGAAAAAAGAAAGGGTTATCTATATTACAGAGAGTCCACACACCAACCTAAAACCGAAGCGAAGCTCTGGCAGGGAGATGCTTTGGGTGCAAGGAACCAACCTCTTTCATTTTCACCCACGCATTTCTCTTTCCCTCTTTGTTCGTTATTTAATGAATGTCTAAATTCGAGAATTAATTTGTTGAATAGTAAAAAATATTTATATAATTTTATTTTATATAAATTCGAATCTTTAAACGTAAACATCTCTTTGATTTATAAAATGTAATGTCTAAATTCTCAATTTCTCATGAATCATGATCAACATTTTTACCTTGAGGTAATTTAATTTTAAATAATGCTATATTTTAATGTGACGTACAAGGTTGGTATAATGTTTAATGGTAAGTTAACGATAGTAAAACTTTGATACACAGGCTGTGTAAAATTAATTTTACACAAGCTTGTGTATTTACACTATAAAAACCCAAATCTTGAATTCCTAACCCTAACCCTAAAAAACTAAACTTTACACTCTAAACCCTAAATCCTAAATTATAAACACTAACCTTAAATTCTAAACTCTACAACCTAAACCCATAAACCTTAAACTAAAACTTTAATCCCTAAAACTAAAAGGCATGTGTAAACTAAAATTTATACAGCTTGTGTATCAAAGTTTTTTCCGATTAACAATTGATACTTTGAATTTTACTTTCTTTCCTTCTAGGAATAAGGAAGTTACAATTTTAGATAGAAAAAATTTAAATGCTTGGATTCATTTTTTTAAATTACGATTTCAAGAATATTTTAAGTAGTCTCAATAAAAAGAAATTATTATTATTTTTGAGTGACTTGAGTTTGAATAGTTTGCCTGCACTATGTGTGTCGTTGTTAAAAAAGATTAGGTTAATAAATATATATTATCTTGCTATCACATACGATTTTAAAAAATTACAATTTTACATAGAATTACAACCGACTAATCTCCATGACTACAATTAGAAGCAACCGACAGAAATACAAAAAAAATTATAATTACTATCAATGCATTTTATAATTATACAAAATAACTTTGAAGGTCCACTTATAGTGAACTTTAAAAAGAATATATTTAAATTGAAAATCCACACAGGATTGATAGAATTATAAAATCTAATAGTCAGGATTTGTCATGTCAAATTATCAATGACAAAAACACTAGAAGCAGAAGTGTATATGAATTAATCGATAAACTGAAAATATTAAATCTTGATATTGAAATATCAAATATTATGGTTTTGATCTTCTAAATTAGCAAACAAATATTTTAGAGATCAAGACTCTCTTTTCTGAAGACGAGATGTCAACAAGTTAACTCATGTGTGATTTGGGGACCATAACCCTAATAAATAACCTAGCGCATTAACCTTAGTTTCTAATCAAGTTTGAGGAGCTAAATTGGACAACCAAATTTCTAAATGGCAAGTCTTCTATATAGTGTTTGTGCTTAAGTTTGCTTGGAGTGCATATGTCTATTATATTTGGAAAGAAAGAAATTTCAAGCAATTACATGGAGTTAATCGTGATGCGAATATTATAATAGGTTGTATAAAGGAAATAGTGAGAATACAGATGCATAGCAACAATATAAATAGTATAGATACGGTAAACATGCAGCTAATTTGTATAGATTGGGAGTTAGTTGTATAACAGTTCTATAATGACTTGTTTATTGTAACAACTTGCTGCTTCTTTTGGGTAATAATACAATAAATTATCAAAAATAAAATAAAAGGTTGCGTATTTATATTTATCGAGATCCATTAGTTGGCTCGAAGTGTTTAATCTTTACTTAAACCGTTGAATGAATAGGCAAAGAACACTCATGATTCACACACAAAAAAGACAGAATATAAATTTTTAAATTAGGCAAGAGAATGACTAAATTTCAAAAGCTTGAAAGTACAAGTACGGGGATAGAAAGTTTTTTTTTAATTATTTTCTTGTCATCAGGGACGGACGTAAAACTTTATGTTAGGGGACGAACCTATAAAATTTTAGAGGAGCGAATTTATAAAATTTTAGTAGGGTGAAAATCGATTTTCAATAGAAAATACATATTTTTTTAAAAAAATTTAAATCATATACGAATTTTAAATTTTCAGGAGACGACCGCCTCCTCCACCCCTCGGTCTATCCCTGCTTGTCACCTTGGATACAGTCCAACTCCACTCCCTTCGATTGACTATGATATCACAATTTTAATTACAAACATATGGGGAAGATCAGTTACATAAATGAATAGCAACATGGAGACAAATTAATTAGGGTGAAAAACCTAACTCATGAGAGCTTTGGCCATGTAGAGTAGGGATGCTTATGAATGAGGTTGATATGGAAGTTGGCCAGAGTTCGGTATTGGTCGGCCAAACCCTTGATTACAATACAACAACTCTATCCATGCATTTTAAGAGCTTTAAAACACCTGATTAAGCTCAGAAGGAAAGAAATTTTTTCGATTCAGTAGAGATATACTACATTTTCAAGACAAATGTTGAGATTCGACTCACACAATATAAAACAACATGAACATTATTTAACACTCGACCAATAAACGGAAAAAGAAAGAGATCTTTGAGAATGAATGAATTAGGATGATTATTACATTACATATCCCTCTAATTCTTATTATAAAATTGTAACAAGATGTGAAGAGTAATATATATTAATTGAGTTTTAATTTAATTGACATAATTATTATTATTATAGAATATTTAAGAGGATGATGTGGATTAGAACATGCTTAGAAAAAATAAGAGTATTTCTATTTTTAACAATTGGATTGGAGGGGATTCTAGAAGTCAATGGCAGAAGGTTTAGGGTGTTTCGGGTTGGAGGGGATTTTCGTACGATAGCCGCTGTTTGATGCTACGTCGTTTTATCACACCGTGTGTTTTGGGCGTTGCAGGTTGCCGTCTGGGACCCCTCGCTTCCCTTTGTTTCTCAAGTCTTCGTAGGTTTGGATTAATTTTATCCAGGTTGCCTTAGTAAGCTCAGAATTTTAAATACTAATCATATAAATATAATAAATTTAATTAAAAGTATCGTCTTTATAATAAATTTTTACAATACAAATTTAAGTTAATTAGTCACTAAATCAAATACCAGTGATTATAAAAAAAAATATTATCAACCTTATTACAACACACATTTTAATTTTGTAAACTAAAATACTAAAACTAAATAAAAAGGTGGTTTTGTATGAGCCATAAATCTCATAAATTTTATATTTAATGTAAAGAAAAAGAAAGAAAGAAATATCCAAGGGGTGTAGCAAGTTGCAAAGAAGGTGGCATGATTTGCATGGTCAGGCCACCCAATCAACTTGTTTCGATTCTTTTTGTCATTTGTTATCTTTCTTTGTCACAACAATGTAGAGATTAATGTTTTTTTTCTAATAAGTGGCGTGTTGTATTATTCAAAAAAAATTATAACATCAATTTTATGCCCGTACCCCTAAGAGGTCATTTCTCAAGGAATTCCTTAAGCTGCGCAGATAGTTTTATTTACATCATTTATTTGAATGTTACAAATATACCAAAATTAAATTAAATACCAAACCCTTTTAGGCCAATCCTTGAGCTTTCTCTTTTTTTGGTCATTTCACTTTCATCTCCTAATTCCATGGTTTAAAGATAATTAGAGCAATAATAATGGTGTTTTGACGGTACATTTTTGTCCAAATACAACACTTCGAAAACATGAAGCTAAGATAGGCCGACATACATCGATAATATTGCATAAGGTAAACAACATTTTGTGGATTATTCCGATATATTTCGGTCATTAGTATGATTGCGTTTATGTAGGGTTATTTTTTATGTGTCTAATCATAAAAAATAACCCTACATAAAAGTAATCGTACTAATGACTGAAATATATCTGAATAACCCACAAAAAGTCTTTCAAGTATACTTTGGTTCTTGTCTTCAAGGAGTGGGAGAGTTAATAATTATGGAAATGGAAACATCATAAGGCAACAAAACAAAAAACAAAACACTGCCCTAAAATATAAAAAAACGAAGCTATTGGAAAAGAATATGTACCTAAAAGCAAACCCCATGAAAAGACAAAAAAGAAAGGGGGGGGGGGGGTGTCAATAAAAGCAATTGAAATTAGACGTGGAATTGAGCTCCTTGGAGGGGAAGGAAAGCTAGAAGAACCTTACCTAACCCATTAAAACGAAAAGAACTTTTGGAAGAAAGTATTGGTTTGGTCTTACAAGTTCCAACGTGCATGAAAGAAACCATTCCTTTAAAATTAGGGTTCTTTGTTCCGTATACATTTTAACTAGTATTTTCTTTTTCCTTTCTTTTTTTGTCATTATGAAAAAGCATGAGCATTATGTACAAACAATGGAATGATGATATCGATCAATAGCTATAGCCTTATATGCGTTGTTCCCATATCTTTTTCTGATGACTTTGCCATATATATGTATTATATTGCATACGCTAGGGTTACCATTACCCACCTTTTTTCTTCGTTTACTTTGCCTATATATTGTCACAGGAATCTGATGATCATTGCCAAATCATATATGGAAACCATCCATTTTATGCAGGATTTATATGAAACCCTTTTTAGTGCCCCTATTTATGCCCCATACTAAAAATTAGGTTTAAGGTTTAGAGAATTTGAGAGGTGTATTTTTTAGGGTGTAGTGTATAGTGTTCAGGATTTAGAATTTAGAATTTAGAATTTAGGGTTAAGTCTTAGAATTTATTTTTTTAGTGTTAAGACATAAAAAGGGACATCGGAAAGGAGCAGAAGATTTTTGTTTGTATTATATACTGCTGTTTGATTCTTAAACAATACGTAGAGAAACTTGAGATATTTGTTTTTGGAAATGTATGAAGTGGGTGACTTTGTTAACTTGGTCATTAAGCTATTGAGCAAAAGTCCACATAACTCCAACTCTGCTTTTCGTGAAAAGAACAGAACAGTACAAGCTTTGAAGTTGGATTATGTAGTTTCCATTGTTTAAGGTTCCAATTTGCTTTCTGGATAACTGAAAGTGTTTTTATTTATAATAATACTAGATATATAGTCAAAACCCTAGCCCAAGAACACCAATGCTATGAAGAAAACCAGCCTGTTATAAATCTGGAGGGTTTTTCTTTACCACCTTCTTTGTTTGTATTTGACCCTGTGAACCAATTTTATAAGTCTTTGCAAAATGTAGCAGTGGGATTCCTTTGATTTGTGGAAAACAAAAAATGATGAAACCATTTTGCATTACTTTCACTACAAACTTTATCAGCTGGCCATGTTAAAAACCTCAAAGCCATGTGTATATTCAGTCCCAGAACCACTACATCAGAGGATTCTATCCTGCAGATCGGACATAAAAGTGGAAGCAAAGGAGCTAAGTTTCTTTCCGGTCTCCCCCGCAATGTTCTTTAGGTTCGAGATATCCTGTTGTGCCTGACAATAAATTTCACAAACAATAAAAGAAGCATAATTCAACTTGACAAAACAAAGGGGAAAAAGAGAGATAAATTCCCATGCACTAAAACTCACACACATAAGGTGACAAGAGATGATGCAATTTAGACAGCAGACCTGGAACGAGAGTCGGTTGATGAGGTCACTAGCAGAGAGGGCTTCATCCGCATCCTTGCCAAATAGATCAGCACTGGAGATGGCTGTTGAACCCTACAAAAAAAGATGGATATTCATCTCAGGAACCACATTTCAAACATAAATTAGCACTTATCACAGCCTTCGTAGCCGCTTAACTGATAAATGGATTACCCACTACTTCCAGTTCTGCCTATATATTTTTTAGTTAAAGATGATTAAACAAGCATTTGCTACTTCTTTTGCTACCTTAACGTAAATAACTGATGCTATTACACTAAAACTTAAACCTGAAAAAGAAAAAAAAAATCTTATGATTATAATTCTTCTAAGAATCTACTTTGTTTACAGCCAATGGTCAACCAGAAAACTAAGGGAAAGGACATTATACAATGGTAGTAAAAATTCATAATAAGAGTAATACAGGCTCTTGAGCACTTAAAGTAGATATCTTTCGTGGAAGGAAAAGCCAGTGTACATACAGAGAATTTCTGCAAAGTAGCTTGAGCTTCTTTATCCGCTGCTTTGGTTTGATCGCCAAAAAATTGGGCTGATGAAATAGATTTGGCATTCGAGAACTTTTCCCTAGCTTCATCAGTTTCCTGAATCTGGGATAAAAAAAAAGCAATAAGAAACACAGCGAGAAAGCACAACAAATACAAGAAATAATAACAAATATTGGCCACTTCAAGGGACAATTAGAAAAATTAAAAGATGATCACACAAAACTTCCTACCCGTGAAATTCTTCCACCTTGTATTGCACAGACGTGTGCAATATAGGAGCACTTCCCTTTCAAAGTCTATTGATTAGGAAGGTACAAATGATGCATCCAAGTAGATTCAAGGTGTCTCATAAAGTGTCCACAAACACAGCATGCAAACTTAAATGTCATGTATTGAAATTTGATTTTCAAGGAAATATAGGTTCACTCTAGCTAAAAGCATAACCAGAATTATATACTGGGTTCAATCCCTTGATGTCAAGCATCCTCGATATGAAACTTGTAAACATCTCTAGAAGTACAGGTTATGCAATTGACCTTGAGTGATATGAAGAATCAAACAGAAGAGATATGTTCTAAACCAGATCAAACTAATAGGCCATCTATAAATGAAATATGGAAGTTGTAGGTCTTTGACAGATGTATATTACTTACTTGCACTTTCGGGGAATTTGAGCTTGGTTTCTTCTCAAATCCACTGTCCATTCCAAAATCAGAAAAGAAGCTAGATGACTTTTGTAAGTTATCCAAGAAGTGTTAGAGCTTGAGGGGAGTGTAATTAGAGTTTATTTCTAAGTCAGTAGTTTAGATTTACTAGAAGTCTTATTTAAATTAGGGATAAATATTATTTAAATTATAGATAAAAGTATAATTTTAGTTATACTGAAACTCTGTATCAGGCTATTTAAAGGCTTATTCCATGCACATTTAATTAAGAAGAATAAGAAAAAATACAGAGAAACACATTGTTCTCTGTTGAAAAAATACTATTTTATACATGGCTAAGCATTTGTGGGCCACCAGAATTCAACTCAGTAGATTGACCATTTTCTACATTCTCAAGACGCATGGAAAAGATGAGGCAATGGGTGGTGCAGTGTTTTTTGTTGAGGAAGTAACAGGGACAACGGGTTCTTGAGGCTTCTGGTCATAGAGACTTTCACTCGGCTGCAATTAAAATGGTGTTATAAAAAGAAAAGGCACTGAAAATAACTCCAAAAATAAGTAATTTTTATAATTGAGATATCCTTACGATCATTCTGCTGTAATTGCATTGCTCACAATAGTCTATGTGAATACCTTAGAAGCAAGCTTTCGGGCACCAAGCCCTCCAGCTTTCCCAGTTTTCTTTGCACCAATAGGATTCTTGACAGTGCTTGCAACAGTTGTACGAGAAGACTTTTGCGGAGCAGAAACTTCTGTTTTTTCTAACCTGTCTAAAGAACTTTCTTTAGGAGCTTCATCAGTCTTGCTATCAAGAAGTCCATTGCACGCTTGTGATGACAGAGGGGCAATGGATGAAGATGGCAAAATCACATCTTCTTCCATACTTTTAGTGACTTCTTTTGATAGTATTTGCCTATATAACTCAGCAGCCCTTGAAGTATATTTGGACTCAATTTTGCCTCCATCAGTCCATCCATGCTGCTTAAAGAAAACCTGTGCACGGTTGTTTCCTCCATAGATCATCATTTTCAATTGTTCAGGAGACCATGAATCTAAATTTGTAGACCAGCATATAGTATAGGTGCTTTTAAGAACAAGAAGAGAGGAACACAAAGACATGAATGTAAGCAATAGCGAGGACATTGTACAATAGTATCGACATCAAAGATTCTCAAGTCACAAGTCCTCACTAATGAACATGTTTCACAGTAGACAGAAAATATCTGAAAGCTCTTTCTTTTCTGGCTTGTAAGGAGGACACTTGAAAATGTGCTTTTTAGGCCAGTATGGATGTATTCTTGAGACAGCTCCCAAGTGATTATGTACCTCCAAATTATCTAAACATGGGTACCAACAAACCTAATACCCAGAAAATAGCAAGTTCGGAAAAAATGTGCATGCTACATTGTTTACCCACAAGTGCTCACGGACATGTAAAGTATGACAGCAGATTAATATCTACAAGAAGGGTTTCAACTATCAAACCATTACCCCCCCCCCCCCCCAAAAAAAAAAAATAAATCCTCTTGGAGTAGTTTTTGTAACTATAACAAAGAAGAAATACTAATATAGTAGCAGCTTATCTCATATGCATAATATATCAGACAATGGATTTATCGCATTCATAAAACACACACACACACAAAAGAGGATATTTCATATTAGGACTCTAGTCCAATGCGAAATATCATTATAAGCATGAATGAAACTCAAACTCACAAAAAAATGTGGTAGGCATCATTGAAAACAAAATAGACCTCCTAGAAAGAATATAGAACAAGTCATACTTCAATTGTGGCGCTTATAAAAAAAGAATAATAAACTATAAAAGGAACCAAATTTTCTCAAAATCTTTCATTTGGCGATTCCATCTTCTGGAGATCCCCGCCAATACTAATAATCTGCTAACTCAAACATTTCATATATTATATTTATAAATGTCAACACCAGACAGATCGGTCTCCTTATGAAAAAAAATGAATCACAGGGCAAAACCACATCATATTTCTTCCCCTTATATAATTCAACAAAAATTCCAACGTGTTCACGCATAATTGGGAACTTAGATAAAAAAACTAAAACTAAAACACATAAAAAAAATAAACGGAAGGCATATTTAATAAAAAAAAAGACGCCAATACCTGACAAAACTGATGTGGACACCGAGACTCCGATGAACGGAAGAACAGTGAATGCAGAGAAAGATCCCATACGTCACCGACGCCCATGTCGGATTCCTCGCATTACAATCAAAACACATCTACGAAATAAAATAACGATAAAAATAATCGGAAACCGAGAAAAAGAATTTTCCTGAGCGGAATCAGATCTAAAAAATAATTAAAAAACAAACAAACCTTGTTATCTGGTTTTCCCTTCAGCTTTCTGAAAACAGCATTCTTATCGCTGAGGTTATCGGAGGACGCCATTTATTTTAATTATTTATTTAGAAAAATCGAAAGAAATTTGGCGTAATTAAGCTTTTGAAGAAGAGAAGGTTTTGTTGTGAAGAGGCGTTGTATCCTCTCCTCTCCTCCCCTCTCCTCTCCTCTCCTCTCCTCAGGCAAGGCTTTAGAATTGGCGACAGCAACGTATAAATGCAAACAAATTTATTACGGAAATGGCGATTGCAGCCTTCTTTTAATGTCTACGAAATAGACGTAAATGAGCTTGATTGAAGGAATGGAGGGAAACGTGGTGGCGGGAGAAGACGGTGGCGTAGAGGTGGAGCTCCCGCGGAGTTTGGTGGCCAAGTGGCGGTTATTACTTATTACCGATCCCCAAATTTGGATGTTTAAAGCTCAACTAAGTACATATTCCCTCCACCTCAACTTTTTTTATTTTATTTTGATGGCTCAACCTATTTCTAGGGAATTAATATCATCATCATCATTATTGTTATTTAGAGTCTAATTAATGATCAATTTGTTTGATCAAATTAATTAATTGATCGATGAACAACAGGCAAGTTCAAATAGGGGAGTTGAATGTGATATCTTATTCATTAAAATAAATATATTTATTATTACAAAAGAAAAGGACACAGTGGGTAGGTGGCGCAGTTGGCTGGCGCGTATGTCTCATAGCTTGGCTAAGTTATCCTGAAGTCGAGAGTTGGAGCCTCTCTCACCTCCATTTTTCCGACTGCCTCTAGATATATTGGGCCTTTCGCCTACAATCATTGATTTTGCAAATGGACCGAATAAAAGGTAAAACCAGCATATCTCCATTTCTTTGAGGGGAAGTCGAAGTTACAACTTACATGTTATAATAAAAATAAGGTTAAACTCTCTCTTTCATACCCGTCTATTCTCGTTTTTATGTTTTAGTCACCCAATTTTTTTTTGGGTAAAAACATACTTAACTCTGTCGTTTTGTTTCCATTAAAATATAGTAAAAGTGATGACATTATATACAATTAGGTCCTAATTCAAATATGCCAATAATAAATTTAATCATAGTTTCAAAATTTCGGATCAATCCTCATTTGTCCCATTTTTTCATTATACATGCATTCATGATGTCAACATACAACCAGGGGCTGACACAAGACTTTATGTTAAGGCACAAACCTATAAAATTTTATGGGCGATCATATAAAACTGTAGGGCGTAGAAATATATTTTCAGTAAAAAATACATAATTTTTTTTTAAAATATATAAAAATTTCAAATTTTTAGAAGACGATCGCCTCCTCTAACCCCTCAATCCACTCGTGCGTATAACCAAATATGAGCGGTGTAGACAATTTGAAATCTATATTTCTGGACAAATATGAGTTGTACTAAATCCATGCAACAGCCCGGGTCGAATCCGACCCATGAACGTGGAGTGCAAGGCACCCAAAGTTTTGTTGCTTGGAATTAACTGATGGAACCAGTTGTTTTCCCAAGATCTTGGTATATATATATATATAGAAAAAGAAGCATCTTTCGAAGCGAGCTTCCCTCATCGCCAAAATAGAATGGCAAATATTCTTCTTCCATTGCTTTCTACACTCTCGTTTCCTTCTCTACTTCATCTGTATGAGAATGCATTCATTAAAAAAGAATAACACAATGCATCGGATTCGAAGCCAAATGCGACTGATAGACTGGCTAGGATATCCAAATGATCCAACCAAGAAACAAGACGCATTGAGGATTGACGACATCTGTTATTCATGCTTTGGTTAATGATTATGATATTATAATTTTTCACATTTTTAAAGAAGCTTATGTTGTGACAGTCTCATTAGCATCTTAGCATCGTAGCTCGGTGACCTGTATGGTTATACTGTCTTTATTTCGATAAAATTATTGCCTTGGCAAAACAGAAAAAAAGAAAGAGTGCAAGAGCAATCGATTTAGTCCAAAGCAGACCTTGCCACTTCAAATACCGGGAAATATGCTGCATTTGCAGGCATACTTCGTGCCATGGCAGGTCCGAACCCCTTGAATAGGCCTTTCACCCCCTCAGTAGATAATATACTACGAAATGCATTCACGGTGCCACTGTACTTTGGGTTTTTGTAGTCATCTACCTTGATCACGCTTTTGCAAACATCAACTGGGTAGACAGCGATCCAGAATGAAGCTCCGGCCACGCCTCCTGCCGTGATCAAAGAGCCTCTTCCCAGCTTACTGGTGTCTGGTCCTCCTGCCATGTACTGCTTCATTGCTTCGTAAACACCAAACATAGCAGCATTTCCCGGAACCTCACGAACCAAGGTGGGAACTAATCCCTTGAAGAGACCCCTTACGCCGCCCTCTGAAACTAGAACACACCTGACTACATCCGTTGGCCCTTTATACTTTAATGCTGCAGTAGCTGAACCAGAATGTGTCAAAGCACTTTGGGCTTGCAATCTGCTTTCACCATAAGAACCAAGAAGTAAATATTATGTTTGAAGACTTTATCCCATTCGCATGACAAAGTCGAAATTTATTTTAAACTCCTTAGCACTCCATACATCAACGTTCAGCTAACAGGTTCAATAGAACTCCGGAATTTAGTTGAAATGTCGAAAGAAAAAGAGATAAAGAGCCATGTTACTGACCTGCATTTGAGCAACTCCGTGGGGCAAGCTAAGAATGAAACAGCAGCTCCAGCCCCAGCACCAGCAACCAGTTGCTGCCTAACTGTGAGTGAGGCACCAGGCTGGGACCTCAACAGTGCCTCCATTTGCCCTCTCACCATAAAGAGGACAGCATTAAGGGCTGCAAAAGTCACCAGTGGAGCGCCCATGCCCTTATACAAACCCCTTGGACCTTCGGCACCTAAAGTCTGCCTGATGGCATCCATAGCACCAGCATATTTGGGCGGTTGCCCAGGGAGTGGAGTAGGCTGGCTTTGAAGTTTAACCTTGATGGTATCAAAAGGGTGCCCCACCATCAACTGTGCTACTCCTCCAACAGTTCCAGATATTAGGTCCTTAGCTACGTCTCCCATCTGCAGTAAGTAAAGCATGCAGTAAAACGATTAATTTATTGAAACAGCATTTGACACATTAAACGGAGAGCCAGTAATAGAACACCATCTGATAGCACATCTTATGTCGATATAGGCGAGAATGCATTTATACATACTCGTACGTGCAACCCTTTCCACTTGAACCGTGACCATCACTTATAATAGAACACCATATGTTTCGGTTCTAAATGGAAGAGGTATAAAGCAAAAGCACAAACCAGTACTGTGTGTCTCGTAATAAAATCAGCTTAGTCTACCGGAAGAGGAAGATCAAAACATTAGTAGTACATGACTTTTAAAGTGGAAAGGAGATGAAGGGAAAACGAATAATTAAACAGTTATCGAGCAGCTAAGCTAGCAAATTAGCCCATAACTTAAATTCAAAGATCATTATCCATCTTGGCCTAGAAGCTTGATGCATAAATCGCTTTGGCCTCCGAAAGAGAGTAGAGAACTCATTTGAGCTAAGATTTGACAACAGCAGATAGTATAGCAAACATGAAACATGACTTCTACTTGAAGAAAACAAAGGCAGTGAGATAAAATAACCACGAGCAATTCATTAAACTTGAAAATATTACAAGTTTCTAATATTGCAGTTCGATACTTTGGTTGCAGGAATATGTTCAATATAGAAGACAAATTCGAACAAGATATTAACGTTATAAGATCATCGAAAAGTAGAGAACCACCATTCAAGTAAGAAGGGTTTAAGAAACTGAAGACTAACCTCTAAAGCAAAGCCTGATTTGAAATCTAATTTTACCAAAACTTTTGCTCATTTTGACCAAAAAAAACAAGAACAAAGCATTGAAATCTCAAGCTGTAAAGGACAAAGTGATCATTTAAGAGGGGGGGGGGAGGTTGTTGCCAGAATATTACATTTAAGAGCCAATAAGAAAACGAAGGAGAGTTAGGCAACCATTACCCTCTTCTCAAAAGACATGTTTGATATGATGTATTTATATCCCAAGACCTCTCTTTTCCGATGTGGGATTAATGACCCTGCCTCTTCTCAGGCGTGAGATTCTCCCTACTCAACCTTGTGTTTGATAGGATGTATTTATATCTCAAGACCTCTCTTTTCCTTTCCGATGTGGGATTAATGACCCTGCCTCTTCTCAGACGTGAGATTCTCCCTACTCAACCTTGTGTTTGATAGGATGTATTTATATCCCAAGACCTCTCTTTTCCTTTCCGATGTGGGATTAATGACCCTGCCTCTTCTCAGGCGTGAGATTCTCCCTACTCAACCTTGTCACGAGCTTCCGCTCTTTTGATGAGCCACCTTGTCACAGTTGTCCATCCTGCCTACCCCACTCATGGGCGCTCGGCGTAAAATCAGACACTCGAAGGGTCGCTCTGATACCACTTGTCACGAGGCCATTACCCTCTTACCAAAAGACATGTCTGATAAGATATGCAGCGCTACCGTATTTATATCCCAAGACCTCAATTTTCCTTTCCGATGTGAGATTAATGACCCCGCCTCTTATCAGGCGTGACACTATACTCTTCCTAAAAATATAATAGGACACCGTTTTTATATTGCAAGACCTCTCTTCTCTCGAGATTAATAGAGTAAGTACAAGCTATAATTAATTATCAAAGCAAGTTATAAAGCGATATCTTTCGTGACCAGAAGGAAAATAGAATCAAGACAAAATACTACCATAAAGTGACGAACCCTTTTTCTTATTTGAATGGATTTCTAAGAGGTCAGAGATTGACGAGAAAAACTAGGAATCAAAGTAAAACGTGAAATGGGTCATGTGTGTTTGGGACTTAAATGAGTCAGGAAAGGAACAAACCAATCGAGTTGGCTTCCGAAAGAGTTTGCAATGACGAGTAATTCCGCAGATTTTCTTACTATTTTATGATGGGATTTGCCGTATATGTAATGTCTTTTTTCTTGGTTTAAATTTCACTAAAATTTCTCAAATTAAAATTTATATTTTAAATTGATACCTAAAATTTAAATGTTTTAATAAAACTGTTTAAATACAAGTATTATATCGATAAAAAAAATTCATTAGTCTAATGATAGATTCATGCAAAAGATATTAATTCAAATGTGATATTTACATAATGTATGTGTATCAGCAAAGAATTAATAATATGTATAAACATATATTATCTTATAATCACTTTTAAACAATTCAAAAAAAATATGATGCATAAGAGTCAAAAAGGCTTTCAAGAACTGAATATCTCGTCCGACCACCCCTTTTTTTTTGTTCGAAAGTAAAATTCAATTCATCATATAAGGGAGAACAACAAAGGAAGCTCTCCTGGAAAGGGAGAGCAAAGGCCAACAACACAACAAAAGCAGGCAACAAACCTTAGCCAACAAAAGCAATGACCTTGGCAAGCCAACATAAGTAAAGCCGGTCATTAGCAAAGGAAACCAACAAAAGTGATGAAAGTGGAATTAGACATAACGATCAGCATCCATCCCTTAAACGAAATAACTTCGACAGCTCTTGAAAAAATTTGGATCAGAAACGCTTTCTAAGAGAGCGAAGAAAGTTATCTTCATTACCGAGTGCTGAGGACCTAGTCATTAAATGGTTCGTTAAGAGAACATCAAGTACGAAAGTGGTGCAAAATAAAATGGCTCTATCACAAAGAAAATGAGCTTAGGATAGAAAGTATCTCCCCTAGAAACAACCTTCAACCTTGCCAACAAACAAAATATTGAAAAGAGAAGAAACAATTTTCGCATCGGCAGTAGGAAATCTAAAGGTGCAAAGAAAATAATTTTTTCCTTAAGATTGGCATACATTGTCAAAAAATCCAAAAACATTCATGAATCTCATTATCTCTATCCAAACTTTAGACAGATTACTCTTCTACACAATTTTAATTACATTCGCAAATAACCACCAAAGGGATCAAACTTTATATGACCACTAACATATCTAAATCAGAAAATAAACGCTATAAGGATCTCTGCAGGACCAATCCCGAGAGTGGGCAAGAGGGCATATGCCAGGGCCCACTATTTATTTTTTTAATTATGTATAGTTGTTAAAAATTTAAATATTTATTAATAGAGTCTACCATCCCTAGTTAAAAAATTTATTTAGTCTAAATATTAATGAGTCTCAGTGTTATAATTGAGATTTTATTGATAGTTCAATTTTTGTTAATAATTGAGATTTTATTGATAGTTTATCCATAAAAGCATATATGTTTTTTTGCAGCTACTCCAACACTTGTGAAATGAAAAAAAAAACATATTTTACAACAATTGAACTGATTATATATGATGTGTGATGGTGACAGGTTTATAAACAATTGAATCATGTGTTGTACTAGATTTACTATTTTTTAGTAATTCTTCGTTAATGGATCTTAAGAGTTCAAGTTTAGTTTCGACTCGTCCGTCCAGTGTAAGTGAACCAGTACTCCTCTTGAAAGCAAGAGGAAGCACCTCTGCTTCTGCTCTAGGATTTTTTTGGCGGATTTACAGAATGCAACTGATAATTTCGCAACGAGTCACCTCCTAGGTGAAGGTAACATCGGACGTGTTTATAGAAAAGAAGAATATGAAATTTTTAAAGACGAAAGTATCGTGATTTGTTTGTGATTTGTTTTTAATCCATTCAATTAGTTATGAAGGAAAAACAGAGCAAGGAAAGAAGAAGAAAATAGAGAAAAAAAAGTTAGCGTGCCACGTCAGCATTTTTTAACAGAAATTAACGAAAAAGACCAAAATAAAAGCGGGCTAAAAGTTGGGTGACCCCAATAAAAATTTTAAAAGTCCGATGATCAAAATGAACGCGCCCTAAAAGTTCGATGACTGCTGGTCTATTTTACCCTACTTGTTATTAGAGGCTCAGTTTTTTTTCAATATTTGTTATTTGAGGCATACTTTTAAAATTTATTTTTTAATATTTATTATTAGGGGTCTAATTTTTTTCAATTCTTATTATTTGATGCCCATTTTTTTAAAATACTTATTATTAGATGCTCATTTTTTACTGATATTTGTTATTAGGACATACTCTTAAAATTTATTTTTTCAATATTTATTATTAGGGGTCTGCTCTTAATTTTTTAATATTTATTATTAAAGATCTAAATTTTTCAATACTTGTTATTCGTAGTCTAAATTTTTTTAATATTTGTTATTTGAGGTTCAAAATTTTCAATACTTATCATTAGAAGCTCATTTTTTTCAAATATTTGTTATTAAGGGCATACTCTTAAAATTATTTTTTAAAATAATGGTTATTAGGGGACTACTCTTAAAATTTAACTTTTTCAATGTTTGTTATTGGGGGTCTAATTTTTTTTCAAATGGTTGTTATTTGGGGCCAAATTTTTCAATACTTGTTATTAGAGGGTTAATTTTTTCCCAATATTTGTTATTAGGGGCTTATTCTTACAATTCAATTTTTTTCCAAATATTTGTTATTAGGGGCGTACTCTGAAAATTTATTTATTTTTCAATATTTGTTATTAAAGACCTACTCTTAGCATTCAATTTTTTCAACACTTATTATTAGGGGCCTAATTTTTCGATTTGCCCCGGGCCTCCAAAATCTCATGACCTACCCCGGATCTCTGAACAAGCACCAAACGACTGCTAAGGCTACGATATGTCAAAATCATGTCAAACGACAGAGGAGACGTACTACAAAAGTAAAAAAAAAAACGTGTCACAAAGGCAGAAATTCTTATTAGAAATTGAAAAATCTCAAAAAAATAATTATAAAAATATTAGTGAAATAATGAATATTGATAGTCAACGATCAACATCAAAGTCGATGTATCAAGCAAAAAATATGAAAGAAAACTAGGGAGAGAAAACAAGGTTAAAAAACCCTGTGGCCTAGTAGCAAACCCTGCAGTAAGTAGATAAGAAATATATAATGTGTATAACGAGACAAGGCTAAATTAGATTAGAATTTATAATTTATAACGTGTATATATGTATATTAATATTAATATCTAACAGTATAATAAACTAATAATAAACGTTTGACCTAATGTAATCACTCATTTTTATATGTTTTTGTTAATATTTTAATATACTAATATAATAATTAATTAGTATTGTTATTGCATGTTTACATGCAAGCATGTGTGTTATTAATATGCATGTAATATATGTGTGATGTGTAAATGCATGTATAGTATGTATGTTATGTGGTGTATGTGTACTGTGTGTATTGTTTGTATATATGTCAATGTGTGCATAGTCATATTAAGTACGTGTGATTAAACCAATATATATAAGTTGGTATGTTATATTAATTATGTATGTTATAGGTGGTATTTTACATGTGTATCCGTATGTCGTGTGTATGTGTGCGCTTGCATGTACGTATATTGTATGTGTATGTACGTTTGTATTATTATTATTGTTGTTATTATCATTATCATTATCAATGTTGGGCCAAATTTAAATTAAATACAAATAAACATACATATTAAAACCCAAATATAAATATTAATTGTCCAGTCCAATATCTATTACAAACCCAAAAAATATTAATATTATTACAAGGCCCGTTTGGCCCAAAACCCTAATACATATCAGAAACCCTAACCCTAATTACATCTCTTTGCGCAGCTAAAGGAGGATCATTCGATCGGATCAAAATCCAACGACTGAGATCAAACCATGGCATCTCTCCAGCTGGCCGCGTGGGATCACGCGCGCGTGCATCCCACGCATCAGACCCTTCAGCTGCCATTTGCCATGTGTCAAGATCAGAGACTACCACGTCATCCCCAAGATCGAATCTCAGCCGTTAGAACTTCATGCAATCTCATCTGTTGGATCAGATCAGAACAAATCTGGCCGAACGGACATCTCCACCATGCCGCCGTACCAACCACCGCACCAAATCGGACATGCCAAAGTCACAAGAAAAATAGAGATTTGTCAGTAACCAAATCTGCAAAAAAATATTTATTTTTATATGTATCTACCTAAACAAGATAGATCAGGATATATGTATAAAAACACAGAATCGAAAAAAAGAAAGTTCCCAATTTTTGAAAAATATAAAAAAAAAAATTCAGAGAGTTTTTCAGGGGTAATTTCTCTCTTCTTTTCTCTTACATGTATCTTCTTTTTTTCGCAGCAAAATAAAAACAATAAAAATAGAATAAGTTTAGAGTTTACTTGGTAGTCCGTCCCCCTCTCCGGCGAGAAGCCCATGCATGGGTGAGTCAGAGTGGGATGCCGGCGTTTAAAGGGAGTAGGTCTTGTCGTTTCTTTCTAAAGAAGGGGAAGGGTTGGTTTTTATTTCGATTTCGGCTTTCTTCGTCTTTTAAAAAGAAAATGAACGGAGGAAGTTTTAGGGATGTCACTGGTGCCGGCGAGCGGCGGCCGGCACGGCCTGACCGCGGTGGTTTCTGGGTTTAACTCTCAGGTGTTCATCTGAAGGGATGAATGGCCAGAGAATCTGGGGGTTTTATTTTGAATAACCAAAAAAAAGAGAATGAGACGATTTTTTGGCTGGTTAGGTTGATTTATAGGCTGAATAATAAAGGAAAATGGTATATTAACATCATAAATCCCTCCGTGTTTCTAGATTTTTTACTTTGAGTCTGCCCCTTGGTCTAATTTCACCCCCAGTCCCCCTCATTTTCTTAAATCTTTCAATTGGGTCCCTAAATTAAACGGATTTCGAACTCAAATGGTGAAATTACACGTTTGATCACTCCGCGTTTTTGTTTTTTTATTACGAGCGTGCCGCATGGGTATATTACAATATCAGTCCTTTAAAGTTTTGCTCAGCTTGCAATCCTGCCACTGAATTGTATTTTTATTGCTTTTAATTTTTGTCATTTTGTTTCATTTCAGTCCTTTTTGATGTTTTAATTATTTATGTCATTTGCTTTTTATTTTATGTCCTTTTTAGCTTGTTTACTTTGTTCATCATCTCCATATAGTTTTTTTTCTTTATCATATCCATTTATGTTTTTAGATGTGTTGTTTTTTTGTGTTTTAATTTATTCGTCCATATGGTATATATGTTCGTCTTAAATATTATGTTTTAGTTTGGGTTTTCATGTTATGCTTATTTGTGTAAGTATGATTTTTATGTTTTTAGGTTATATGTTAGTGTGGTGTTTTGTTACATATGATGCCATGGTTTTTCTATTTATGCATAAATGGTGTTATATGTTTAGTATCAAGTTAGTAGTTTTGTGTTAGCTTATTGCCTTGATAATTTAGCATCATATTATATGTCATGGCATGCATATATTATTGTTTGGTAATTTGGATGTGTTCAAGTATGTTAGATATGTGCTAGTCTAAACTCGAATGATGTTATTTCCCTTTTATTCTCATGTTTTAATTTGTGTTAGCCTTATGATATCTAGGTTTGTGTTTTCGCTTATATTCGTATTTATGTTTTGTGTCATATGTTAAAATATTATGTTTTTTTGTTAGAACCAAACCATAATAGATATAAAATCTAAACCCATGATCTATCATGTCAAATCATCAAGAACAATAAACTGAATAAACTGAATACAGAAGCGTACCTAAATTAATTGATAGACTGAAAACCTTGAATCTTTTGATAGAGATCGCCTAGAAGGTGGTTGTGATCTTCCAAGAAGATATGTTTTCTCTTGACATAAAACTCTCTGACGGGGAATGAGAGAAATATAAGTTAACATATTTCTTGGGGACCACTACCTCTTTATATAATTGATTTAATAATCAACTATTAAGTATTTATAACTCTGCCCCTCATCAAATTATACATACATCTTATGGTATCTACACTTTTATTTCCATGACATTTTAATACCCATGACACGCCTAACATAATTGGTCACTTAATTTTGTGTCATACTTTTAATAGCAATATACATTATACATATGTGCCCACAATTACGGATTTTAATCCAACAATCTCCCACTTGGGCAACATATGTTTCCTAACAAATGTATAACCTTATGAGCTCAAAAATTTGCTATTATTTAATAGGTATTCTATAACAATCTCGTCCATCAACTATATCCATACAGGATCAAAGCAGCCTTTGCCATATCAATCATGACTAGACCCATCAATGGTCACGTATACAAATATAGTCAAATGACATAGATCAATCATGGATGCGTAGCATGGAAAATTACATGAAATGTGAACCGAACATGTCTATTTCCAAATGGTCCTCCTAAACTTTAGCGAGATCAAACTTTACTGAATTCATAGTGTGCATAAACCAAAAGAACTTTATTTCTGCAGAAAATAATCTTAAAATATCCTTAAACTGAAGTAACCGAAATTGTGTCTAAAACGAATGAGTATTTTTCAAAATTACAAACTCCCACTAAAACTGAATATCCTTAAATAACATTATACCCACATGAGTAGTGTGCTCATGAAAGACCTAGGGTGTCAGTTTCTTAATAAGCGCGCAATTATAGAGTTTGTACCAGCATGCTCTATAGACACAACCACTCTGAATTTTCTTTAACAACTAGGAACTTAATATTTATGTGCTTCAAATTTAAAGTGTTCCTATTGTTTATAGAATAAATGAATGCATATTTATTGTTACAAAATAACTGAAGTGGTCTTTCTGTTCAATCTATAATTAGCAGCCCATGTGACAAAATTCTTTTGCATCAATATTCTAATAGAATCGAAGTCTGTAAACTTGATGATCTCTAACTTACCAGAACTCCGATATGTGAGCATAAATTTTTTTTGTTCTCTAAACATATCTCATAACTCTATTGGCTGCTATCTAATGGTTCAAACTAGAATTGCTTAAATATCTGTCTAACATTCCAACAATGTACGCAATATCCGAACGCATACATACTTGAACATAAATTAGATTCTCAATAGCTTATGCATACGGAATCATTTGTATTTTCTAAATTTCAAGGTTACTTTTAGGGCATTGTGTAAGACTAAATTTGTCTTCTTTAGCAATATGAGTATCACTTGGTTTACTCCCACTGAACTTGTAGTATATACAATTGTCAACCAAATTTATCTCAAAACCGAATGAGATAATCAATATGAAATTTATAATTTCATTAATGAGAGTCCTACTTAAGCTCATAGATGAATTTATTTAATTTGCATATCATTGATTTTGTATCGTTAGACACAAATCTATGATTGTACCATATAATTCGTTTCTCCAATGTCGCCATTGAAAAACACAAGCTGAACATTCATCTTATGTAACTCAAGATTAAAATAAGCAACAAGCGTCATGATTATCTTGAAAAAGTCTTTCAATGAAACTTGAGAGAAAGTCTCCACAAAACCAATGTCTTCTTTTAGAGTAAATCCTTTAGATACAAGGCATGCCTTATACTTGTCCACATTATCATTTGCATCCCTTTTGGTTTTAAATATCCATTTACAACCAATAGGTTTGCACCTTCAGGTAATGAAATAAGCTCCTAAACTTTATT